>OX243886.1:15261813-15977438 GCA_945859645.1 Amphipoea oculea
GCAAGCTCCGTTAAAGAATTTCGTTCCAAAAATTAAGGCCTTTGATTCAAACAATTTAAATTCTCCTCCAAAAAAAAAACCTGAAACGCTTCAACCCCCTCAATTGTCCCAATAAAGGACGAAAATCGTCGAAAATTCTCACTCAGTGATTAAAACCCAGTACTATAGCACATAAAACAAAATAAATATCGGCCACAGGACGGGGACACTCTGAAGATTTATAGCACCTGCCCATTCCGATCAAACAGGCCGGCTGGATACGATATACCGAGTTTTCGGTTAAAAAATTTCACTGGTTATTCTAGGTTTTTTAAAGGTACATATTGGCTGTAATTCGGTTTTGCAACTGCTGGAGTAAGAGAGAAATGCAATTTGTCTTTTTGAAGACAGAACAAGAAAAAGATGGTAATAAAGCAGTCTTCTGTATAATGATAATAAACTAGAGTCAGCCCGCGACTTCGTACGCGTGAAATCAGACTTAGATTAATAAAATTATATGTTCACGTTTCCTCACGACGTTTTCTTTCACCAATGTCAGTGGTGTTCAAGGTTGTCGAAGAGAGTATATTATGAATTGATAAAATCAAAGTAGTACGTGCCCGGATTTTAACCCACAGCCTCGTGCGTGAGAGGCGAGGCCCTAAGCACTGGACCATCACGCAATCAACGAGTTCAAAATCAAAAAGTTATAAAACTTATTTGAAACAAAACACGATCTAAAATCATTGCAGAAACAAGCCATGTATTTGAACTACAACAATATCTAGCTTCTAAGTTCCTTAACGATCTGCAAACAGAAATTCAGCGAAGTTTCATAGCGCCTAGTTTTCAGCCTGAAAAGTGCTGAAACAGAGAAACAAGCTAAGATTTCACTAGTTTGCTTTTTGTACGGCATTGTTTGAGTTTTAGTCGGAATCCATACTATATTATCCTAATCCTAACTAATAATTATACGAGTAGTATAAATGCGAAAGAGAATTTGTTTGTCTGTTTGTTTGGCAAGTTTTCACGCTAAAACGGCCGAACGGATTTCGATGTAATTTGGGCACATGATAAACCATAACCTGATTTAGGACATAGGATACTTTTTATTCCGATATTCTTACGGGATCGAGAGTAATGCGGGGGAAACCACGAGGTGGAGCTTGAATTATAATTCAATGCGAAAGTAACAGTCTGTTTATCTGTCTGCCTGCCTGTTACCATTTCACGCCTTAATGGCTGAACGGATTTCGATGAAATTCGGCACACAGGTAACCCCCCCCCCCCTGCCCCTGTCCTATGCTGGTCTTGCGTTAGGACATAAGATATTTCTATCCCGGTAGTAAGTTCCCCTGGTATAATTTCCGACCACTACACAAGCGAAGCCGCGGGCAGAACCTAGTTTAATAATAAATTTTCTATCGTTGAGCGCTGAAATGGAATCTGTCTGAAAGATGTTTGTTATTATTATCTCGGGAACTGTAATGAAGAGAAATAAGTTTATATTGCTATTTTACTTGAAGGGCAGTGAAAAATTACTTTTCGTCCGTACTAGAGCGCAGACATAATTCTGGCAGAATGAGTTTTTGCTTTATAGAGCGTTGTCTCTGTCACTCATAATTATCTGTGTCACAGTCTATTTAAATAAAATTCGATATTTAACATACAGTCACGTCTAAAGGTATGTATACACTTGGCAATATTTAATTGCGATTTTTTCTTGAAATAACGAATGCAACGTTGAAATACGACATTTAACCTAAACCTATGGGTTCGAAAATACTACTTTCGTAATAACATAAAATTTCATTCAAAAAATATGGAGAAAATCGCCTTTGAATAAAGCCAAGTGTATACATACTTTTAGACGTGACTGCACATCAACTCACGCCTTCTTCTCATGGAAGAAACGACATAACGCCACCTTCTACGATCCTTACATAGGTACTCCTTTTGCTTCGTATACGTTCATACATCTGGTCATACACGCAGGCCGGTTGCGAGTACTACGCACCTGACCTTTTGATGTCATCATCTGCCTAGCCTTTTCCCAACTATGTTGGGGTCGGCTTCCAGTCTAACCGGATGCAGCTGAATACCAGAATTTTACATGGAGCGACTGCCTATCTGACCTTATTGGGTAATACGATACCCCTTGGTAAGACTGCTTGTCAGACTTTCGGGCTTCTGACTACCCGTAACGACGGTCAAAGATCTATGAATGACAGCCGGGACCAACGGCTTAACGTGCTTTCCGAGGCACGGAGGGGTCTTGCTATGTAAAGATGGTCACCCATCCACGGACCAACCGCGGCAAGCGTAGCTTAACCTGATCGATCGACCCGTGCGGCTGTGTTTCATATTAAAACTACTATTGGACGAGGTTTTATACTATCAAAGCGTCATATTGGTAAAGTCAGGTAAATTAATTGTTTAGCAAAATTCAATAACAACTTAATTAATTGCCTGTCTATTCAAATTGCAACTAATAAAAACAAACGAACATAGAGTGTCAATTTGTTTAGCAGTTAATTACCCTGACTTCGTATACCCACATTTCCCACTAGGCGAACTCGCAACCTATGCTGTAGTTATTATACCTACTCAAGAACCAAGGCCGAAAACCATTTTCTATTTCCCAATTTACTCAAAGCGATCCATAATTGCAAAATAAAAAATAACCCACCAGCGGCCATACATCATTTTGATAGATACCACTCGTATTTTAACCCTGTATTGATACGGGCACAAAAGACCCGTTTATTACACCAAATGGGAAGGTATTTGGACAACAGCGGGGGGGTTGGGTTCCGAAAATATGAAATGTGCTTCACGGATGGCCGGTTACAGGTAAACAGGTACTGCAGACCCCACAATCTATTCGAGATGAATGTTATGTTACCGTTGGTCCAATTGTTTATGGTTTTGTAAGAAAAACAGATGGTTTTCGTTAGAGTCGGCAGTAATTTATGTTTAGGTACTATAGGGAAATTTGACTTGATTTAGGGACATGTATTTGTATTGTATTTTATTTATGTAACAATTAATTATTCATCTGTATTTATTGTAAGGGTTAGTTTTGAGACGTCGGTTGAGTGACGAATTATCACGACGTCAATCTATACTAATATTATAAATTATTTTTGTATTTGATAGCCCAATTCTTGAAAAAGGCTATAGGCTATTTAACATTACGCTAGGACTCTTAGGAGTCGAGCAAAAAGAGAAAGAGTCAGAGAGATTGCTAAGCGAAAACGAGGTAATAGCGCGGGCGATGCAATGCGACTGGGTGGATCGAGTGAACAAGACACTCGGGCAGAAACTTGTATTAATATACAACATATTAAGCTATTTATCCAGGGACATCTTAGTCTGTTTTTAAATGCATTATCAACCAATAAACCTGTGTAAATATCTCAACAATATTCTAATGTAGATTATATCCATACTAATATTATAATCCATACTAATATTATAAATTCGAAAGTAACTCTGTCTGTCTGTATGTTACCTTTTCACGCCTAAACCACTGAACCGATTTAGATGAAATTTGGCATAGAGATAGTTTGAGTCCCAGGAAAGGACATCGGATAGTTTTTATCCCAACATTCCCACAGGATCGAAACTTATGCTACTACTATTACACTACTATATAATTCTAGCCTTTTCCACAAAAAAAAAACACCTTCCCTTTCTTTTCTTACTATATCGAAAATCTCTATACCTACCGCCTAAAACATAACATACACAACGTTATCCAAAACCCTAATTCAACGATCTCAATCCTTGAAACTAAAAATAAATCGTTTCAATTGAACCGTATACCCGTCCATCCCGTCAGGTGTAACGAAATCCAACGCAATGAAGTGAAAACTTCACCATCTGGTGAACGGATCGCTCTCATGAAATATGTATCAAAAACCGTTAGCTAAAAGTACCTGTGCTATGGGTATAGTCAACCTCGAAATCCCTAGACCACCCTATAATAGGGCCTTGTATACAGATGCTACGATTTGTTTATTTATTTGGCACACCAATAACAATACATACAAATAATTAAAAGATAAGTGCCGTGCCTGTATGTTTGCCGATTCAAGTATTCGCAGAATTCACCAAAAAATAACATAATTATTTAAGAACGATAATTATTAAAATACAATTATTATTACAATACAAAATAAAGTGGATATTTGCATTAATATGAGTGTAAATGATATCTAGGTTCAAATATATGAACCTACCCATACTTGTTGACCATTTCCTACCTACTACTTGTTGAAAGGATTACACTGTACTCCCATACGTAGTTCTGTCAGTGTTTGAAAACATTGTAAAAACCAATTATTTGTTAAAGAGTTACCGTGGAGTCAAGCGGAATCGTGCACGTAGCTTTTGACGTTTCATAAATGTTCGTGTTTCGTTTTATGTAAAATAAAATAATTCTGATTTTGTAAAAAAAAAAATAAGTTTGAATGTCACTCGCACGTCATAAAACGACAAGTTCTATTAGTCTCAGTGACAGATTCAAACGCAGTGAAGTTTCAATTTACTAGGATTTGTTGTCAAAAGTGGTAAAGAAATAACGAGGTCGACTATACCTGTACTAAAGGTTCCCGTGGAAAATTGAGAGAGATATTTTTGATGTAGGGATGCTTACCTTTCGTTTAATTATATTCGTAATTTGTAATTTGGGTTTGGACTAATTAATCCCGGAATTAAGTGCATCATAAGTACGGTTGGGTTGGGACTACCCTGGTTTTTGAAAGTCTGATTAGTAAGTATACAACCTGCAAGAGTTAACTTGAAACTTTGCTCGGATGACGTAAGAGCGTGGTACTGAGGCGTCGTAGGCGAGATAGGTAACAGCGCGGGGATCAGCAGGAAATATTTTGATCCAAGCGTCCTCACGTCGGGGGACGGCTAATGAAAATTGGAAGTTAACAGCAGTTATGTTTTCTACAATAGCTACATTCATTATTGCTGGGTTTAAGCCTCATCTGTTTGGCGTTTTCATTAGCCGTCCCCCGATGTGAGGACGCTTGGATCAAAATATTTCCTGCAACTTATATTAAACTTAAAGGGCCAATATATTATTATTTTAGTTTTTAGAGGTTATTGTTTGAGTCGGGGGTTTTTTAAATTTTTAATTTAACTTTTTATTGTAAACTGTTGTGATTGATTATCATCGATGACAATGCTTGCAATCCAATTAAATTAGCTTATTAGAAACCTTCATGAGAAAGATTTTCCCCTAAAGTACTAAGCTATACCGAATTTTCACGTGTGTTCCGGATTGAAAAGTGCACGTAAAAATTAAAAGAACATGAGACTTCATTTTTTTGTTGGTACCTACTGCATTGAATCCGCTTTTATGATCAAAACATCATGAACCCTTTAACATTCTCGTTTACTTAAAAATATTTTAAACGAAAAACGAGCCGAAAATAACACCTCAATTACTCCATTCTATAAACGAGCACAAAAAATACTTTTCCGAAAAAAAAAGGACTCGAAACACGTAGCTTTCCTTCCCGCAGTATTCACTATAAATACCCATTCCTATTCTGCCCACAAAAGAAATCAACTACCATTTAAAAAAAAACAGGGAATCCGAAACTACGGCAGTGTGTGGGTTAACTAGAATTTATAGCCGGCTACACAAATTAATAGCCGTTTTCGGAAGCGAAGCCTAATTGTGAATTGTGCTCGATGCGTGCCTCAATAATGTTTGGCGATCGCTAATTTATTTATTTAGGTCGTTTTTTGAGAGGGCCTCGGAAAATAATTGGTTTAAGAGTAACTGTAGTTTTTGGTGAAGAATTTTCTCCACAATTTTCCATTCTAGGGTGTTGTAAATCGTAATGTAAATTTGCTTATACTTGATCTACCTATGGACACAAGTGGATTGGCATAAATCAAAATCAAAAAGTCATTTATGCAAATTAGGCTGAGAATCAGCACTTTTCGAACGTCAAAATTACATAAGAAAGTCTCCCAAAACGAAACACAAGGAAAGAGAGGCCTATGCCCAGAAGTGGGATTTTGGGATGCATGAAGAAGCCTCCTCGTGTAGCGCAGTTTGTTCCGCCAGTTACTCAACTGAACCGAGCGCTCGGTGCATCCTGGACAGTCACACCCAACACCTTATTTGACTAGCCAATTCTTGCTTGCGGTTATCACCGCAAGCAAGAATTGGCTAGTCAAATAAGGTGTTGGGTGTGTCTGTGGTGTGTATCGGGCTAACGCCCGCTTGGTTTGCGACCACCCTCCCACCGGAGTCCAACGTCAAGCAGCCTGCTGTGTTTCGTCGATGCGTGGGAGTTCAGTACCTTAGGCATCTTCTTCTTTTTCTTCCATCGCTTTCCATCAGGCGTGATCGAGGTCAAGAGCGGGCCTACTCAGCAATTTTTTTTTTTAAAGTGTGTCATGTTGGGCTGCCGAAGATGATGATGGGCAAAAGTCTTTATTCATACAGAAAAGGAACTAGCATTAATAATCATGCTTGCCTATGCTTGCTCACATTTCATGTTCGCATTTCAGCGATTTCAGGCCATTAAAAAGTTTCCGACGAAGTGACTTGTCCGAGTGAGACTTTTTCGAAAGCTAAAGGTGCCGATAATGCATTAAAGTGCACTCCAGTGCAGTGCTACAGTGGTACTCCAGAAGACACGTCTTGTTGTGATTAAAATTGGAAGCCTTGTGCTTAGTGACAATTCTTTAAACCTTCATGCCAGATTGAGAGCATTTGCGACCCAGTGGTAACGGCCGTGACTTACGAGTTGTAAGTCTCTGTAGGTCGTACGTTCGACCTAAGACAGACGCTTTACTTTGTGTAAGTAATTTCATCACCACTGCTCTCAAAACGATGAAGGAAAACATCGTGAGGAAACAATTCAAAGACATGTAACATCTACCAATCTGTACTGGGCCCGCGTGGCGGATTACGGCCCATGTTCCCACAGAGAGGAGGTCTGTAGATAGATAGACTGATTATAGATGATCTGATGGATAGGCTGATTATGCGTCATGCCGCCACCATACAATATGTTTTTACCTACAGGCAAAACGTGCGTGTTCCCACTACACTGCCAATTTTAATTTTTTATTGTGTTAATAATTTTATGTATAGTATACTTAAAAGAGGTCCTAAGATTCAGACGCCCGCACATCAAGCTACTAGAATCTGTCAATTTAATAGATTTTCAACTTTATCGCTAAAGCATAAATAATGTTCAAAGTTGACTGGGAAAATTTGACAGTTTCGGGTAGCTTGATGTGCTGGAATCTGTATTTATAACTTTGTTTAACAGTAGATGTAAGTTGGCTGCTTGTTTGTATACCAAATAGCAATAATTTTATCAAAATGACTAAGAAAAACGCTAGAAAAAATGTTAAATCACCGTATCTCCGCTATTACCTATGTGAGTACCTGCAGCTGTGCTTATATATAAGCCCGTATTCCCGAGGAACCTAGGAGCCGAAATAAAAAACCTTGCCTTCAGTTGAAGACACAGAAATCCTTTCCCCTGGTCGTATAAGTGTGACGGTACGGACCAATGGAGCGCACACTAGTTCAAGTGAGGACCATGTTATGTAAGAAGGACCTATTGACTTTAGTTAAAGAAAAATTTTGGTATCTAATGTCTATTCAAACTTATGTTTCAAATTAATATTATTTCATGTTAAACAAATATCAAATTTATTTTAATGGTACCTAATTAAGTTGATTTCAGAGTGACTAAGCACTATTAAAAAAGTTATAAGAATGTTTGAAGTTGTAGCGTAAACTGAACTTTATTGTGCTGGATTTAAAGTTATTTTTATGTTTATATTTTTGGCAAATAAATTGTGAATGCAGTTTACAGATATGGCTCCGGATGTTAAAGGTGTGTGGTTGAAAATACCCGTTTCAATAGAATGCTGGTGAGTTTTCTTTTTGATTACCTATCGTTATAATAGTGAAAGTTTGTGAAAATGTTTTTCAGGTCATGACCTGACGTCATAGGTTAACACATAGGCTAAATATATTTTATCCATGCACATTATGTAAAACCACGGATGATTATTTAGTAAAACTGCGGTCATGATCATATTATTATTATGCAATAAATACATAGTTAGTGTCTTCCTGTCTGCAATTTAGCAAGTGGGTAAGTATATGCCTTTACTAAACATTTCGGCGGTGATGGGTGTGACTAAAATATGACATTTTTCTCTTCGCATACAGAGAAGGATCAAGCTCAAACAACATCAAACAATAAAAAGGAAAGATTCCTCAAGACCTTATTTAAGAGGCTGTTATAATAAACGGAGCAGTCACTGGTCAGCTTCCGTACAAACCCGTTAATAAAACCAAATATCTGCAAGAATTATAGATAGCAAAAAAAAAACAGGATCATGCAAAAATTATCAACAATTTCAAGCCATAATCTTTTCTTTCTTATATTTCCCTCGACCTTAAATCCAGCGATACAATAATCCTCCCAAAAATTAAAGATGAATAAGCAGATTTAAGAATCATTTTACTTTGCGCGAGTCATAAATTAAACTGCTCTAATATATCAAATTGCTCATCGCGGTAGATAATCTCTTGGTACATAGCCCCTCAGTTTAATTTCATTTTGTCCGCAAAATTACCATTTTTATTGGTCAATATATTATACGAGTCTAATAAACATAATATAGTCTTTTAAGGAAACTGTTCGGGGAGAATTTTTGTTTTATTACGTCTGGGTTGAATGGAGAAGAATGCGTTTTTGAGAAGTGTGGCGATTTTAAAACATCATTTTTTCAGTTTGAGAAAGTGTAAAGACAGCGGATTGACTTATTTTAGAGACGGAAGTTAGAATGCATGACGGGCAAAGAATCTAAAAACAATTTTTGGTAAGTAATTTATTTCATGCATTTTTTTGGTCGTACGCCCTCAGTCTAGTTGTACCGATGATCTCCGCAGGATGGCTGGTAGCAGCTGGCTGAGAGTTGCCGAAAATCGAGTTGAATGGTGTGCAATAGGTATGTCCAGCAGTGGACTGCTGTAGGCATTAGCCTACAGCATCGTCATCATTAGATGACGATGTTTCTTTTCGGGCACATCTCGTAAAACACAATTTCGATATAATAAAAGGTATAGGTATCCTGAAATTACTTTTTCTCCTTTACTACTATGCCAAAAATACTGTCCCAATACCATCAATAATGCAAAAAAAAACACAAGAAACAAAAATAGCGCGAAGTATTCGAACATCAAATTCAAACGCAAAAAAACATTCCTCCTTCAAAACTTTTACTTGCCAGCTATCGCATACAGCTATCCGACAAAAACTCAGCCAGTCCTTTTCCCAACGTTTAAACTGAGTCAGGCCCTTAAGTACCAAGTTCTACCAACTTATTGTGATTGATTTTTCTCTTATTTTCTGGGGCTTGAGTTCCCTTGAGTTCGGAAGCACAACTTTCCAGAATTTTCGGAAACAAATGAACGTGAAATTGGTGGAAAGTACTTACGATTTAAGCGATTGCTTTTGAGATGGAATTGGCGGGAACGGTGATTTTTCTTTGAGAGTTATTAGTGGTTGTGAAGTGATAGTGGGCGAGTGTGAAATGTTAGGTTAGGGGCGAAAGTAATTAGTGGTTTTGAAGTGAATTTATTTAGGAGTGGTATTCTAGCACGGTGGGCTGTGCTGGGGCGGCTGCTGCAGGTGCAGAAAACCTCAAACGGCGAAAATATTGCAACCTGATTGGGAGTTATATGTTCGAGCCGTTTGGGGTTGAAACACTAGGGCCATGGGGTCCGAGTTCCCACTTGGTTTTTCGAGATATCGCCAAGCGATTAGTCGACTCTTCACGTGTCCAGAGGGCTGGCCTATTTCTTGGCCAAATAATTAGCTTTGCCATACAACGTGGCAATGCTGCCAGCCTTTTGGGCACTTTTTCTGTTGACAGCGATGCGGACGAATTCTTTGATGCCCTATGACTGTTTTGTTTATTTTTTAATATAATTGTATTATTATAGTTTGTATGTTAGCTTATATTATGTAAATATATATACAAATAAATAAATATATTACTACGAGTGGTAATTTAGTTAAACTAATTACAATGATACCGGGCTATTTACATTGCATAAACAACTAGACGTGGCAAGCGTACCTTTTCAGAAATTAATATTTACTGGTGAGGGAAATTATTTATCAATTTGACTACCAACTCAAATTGGCCGTATATTCAAATCACCGCAGTCAACTTTGACTGTTGTATTACGCGACAAATTGACGTAGGGTGTTAATTTGAAATAATTATAATTTTCCCTCTTTCGTCAGAATTCATTCGTTAAAACTTAGGTATTAACTAATAAATAGACTACTTTTGATTTTGAAACAGACTAATTTTGGCTTTTAAAATAATTAACATGAAAAAGAAACAAGTTCTTGGAAGGACTTGGGGGAGAGTCTTTTACCTAGAAATGGGACCATATAGGATAAATAAGAAAAAAATACACTCCACATTTTAACCTTTTGAACGCCATTGTCACATATATGTGACAAACGAAATCTTACCCTGAACGCCAACGTCACAAATATATGACAAAATACACGTCGCACCACATTATGAAATAAACAATTTAATCATTACTTTTGTGTTTTTAACCGACTTCAAAAAAAGGAGGAGGTTATCAATTCGACTGTATTTTTTTTTTATGTTTGTTACCTCATAACTTGCGACTGGGTGAACCGATTTTCATGATTCTTTTTTTATTTGAAAGCTGGTGCTTTCCGTGTGGTCCCATTGTCACCATTTCAATATCTGATGATGGGATCTTAGAGAAATCGAGGGCAACCCTCAAATTTTATAGGCTCACTTATTGTTTTTCGCATGTTTTATGAAGTATCTTGTGTATTTGCGTATGGTTGTCACCATCTCAGGTAGCTGGGCTGATGATGGAAGGTACAACTCCTTAACAGTAAGAAGTTACTCGAACAGGCAAGGACTGTTTTAGTAAATTGTTTTGATGTTTGATAGGGCATTTGCCACATTTGGTCTCATGATCATCAAGTCATGACCTGATGCTGCAGTCAGGATAGTCTGCAGAGTACCTAACTCCTCGACAACTAACAGCAGATATATCGTGTTTAGGCTCATTGAAAAGGGCTCGATGTGTGGATAAACGTACTGTTAATGAGGAACACCGAAATACATAAAGACCTGATGCTGAAGCCAGGAGCATCAGAAAAAGTACCAACCTTGAAATTACAGCACCGTAGTTGTGTTTGGGCTCATTTTAAACAGGAATAAATTTTAAGTTCAATGCAATGTTGACATAAGTCTGACCTGATGCTGCAGCCAGGATTATCAGCATCTAGTCTAAAAACATCAGGTCAGGATTTTATGATGAGATCCTGGAGAAATCGAAGGAACTCTTCAAATATTATAGGGACACCTATAGCGATTTGGGTATTTTTTATAGTAACTCGTGCATTTGCTCTCGGAAAGCACTATTTGGTGAAGTGGAACTGATGATGAAGACCACAGATGGCCATCGGAAGTACTCAATAATATCTAAGTATTTCACGGGTTGCTATTCGATTACTTTAATATGGTTGCTAAGCAATTTATGCTCGTCACAATGTGAATGGTGATATGGAGCTGATGGTGGACCTGGAGAACTCCTCAACAATTAACTTCCCTGCATCGGGAAAAGCAATATTTTGTTTGTAAAAGGCGATAATCACTAGGCTATTGTAACTTAGATAAATTATAAGCAGACCCACTAAAAAGCGTGAAATAAAAACTTTTTAAGAAAAAAAAAACCGACTTCCAAAAAAACACTACAAAGTGAAAAATAACTTTATTTCGGAAGTCGGTGGCAAAAAACTAAAATACAGATCCGAAGACACCGACTTCCGAAATAAAGTTATTTTTCACTTTGTAGTGTTTTTTTGGAAGTCGGTTTTTTTTTTCTTAAAAAGTTTTTTTATTTATATAATTTAAAAGTTTAAGCTTCCGTCTATATTGTAATTCATGAAAGTAACATAAATAAACCACCAATATCGATAAATTTGTTGTTTTAAGTGTGTGTGTGTTTTTGTGTTGTTAAAGTGGCCTGGCGAGAGGGGTACGGCGATACGTTTATACTCAGGCGTTCAAAAGGTTAAGCTTTAAGATATCAAAATAATGCAAATGCACCCAAGGACAACCACCGATTGGTGCAGGACTATTGCAGAACGTAGAAACAAAATATATTGGGCTATGGGTTTGGGTGGCTATGGCAGGGGGCGACTTGCACTCTCAGTAATGGGCCCCCAGAAATCGTCGCTAGCACATAGTGACGTAGCGGCAGGGGCGCAACAATATCCTGAGGTGCTTGAAGAGGTATTCCACGGCTTTCAGAACAATCCCAGAGCCCGGAAGATGGTCAAGATCCCTATGAGCACTTACTGGAATACTTCCGTCCTCCGAGCATGTTTGATCTTGCGAATCTCCACTCAAGCCGGCCAATAAAGGCAAGAATGAGGTGAGGAACAAGACTTCTCCCGGGAGATAGGGTCCGTGGGGTCGCTACTGCCAAACAGTTCGCCACATGCTGCACGCATGCTGGTTTCTGTATCTCTCTTGGTTTGGGTCCTCACCCGAGAAATGTTCCGGAAAACTAAATTCTACTGACACAGTTCCAGAGTTCAGAAGCGCGCAAGCTCAACCACGACGTCATCATAGAGATACAGCAGTAGGGTTAATCCTACTATCCTACTATCCTTCCTACTTTATCACACTAATCCTACTATCCTACTAATATTATAAATGTGAAAGTTTGTGAGGATGTTTGCTACTCTTTCACGCAAAAACTGCTGAACAGATTTTGATAAAACTTTGCAGTAATATAGCTTATACATCAGAATAACACATAGGGTACTTTTTATACCAATATTACCACGGGATCGATACTTATGCGGGTGAAACCGCGGGGCGCAGCTAGTATTATTATAACTACAAGCCTGTGATGTCCCACTGCAGGGTGAAGACCTCCCTACTCTCTTTCAACGTAGAAAAATACCTAGAATTAATCTTAAAAATAAAGAATACAGCTAGAATAGTTTATCGCAGTTTTTTCGCCGAAACGAGATGAATCCATCGCAGAACAAAAATATAAAAAATTGTTTTCATAATGAAAAATATTTTCAACATAATTCATATTTTCGCGCGCAATCTTTTACAACAACATTATTTTCTTACTCGGAATTATTTATCATCTTCAAAAACAAGCTGATGTTACCATGAATAAATAGTATAGCATAAGCATTGAGCACAGACCCAACATAGTTGGGAAAAGACTAGGCAGATGATGAAGCATAATCAGCCTATAATGTTCCCACTGGCTATGCTTGGAGTTTCTCTGCGTGATCGAATCAGAAATGAAGAGATCCGCAGGAGAACCAAGGTAACCGACATAGCCCGAAGAATTGCCAAACATAAGAGGCAGTGGGCAGGGCACATTGCTCGCAGAACAGATGGCCGATGGGGCCGAAAGGTTCTGGAGTGGCGACCGCGTACCGGAAGACGTAGCGTTGGAAGGCCTCTCAAAAGGTGGACCGACGACCTTGTGAAGGCCGCAGCAACTCGTTGGATGCGAGAAGCTCAAAACCGGTCGAAGTGGAGGTGCTTGGGGGAGCCTATGTTCAGCAGTGGACGTCTTTCGGCTGAAATGATGATGATGATGATGAATGTTCCCACTGCTGGGACACAGGCCTCCTCTCTGTGTGAGAAAGAGGTCTGTAATTCACCACGCGGGCCCAGTGCGGGTTGGTAGATGTCACATCACTTCGAATGTTTATTTATGGGACATACCGGTTTTCGCACGATATCTTCCTTCATAGTTTTGAGAGCATCACTAACACACGATTAGTACACGTAACATCACGCCTGTAATCCCCGCAGGGATAGGCAGAGAGGTACTATAATACACCCACATTTCGCCAGGTATGTTTAAGCCCCATGTAATAGGTGGCGAGCCTTTTTCATCAACTGACTCCGAGCTGCTCCTGAGAAATTCCTGATAGAAAACACTAATAATACTTTGTTCGACTTCGAAATCGAACCCAGGTCAGCACTAGCGCTTGCGACCACTATACCAACGAAGCAGTTCCTTATACACTGACGTACAAATAGTTTGACAGTGTGTAAATATTATGTTAGTGGAAGCGCACTTAGTATGTAATTGAGTTGGTGCACAGCGGCTTTGTCACTAGATTCCTGTGGTAATACAAGCTGGGGGGTTGTGAGGAATGAGCGGAAGGGCAGTGGGCTAGGAAAAGATGAATGCTTATCTCGTGCAAACATTATGACACGTGAATACTTGGCGTAGTGGCTGCGTAGTCACAGGTTTGCGGATTCCCGTGTGGAAAAAAATTATATTTTTATAGCCACATAAGGTACAGACAGTTACAGTTGTTGCAGGCTTTTTGTATGTAAGTTTTTGATCAGCTGAACAGAGACAACTTTTTTTAGGTTGTATTTATTAACTAGCTGCGCCCCGCGGTTTCAACCACGTAAATGCCAATCACGTGGGAATATCGGGATAAAAAGTAGCCTATATGTTAATCCAGGTTGTTAGCTACCTCCATACAAAATTTCATCAAAATTGGTCTAGCCGTTTGAGCGTGAAGAAGTAACAAACATATAAACACACACAGACTCACTTTCGCCTTTATAACATTAGTGTGATAGTGTGATATCTATAAAATAGTACCTAATGTTTACAAATATGAGTCTCCTTAATTCTTGCTCAACGTATGAGACCATAAACATCTACTATTGGATCTCTGTCTATTGTGATAATAACATTTATATTTTTTTTTTTCAAATATGATCATAGGTTCCTTCTATGTAGCATGATCCTAGTTTTGATTCTGATGGTCTACTTCTTATAGCGGCTTGTACAAAACTCGCAGTATGTATCTGTCTTAAATAACATAGACTCACATTAACTTTAAAGCCCGCTACAGCCCATGCCTTACACCACATCACACTTGACGACGACGACTTGGCTAGATTTTAGCCTCCCTCGTAAACTTAGCCCCCTGTTTCCTGGTTTGTTTAGTCCCCAGTTATTATTGGACCAACACTTATGTGACTACGTCGTCCATTCTACGATGTTTTGTTGGAACCAGTGTTTGGGTTAGTTGCTAGTTTCCTTGCATGTATTGTTAATCTTGAAACTGTGTAGAACTAAGGTTCCTTGTAAGCTATTCAAGAATAGCTCACGCTGTAATGTTTGCAAGGGGACTGATTGCCTTGGAAAAGCAAACAGTACTTTAAACTCAAACTCAAAGCATTTATTTCAATTAAACGAATTACAGGCACTTTGTATTGTCAAGGGGTCGGTCAGTCAGAAAGATGAAGCTAGTTGCCCATTCCAAAGCGTAGGTACCTATGGAGAAGAACGGGCAAGAAACTCCATGGACACTCTTTAAATCAAAATAATATGGTTACAGAGTCTTGGTTACATCATTCATGTTCAAAATTATACATGTGAGAACGATGCAGAACGTTAAAATATAATTTCCAGTGGAAGCTCTGACATCATCATAACTATACTATAACTGAAGACAATTCTCGTAATTTAAAGCGTTCAAAATCTAGTCGCAGTCTCATCTCAGCGACAAACTAATGTCAAAAACTTGACAAAATGTAGGGAAATTAGATGTATTTTTGACAGATTGAGACTGAGATCAGACTGTGAAGGTTCTTAAAATTACGAGAATTGCCCCTCTGGTCATGAATCCAGACTTTGTACTGTTACTAAAAATTCCCTGATGGGAAATCATGGACCACACTTTGCCCCGACATGGAAATCGAATCAACGACCCCACCTTAACCAATTGCACTTGCAATACTAGATCATCGTCAAAGTAAACAGCCCAAATCTGTAGCAAAACACACAAAATAGTTTACTTTTTCTCACAACTCCAATTTCGTTGCAAAAACACAGTAATTAATACAACAGAAAGAAACGAAATCAATACCTACTCATTTCTCAAAAATATAAATACTAAAATGAACCAGTGACCTAAATACTGGGTTGTTACGCGACTGTTCCCATTTCTTCAGCCCATGAGACGGCCATTTTAATTAGTTCCAACTGTTTATAATGGTAGGAAGTTTTCAAACATTCCCGACGTTTCTGTTTTTCAGTTACTGAAGTATATAATGTTTTTATTATTAGTAGGGAAGCTGGCCTTTTTGGGTTGTTAGTGGCAAAAACGGAAGGTTCCTTTTGTCAAATAGTTTCGTCGGTCCGTCAGTAACATGAAGGTCTTGGCCTTGTAATTGTTTCACTGGAAGCAAAGGTCTTTTTAACCGACTTTAAAAAAGGAGGTTCTGTATTCGACCCGTATGTATGTATGTATGTTTGTATGTCCGCGATTATCTCAAAAACTACTGAACCGATTTTGATAATTCTTTCATGAGTGTGATCTACATACTTTCAGGAAGGTTTTAGTATATAATACATTAGGTAATTATTCTTATGTACGAAGTTATATGCATAAATGTACTGCATCTCCGGCATTTTTATGTGAATTTTGATGATTCTTCGAGTCGTGTCTTCAATGCACTAGTGTTAATTGAATTTGTGTGGGGTAGATACAACTAAAAAGTGAAAAATAAAAACTTTTTTACAAAAAAAACAACCGACTTCAAAAAAAACACTACAAAGTGAAAAATAACTTTAATTTCGGAAGTCGGTGTCAAAAAACGAAAATGCTGAAGCAACGACACCTACTTCCGAAATTAAAGTTATTTTTCACTTTGTAGTGTTTTTTTTGAAGTCGGTTGTTTTCTTAAGCAGAGAAAGGAACGAACATTGATGGCCACTCTTGCTCACATACGACAATAGACACAAGAGATGGCCTATTATTTTCTTGTACCAAATCCAAAACTTAAAAGATAAATATTTTAAGCATTTTTATAGTCAACTAGCTGTGCCCCGCGGTTTCACCTGCATAAGGGTCGATCCCGTGAGAATATCGGGATAAAAATTAACCTATATGTTAATCCAGGGTGTCAGCTACCTCCATACAAAAATTTTATCAAAATTGCTCCAGCCGTTTGAGCGTGAAGAAATAACAAACATATAAAAATACACACACACTCACAAAATTTCGCCTTTATAATATTAGTGTGATAAAATATAGCCTCGCGGTCGTCACGCATTGGCTTCCTAAAGACGGGAGTTGTCATCGAGGCAGGCCTAAGAAACGCAAGCGCGACGACTTGGACTCTTTCTTGACTGATTGGCCGGAAAAGATAGCAGGCAAAGATGAATGGCGAAGTAAGGGGGAGACCTTTGCCCAGTCGTGGGGCAGTATAGATTAAGAAGAATAAAATATAGACCATAGTCCCTGGAGGGTCTATGGTCTATATTTTATTCTTCTAAGTAAGTTGAGAAGAAAATACAATCATGACATAAACCGTTATTACTTTACTGTAGCACCTGGTACAGAGCCATCCATTATTAACGTAAGTCATGTTTTAATGCAGTTCTCACATGATATAACCGCCTCATTCATTCATAACTTTATTTAAACTTTTCTATTTAGATAAACCAGTAAAATTTTTTTTTTCTATATACTACTGTATATGTCAGTAGGAAACTAACCCTTGTTACCAACCCACCCTGAGCCCGCGTAGTAGATTACGACCACTCTCTCAGTTGTGACCTTTATCAGGCTATGATTGGCATAATGTTTTATTTTATTAACCGACGAAAAAACGGAGGAGGTTATCAATTCGACGCGTATATTTTTTGAAGTGAAAACTTCTTTAGCGGCGTTGAACACTTTTTGTAATGGGTAAAAAATGTTAAACTCGCGTCAGGGCATCGCGTCAGGACACGTGACCGTCAGGAGAGATTCCCCCCCCCCATCTCTTTCTACGGCGGCGCGGGCGCCAACCGAAGTGAACCAAGTGAGACACGATAATGGATGGATGGATGGATGGTGATGGCGATGGTGATGGCGATGGTGATGGCGATGGCGATGATGATGGCAATGGCGATGGTGATGGCGATGGTGGTGGCGATGGCGATGATGATGGCGATGGTGATGGCGATGGCGATGGTGATGTGATGTGATGTGATGGGATGTGATGTGATGGGATGTGATGTGATGTGATGTGATGTGATGGTGATGGTGGACGCGGACGCGGACGTGGATGGACGGCTGATGGCTCGACCGTCTGTGTAGTAGCCACACTGCTGTGTATTCGTAAAATTCGTGTATATAATGTGTTTCAAAAAATGAAAATTGAACAAAGTGCATCGATTAATGAAAAAAGTGACGCAGAAATAGTGAAAAAAACTTAGTTATATTAATTCAATTAATAATTGATTTATTTCAACGTTAATATTCAAGTTTTCACTTCTGCCGGCACTCCCGGAGTGCAACCCGTCTTTTTTTTTTTATGTATGATCACGCATATCTTTTTACAGAGCAGTCCGATTTTGATAATTCTTTTTTTATTGGATAGGACATACCTCGAAATTGGTCCCATGTAAATTTGGAAAAAAATCCTACCCTAAGGGTGGGAAAATAGGGGTGATTTATTGTTCATTCACAGATTTTAATGCTGAGCTGTGTAGTACAATTAAAATAAAAGATCTATCTATGTTGGTATATAAAGCCTGTTTTTTAAGTATTTTATTATACAAAAAAGAATAATTAAAGTAGGATTATATAACAGTTAATATCTAAAGTAAGGTAGGTAGCTATTTTAAAAGTAGTCAAAAATTAAGCATGTAGTAATTAGTAAATTATAGCCTCAAAAAATGATTAAATAAAAACGTTTTAACAAAAAATTAAACCTCCGAAAAAACTGAAAAGCAAAAAATAAAAACCTTTTTTAATTTACCTTAATAAATAAGTTCTTAAACTAATGCAAGTATACCTAAGAAATTTTGAGTCGGCGCCAAACAATCAATGAACAATGATCACTAAATTACCTTAAATTTAAAGAAATAACCAAATCAAATTAATAATGCAACGTGAAATCTCCAGCGATAAATATAACATTCCAAACAAAAAATGCGCTCTCCGCACGACCACTCGCAACGATATTAAGTTGCTTGTTTGGCGCCGACTCAAAATTACTTAGGTATACTTGCATTAGTTTAAGAACTTGTTTATTAAGGTAAAATAAAAAAGGTTTTTATTTTTTGCTTTTCAGTTTTATCGGAGGTTTAATTATTTGTTAAAAAGTTTTTATCTATAAAGATGACTGTTGTTTTTTACTTTCTGACTAATCAAATAGTTGTCTCAGCGACCAGCATATATATATATAGTCCGTACATATTTACCACTACACCCTCTCATAGAGAGGAAGCTTATGTCCCAGCAGTGGGAATGTTATCTTGGCTGATTACGTTGTGTATTAACCCCTGTTAAACTATACATCTTTTATCTTTCCCAACACATCGTCCTGTACCTTTATCTTTCCCTGCACATTTCAGTATGACATCTCGTCCCTATTTTGTATCCTGTATTATTACGTATACAATGTAGCTATATACAAGGTACCAAGAATTCAAGTTGAACAACACAGCGGTATAAACTAGCCACAGCGACAGGGGAAATCACTAGTCGTGTGTTTAATTAAAACTCACTGTGTTATACTCGTACATATTTGTATGATAATTTTAATATGGGAGGGCTTTATTTTAATAATCGTGTCGCTTTTATGGTTTCATACTGAAATTGCTTGAATTATTTTTATGTATTTAGTGCATGAATGCAGACAATGAAATGCAGAATTTTGAAAAAGTAAGGCGTTTGCGTAAGCAATATAATCAATGTCATGGCCCTATGCCCATTAATTACGATTTGGAATGGGCTAATAGCTTCTTGTTTCTGACTGACTGACTCCTTGACAACTTAAAAGTGTCTGTAAATGGTCTAACTGAAAACAGTGGCATTCCGAGAGTGCCGAAAGAAGTGAAAACTTGTGTATTTTTTATTTTTTTTTTAAGACACAGTCGTGTCGGTTACGGTAACATTTATATTCGCATAACTCGTCAAAATGTAGGGAACAGCAGTTTTTTTTTTCGCGATATTAGGTTTAGTACCATAGTAATAGTTGTTCTTAATGATGAGTACAATGACCCCCTACAGTTATGGGATATAAAAAATAAAAAAAGACGGGTTGCACTCCGGGAGTGCCGACAGAAGTGAAAACTTGAATATTAACGTTGAATTAAATCAATTATTAATTGAATTAATATAACTCTTTTTTTTTTTCACTATTTCTGCGTCAATTTTTTCATTAATAGGTGCACTTTGTTCAATTTCCATTGTCGTATGTCACTTGGTTCACTTCGGTTAGCGCCGCCGTAGAAATAGAGGGGGGGGGGGGGGGGGAATCTTTCCTGACGGTCACGTGTCCTGACGCGAGTTTAACATTTTTTACCCATTACGAAAAGTGTGCAACGCCGCTAAAGAAGTTTTCACTTCAAAAACACGTTGCATATACTGAGCTATGTAGGTAAGTACTAAGAGGCAAGCATTATCATAAACATAATTTCCCATATAATTATTTCCACCTTTAACCTGTATTCAAATCACTCTAACCTATATACATTGCTCCCCGACAATCACACCGATCGTTCGATTCAGAAACAAAACACTGCGACAGGGGAAATCACGCTCAACAAACTTTAATTAAAATGAATTAAAATGCTTAATTAAATCGCGCAATGTGCCAACTTCTGCAACTATTTCATTATCTTCGTCTCTCTCTTGGATAAGTGTTTTGTATAGCGTTGTCTCGGCTAACGTTTCTCCGCATCGTACCTATTTTAATTGGAGAAGTTTTTAGATTTGGAATGAGAAACTATCAAATGCTTTCCTCTCTAGGTTAGACCTCTTTCTGAAAACTGTTTGATCTTCAGTTTTTCGTTTCTAGTTCATATAGGCGTGGAGGTGTAAGTACTAGTACTGTTAATTCTCAGAGTAATCAGATAGCAAACCTCGTCTTGGTCTTAAAATATGATTGACTTGTAAAAGTATTTGTACAAACCTACTTACCCAAATAAAATCAGTTATTATTTAGGTAGTACTACATACGCAAAGGGCTGTCAATGCTCTGCGGGTCCAATTCAATAACGCATTCAGGATGCTGCTGAGGCTCCCTCCGTTTTGCAGCGCGTCCGCCATGTTCATGCAGGCACGCACAGATGGTTTCGCGGCGATCTTACGCAAGAAAGCGGCGTCAATGCTGCACAGAGTGCGTGTGAGTAGCAACAGCATCCTGAGTGTGATCCTGAGTGTGACAGGTGTGACTGTCCGTTCTTCAAAAATTTTATGCGTTTATGTGTGAACTAACATAGTTGTAAGCATTATTTTTACTAACAAAATGGATCATGTTGTCTGAAATATAAATAAATAATAATTTAAAAGCATGAAGTTCAATAACGGCTAGTAACAATTTTACTTTTCAATTTCACATGTACTTATTTTCTAAGCTGATCTTGGTTAGCTAAAGCTGAAGGCTTTGAGCCTCTGTTGTTGCTTGTTTGATTAACTTTCGATAATCGTTTTATAAGACGTACACGAATTTAGAAAAACCTCTTTCATGATTGAATTGAAAAAAAAATATATAGCTTAGGCTTTGCTCTGTAACCGCCAACTTTATTCTTAAGAAACGGGTCTTTATTATTTCGTATCTATTAAATATCATAGAAAGGTGTCGGTACTTAATAAAAATCTTCAATTCACTTACTGACAGAACGCAGAGCCTAAGGCTGCCTGTTCATTGACGCGGAGCGAGGCTGCGGTGCGGAGAAACGGAGAAATATTAACCAATAGAAAATGACATTTGAGATTTTATGCAATCCTATTGGTTAATATTTCTCCGTTTCTCCGCTTCGCAGCCTCGCTTCGCGTCAATATACAGGCAGCCTAAACCGCTGGGCCTAGAAGCCTGAAATTTAGCACAAGAGTTCCTATAAAAAAACCGAGTGTGCTTATGACCACACGACTGAAGTGAAACTTCATACGTATTTAGCTATGAGAGGAAGAGAGAAAGAAAATGTGCGCGCACACTGCTTTCTCTTGCTCATATCCCCCACTCAACTCCCGTTCGCCTCACCCGATCACACTTTTCGTAACGCTTACGTCACGCGTTCGCCAGCTTACTCCCCAAGTCAAGCGTGCGTAAAGAAGTTTCACTTCAAAAAGTGAGCAATAAGGAACGCTTTTTGAAAATTCACACCCTAAAGGGAAATAGGAGATGAAAGTTTGTATGAAAAATTGTCATTTTTGTGAATGAGAATCTCATCGGAGTCATGGCTTGTCATGTATAACTCACCTAAACAAAACAAGTATATTTTTACTCTCACATAACTTTTCCTGAACGTTCCGCCAACAAACTCCCAAAACAGGGGTGACAAACTATTGGCGTTTTAATTTAGAAATTTTAATGAAACTCGACCCCTGGAGTGGAACTTTCAGTTTTATAGTTACGCAGGCACGTTACGGTCAAATGCCAATTAAATTTAATAATTAACTTGTTTATAATTAATCTGTTTGCACGAGTTGGTTTATGGGAGTTTTATGGTTTGGTTTTCAAGGTTTATTTTTTTATCGTGTTGTGTTGAATAATTTATGATTTGGAGTTTTTTATGTAGTAGTAGAGAGCATTCTGTCGAATTATTTATGACTATAGCTGTCGCCCGTGACTCCATCTGCAATCCAGGATGTAAAGTAGCCTATGTCCTTCTCCACGTCCCAGGCTATTCATCTGACAAGTTACATAACGATCCGTTCAGCCGTTTTTGTGTGATTGAGAGATTGTGTAACAAACTTTCACATCTATAATAATAAGTCTGATTAGGACTTTTTTATGTAGCAGTAGGTAGAAAGATCCGTTGTTTTTATTGATACTTTTATTGTATTAAAAAGACTTATGTTGCACCAAACCACATTTAATAACAGCACACAACCAATCTTTTCAATACGTCTGCAAGCCAAAAGTACCTATACAAACAAAATAATAAACTGACAGACTAAAAGCAGTCCCAAAACCAGAGACAAACCGCCTAAAACCAAATCCATCATCAATATTTCACCCGGATGAAATATTCACTGTACCACCATTATTTTTACTAGCAGCTTTCAAAATTGGAATCGGAAAAATCCTCGCCATACATCAAAGCTTTCTATCAAAGCATAGACAAAAATAAATAAAGAAAAAAGGAACCGTTTGTAATCTGATCACACGTTTGTGATTGCAATGTAAAAATTTTTTTTCAGTGTTTCAAATCGGTCGTCAGCTTTCATGGGATTGGTTAACGATACGCTACCGGTCCATATCGCGTGGTTGACAGCCCGTTGATTGGTTCTGACAGCGGTGCTCAAAGTTTCATGAATGTATGACCTTGGAAAAAATATTGCACTTTTAATGCTGTGGGTCCCCCATAGAATAGAATAGAATACTCTTTATTATGTACACCATATAAATTACAGACATAAATATAGCCCCATAACACAGCATCATGCCTGCTTGTCTCAGTCACAACGTGCAGTTGCCGACTATTTATGTACTGTGCTGCTATTTATCTATTTTATTTATTGAAGTGAAACTTCTTTACGCACGCTTGACTTGGGGAGTAAGCTGGCGAACGCGTGACATAAGCGTTACGAAAAGTGTGATTGAGCGAGGCGAACGGGAGTTCAGTGGGGGATACAAGCAAGAGAAAGCAGTGCGCGCGCACATTTCCTTTCTCTCTTCCTCTCATAGCCAAATACGTTTGAAGTTTCACTTCAGTCGTGTGGTCATAAGCACACTCGGGTTTTTTATTCGATTTAACTGACCTTTTAGTATGCACGTGTTTCTGTGACAAATCACACTATCACACTAATATTATAAAGGCAAAAGTTTGTGAATGTGTGTGTGTGTGTTTATACAGGGTGGTCCAAAAGTCGTGGATCAGAAGTAGGGGGATAAAGGAGGTCATTTCCAATACTTTTAAAGTGACAAATAATTTTTGGTAACGGTACAAAATTTTTGAAAAAAAAAAAAAAAAAATTGCTCTTGAAATTTGATACTCAGAGCCCTAATAGAACTTTGTAGTGCTGATACATTATCTAGTAGTAATACAACACCGTTTGTTTTATTGTTTTATATCCCATTTTTTTTAAATTCGTCTAATTGTACAAGAACTCGGTATACACAAATATTCATAACTTTTAGGGCAATTGAATTATGACCATGTTGTAGAAAGATTTTTTGTTGGAAATGACCTCCTTCATCTCCCTATTTCGTTTGATCCACGACTTTTGGACCACCCTGTATGTTTGTTATTTCTTCACGCTCAAACGGCTGGACCAATTTTGATAAAATTTTGTATGGCGGTAGCTGACACCCTAGATAAACATATAGGCTACTTTTTATCCCTATATTCCCACGAGATCGAGATATATGCGCGTGAAATCGCGGGGCGCAGCTAGTATCAAATAAAACTTCTATTTGTCTCGTTCATTGTCCGTAAACCGATTAATTATAACACAGTCAAAACTCCACTGTCTCCTGTCAAACCATCCAATGCAACACAACGCGACTTCAACCTTGCTTGCATCCCATTGTCCTTTTCAAAACAGTTTGAAAACCGCTGTCTATAGCAAAACAAGTGAGCTTGTCAAGTCCCGCTTAACGCTTCGTTTCGAAACCTAAACGGTTTTTTGACAACCGCCATTGATCTGAACTTACAACCTTAGGATTTATACCCTCTGACGTACGTACTGTAGGTACTATCAATTTATATATACTCTACGACATGCCGGTTTCCTGACGATGTTTTCCTTCACCGTTTTCAGAGCAGTGGTGGAAAAATCAGATAGATAGATAGATAGATAGATAAACCATTTATTTGGCGCACACAAAAGACAGCACAACACACAAAAGTACAACATTAGATGAAACCAATTACCCACATGAACAATATAAAAACAAGGTGCCAATACAAAAACAAATAAAAAAAAAGGAAAAACATACATATCTAAATAAAAGTGACACTATGAGTCTATGACGCATACCTCTTCTAAAATAAGTAACTGGTATAAATGCCAAAACCGTTTTATATTCGTTGAAAGAACAGCTGCTGTCTGAAAGCCATACCCATGGCGAATAGAATATTGCAACTTATAAATTGGTAACAAGTTTATACAGTAGGTAGGTTCATACATGATGTTACAGGAGCAAGAGCATGTCGAGAACAAAGTATGCGGCAGCACAATATTACGATAACACATTCACAATCTTCCAAATAACTTTGAACAAGACAGTAAGGTACGACAGAGCTATATTTACAGTCGTATCTCAAAACTTTTGCACGGCAGAGCATTAAAATTTCATATTTCCAAGATACTGCAACTGACACTCTCTACCTATATATTATTATTTATGTTGTTTTGCCATTCTCAAATCGTTTGGAAATAAACTACCAATAATTTTGACTGTAAGGGCTGGCGCAGACCTGGCGAAGCTACGTTTTTATGCCAAACAAATTTCAATGTAGGATTTCTGAAAATAAAGTCGAAAATAAATAACCTTAATCGTGTACCTCTGCTGCTCTTCAACTATTCAATGTTTATTTATTTTCAACTTAAATTTCAACTAGTGTAAGGTTGATATTGCAGTGAATGTCGTGATGGCCTAGTGGTTAAACCCTTGCCTCCCATGCACAAGCTTGTGGATCTAAATCTGGGCAAGTACGAATCTGACTTTATCAAATCAGATGTACTTTCTACCTTTATCTTAGACATCACTGACATCGGTAAATGAAAACATCGTGAGGAAACCTGGAATATAAGCCTAAAATCGCTAATCCATCATGAGCAAGTGTGATGATTAATTACGTTATTTTTCTTTTTTCTTTATTTAAAAAATAATTCGTGAAGAGACCTTTGTTTGCAGTAGGATAGTAAGAGGCTGGTATTTTTTAAAATTAATTATGCATGATAATGTGTGCAGTGTGGCAGTGAGCAGGGCACATTGCTCGCAGAACAGATGGCCGATAGGGCCGAAAGGTTCTGGAGTGGCAACCGCGTACCGGGAGACGTAATGTTGGAAAGTCTCCCACAAGGTGGCCCAATGACCTGGTGAAGGCCGCTGAAATCCGCTAGGTACAGATGCACTGAACGAAGTGGCGGTGCGTGGCGGAGGTCTATGTCCAAGAGAGGACATTTTTCGGCAGAAATGATGAAGATGATGCATGATATTTATTTGCAAGTTGTGATTTCACTGTGCTCCGCTTAGCCTGGCCTGCGCCAGCCCTAAAGCTTCCCGACTCGATGCCTGTTCTTATCGTTTTTCGCTATCAGCCGTGATAGTGTTTGTTTTCTGTCCTTTTGAGACAATCCAGCCGGTTTGAGGGTTTTTCCTCGATAAAGTTGATTGGTCGGAAAATATTCGAATATCGTTTTTGCCTTTAGTCTGATAGCTGTCGGAATAGTGTTTCTTTTGTATTATTCTATGAAATTACACTTCAGTTCCAGTGTCTCGGCTTCAAAATTGATACAGTTTTTAAGCCGAGGCATCCAGTTATTCTGCTGACGCTGCCATTATTGGGCACCATAGACAAATTCCGAATAACAGGAATCTATTATTATCAGAGGTGTCCATACATATAAATTGAGTAAAGGGGGTAATCTATTAATAAAGGCAACACAAAGAAATTGTTTACTGAAAAATCAAAATCTAGATCAACACACTTTCATACTGGATATTCTTTAGTTGATTTCTAATAAGGCCATTTTATTACTCGAGTCAAAATCCTTCACTGACAGACAATGCACAGACTAAACCTTTAGTTCCTTATGTAACAAAAGTGAGTACTAAGGAAGCATAAGAAGATAGTAGGGGACGAAAGTTTGTGTGAACGGTCATCAGTTTGTCCGAGTTTTGGGAAGTCCCATCGGGCACGTGGCTTGTCTGTTCGGAAAACGTCACAATCACTGTACCTTCAGGTATTCCTACAACACCAATTATAGGTATCGGCGAACTTCGTACCGCCTTAGAATATGAATTATCTTCCTTATTTTTCTTCGTGATTTTTTTCCATAAATTTTGATAGTTATTCTGCTATACGGGGCGGAGACAAATCCAACAAATCAAAGATCATAAAATCGGTCCAGCCGTTCTTGAGTTATAAATGGTGTAACTAACCCGACTTTATTTTATTTATTTAGATTTATGTGAGTACTAGCAGCGCCCCGCGGTTTCACCCGCGTAAATGTCGATCCCGTGGGAATACCGGGATAAAAAGTAGCCTATATGTTTATCCACGGTGTCAGCTACCTCCATGCAAAATTTTATCAAAATTGGTCCAGCCGTTTGAGCGTGAAGAAGTAACAAACATATAAACACACCATCACACACACACAAACTTTCGCCTTTATAATATTAGTGTGATAGTGTGATGTGATATTATCATTATTATTTGTTTTATTTAAATATGTGAATTGTTTTTGATTTTATATATTTTATTTTCTCTTCTACTCACACACTTTCACACGTTGTCTACATCTTTTTTAACCGACTTCAAAACAGGAGGTTCTTTTAAATCTACCTTCCTATCACAGGAACGCTGGATGAGATTTCTTTAGGCTTCAGCAACACGTTTGCACGTATTGTTCTGTTATTATCTTCTGGACTGTTTGTATTTGTATACACAAACGGTAAAATAAAATAAACAAAAATATTCACTCAAAGCAAAACCCGCAAAAGAAAGGTATTACTTGGAAGGGCCAAGTAATGCCTTTCCACTTTCAATAAAGAATTAAAAATAGACCAGCAAGAAACAAAGGAACGCTATTCCCAAAGGCAGATTCCGTAGCAAAGTGCACCGGAAACTTTAAGGAAAGGAATGCCGAAGTTCGGCCAAAGTATTAGCGGTGGTTACTTTTGGTGGCGAAACCCGAAACCAGAAGTCTTAGAACCTGGAGCTAGTGATTTCGTAGAAGATGGGTAATTTTGTGTAAGCAAGTTTGGTGTTAGTTTCAGGTTTCTTAATGAAAGGAGTTTTGATGTTGAAGATAGAAGAGAAAATTGTGTGTGCAGAGAAAGTTGTGGAGTTTGTGAGTTTAAATATGTGGATTTTTGGGTAAAGGAAAGAAGGTCATTGAAAGAACGATAAGCATTTACCATTAAAACGATATTACTAAATATATGACTAAGGACAACCGACACAATGATGCAGTCAAAATTAACATATAACATGTTCAAGTCCTTGTTTGTAATTGACGTTATTCCCACGTAAGCAAATAATATACTACTATACAATAACAAGTTGATATCAGAATGACAAAAAAGGAAAAAACTCATAAAAATTTGGAGCGCATACTGAACTTTATATGTGGGTATTAAAGTTATTTATCCAAAAACACACATTTGTTTACATGTTTAGATACTGAATAACGAACGCAGTAAAGGTACGAAAGATAGCCACAAAAATCAAAGACGGAGCTATTATTAGAGTTCTATATTTAGTGCTTCAGAAGGTTATAAATATGAGTATATTAATAGTACTAATCATAGAGTGAGCATAAATAAGATTACAAAGAGAATATAAATAATTACCTGAACAAGAAAAATAGTCATTCTTTTATAAAACTTCAATAATTCGCATTATTTATTTATTTTCTCGATCAATATTAAGATCCTTTATACACTCTACTGTTACATATTTGCATTGCTACCAACAAAGAAACAGTTTATAAAATCCTTCAAACTGATCTCGCTGAACTTTGAAAAATGTTTGTTTAATGTACCGACGTCTTGACCGTCTGGCGGTTCGACAGTGAGATATAGCTCTGCTGATGCTCTTTGACGCCTCGCTTAGGCTTCACAATATTTATCTTCAAACAGAACTTTAAATAAAATACCGCTTTGAACTCAAAAGAGAATGCTTTGGGCATGTGGATTTGAGAAACCGATTTAGTTTTCATGAAGGATTGCTGCAGAGAGCTTGTTTACTTTTCAGCTGTGTTTATTAAATGCTTTATACAGTGAGTGCATATTTTAACTTATATTTAGTTGTCATATTAATATTATCGAAACCATTTCTATTTACAAACTTCTTATTCAATTTAACATAAAAATCAGCAATCCATACTAATACTATAAATTCGAAACTAACTCTGTGCATCTGTCTATCTGTATGTTACCTTTTCACGCCTAAACCGCTGAGCCGATTTCGATGAAATTTAGTATAAAGATAGTTTGAGTCCTGGGAAAGGACATAGGATAGTTTTTATCCCGATATTTCCATGGGATCGAAACTTACGCGGGTGAAACCGCGGGGCGCTGCTAGTTGCTTTATAAATAAATTAATTAAAAAATCTCGTAAAAAGTTATAATCAATTATCGATTAAAAGTCCCGAAGAACAGGCCACCTAAGATAACATCAGAATATCCAAATCATTATTTTATCCGGATAACGGGGGATTTCAGCCGTAATATCCGGAATCGTAGCCTTCCCAGCTGGAAGGTTTGCGAGCATTCCAAGCCAAGATTGGAGGCTTTCCGAATAGTCCCAGCTTAGGAAATTTCCTGAGCACAAATTATTATAGCCGCGGCTTGGTCGGCGATGGTGTCATTTAAAAATCGTGGCTGTTATTTAATGTAAAAGGATTGTATTTTAGATAATTTTAGGCTTATGAAGTAAGCCGGATGCTCATAGGATTTCCCATCGGCAAGAATGAAAAAAATCCATACAATTTATCCCCTATTTAACCCCTTTAGAGGATGTTTTTAGGGTTCCGTACCTCAAAAGGAAAAAAATGGAACACTTATAGGATCACTTTGTTGTCCGTCTGTCTGTCTTTCTGTCAAGAACCTTTATCTCGGAAACGCGTAGAGGCATCGAGTTGAAATTAAATCCAAATTCTCGGGTCCACAGTCCCTTGAAGCTGTGAAAAAATCAAACTTCTAAGTTAACGTAAAAAAAAAACACGGCCGTTTATGCCCCTCCGTGCCTCGGAAAACACGTTAAGCCGTTGGTCCCGACAGTCATTCGTAGATCTTTTACAGCCGATGCGGGTCCTCAGAAGCCCGAAAATCTGACAACCAGTCATACCAAGGGGTATCGTATTACCCAGTAACTGGGTTGTCGAGATCAGATAGGTAGTCGCTCGATGTAAAATACTGGTATTCAGCTGCATCCGGTTAGACAGGAAGCCGACCCCAACATAGTTGGGAAAAGGCTAAGCAATCATCTGCTTAGCCTTTTCCCAACTAGATAGATTTTCTATAAGCCAATTCCAGCCCGCGACTCATCTAGCTTCACAATAACATTGCAAAAACACTTGTAAAAACATTGCTCCACATCGAACTTATCACAAAATATTTTTCTTATAACTCGATGACATCATAGTCCCGGGCAGGTGGGTACAGAGGCACCTCATTGTGTATTCTCGTCGGCTGTCTATTGAACGGAATTGTCTTGCCAGCTTGTCACCGAAGGAATTTTGTACAGGAAATATATTTTTGTAAGGTGCAAAAAGAATGAATTTTATTAATAAAGAAAAATTTGATAGGGATTTTGCAAATATAAAGCCTCACATGGAGTAGTTAAAAAAACAAAATTCGTACGCCCAGATTTTGCAACCGATATACAAAAAAATAAATACATCCATACTAATATTATAAATTCGAAAGTAACTCGGTCTGTATGTCCGTCTGTATGTTACCTTTTCACGCTTAAACTGCTAAAGCGATTTAGATGTTTGGTATAGAGATAGTTTGAGTCCCGAGAACGGACATAGAATACTTTTTATCCCGATATTTCCACGGGATCGAGACTTATGCGAGTGAAACCGCGGGGCGCAGCTAGTAACGTTATAAATTCGAAAGTAACTCTGTCTGTATGTCTGTCTGTATGTTGCCTTTTCACGCCTAAACCGCTGAACCGATTTAGATGAAATTTGGTATAGAGATATTTTGAGTCCCGGGAAAAGACAAAAGATAGATTTTATCCCGATATTCTCACGGGATTGAAACTTATGTGGGTGAAACCGCGGGGCAGAGCTAGTACTCCTATAAACTTCCATCATCATCCTCCTCCTGCTCTTATCTCAATTTATTTGGGGTCAGCGCTGTCTTCTTCCATACTTCTTTATTACTCGTCATCTCAGTCACTCCCTGTTTAGCTAAATCATCTTTAACTCAATCCGTTCCCCTATAAACTTTCATGACAATAAAATATCTAACCTGATATCCTGATATAAACTAGGTTCAAATCTTCAAAACAATATAACAACGAACCATTCTAGTTTTGCTGAAGTTAAATGAAAACCATGAATGATGAGGTCCCATGACAACTGATGGTAGTACAGCTAACGACCCGGAACATGATAGCACTAAGCTCCACTCAAAACCATACGTTAGTCCTTCACAATAGAAAAGCGAAGTAAATAGAACTGAGTTTTGAAGTAATAAATTATAAGCTTATACAAGGTGGATACGATATTATGACAAAAAATTTAACTGTGTATATCTAATGCCGTTCCCAGTCTGCATACAAAAATTCAATCCAATATCCATACTTAATATTATAAATTCGAAAGTAACTCTGTCTGTCTGTCTGTATGTTACCTTTTCACGCCTAAGCCGCTGAACCGATTTAGATGAAATTTGGTATAGAGATAGTTTGAGTCCCGGGAAAAGACATAGGATACTTTTTATCCCGATATTTCCACGGGATCGAGATTTATACGGGTGAAACCGCGGGGCGCAGCTAGTATGAGTTACTTTCGAATTTATAATATTAGTATGGATTCTCTACATCGTATAAAATGGATGAAACAAATAATTTGATAAAAATAGAATCTTCGTGTACCTAAAGTAGAGGTACAAAAATAAAAGAACATGAATGCTTAATGAAGTAAGAAAAGTAACAATTGGAGCTAAGAGGTACTACTTGAAATCGTGCTTAGAATTGATGTTGTAACCTGTTTTATTGATTGACCTGAATTTAATATAAACGTAGCTAACTAGACAGAGTATCGATCGAACACCGAAGATAGGTGATAGAAACAAAGATGAAATGGGTGAACAATAGGCCGTCTTATCGCAGTCAGTGCTTTCTGCCGGACAACCCTAGGATGGGCAGAAATTACATCTTCTTCTTTTAGTTGTACTATAGAAAAATTCCTTAACTTTGATAGATAGTTGTATAATATTGCCAACTGGCGCCATATGCCCGCGTACTCTGTCTGTGTGGAAGTCAATTATATCACAAAGTATCATTGCACGGTTACTAAAAAACTCCCCCACTCAACTCCCGTTCGCCTCGCCCGATCACACTTTTCGTAACGCTTACGTCACGCGTTCGCCAGCTTACTCCCCAAGTCAAGCGTGCGTAAAGAGGTTTCACTTCAAAAACAATTGATGTATCATTAATACATCATCCATTTTGACCGCGTAGGTGAACTTTTGTAGGAAACAGCAGTTTTTTGAAGTGAAAACTTCTTTAGCGGCGTTGAACACTTTTTGTAATGGGTAAAAAATGTTAAATTCGCGTCAGGACACGTGACCGTCAGGAGAGATTCCCCCCCCCCCCCCCCCTCTCTTTCTACGGCGGCGCCAACCGAAGTGAACCAAGTTTAGTGACACACGACAATGGATGGATGGATGGATGGATGGATGGAGTGGAAGTGGAAGTGGAAGCGGAAGTGGAAGAAGTCAAAGTCAAAGTCAAAGTCGAAGTCGAAGTCAAAGTCAAAGTCAAAGTCAAAGTCGAAGTCAAAGTCAAAGTCAAAGTCAAAGTCGAAGTCGAAGTCAAAGTCAAAGTCGAAGTCAAAGTCAAAGTCAAAGTCAAAGTCAAAGTCAAAGTCGAAGTCGAAGTCGAAGTGGACGTGGACACACTGCTGCGTATTCGTAACATTCGTGTATATAAAGTGTTTAAAATATAGAAATTGAACAAAGTGCATCTATTAATGAAAAAAGGGACGCAGAAATAGTGAAAAAAAAATGAGTTATATTAATTCAATTATTAATTGATTTATTTCAACGTTAATATTCAAGTTTTCACTTCTGCCGGCACTCCCGGAGTGCAACCCGTCTTTTTTATAATATTTTTTTTTATGTGATGTGGATGGCCACATCACCATCACCATCACCATCCATCCATTCATCCATTATCGTCTCACTTGGTTCACTTCGGTTGGCGCCGCCGTAGAAAGCGAGGGGGGGGGGGAAATCTCTCGTGACGGTCACGTGTCCTGACGCGATGCCCTGACGCGAGTTTCACATTTTTTACCCATTACAAAAAGTGTGCAACGCCGCTAAAGAAGTTTACACTTCAAAAAAACCCGCCATAAGAATAATAATGACTGTTATTTTGATGCCGCTACTGATTAATTAAATCAGTATAAATAAGATAATGAAGAGAAAGAATTTATAACATTAGTTTTGTATTTCAGGTCAATAGGACTAGTAAGGATGGTGCTTCACTACGAATAGCAGAAAATGAAACGGCCTACAGAAAAATGGCACAGATGGCAAATGAAAAGCAAACATTTTAAAAATGTTGTTCTGCTTGCACAAGTTTTAGAAGCCAAATTAGAGTTTAGAGTATTGTTCAGCCGTGGACAGGCAAGAGTTACATACGCCAGCGTCAGCATCAAGAGCGACATACATTCGTTCCACATAAATTAGTAATTAGTAAATGAATAAATTAGTCATCAAGCTGGAGTAGAGTTTGATTCATCTTCCATAATTCCTCTCACTATGGCCAAGACACCTTTAGCCATCACCAGTTCTATGAGTCTGTGGGACCGGCAATGACAAAACTATTTCCTGTGTACACATTGCACGACGTACACAAACCCCTATTCCTACCCAAATTAGAAAAAAATTCAAAGACCTACGGGAATTCTGTCTGTTCCCGTAGGTCTCCCGTAGGCTTGTATGATAGGTTAGGGTGTTAGGATAACTACGGTGTTCAGTAGTTGCTGTAGGTTTATAATCAGTAGGGTGAGGTAACCATAGGTACCAGGCTCAATTGTTACAAACTTAGCCACACTGTATGCATTTGGAATAACAGCCGTACTAAGCTGTAAGTCCCGGTGCGTACAAGTATTATAAAAATAAACTGATATTTGTATACAAGCTTTTTATTAATGAACTACTCCCTAAATTTCTTCTCTTTTACTTTAGATCTTGTTGGCTCAAAATATTACCACTTCCACGTTGTCGTCGGTGGCAGCGCAGAGGTCACTTTGACTGCATGTTTTGGGTAGGACAAATAAGGCAGGATAGGACGTGGAGCATGTTTTGCAACATAGCTTCACAGCCACACCCTACTGGAGCATCTCCCTGCAGGGTGTAAACTTCCGTGGTCGACACGGAAGCATTGTTTTCACACAAAAGCAGCAATGTCCCACAGTATTTCTTGTTGCTATAATGTGCTTCGTTATATTTTTCGTCGCTTCTATTTTGTATTGTAGGTAGGTATATAATAATAAACTAAATTGGTTAAACAGAAGTTCAAAATAAATTAAATACAACTGCGGCTCCTCGAAGTACTATTGTTTACGAAACTGACTTTTCAAACATTTGTACGTCAAATGTCATTTTCTTCGGCCATCTTTGTCGTGTCTCACTTGGTTCACTTCGGTTGGCGCCGCCGTAGAAAGAGATGGGGGGGGGGGAATCTCTCCTGACGGTCACGTGTCCTGACGCGATGCCCTGACGCGAGTTTAACATTTTTTACCCATTACAAAAAGTGTTCAACGCCGCTAAAGAAGTTTTCACTTCAAAAAAATCATTGGCACTCCGGGAGTGCCGACAGAAGTGAAAACAAAACACAAACAGAATACTTTCCCATCACTCACTGACATATCAGATATACATTAAAACCGAGTACATCCCGAGGACAGCCGAACACATCTAAAGCGGTGTCGATTACGGTAACAGTGGCGCGAGTTCAATAGTTTTTTCCCATCTCAAAAATGCCCAACGCGCCTAAAGATGTTTTCACTTCAAAAATTTCATACTTTTGAGAATTCTGTTTTCAAGTTTACGAATAAAAGTTTTACTTTACAGCTTTTCAGCCCAGTTAAACGGTGAGTGACGGGTCACTGACGTCAGTTTATCCCATGACAATTGATACGACTAACGATTCGGAACACGTCGTACGTATACGTTCGTATGTATCTATGTGTTAGTACAGATTTACTGATATCGCTCTGTGGGGACTCATTCCAATGGCTGACTAGATTGGAAACGATTGGGCTAGACTTTTTATTTTGGGATTCAGACCCTTTTTTGTTTGTGTAGAAATATTATTTGTTCTTTTTTAGAGGATTTGAAGGTTTTTTTTTGCGTGGTCGTCAAAAGAATTTAGATTTAGTGATTGAAATGGCAATACTAAAATTATGATCAAAAGTGGTGAAAAACCACATAATAGCCATATCAGTTAAAAGCCCCTCTGTCTGTTCACTGCTGGACACGGGCTTCCTTTAAGAATCATGAGTATCTTCAGTAAGAAGACGGCCATTACGTCCGTTTATATCTGTAATTTATATGGTGTACATAATGAAGAGTATTCTATTCTATTGACCTGTCGCAAGAATCGCCATTTCTGTTCATTTAAATTAATCTAATTTAAGGAACAATAAATCAGCAGCTACATGGGCTCCGTGAATGTTTTTTTGGACTATCCTTCCCCCCGATTGCGTAACCACAATCCGAAAGATGTTGAAGGATATCCCTAATTCATTGCTTCAAATGTTTGAAAAATTCGTCTACTCAACAACGTAAAAAACGCAGTGAATGTTGTTGAACTGTCAAAATGAATGGCACTGCCATTGTGTGTTACGCAATCACCCCGCTATGATAAAAGCTTTTCATTATATTGAGAGATTCACCACCAAAAAGAACACAGAACATAACATCACGCCTTTAATCCCCGAAGGGTAAGGCAGAGGGGTTCCTATAGTACGGTCGAACAAACTATTTGGTATACAGGCAGCTAACTTGCAACTACTTTTAAAAAGTGGTGTCTTGAGTTAATCAATTCTTTTATATACCACTCTATTTAATCAAGGATGCCATAAGCTGAAAAAGTTATAACGCACAAAATAAAACTAAATATTGGCTGTGTAGTGGAAAGATGAATATATTTTTTGCCTGTATACCAAAACACCCACATTTCGCCAGTTATATTTACGTCCTATATAATAAAGGGCGACCCTAATGCCGTCAACTGGACACAAATCCAGACTCTAACTGCTACTGAGAAATTCGTAATCAAAAACCCAATAACACTGCCCGACCTGGGAGTCGAACCCAGAACCACAAGCTAATCAGTAGCCAAAAGCAATATCTTATCTTTCTGTGAATTCAGTTCAATTGTTCACCCTTACTTTATTTATTCATCCAATTGTAAGCAGATAACAAGACCACATCGGGACAAAATACCTAATATCTCAAAATGATTTTTCTAAACTACACCCCATTCCATTCAACTTAAAACTTTACCCTAACTCAGTAGGGTTGAAATTCCTTTCTTTTCTACACTAGTAGAGCTAAAATATTCCGTAGATGTAGCGACTATATTCCAAACGTTTTCTATGAATATCTGAGCTTGTCTGTTACTACGAATGGGTTTCGATTTATTTAATTCTGAATACCTATATGTTGGGACGACCCGAGTGGAATATTGACCCGATAAGGTAAAGGGTATGTAATGAATTTGGTTCTATTAACGGTAGCTTTGAAATTGGTGATGGAGATTATCAACACGAGGTTTTCGAAAAGAGGGGAAGTGATTTGGCAATGGTTGTAACGGTCGATGAATTCGCAGTCAGGAGACTTGAATGTCGTAACAAATTATCGGACTTTTATATCGTGAGAAAAATATTAACTGCCATTTTGAATTACGAATCTAGATCACTGTCCAGGAAAATAATTCCATATTTTCGTTCAAGCACAACGTCATGTTAGATTAGCAGCAATGCTCGAGGCCTAGAAAAAAAAAAACTTGCACGATGATAAGGAGGTCAGATAGTCTCCATGTAAATTACTTGTATTCAGCTGCATCCGGTCAGACTGGAAGCCGACCCTGACATAGTTGGGAAAATGATAAATAATTTATATTCTTAACCGGATTAACTGTTCATTGTAGACTGGGAGCAATTGATTTCGAAGCCAATTCATCATTATATGCAGTAGTATTGGTTGGTTTATCCAACCCAATTCAATATTTCCAAGTTATAACGAGGAGTGCGCACACCAATCAGTTTGAAAACCCTCAAAACAAATTCTCATACAGAAAACATGTGCGTGAAATGTGTTTGTTATTCCAGCGTAAGGCACTCGTGGGTTGTAGCTGAAAATCAGCGTCAGGTGGTACACCTTGTGCTGTCATCTGGCATTATGCTGAGCTGAAGCCCTTTTGGCATTATAATCTCAAAAAGCATTCCTGCGTTTTCTTTACAAAAGAACTCTCGGTTGCTATCCCTACCTCTATCCTACCAAGTTTTTCTATTAGGATGTCTGGGATATCATATGCTGGAGACCAGAAGGGCATGTAACCAGGTAGGCGTTATGCTCAAAATATGCAAGGGTATGACGGATGCTTCTGACATCCATAATGAGCTGATTCGACTTTATATACCGAACAATTATCTCTGTGGCAGAAAACATCGACTGCTAGCCGTGCCTTCGTGTCGGACTGTGGCCCGTGCTGCGTCCCCCGTACCTCGCGTATTGACCGCACTAAATAAGCTCGTGGAGGCCAACCCGGACTGCGATCTTTTCGATAATAAATTCGCCAATTTAATGGTTATGTGCCTCAATTATTGTGAAAATAATAGAATTTAATTGTTGTTATTAGTTTGTTTTATGTTAGTGCTTATTACTACTTTGATTTATGTAATTGGTTTCATAAGCCGTGTAAATCAAATAAATAAATAAATAAAAAAAAAAAAATCTTTGTTTACTGTCTCTATAGTTTTAAGGTGTATTTATTTTACTGTAATGCCAATAAACGCATATTTCTTTTTTTTCTTTCAAAATCAAAAGACACGACACATCAAAAGTACGTACAGATAACCCAAGTCCCCAGTGGCATATTGAACTCAATGGAACTCAGTTTGAAACCAGTCCAGACTTTTGGGATAGTTTAATCTAATCTAAGTTGATAATTTCGTATGGGTGTCCCTTGGTCTGTTGGTGTTAATCTTATTAGGTGTAATAATAATATGTTATGATCTACTATGATAATATTGATCGAAGTATCGGAAGGACATTTAAGTGAAACGTCCTACGAGCACAATGTCCTAAAAGCAAAAAAAAACCTGTGAGCAGCTCGTCCTAATTAGCAACATGACCTAATAGCAAATGGAAGGGGCCGGTCGTTCAGACACAGAACCTCACCGAACCGCCTTACTATCTTTGATTTTGCATCGAATTTGATACGATTCAGTATCATTATTTTCACATGTAACGTTAATAATAATCAATCCAGTCTAGTGTTGTCCCACTGCTGGGCAAAAGCCTCTTCTCATACAGAGAAGGCACGGGCATTGATCACATTTTTGCTCAAGCCGGATTGGCGATTTCAGACTTATAATCTTAATTCCGTTTAGAATCTAAAACGGAGTATGCCTGCCTGTACTGAAACAAAACCTAATCTGCATTCGCTAATAATTTGCCAAAAATGTAAAGCAAATAATTATGAGTTTATGAAAAAATAACTTTAAATCCTACACAATAAAGTTCAGTTTACGCTACAACTTCAAATATTTTCATAACTTTTTCAATAGTGCTAGTCACTCTGAAATCAACTGAATGTCATTAAAATAAAGTTGCTATTTTTTTAATTGAAATAATGTTAATTTGGAACATAAGTTTGAAAAGGGAGAGGTGTATCTATATTACACCCAGATTTCGCCAGTTATGTTTAAGTACTACAGTTCCAGTTGTTAATTATAACGCTAACTGCTGGTATACCAGTATTATGTATGTAAATGTCATTCCTGTCTGCAATAATTTACATTAAAGTATCAAATTCTCCGCTAATACCGTAAACGAGTTGGATAAGACACGTATCCATTGAGCAGTCAAGCACGAACCGCGTTTATTGGTTCCGTATGTAAGAAAACTTACCCCGCATCGTCAGAAACTTAAGTAGTATTAAGTATTATTCTATCTTCGTCAGGCATTTGTGTAAATAGCCCTGCTATTTTACCTACCAAACTTTTTGAAGGGATTTTTATTGCGACATGAGCTAAAAGACGAGTCCAACGAGAGAGAAACAGTAAAAATATTAGACCTTTTACTCAAACTCAAACTCAAAGCATTTATTTCAATTAAACCATTTACAGGCACTTTTGAATTGTCAAGAAGTCAGTCAGTCAGAAAAAATGAAGCTAGTTGCCCATTCCAAAGCGTAGGTACCTATGGAGAAGAACGGGCAAGAAACTCCATGGACACTCTTTTAAATCAAAATAATGTGGTTACAAAGTCTTGGTTACATCATTCATGTTAAAAATTATACATGTGAGAACGATGCAGAACGTTAAAAGCGTCCATAATGAAAAGATGAGAAAAAACAATAATTCAAATAATAAATTAAAATAAGCCATGGCAGCAAAGAGATGACCAGTCCCTACTGACGGCGCCCGTTCACGAACATGACGTATGCATCAGCACCATTCAGCTCAACCATTTTGAAGGGAGCTAAATGATCCAACACACTTTACATACAGCGGACCAATTGCGTAACAAACTACCAGTTGGTGAAACTTTCATTTTGACAGTTCAACAACATCCATTGCGTTATTTACGTTGCTAAGTAGGCAAATTTTACGAACATATGGAGCAATGGATTAGCAATATCCTTCAAAATGTTTCAGATTGTGATTGATCGCGTGTTCCACAATTAGGGTGCTGGTATAAGCATTGGAGATAATCAACACGCTTGTTGAATTGATTGGTGTTTACAGTCACATTTAATGCACCGGTTGGAACTGCCTAAATCTTCATGAGACTCATGTCATAACGACCTTAAGAGTAGTAGCCTATTTTTTCCTCAATTCAAATAGCCATTGATTGGATTTTGGATTTCTCGTATTTTTTCGTCTATAACATTCGGAATTCCGGCTGTGTCCTTTGTAAAAATGTAACCTATCTTTGTCTCTTTTCATTCCCGATTAAATATTTGAAAAACATTTAATCAAATAACCACGGAACCCTAAAAACTCGATATGAATGCATCATAGAGCTCACGTGCCAAGCTGTGTAATTTATCACTCTGCGCCGGGTTCCGCATACAAATGGTTTCAGAGATAGCTACGGAATTCTGAAGTGGGGCATATTGTGCTCGATTCTGATGTTTGATAGTATCATCAAGGTTTAGAGAAAAGAGCTAGGGGTAATGGGGTAGGGGGTATTTTGAGCTAGCTAGGTATATCTCGCTAGCTGGAATCCACTTTAGCCCTGGATCGAAAAAGCTGAAAGTCGTGGGGAGAGGCCTTTGCCCAGCAGTGGGATTATGCTGGCTATCAGTAGTAGTAGTACGTATATCTGGAAGGAAATACCATGCTATGGTGCTCTGGAATTTTTCATCCCCATTTTTAAACACCAAGTCATTCAGCCAACCTGGCATAGAAGAACTTGTGACTTAAAAATTAAGTAATTAATGGTGAAGGAAAACTTTGTATGAAAATCTGCACTGAAAAAAATGCATTCCAATCAAGTGACTTTTTAGCTTGATTGACGATATCTTGTTTAGATTAATCAAAATCTTTGTTAAGTTGATCATCACGACATGATTGCAGCAATACTATATTATAGTCAATCTAAACAAAATCTTGAGTTTGGCAACAACTTTTTTTTTCAGTGTGTAATTGTCTGAAGTTTACCCTATCTGAATTTTTAAGACAGATTTGCTTTAGTTATTTTTAAGACTTTATTTTATAGGCAAGAATAATCAAGGAACTATATTATTATTTTTAGAAATTATTTTTTACTTCGGTCTCAAAAGACGACGGGGTTTTTCTATAAATAGGGATAAGGACAAGAGAAGAATGATTATGATGAATGTAATAACCAAGCATTTTTAAACATCACCTAAATAATGGTAACCCATCCTAGAATTGGCCGTGGCAAGCACAGCTTAACCAGATCCCATTGGAACATTTATTTAGAGCACCGTTTCAAAAATGAGGTCAGAAACATCTATTCCTATTTTACTATCTAAACTTTGATTCTTCAGCCCCTATTGTTAGCCTCATCTGTCAATTCCGTCAGTTCCACTCCGCGATTCTAGGCGGAAATATTTAATCCTAGATATTTTCAGTCCAAGTATTTCAGTCCAATCTGCGGAGTGCCGGGAATAAATTGATTTCATTTCAAATGTCTATAGAATCAATTGGATTGTCACATCGCGAGTTCATGCTTTTGAGGGAAAAAGGTGGAGGTAGGTAATATCTAATATTGAAAGGTGAACTTTTTCAGGTATTTAATTTTGTGTATTATCATAAAATAATAATGTCTCATGAAACTTTTAGATTGAGAGATCATAGCAATATTTTAACTGTCATTCCTTCAAGACCATGTCTATCGTCTATTTACCTACCTCTCATTTCCCAAGGTAGGCCCAGTGAGGAAAATTAATTGTATAACAAATTGCAACACTACGTCGATTTTCCGTAATGATTTGAGAAGGATTAAATTGGTAGATTTGATAAACATTTAATTTTCCTTGCTTTACGTAGATCATGTATTAAAGTATCTTCAAACAATCCATAGGTCTAATATTGAAATAAGTCCTTAAACTTCATCCTAGATAAGAGCCAAAAATCTGACCTAGAAATACAAAAAAAAGAGTCAATACTGTTTTGCATTCAGCTTTGCCACCCAAACAATAAATATATACGGCTCGGGAATCGAAACCGCTACCTACGAGCGTTTAAACCGTTTGCTTTGTGGTTATGCTGGTACAAGATTTGAATACAAAAGGCAGGCTGGATTCTTTAGAGATCTGTTGAATTCGGTTTTTGGGGCTACCTTTTTAGGAGAGACGTGATTTTTCAATGTATTTTTAAAACTTTTACGTTACGCCGAGTGAACTTGCGATTAAGAGTGTGAATAAGAAAGTTATTTAATAGAAATTGTTTCTTGTCCAGGTCCAGCAAGTTTAGACGAAATGAGTAGCAGTAAAATATTAAATTAGTAATTAATCTTAAGAGTTTTAATAAAATCTAAGAGTTTCCTATAATTTACCTTATAATTTTATTATGTTTATTTTTGGAAAAAATCTTATTGGATCAGCTGGACTATTTTGATTTTATTATTAAACAAGATTTTTCTTTTGACGTGGCTTTAACCAACGAGCCATTTTTTTATTCCGATAACTTTCAAGTTCAACTGACTTTAAAACCGAATCTTTGCCTATTAAATAATAATAAGAACTTTACGGTATCCGCAATAAAGAGTGATTTATTTAGAATTAAAATAATATGTAAGTAAATAACAACTAATACCTAATTAGTTAATACAAACACCAACATTATATCCAAACGTAACTAAAACTATTCACAAACTAAAATATAGAGTCGAAAAATTTATCCGCAATAAATGCAATGTTAGAACCCGTTTTGTAATGACACCGTTTAGGTTTCTAAATTGTTACAATATGTATGTAGGACGTACAATCATGCATCAACACAGATTTAATTTCAGGTTAATCCGCATTGTCACCAAATTCATATACTTGCACAAGCCTGAAGCACATAAACAAGAAAACCTCTATCCTATTCACCTCCCATATTTGAAACCGCAACAAATCTATACGGACCGGACCGGTCAAAACCACCTGAATCGGACCGGGCCGGATACGTTTTGATTTAATGCCTACGATTGACCACAAATCTCGGCAAAGGCTTCAATTTTGCTCTAATTTAGCTGATAACTGAGGCAGATTAATTTATGAGTACGTACTCGTAAAACGAAATCATAGATTTTGGGACACGATTTTGTATTTGGATTGTGGTTGCGATAGCTGAGCTTTGGTTGGTCGACTAGATTAGATTTAGTGGTTGCTGATGGACTTGAGGGATTAATTAATAGTCAAAATCATGCTTTATTTCCACAGAAATATGAACATGAAAATCGAGTTAGCATAATTATTTAAGGATCGTCTGTAAGTTCAAGATTGGAGATTTAAAGTAGCTAATAATTCGAATAACTAGCTGCATCTGACTCGAATTCATCTTGATACTAAATTAAGTAATTTACTTATATTTAAATAGTCATTCGTTTACCACTTGCCCCCGCAAGTAATAATTAAACGCGGAGAATTATGCCAAACTTAAACCTCGAAAGTATGGTACCTCTGGATATATTACAGAATGTTCCTTTACTCCGAGGGGTTCAGCTTTAGCATTGATACGCTCGAGGTTGCCACCTGACCGAAAAGAAGCTTGTACATTCCCCACTTGACTACTTCTATCTTATATTAATCGAGAAACACAGACCCCTGCAAGCCGTATGAGATATTTAACCTTTGTCTCTGGGTTGTCAACGCATATGAGATGCATCTGAAACGTGTCGCCTTGCAGTGAAAACCACGTAAAGAAAATCATTGAATTGTCTTTTAATTTATTTGTTCGATAGAAAACCTTGTCATGCATATTAAGAACTTAAGTGCACAGTTCTAAAATGCTTCTTTAATCCATCTGCTGATGACAATGAGAACCTAGGCAAACGTCAATGATGGCCATTGTTGCAGACGCGACGAAAATAAAAAGAGTGGTTCTTCTTACACATTAAAAATAAACTGACAAGCCACTTACCATTCAGCTCCCTCATATCATCGCCCCGGTTCTTCCTGAAGTACCACACGACCTTCGGCTGTGGCTTGCCTTCCTTCACGGTACAGCTGATGTTGACCTTGGCCCTCTCCAGCAAGGGTCCGAACACTGATGCATCAGCCAGGGTCTTTCCGTCGCCTGTCACCACTTCCACTGATTTCGGTTTTACTGTGGACAAAGAAGAGGTAGATGTTAGTATACGTTTTAAAGTACTTGGCAAATGGTGGTAAGGATTCTTATTGTGTATTTTCAAAAAACAGCAGTTTTCTACGACTTTTGACACTATGTACACAATTTCGCAATGGAATTTTCAGACTATATTCCTAATGTTACAATAAATATAAATCCGGTGAGAAACATAATAATAATTTAATTGTTTTTGCAAACAAAAAATGAGGTTTTTTGCTCGAGTTTTACTTGATGGTCTCTGTATACATTACAACAAAAATATATAAGTAGTATCCAATAAAAACCAAATTATTTCTATTGTATGTAAGGTCCGCACAAAAATCCCTTTGAATGAAATAGAGAAACGGGAAAGCCGTTAATTTGAGCCCAAGGGTCCGCCACACTAATGGGCTTTTCAAACATATGTACCCGATTCATCACTTACCACGGAAAATAATCGGGGCAACCGCCACATTGAATAATAAATTGAGGGTAGAATGTGTGGCGCCATCTAGTTGGTTTAGGATGAACTAATTTGGTGAAAACAGCTGTGCCTTTGTGTCCACGTTTCAAGTTTAAAATCCAGAATAACCACAAAGACACAATAAAATTCGTGGGAATAACAGTCATAGAACGTAACGACTGTATAGCTTAATCTGTCAAGCTCCGCTAATGAGACATAATTGATTTTCTATTGTTTCGTTACCGATTGGTAACGCGCGGGGCTTGACCGATTAAAGGTATCGGCAGAGGCGTGCTTACACCCACTTTTTGATAGTACGTCTATGTACTCAAGTAATAGGGGGTGAGCCTCATAACCCAGTAGTTACTGAAACAATTTTTGGACAAGGTGGCTTTTAAAAGGCCTCTAGTTCTATAGGGGTCGTATAAGCATGTCGTACGTATGCGGTTTTGGGTCTTTTAAAAGGCCCGTCGCAGTGTCTGGCTTAACATTACCTGGGCAAATATCCAGATTTCTGGCAGCTGCAGAGTAATTTGTAATGGAAAATCAAATAACATTTCGCTAAACCCAAGGATTGAACTTAGTAAACCACTCTTAGTAGACATTAAAATCAATCTTGACACAACTGTCAATTTGACTTGAATAATCTCAAACCTAGCAATATGTAAGAAAATCAACCGTCAAACACATAACAAAATATTTTCAGAAGCGAAAATCTCTGGCTACCCCATTAGGTAATCAGTTTGATAAAGAAGTTCGTTACCGAAAAGTGAATTACTTCGAATACTCATTAGCTCACTTAACACGCAGTCGCACGTCGTCAAACAAGGTGAAAATATTGTACAGTACAAATATTACTTCATTATTCTCTTATATCAGAATTCGTTGAACAGTTTTCGAGAGGAAATAAAATTATGACACTTTTATTATATTTTATATGAAATAAAGAGTAAGGAAAGACTACTCAGTTTTTCGGTAATGTAATTTTCAATATTATATTCGAATGTTTTTTATATTCCATTTTTTATGTTGGAGTCGACTTCCAGTCTAACCGGAGTATGGAGTATACTAGTATTTTACATGGAACTACTGCCTATTAGACCTCCACAACCCAGTTACTGGGTAAAGCGATACCTCTTGGTAAGACTGGTTGTCAGACTTTTTAATTCTGACGAATGACAGCAAAAAAAAACAAGATTTTTTTCCCAAAAACTTCAGTATTCACCTGTACCAAACCAGTCGTATGACGTAATAATGTTAGCTGATTGTCTCCTACTGTTGTACCCGACTGTACATGTAAGTCTGTAAAGCTGCCTGTTCATTAGTCGACTTTTGTCACGGAAACAGGTCAGCGTGTTTATTGAAATGTTGCCTTTTCACGTGACAATGCATTTCGGCATCGAGTGGCATAAAGGGATAATAATTTTGGTAGTATTTTTTCGCTATTTATTGGGGTTGGTTTCTAGGATAACAAAATTCAATTAAATGTAGATAGTTTACTTGAGCTTTATAGTTATATTTGTGGATACTATTAATTAAAAAACAATCACTTAAACAGAAAAATGTTATATCTAAAAAGTAAAATTTATAAAGAACTTCTCTAGTATAATTGCATAACACACTTTAAGACAATCACAATCTGAATCATTTTGAAGGATATGATATCCATTGATTCGTATGTTCGTAAAAATGTGTCTGCTTAACAACGAAAATAACTCAATGAATGTTGTTGAACTGTCAAAATGAAAGCCATGTTACTAATAGTGTGTTACGCAACAACCCCGTAGATATAAGACGTTATTTCACATTAATATCAAATGTAGCAATTATTATTATTGGCAAAATGCCGATATTGAAGAAGTTATGAAATACCTAAACGTAATATTCCCATTCTGGACTATTGCATTCGACGCTGACCACAAACCAATATCTAACATCTTCACTTCAATATTTAGAACCAATTCAACTTCCAATTAATTGGAAATTGCAAACTGTAGTATTAGTCAGTGACTCTGCTGAATATTTATTTATGAAATGTCTTCCTGAGGTAGCAATTTAATTGGACTGCTTACACATGCTGGCGTAAAATACACTCATTGTTATAATTATTATTACACTAAGACTTCAAGATGTCTATGCTTCATATATTATGTAAATGTATTATATACATAAATCTTCCGGAATTAATGGTCTAAATACATAAACTCACGCCTTCTTCCCAAGGGGCTAGGCAGTAATTACAGAACGCCCCCTGCTACGATCTTTACGTATTCCTTTTGCCTCGTTTACTTGCTCTAAATGATGATAAAAATTGCATCAAAATCCATTGTATTGTTAAGAAGATCTCAACACATATTGCCATGAAACACGATTTTGTTTTATACTATGTAGCCGGAGTAGGGTTATTAGGAAATACAAACGTTACATATTCCATAGCCTGACACGATGAAAGAAGAATTAAATGATGCCGTAAACAAACGGATTCCGTATCTGACTCCAAACATTACATGCGCTCAAGAATTCACATTCTAACCTCCTTACGAGAAATAATAGATATGGCTAATGTGCATAAGACATATACCGCCATCTTGTTTCAAAGACATTACGACATACATACCGGCTGACAAATTGTCGAGGTACCTACGTTAATATTCAAGATTTGTCGCGACATGAATGCACCACTTTAGTTTTAATAAAATATAGTCTTCCATTGCAAGAAATAATTTAATCATTATTGATTCCACTGCCCTGTATGTCCTGCATATTCGTCATTGCATATTCATATTATTATCGTATAAATTAATATAAAAAATCGCGTTTCTTTTTTATTTTGCTTCAGTGGACGTAAATAACGAAATAAAATCAAATTACACTCACTCATGAGTTTGAAAGTAGTTTATTTCTGGAATAACGCATGACCTGGTAAAAGATAAACCAATTACCAAAATAAATTCCTATGTATTTTAAGTACCACGTCTAAAAAACTTTAACTTTTTTAATGTGAACAAAATCAAAAATTTTTCAAACACTGCGCAAATTTACCCTCAATTTAATCTCAAAAACTAATTTGAAACTATAACAAACCAACTGATTACACAGCACAAAACAAAAATAAAACTCCAAAATGCACTCACAATAGCTTTTATTGCTAAATGGAAAGAAAATCCACTTTTAAAACCTTTTTCAACAATACTCTAACAATTGTTAGAACACACTTGTATCATTTCTAATTAATTTAAAACAGACCGACTTTTAATTAACTTTGTGCAACTGATCCTTATCTGTCGCCTCCTAGTGGTGGGAAATGTCGATACATAGTTATCGATAAACTTCGTAAATGTCCGCTCGAAGTTGCGGTTATCGATAATTTGGTTGCACCTCGTTATATCTTTTGGTGGCACGTGAAGTTCGTTAGTTAAAATGAAATGTTGAACTGATAAAGTTGTTTGCAGTTCTGCGGTTTGAAAGTCGGAAATGTCGATAGTGATGTTATAACTTGTTATGGCAGCTCGTGGGAGATAAAGTTTTTAGTACTTAGTAAATTTTTAAAGTTCTTTTAATGAATACTATATTCCAAATTGATCTTTTTTATAGGACTGCTTTTTTGCCTGATACCTCCTATTTAATAAGCTGATTTTATAAGCTGATGATACAAGATTTTATTGTTTTGTATTTACACCATAATTGTACGAGTAATGAAATACTTTTTGCAATCTTACTACAGTGTTAGTGCTTCATTGTTTTAATATTATTTATCGATACATGTTTAACACAGTAAACACTACACTATTAATTACTATCAGACTTCAAAGAGTAATAGGGCAAATTGAGGAACTGTTTGAAAGCATTCGTTTTTAACTTATTTTTATTTGCTGTGGTAAACGCTTACCTTCAGATTTAATTTTCTAAGAAGATTTTCTCTTACTTTTATTTTCTAATCTTTTCAAAAGACATTTTGCTGGAGTGTTTATATTTTATTTTTATTGAATTTTGTGTTTGGTTCTGGGTTTTCATTGAATCGTGTGTTTGGATTTATTATTTTCCCCGAAAAATATAACACCAACATAACATCACGCTTGTTTTCCCGATGGGTTAGGCAGAGGTGTACCTTTAGTACACCCACCCTTCGCCAGTTAAGGCGGAAACAGACTTATAACACGCCACGTTACGCGACATCAATGAAGCTCACTCATTGGCCACATTTTTCGTCTCGTTGAGCTATTTTCGTCATTTGGCCAATAAGTAAGCGTGGGATGGTGTCGGGTATTATAAGTGTGCAGCGGCCTTTATGTTTAAGTCTTATGTAATAAAGGTGAGTTTATTGCCATCAACTGGGCACGAATCCAGGGTCCGTGCTGCTACAGAGAAATTCCAGATGGAAAAACCTTAAACACTTTGCCCGACCCGGGAATCAAACCCAGGATGCTCAGCAGTAGCGCTTTCTAGATCAGCGAGTTATTATTAAAGCACTGAATATAATCGGATTCTCTCTTTCTTGACATAAGTATGCTATTCAACAACTTAAAAACATTTATTTCTGTATTAACGTCTTAACCTAAATTTTCTTACGCCGTTTTCCTAACCTACGTAAGGTTATTATAAAAGCATAAATTGTCCTTATCTCAAACCAATTTTTATCTATGATCCATGAAAAGGTTGTAAAAACCTCCTTAAATTATTTCCCCAAAATCAAAATAACGTCGCCCAAGAAGAAAATAGCATTAAAAATAATATCTTATTACCTTTGCCCTGCCCTTGTCACCTTGTTAATAAAATAAACACGTCACTTTTGACAGGTATTGCGGCGCCATGACAGTTTGGGAATTAGCGCGGGAATTTTGACAGATGCGCAATATTAGACGGATATTTTTTATGGATGCCTTTTGTTTGTTTGTGTAGCAGATGTGACCGTGTGAGTGTTAACTGTTTTTTTCTCCAATACGGCTTAGTTAAAAGAATAAACATGGTATCTTACAAAAACACCGTTCGTTAAGAGTAGCAAAACAGGGAATCTCCAGAACCAAACCTTGGATTAATAGTTTACTGGACACACATGGAACCAAACATCACAATAGGCAGAAAATTATAGAAATTTGCACAGAATTCTACAGCTCTCTTTATTCAGACAATTCAAAATTACTAACAGAAAAAAGATACAGTTGTCAAGAGGATATCCCTCCCATAACGGGATATGAAGTACACAAAGTACTAAAAACAATGCACTACGATAAGAGCCCTGGCGAAGATGGCGTTACAACTGAAGCTTTGAAACTAGGATCTGCCACACTGCTCCCCCACCTCACAAATCTATTTAATGCAATTTTACAGTCAGGTAAACTCCCAACCCAGATGTGCCACTCAAACATTGTTCTTCTTCATAAGAAAGGAGACAAGTCCAATATAAACAACTACAGGCCCATTAGCTTAGTCTCACATATTTATAAAGCATTCATCAAGGTCATTCACAATCGCATAGATGCAAAATTAGACTCGCATCAACCACCGGAACAAGCAGGATTTCGCTCAAGTTTTTCTACCACAGACCATCTTCAAACTTTAAATCAGTTAATAGAAAAACACACAGAATTTCGAAAACCTCTATACCTGGCTTTCGTAGACTACACAAAGGCTTTTGACAGCATTAAACACAGCGCAATATTTTCAGCCTTACGAAGTCAAGATATAGAGGAAACCTACATAGATCTTCTAAAGATCATTTATAATAATAGCACGGCCAACGTTAAATTGGATTCCATAGGCACAGCATTCAAAATAGACAAAGGGGTAAAACAGGGTGATCCGCTCTCTCCTAAACTATTTACGAGCACCCTTGAAGAGATATTCAAAAAACTCGCAGACACATGGGCAACGAGGGGTATTCCAATCGGCGATAAAATGTTGTCAAACCTTCGTTTCGCAGACGATATCGTTCTTTTTGCATCTACAGCAGATCGACTGCAACAAATGCTCCAAGAACTGAGCACTGCAAGCCTTGAGGTTGGACTGACGATGAATCAATCAAAGACTAAAGTCATGACCAATGCCACCAACTATAAGGTCGAGGTCGATGGGCAGGAAATACATTATGTCGACGAATATATCTACCTGGGCCAGCTAGTTTCCTTCCACAACAGACAGGACAAAGAGATCGACCGTCGAGTCGAAAATGCGTGGAGGAGCTACTGGTCCATGAAGTCGCTAATGAAGGGCGACCTTCCTATTTCACTAAAGCGTAAACTCGTCGACATGTGCATCCTGCCTATCCTAACCTATGGCGCTCAGACTTGGTCTTTGACAGAGGCTCAGAAGTCCAAACTCAAGGTTTGCCAAAGAGCGATGGAGCGTAGTATCTTAAAGATCAAACTCACTGACCAAATTCGCAACACCACAATACGCTCCAAGACAGGTATCGCTGATGTTGGTGGCAAGTCTGCGAGGCTGAAGTGGGACTGGGCGGGTCACACTTATAGGATGCATCCAGACAGATGGGCCAAAGTCGTCACACAGTGGGTGCCTGAAGACGGGCGTCGTCACCGAGGCAGGCCTAAGAAACGCTGGCGTGACGACTTAGACTCATTCTTAACCGACTGGACGGAGAAGGCACAGCACAAGGAAAAGTGGAAGAAAATGGGGGAGGCCTTTGCCCAGCAGTGGGACAGTACAGGCTATCGGAAAAAAAAATAAAAAAAAATAAAGAAGAAATTAAATTGAAAAAAAAAAAAGACGGGTTGCACTCCGGGAGTGCCGGCAGAAGTGAAAACTTGAATATTAACGTTGAAATAAATCAATTAGTAATTGAATTAATATAACTAAGTTTTTTTCACTATTTCTGCGTCACTTTTTTCATTCATCGATGCACTTTGTTCAATTTCCATTTTTTGAAACACTTTATACATATACACGAATTTTACGAATACACAGCGGTGTGGCTACTACACAGACGGTCGAGCCATCAGCTGTCCATCCACGTCCGCGTCCGTGTCCGCGTCCGCGTCCACGTCCACGTCCACCATCACCATCACATCACATCACCATCGCCATCGCCATCGCCATCGCCATCGCCATCACCATCGCCATCGCCATCACCATCGCCATCGCCATCACCATCCATCCATCCATCCATTATCGTGTCTCACTTGGTTCACTTTGGTTGGCGCCGCCGCCGCGCCGTAGAAAGAGATGGGGGGGGGGGGATCTCTCCTGACGGTCACGTGTCCTGACGCGATGCCCTGACGCGAGTTTAAAATTTTTTACCCATTACAAAAAGTGTTCAACGCCGCTAAAGAAGTTTTCACTTCAAAAATACACGTCAAAGTAGCCACTAAGCTACTTATACACTTTCATTCTCATGTTAGAACAGGATAAACCATTAATAAAGGTGTCCGTACTCAGTCAGATATTAATAATATTAATTTCATACAACACTATGACGATAAACCCGTCAAGCCTTCGTCACAAGTTGTCTAAATATGCCACAATATTGCTGTTAGCACAGTAACCAATATTGTCCGGTTTTGATGAAGATTATTACAATAGTTAAAGCTTTGATGGATGTCTTTGATCTGGTGTGGGTGATGTACAGCTTATTCTACTTAAAAGAGCACAAGTGAAATTGATTATTCTGTTACAAGTGACTTAAAGGAATGAAGACGTTCTCCTAGCAACTGATACCCTGTTGAGGTTATGAAGTGTCCGTCAATCGTTAAGACAAATGCAACTATTTCAATGATCTATGTATGAACGAATAACTCTTATTATAAAGCAGTGAATTGAAAATAGTATAATTATGATAAATAAATAAATTAATAGAACTAACTGACAATGTACCTAGAAGTAACACCGCATATTGTTTACGCTGCCGCGCTGGCATATTTTCCTACTATGTAGTAGTGTAGTATCCAGGTGGCACTGTCATTGTATTAAAAGTCTGTGTTATATTATATCACTAAATAAAATAAAAACTACTAAACAAACCTGAACATAATCCCAAAATACTCACCTAAACTATTGCCGCGTAAATAAACCATCATACAATGAAAACACCTCAACGCCATGACAGTGAAATTGGCGGGAAAACTGACAGCGTTGACATCTGTCAGTTAGTGAGCATTTATGAGGGAGCTATTACTTGGCGGTATGTTTAATTGTTATTTTGTCCAATTGTTCATGACGCGTTTCATTAGCATTTGCGAGGCTAGTTTTGATTTCAGTGATTTAGAGTGGTTGGATTTGAATTATTTGGGTGTTGTGACGGTTTTAAAATTATGTGGCTTTCAGTTATTTATTGTTATGTTCTTCGTTTAAAATTATACCTTCATTGTTAGTGATTTCTGAATGTTGGCATAATTAAACGTTTAGTAATAATAAAATTTATTAAAAATAGGTAGCTTTATCAGGTTCTATCAATTTAATAACTTATTTCACCGAAAAAGGCCAGCAGAAACTGAAAATTTATTAAAAAATGCAGATTGTTGTTGAAAATTTATTTACACAGATTTATCACAAAAAACTGCTGTAATATTCATTGGAATTGGCAATTCGCAAACTGCGCCTCCGACTGTACACCGGCGCTCTCATTTATATTCTCAAGTTGTACAGTAAATCACTCAAGTTCCGATATTCGTATAAGTTTTGGAAATATTTCGAGTTTACGATAAAATTTTAACTTTTGTCAAGTTCCAAAGTGAGTTATAGTGGTTGGATGCACGTCGAAAACAGAAGCAATGTGTTACAATTCGATTTGAGTTTTATTTTAACGCAGACAGAGTTTATTTTTGTCTGGCAACAGATTTACATTTCAGTATTGCCCGAAGTAAAATAAAATGTTTGTGAAATCGATTCGAAAATGCATGATACAGTTTTTTAGATTACGTATACGTTTTGAACTGAAATTCTTTTGCTGAGATAAAATAGTGAATACGAATAACTGTTCAAAATGCTCATCCCGGAGAATTGGTGATCGAAAATACTGATAAATAGAATTACTTTAGTCGCTTTCCACGATTTAAGAGATGCAATAATATAATTGGATTTGCTTCTCTTATTCATCTGTACCAGGTGGAGGAATAAACTTGTTACATTTATTAGAAGGGCTATTACGTTAGACACTCTGGTATGTACTGTGGAAACAATTTCAATAGATGATTTTAAACCGTTTATAACCACTGTGGAGAACTATTGAGTGACTTCAAAGTTCAGCGTTTTTATATATAGGATATTATGTGTGCCTTTTATGCTGGTCTAAATAAAAGTATTTTCTTTCTTTCTTTCAGCGAATTCATGAAAAAGAAACGTCTACATATGGCTTCAAATTACGGTACCTTCAGTTATTTTCCCAACCAAATAATTCTCCCTAAGGGGACGCTTCCACGAGCGAGAGAATCGGAGCGATAGTCTTGCCGTGCCATCAAATTTTCGCCGCGATGATATCGCCGCGATGATATCGCCGCATGGAGACACGTTCTAAGAGAGTGTATAGAAATACGTGGCATGACGATAATATCGCCGCGATTCTCTCGCTCGTGGAGATGGCCCCTAAGACAGACAGGTTGTCACTAACTCCTGGAGTAGTTGTTAGCATATTTAAATTTTGGAGCATTCTTTGTCAACGCCGAAGCAAACAATAAAAATTCGAACTTAATAAAACAATCTAAAATATATAATAATGACACCAGCCGATTATTTTTCCACACAGGGCAAAGGCTTGTCATACAGAAAAGGCACGAGCAACTCAAATCAAAATATTAGAATCAGAATGTCAGAAGCTAGGTGCACGGTTCCAACTGTTCGTTTCGTTTCCTGAGAAGATGAAGATGAACGGAGAAAATCCGGTAAGAAACTCCACGGTTACTCTTTTACAAATAATTAATTTGCTTTTACAATATTTCCAAAAAAACATTGAGCAGTGATCACGACGCTTACACATCTGAAACAATCTAATGGAAGAATAATCACCAATACCGCACTCAATCTACCACAACCTTCAAACAACCGCAACAGTACCCATAGCTGCCACAACTTGTTGAAACCGTGGCCCATATATTAAATCCACCATCTTCCTTACTTAGGGGTCGTCATAAATTCGGAACGCCATGTGCCTGTAACGTCTCTCCCTAATTACGGATAAACGCGACGCTACAAACTTTTGTTCAGCCAATGTATGTCCGACGGGTGATATTCCGCTGGGAGATGATTTTGCCGAAATTTTTCGTTGGAAATTTTAATTAGGTTGAAGGAAGTTTGGGAGGTAATAAACAAAAGGTTTTTAATGAAAAAGAAAAAATATCTTTCACGTTAGCTTAGGTAGGTACCCAAAAAAAAAGTGATAGTTATTTTTAATTTCAATTAGATTTATTGATTGCGCTATAGTTCTGTACAGGTTGCTCCAAGACGCTATTTTAGAAAATTTGTAAATAAATAATAACTATTAATGAAATTAAAATAATCATATTTTGTTTATCTGTTTGACAAGTTTTGGAAACAACTAGTCTTTACAAATTGTTTTAGGTATAACAACGCAACATGTAGAATACATACATTATTATCAATATTAGTAGTAACAATATATGTAGTAACAATATTCTGATTTAAAAGAGTGTCCTTGTAGTTTCCTGCCCATTTTTCTCTATAGATACCGACTCCGCTTTAGAATATGCAACTAGCTTCATATGTATGTAGATTGATAGATATTTTTTATTTTACATCATTTGAATAATTGTGTTTCAAAACCAATGACGGTTTTATCGCTACAAACGATATTATCTAACAATAAGCTATAAGTTGACCTACTTATGCAAGACGGAACACACATGCCAAAATCGAGATAAATATACAGAAAGCTTTCAAAATGCACCTTCTATCGACCCTGTAAAGATTAAAATGATCTGACTGAATTTATTGTTTTGTCTGAATTGTCAGATCATTATGATCTTTACAGAGTCGATAGAAGGTGCATTTTGAAAGCATTCTGTATACTTATCTCGATTTTGGCATGTGTGTGGATTGTTTCCGTCTTGCATAAGTAGGTCCAAGTGATGTTGTATTTTGACACTTTTTGCTAGCATGCTGTTTGTCTAATGCAATAGAAAAACAAACAGGCCCGCTAGCACCACAAATCATTAAATGAATTTCAAAATCTCATGTATAAAAATCTCATCTCATGTATAGAAATCGTTTGAAAATCTCATGTGTAGAATGTTGGTTTGAATTAATGATTAGCGCAAAACGATAGTTTTATTTTAATTAATTAATCGCGTTTAGTGATTTGTGGCGCAAGCGAGCGTTAAGTTAAAGTATTATTATTTTATTGATTCCAAGTTTAAATTATTTATGTTGCTGTAATTTGTCGGAATTCTGAAACCTAGTATACTTGTGTATTAATTTGTTCATGTATAATTATTTAACCATTGTGGTGTTGAATTATTTGTGAAGCTGAAAATTTCAGTTATTATTTAATTACTGAATCAAACGTTAAATGGCTGGATCGGTACTATCTATGATTGAATTATTAATTTATTTATGGTCACCTAGTTGTTGTGATACTGAATGGCCTTTGTTAGATTATATCAAATAATCTTCGTCTTTTCACCAACATTATCACACTATCACACTAATATTATAAAGGCAAAAGTTTTTGAGTGTACGTGTTGTGTGTTTATATGTTTGTTACTTCTTCACGCTCAAACGGCTGGACCAATTTTGATAAAATTTTGAATGGAGGTATCTGACACGCTGGATTAACATATAGGCTACTTTTTATCCCGATTATCCCACGGGATCGACATTTACGCGGGTGAAACCGCGGGGCGCAGCTAGTTTTGGTATAATTTTCTTACTCAGAGTCATCATTATGACATAAGATCACGCTTGTATTCTCGGAAAGGGGTAGGCAGATTTTGAAACGTTTTTGTATTATAATACACATGTAAGAGTGGGCAAGTCTATTTCCACGAACAAGGCACAGCGAGAGTACGGGTTACTAAGAATATCCCACTGCAAAAACCCAAAACCACTCCAACCAACCCGGGAATCGAACCCAGAATACTAAGCTCTACAGCAGACTAACGAAGCCAATCAAGTACCAATTAAACAGAACAATCCCGATGACGGTGATAATGACATTCTTCCTCCCCAATACTGATTAAACAATCATAATGTAGGATCTATAGATTTTTCATGAAAATAAAGGTTAATGACAGAACCTAATGGTAATGTCCCAGTTTTTTAGGAAGCCGAATGGTTATTGGCACCAGATGGCCTTAAAAGCATCATTGAGGAAGAGATAAGCTTTTATGAGGCCGATAAGAATTTTTTGTTGGAGTTGGAAGTCAATGGAGGCTTTAAGTCGTCTATGCACAAATTGGGAGCTTGAGTTGATGTTATTTGCTGTGAATAATTTTAGAGTTTAGGGCAGTAGTTGTCCAGTGGACACGACCGCGACTTACGAGTTTGTAGGTCGTAAGTTTGAACACGGTCAGGTACTTTCATTTGTGTAAATTAGTTCATCACAACTACTCTTAAAACAATGAAGAAAAACATCGTGAGGAAACCGGTCACGTCCACCAACAGGCCTGTGTCCCAATAATGGGAACATTATTGGCTGATAATGTGAATAATAATGTCATTGTTAACAAAGCATGCACTTGTAATTAGTATTTATAGTTAATTTTAGCGTTAAATTAGGGTCGTGCTATTAAATTTGAGTTTGCCGATTACAAAAGCAAGAAGGACTCCATAAAACTAAATGTTCCACAGCTTTCCAGGGTTTCATTGGACTTTCAAATGAGGACTAAACTCATGTAAAAAATAATCTTTTTGTATAAATATTCAGTATGACGTACTTAAACAAGCAAATGACACTTTCAAGTACCTCATACCCGGCAATGACTCTGAATTAATCAAAGACAAAACATTACCTACCCTTCAAATTGCATTAAACAAAACTTTCAAACCAATATGGCTACCGAACAACGATAAAGAACTGATTAAATTGCCATAGAAACTTGTAACAGATTGTTACAAGCATAAAGCGTTTCTCAAGGTAATATACTCGGACCCTTACTGTTACATACACTTATATTGGAAAGTTATGTGAAGTTTCGTTAACTTTGATTAGGAATATGGCTGCTAATATTAATTTAGTGTTAGTATGTACAGCTGGTGTTGGCAATAGTGATTTGGTTGGTAGACTTTGTTGGATTAATGTTGATGATTAGATAACTAATTATTATTTGCTTTTATTATTTTTAACTATGAAAAATCGTATACTACTAGATATGAAAAAAGGGAATGTGATCAGATCACATACAAGATTGGTGACGAATCGGAAAAGTGACGAATTGTCTTTATAGATAGGAAACCTCTTTAAAGAGGTTTGTGATTTTTCTGTTCATGTATAGGTAATATGCGCAAAACAGATACTCCACTTTAGCCTTTACCTATATTGGCATAAAAGTATGTAGTATGGGCTATAAATAACATAGAATTGTATAAAGCAAAAATAATATATATCTATATTTAATATCATGAGTTCTGTAATAGCATAAAATCAACGATGTGTACCGGAATTTCATGAAGCCGTGACAAACATTGAAAATAATGAATTAATGGAAATTATATTTCGTTAACCAACATACAGGAGGCATTCAAATTTAATTCGAAACTGCATTGAAAACAAAGTTTCCAAAGAAAGAACAATAACATACCTAACAGCACGCTTGAACTCCCCGAAAAGTTAAGTCGAGGCATATCTATAGTAGATCCGTTTAGCCAGTTATGTTAAAGTCTATTTTCATCAACCAAGCACATATTCGAGCCCGGGCTGGTACTGAGAAATTCCTGATGGAAAAACTCAATAACACTCCACCGAACTTGGGAATCGAACTTAGGACCTTACGCTGAGCAGATGTGCTTTCAGCCACTAGACCAAAAAAGCAGCCTCACAAAATCAAACTCAAAGCATTTATTTCATTTAACCATTAATACGCACTTTTGAACAGTTAGAAAGATGAAGCTAGTTGCCCATCCCAAAGTGTTGTAGGTTCCACAGGTAGAACAGGCAAGAAACTACATGTATAATTTACAAGAATTAATGAATATTTTTCAATACGAACTTTAGTTCTACCAATCCTTGTTTCGGAAAAGGAAAACGATCGTCCTTAATCCTTTAGCTTCCACCTTTTGACAATACCGAACTTTGCTAATATTCCGAGTCGATGCACGTATGGAGTTTAGTAAGGGTTCGCAGCATAAGCCGGTGGCTTCAGTAGTGAATACAGTTTTGCAACTAAAATAGGCTCTTCTGTTATTGTTTCCCACACAAGTGGATAATCTTTTCGGGTTAAAAAATTAGGTCAAGAGAATGTGTAGTTTGAACGTTATATCATGTCAATCGTGATGATTATCACCATTTCCTCTCAGGACTGAATGTAATTGAAGCATACGAAAATGTTCAGTAATCCTATCCTAACTTCCTAACTATATTATATGAATTATGTTGTTTCCTCGGGAACAGTACTTTTTTTTGGGATGAAAGTTACCCTATGTCCGTTTCTGTTCACCTGGCAAAATAAATAATTTAATGTCTTTGACACCTGGCAACGTATATGCAAAGTTTTAGGGTGTTCGGTTCAGTGGTTTAGGCGTGAAAAGGTAACAAACAAACTTACTTTTGCATTTATAATATTAGTTAGGAAGTTAGGATTAGGATAGTTAGGATTCTGAGGCGGTACGAAGTTCAGCTAGTATTTAATAAACTATGGGGGTGTGTTTTACTCGTCATTTTTTTTTGTGATGAGGTTGGTGCTTCATTGTTGACTACTCTGAGAAAAACACCGAAAAAAACTTAGAGGTCAAAGTCTCTCTTAAATTCCACACATTAAAAACGTTTCAATGGTCATTTGTTAAAACAAAATTAAAGTTACAATTTTTGTTAAAGAGTTATCTCGCCTTTTCTCAAAAACGCTAAACCCAGCCAATGTAATTATACCTTAACTCAATCGATCTAAATGTCTTTCGCATATTATTCTCATCCCACTATAACGCATATAACTATAACACCTAAATATTCCTAATTCCCTGGTGTAATCCGCTAAGTCAAGACTCCCACTTGACCGTTATTATCCTCAACGCTGTGGGAATTACGTCTGTTAGCAGGATTGTATAGAGAGCTATATACAACATCGCGGGAACAATATTGTTTATATCATCACGCCTGTATTCATCAAAAGGGTTAGGCAGAAGACGGTGTGTATGGTCAGTTCAAAAAGTGTCAAAGATGTTAATTTGTAGTGCTACTTTACAAGTTGAGTGCTTCGTTTTGGTTATTATTTACCTAAAACCGAAATTTTAATTTTAAATCACCTTAAAGATTTTTTTCCTTGTGGTTTATTTTGTGATTTAACCTAAACAAGCTTTGTTTTCACTTTCATCGGATACTCTTGGAATAGAGTATAGTACGGTCAGCATCAAAAGTTGATTAGCACTTCAGTTTTTTTAATCTTAGTTATTGAGCAAAATATTTGTTCAAAATTGCAGCAGAAGATTTTTTTTTTAGAATATATACTCTTGTCTATTATGTCAAAAGCTAAAAATCAGTTTATTGAAAAAGTTGTCAATTTAATAACATGTAAAAATGGTAGTGTTAATCGACTTTTGATGCTGACTGTACATGTACAGTCAGCATCAAAAGTCGATTAACTTGTCACAAAATTGGCGATATGTCATGACATATCGCCAATTTTGTGACAAGTTTAATGGTTTTTCATTTGATATCTACCATACTCTTAACGTCTTTGGAGTTTTGCCAACTAATTGAATTTGACTCAGTCCATCGTATTTCTAAAAAAAAAACACCCAATCTCCACCCGGAAAAACGCCAACATAAAAAAAAAAGACGCCATATTAAAACCAGTCTACCAACATAATAAAAAAATTCCTGCGTAAAATTATTACCCCATATCATACGAACATTTAATAAGGTGCTAACTTGTCATACCCTTGACAAGGGGTCTCTGTAATCGGATAATTAAGTTTTTTAAGCATTTCGCCTGAATTAAAGCTGGATTTTCATTAACTCGTGTCAAATTCAGGGGTTTTAATTAACTTTGGATATGGAGGCTTTTATGGTATAATTTTGTAAAGACAAACATTGTTGTTTGGGGCATCATCGTGCTGTGAGTGGAGACCAATAATAAAGGTGATAAAGGTTTTTTTATACGTGTTTTTAAACGAGTTTGGAAGCGATTCGCGTTTATTTTATGAGTTTTGATAACGGGGTTTTTAATAAGTACAGATAACTACAGGTCCTTGGTAATAATTTGAGTTTAATAGCGGCTTTATTCAGTAGCAGTAAGGCCGGTTTTCGGAGTTCAAGTGTTCATCACTACTGACGTGGAGTTGATTGTACATAGAATAGAATATAATACTGTTTATTATGTACATCATATATAAAAACTCTACAAAGGGTGACGCAATGGGTGGTGTTATTGCTAAGAGCGATCAAACAAACAAACGACATACAAATATTGATAAACAATAATGATGATATAATTATGTCAATTACTTTTTTTTAAGCGTAATCTTTTAGTGGCAGTATTGAAGTCTTTGCAGGTAAGCTTGTAAAGTCATGTTAACTTGTAATGAAAAAACAATGTACCCATTGCACAAACTGTTTGTAACTCCCTACTGATGTAAGCACTGCTTGCATAATAGAATAGTGACTTCAATAAAAACTACATTCAGCACATCCATTTTGCATAATTTCTTTCTTTCATTGTACAAGAGCTTGCAACTGTTTTAAAAAATTGCTAGTTTTTGTCAGAAGTAAAAGATTTTTGTTGGATGGGACGATAGCAAGTGACGCTTGCTATATTATTATTCTAGCTGGTTTTAAAGCTTGCAAAATTTAATCTCAAATAATAATAATTGTCATTAAAAGGAAAAATTGTTTGTTTATATGTTTGTAAGAGGTTAATATCGGAAAACGTATTATGGAACTCAAATGCAGTTGGGCAGGACACAAATAAGACTGACGTACCTAAATGATGTAAAACCTCAAAGTTAATGAAACAAAGCAACCATGAGAGCTTTGTAATAAAATATAAAAAATAATACAAAATCTTCCTCAACTGGACTCAACAAACAAAATCATAAGGAAGCGAGATTTGTATACAAGATAGGAAGCATACTTAATTAAATCGAGCAATATTGGGCGGGGCAACCGGGCAACATGGTTGCACAAGTTAGAGCAATAACGAACAGAGAACCGAGCTGCGTCTTCGAAACGGGAGACTTACGTTCGGGCTAGGAGAGCCGCGATTTATTAAGCTGAAGTTACAAAAGAAAAATATTGAAGAAAGACATTATTATGTAGTAAATAAAATGGTGGTTAAACAAATAGTTCTCTGTTTTTAGCTAGGGGTTGACGATTCAATTTTGTAAGCGGTTAAGTTTCAAGATTTGGCAGCACCATTGTCAGTACGTCAAAATAATATAATTTTGTGGAATGTGTTTATATTAAACTAGCTACGCCCCGTGGTTTCACCCGCATAAGTGTCGATCCCGTGGGAATATCGGAATAAAAACTATCCTATATCCTTTCCCGGGACTCAAACCATCTCTATACCAAATTTCATCTAAATTGGTTCAGTGGTTGAGGCGTGAAAAGGTAACATACAGACAGACAGACAGAGCTACTTTCGAATTTTTAATATTAGTATGGATCAGTTATATAATATATTCGAAAGTTGGTGACTTTCATCCTTTTATTTGTATTATCAATTTTTTACAGACGAAACCTTAAAAATACAGTAAATTAAAAGGACTAATGATGGTTCTCCGGTATAGTAAAGAACGACAACCGAAAGTTTCCAGAAAATTAAATACACACATAATTAAAAATATGAAATATCAACGTATCATTGTTATGTTTGACCTTATCAACTTATTCCTAACGAAACAAAATTCAAGCATCTTTCAAATCCGCCATTTTGCTTCTCCACCCGCTCCCTCCAACTTACTAGCCCCACAACAACTTCTGTTTTCATTAAGTGGACTTCGGTCTCTTGAATTATTGTGTGTGAGTTTGCAACTCAAAACTATTATCTAAATTATTGGCGGATCATGTTTGTGGGGTTCAGCTTCGTGATACTACCCTCGCAATGTACGGCTAAGTTTGGAGCTGGATTTAATATGGATGCTGGCTGAGGGGGCTATAAAAACTTGTTGTTGTTTTGTCTAAGTTATAGCCTCTAATGTCATGTGCTTAAAGACGGTTTAGCTTATAAACGATCATTAGTAGAGAGCAATGAAATCGATAGCCTTTTGTCAAAAACGCATTTTACCTGTTAAAATTACAATGTTAATATGAAAAGGTCTTCTGTTCTTAGTTCTGATGTTTTAATATTGAAGAATACAGGTTTCTGCGTTTACATACACTTTCTCAGTGTGTTTTTACACTTGATAATCACAAGTAAAGCGAGTGTCGCTTCGAGAGATAAAAATTCTGTAAGGAAAGTTGGCGAGTTCACAAACGTCTCACCTAAAAATGTCGTTATACTCGATTGCCTAATACTTCATTCTCCTTAAATGACAAGTGCGAATATACGATTATTTCTTTATGAAATAGAGAGCAAGCCAAGTGTAGTGAAAAGGATAATTGGCGCCACCACTTTATTGCATGAAACATAATTAATGAATGGAAATAAAATAAGCTACGGACTAAGCCAGCTAAAAAAATCGTCCACCCCAACTGAATGGGCCAGATTTAATAAAACAAGTTAGCTGTAGCGTTTTCATGTGTAATTAATGTGACCATTAAGTATCTTCTTACAGCGATAGCCGTGTTCGTGGGTATAACGTGGTTGGAATTGGGGCAGGAGGATAAGGTCATATTGTGAGCAGAAAGCGTATGAAAGAGCGGGTGTTATTGGTGAGTTGATCGCTTGCTTCCCGAAAAAGAGGTAATGTCATTTCATTCTGTCGATGTTAGAATCTTGTGTGTATTGGTTGAACACATAAAAACTATTTGAAGATCTATTTCTAGCAGGGACGATGAGTGTACTATGTAAGTGTCATGCAGCATGAAATATATGTATATACTTAGTTAAACAGAGTTTAAACTACATAGAACTAGGTAAATGTTGATTTTGTTTTTACACTTGATTGACAATACTATCTTGTACATAAGTAACACTAACCTAAAAGTCGACGTCCCTCAAAAAGCAGCCAACCTTCAGTAAGACTGGGCCGGACACATTTGCAGCTTATCGAACGAGTCATGGCCAAATCTACCACCATGTGGGTCCCAACAAAACATCCGGCGTCATCGAGGCAGACCTAAGAGAAGATGGCGGGACAAGCCATTCTTTAGTTGGACGTCATAATTGCTTATTGCCACTTCAAAATCAAAGCATTTCCTTCAATAAAACCATTTACAGGCACTTTTGAACTGTCAAAGAGTCGGTTAGTTAGAAAGTTGAAGCTAGTTGTCCATTAAATTTTTATTCTATCGTTTTACATATTTCAGCAATCACGCCCAATAATCGCTGTTCGCTATCTGTATGACCTACCCCAAATGGGAACATTGCAATGAGCTAGCGGCTTAGTGCCAAACACATGGTTTGTGTACGAATAAATTAGTGTCCTACAGCCTCGTTTCTAACTTTGCGAACTGTACCATAGCTTGGTCTTCAGACGTATTCGTGTATGAGTGTTTGTTTGAGCGGGTTTTGAAATGAATGGTAGGCGTTCTTGTATGACGTGAATAAACCACAAAATCTATACTTTAATATTATAAAGATAGAGAGCGAATTTTTTGAGTTCCTGTATATGTGGAGGGTTATCTCCGGAATCACAGCTCTTATTTGAAAAATTCTTTCACCATTTTAAAGGTACAGTGTTCCAGATGGACATAGGCTTAATATTATGTAAATATATACAAAGTAGTACTTAAAATAAGTACTTAATAATGCTAATGAAATAACATTGAATTCATGCAAGCCTAGTACTTTTTGTTAGGTTACTGCTCAGAAATTGTGCAAGACGTGTTGTGAACAGAATAAAAAATGCAGATGTTAATCGCGCCCTTGCTGAACCAGGGCGAGTACCTAGTATATTAAATTTTCATTAAACAAGCTTAAAATAATGTTATTATTATTTGATATTTATTTGTTTGTGGCGCTACAGTCATGCCAACGAGAAGGGGCAGACACGTGTATCACGACCTTGTAAATAATATATGTATCTTCTTTATTTTCGGACAAATAATAACGGTGACCGTAGTCGTTACGGGTAGTCAGAAGCCCAAAATTCTAACAACTAGTCTTAGCAAGGGGTATCGTGTTACCCAGTAACTGGGTGGCTTCATCCGATTAGACTGGAAGCCGACTCCAAAGTCGAGAAAAGACTAGGTAGATTGATTGATTGTCAAACAAGGTAATATTTGACCACACTTGTAATTATTGCTTTACCTCTTTTGACAACAATTTCCATGCAATTGAAACTTCACAGGAGTTGAAACTGTCTAACTACAATAGAAAAATAGACCTTTTCATTTTAAGACATGCAAGCGACATTCAACCTAAGGATAAAGCGAATAAAAAGCCGACTATACTAAAAAAGTCAGGAAAAAACAACTTTTGTTTTAAAGGATCTATGGAATCAACCAAATCAATCAGATGTTGTCTTTTTCATAATTCGTTGTGTCATAATTTCGAATTTTCAGGTAAAAAAATAGACTGTGTAGGTATACAGTAGCTGTATTTTAAGCGAATACGTACAGTGCATATTTTACAGATTCCCGACATGTTCAAATACTTGACCGATGCCATTTCAAGAGCTTTCTAGGTCACGAGAAGTACCTTGCAGATATTCCCGAAATTATGCATGTTTTCTTATTTATTCAATATTTTTATACTCCGCGATGTATGTTGACATACATCATGGGAAAAAAGGTGACATTTGTAAACATAATCCGCCTGTAATGTCCCACTCCTGGGACACAGGCCTTCTCTTGGTGAGGGAGTGTGTTTTAATCCACGACGTAAACCCTATGCAGGTTGGTGACACTTGTGATTTCGTATAGGTAATCTTGAAGTTTATATAGTTGACTACCTTTTGCCCGCAGTTTCTTGAGTGTAGGTTGGAAATCATCCCACGGGAAGATCCTACCAGGATAAAAAGTTTGCTTTATACTAACCTAGACCAGGACCTGGCCTGGTCTACATGTGTGTAAAATTTCATCGAAATCCGTTTAGCCATTAAGGCGTGAAAAGGTAACAGACAAACAATCCGACAGACAGACGGATATAATTACTTTCGCATTTATGATATTAGTATGGATATTGCGTGGCAGAACCTCCTCGCATTTCTCTTCAAGTTGTGACATGAGTGATTGTGCCTTTTTACCCGACTGCCTCAGAAAGAGGGTAATGTTTTCATACTCATTTTACTTTTAACCAAACGACTTATCTTAAGCACCCAGCCGTAATAATCCCGAATTAATTTTAAAACATTAAGAGCTAAAACTTAAATGCTTAAACTGAATAAATTATTCGCTTAAAATGCTTTAATTAATCCTAACTAAAGTTGTGAAGGTATTTAGATGGTAATGTATTCACTGATGTTTAGTTAACCTGTGTTCTAGGTAATTTGTTGAATTGTAAAGGCGTAAAGAGATGTTAGTTTTTGTTAGGGAAAGTTTTAGTATAATTATTCCGTTAATTTCTGTTGCTGAAAATGGGCTTACAAATAACCGTTACAGTGAATGGTCGAAGGGACAATAATTAGTATTGATTTTCAGACGGACTAGTGATCACAGTTTTTGTCATCAGTGAAAGGAGTATACTGCTATGCCCTCAAAACGGTTAAAGAAAATATCGTGAGGAAACCGGCATATTCTAGAAGCAAAAATTCGAAAACTTGTGACCTCTACCAACCCGCACTGGGCCCGCGTGGCGCTCCACACTGAGAGGAGGTCTGTATCCCTGCAGTGGAAACGTTATAGGCTGATTATGCTATGCCCATCTTCTTAACTTAATAAGTAAGTACCTACCTTTAGTTTCATTTTATGAACGTTTTTGTGAAGAACTGAGTATACTTTGTCAGGAGCCACATAGTATGAATTGTACAGACGCCAGCACATCAAGCTACTACAATCTATCAAATTTCTTTAATAGATTTTCAACCTTATCGCTAAGTCATACGGTTCAAAGTTGATTGGGAAAATTTGACAGTTTCGGGTAGCTTGATGTGCTGGCGTCTGTATGTCAAACAAAATGAAAAACTTCAATTACCTATGACTTGGAAACATAATACAATTAAATCAAACAAATTCCATTTGAAAGCAAATCATCGCAGATTTGAACCTCAACACCTCTCAAACAATGTAATATTTAGAGAATAACCTACAATGTTTCTTTATACCAGAATTACATGTATAAAATTGTATTGTATCTAGTTCTAAAATGAACCAGCTACATTAAAACCACCGCACACAACCGCTAGATACGTTCTCACGTCCGTGGACATGCAAATTGTCCATGTCACCATATAAATAGCCACCGTCAGCCATGCTAAAGGTGCGCTTACACGGGCAACTTTAATTGCTCAATTCTGGACAACGTTGGTCAAATGTTACATCACGACCACATCAAGCATAGACTGCGATCCCCAAATACTCAGCATTCAATAAATTTATTGAATTTGACATGGTTAGGTTTACGAAGCTCATTGTGGACCCTGTCGGACATAAAAAAAAACCGAGTGTGCTTATTACCACACGACTGAAGTGAAACTTCAAACGTATTTGGCTATGAGAGGAAGAGAGAAAGAAAATGTGCGCGCGCACTGCTTTCTCTTGCTTATATCCCCCACTCAACTCCCGTTCGCCGCCTCGCCCAATCACACTTTTCGTAACGTTTACGTCACGCGTTCGCCAGCTTACTCCCCAAGGCAAGCGTGCGTAAAGAAGTTTAACGTCAATAAAGTAAAAGAGGCTTTAAAGACGGCTTAAAGGTCTATCCACATGTGCGATGGGAACGTGGACGGACAGTGCTCCGAAAGGGGCTGAAAAAAATATCGGTGTGTATAGTTTATATGAGCTCGTTCACACACGTCCGTTATACTATATGTAGCAATATTGTTGCTAGAAATATCACAACACCATATTGAGTGGTTATGAAACAAATTAAGTTGAATGGGTAGTTGTAGCCCGCGAAATTCAATTTTTCTTACGTTTTTTGCAATTTTCAGGTCAGTGACAGGTTGCATCTTGATCAAAATATGATTTGCGACTATAATAGACATGTATTTACAGAATTATAGTCATTAGAATCATAAATATATCTCTTTAAGTTAGATTTCTACCATCAACACTTTTCCATACGAGATTTGTTCTTAAAGGTAGAAATCTAACTTAGAAAGATGTATTAATGATTCTTATTATTATAATTCTGTAAATACGTACCTGTTATTGTCGCGAATCATATTTTGATCAAGATACAACCTGACACTGACCTGAAAATTGCAAAAACGTAAGAAAAATTAAATTTCGCGGGCTACAACTACACATTCACCTTAACCTGTCAAGTCTCGAATTAATTAATCATTATACATTTAATTTCCATACGAAATAAGAATCAATTGACAGAGGAGAATAGTAGAAAAAAAATGTGTTGCGCCGACCCCAACTATGTATCATGGGATAAGGGCAGGAAGATGAAGGGATATTGCTAAACAACTTAAGTAATTATATTAAACTAGCTGCGCCCCGCGGTTTCACCCGCATAAGTCTCGATCCCGTGGGAATATCGGGATAAAAAGTATCATATGTCCTTTCCCGGGACTCAAGCTATCTCTATGCCAAATTTCATCTAAATCGGTTCAGCGGTTTAGGCGTGAAAAGGTAACATACAGACAGACAGAGTTACTTTCGAATTTATAATACGAGTATTAGTATGGATTAGGTTGCTGCCGGAGGTATCCGGCAACTGTTGCCTAGAAATAATTGCTGAAAATTGCCCGTGTGAGCGCACTCTAACGACGCCGACGGTGCCAGTAAAATGCACACATCGAGCGTATTAAAGCGATATAAGTGAACATAATCAGTGCTTGATGCTGTTACACTGTTGAATTAACGGCGGGTGGAGGTTTAGACACTGGAAATGTCCTGGATAAAGGATGGAAAGGTTTGCATGAAAGAAAGGTAGAGTGAGTTTTTACAAGATGTTGATAATACTCAATGGTCAATCTTTTATTGCATTCCACAGTGTGTACTTAGTTGGTGACTTACTTAATAAGATTGTTATGGACCCTGTCGGGCACAGCAAGATAGAATTAGAGCAAAATTATAGCAGGTATACAATGTCCCGACATCAATCGTCGGACAGTAGCCAATCAGACACAACACCCGACTAGTCGGAGGACCCTCCCTTTTCTATGGGGAATGAGTGAACTTTATACCTTGTCCCTAATACCTCTATAAGGTAATGCTTTAAAACTTATCTGGTCATAACTATATGTAATGTTTTTAGGATTTTTGGGGTCAATGTTTATGATGTAGCTTTGCAACAAAAAGTAGACAGTGGGTATATCTTCTGGAGCGTTTAAATGGCCAACTCTTTAGTTCTAGTGTATATAAAAGGCCAGAAGAACTGACCTAGTTTTCAAGCACCAAGTGCATATTCTGCGCGTCACTAGTAGTAAGTTTCATGTAGGTAATTTTGAGAGATGACATGAGGTTTCTGACTGCTCAATTTTGTAATATATTTTGCGTACAAACTAAAAACACAGTCACATCTAGTATGCCAGATACAAAACAATGCAGGTTGTATTCAAATGCGACACTATCGCGATGCGGCAGCCCACCCTGTATAGCTAATAAATACCGCGAATTTGTGAACATGTTGTATCTATACGATTTTGTATGAACTCATACACAGTGTAGTTTACTGATGTCATCTTTTAATTTGGTATGACTGTGAAACGCGAATTACCCCTGTTAACAGCTGGCATTGATACCCATATCTATTAGGTTAGTATATGCACGGGTCAGTAGTAAAGCTCCATGAAATACAAGTTTGTCCGGGTTTTTACCTATAATCATCGTACCTATTTCGTTCTGCGGCATGTAATGCTGTGTCCCGTTCTCTAAAAGGTATGGGTACCGGTGAAGTTACAGGCTCATACGATATTTAAACTTAGACTATGACATTGGTAATGTTTTTGTTTCATCTTGGTGTTTAATTAAAAAACAAGTAAGTAAATGAAAAATCGTGAGCATGATTACTGGACAGCAAGGAAATTGCGTAAGACACTAACAGTAGGAGTGGCTTACAAATTGACAGTTCATCAACATTCATTTCGTTATTAACGTTGTTGAGCAGACAAATTTTTCGAACATATGAAGCAATGGCATCCTTGTTGCACAGGGTGCCTGCCAGTAACAACAGTCTCCCGAGTGTCATTGTCAACAAACTGGATTGTCTTTTCATCTGGTACTTAAGTCAGCTACATACTCCTGATATTGGTAATGTCTACTAACATAGTTTTTAAGTGTTTATTTTACTAATATCTTGGTACCTTTTCTAATTTATATTGTGAATATGGAATTGTACTCTGAAATAAAGATATTATTATTATCAATATCCTTCAAATTGATTGTGATTGATTTTGTATTACGCAATTAGGGTGCTAGTCACGATCTTTTAGAAAACGAAGAAGTTATTTCTATGTCATTTCATCCAATTTAATATTGAGAATAGCCCTTTGTGCTGCAATGAGACTCTTGCAGACAAGAATAACAGGTAACCATGTATTTCATGTCTTTTAAAAACATTCACCAAAAATAAATCCACACTAAATTCTCATCCGAAAACTATTCTGAAATTCAATAATGCGAAGCGTGAGTCGTGACGTCATCCGCCAGCGACATCGCAGCCTGTTTAGGAAGAGCACAAATATTCCCAGGATATATTATTATAAAGGAATAGATGTTTGCAGCTTCGCTATGTAGCGGAGAGACGGAATTTTACGGAATGTACGACACTTTATTGTACAGCAGGTGAAGGGAATTTTGGATTGGTTGTAAGTTTGGAGAGTGTTTTTGTTTGATAAGTGCGTAATGTTTGCAGGGCCAACATGGCCAGAGATCTCACAAGATAGAGAGGTTCGGGAGGAAAAAGGGGAGGCCTTTGTACAGTAGTTGGACACAATATAGGCTAAAACGTGTCTAATGGGAGATGATATGAAAAGTGAAATAAATGATATTCAAGATATTCGGTTATAATCTAATACCTCCTGTATTAGATTATTATATTCTTTTAACTTCTTTATGTATAAATATTTTTTCACTTCTCATGCTCTAAAAGTTCGTCTTTATGTTGTGCTTAGGCGACATAAAATCGCTTTTTATGTTCTAGTGCATAAAGTATTTTTTTTTTCTGAGACTAAGGTAATCAGGCCCAACAGCCACACGCGCAATAAAACTTCCCAGATTAAAGTCGTGATTTATTTCATTTTCTTTAATTTATACCACTTCCGTGTTTTCTATCGTTAATTTAATAAAATCAGGTAAAATAGTTGTCATTTATTATTTAAAAACGCAAAGAAACGTTTTTATGACTTGGCAGTATGAAGTACCCAAGTCGAATGACAAAGGTTGAAATTAAAAAAAAAAACTTTTAAAAAGTTTCGTGGCGGTATTATCTGTGGTGGCGGGAATTAGCTATGCTTTGCAACATTTTTGATTAATTATGTAGGTACTGTTATACTTTATGCCTGTTTCATTTTCTCGTAATCGAAGTGAAAAGCAGAGTGTATAACTCAGGCATAAACGAGCCATTTTACCCCTCGACTTAACTATCCACCCTCGCCTGCGGCTCGCGTGGATATAAACGTCTCGGGGTAAAAACTTTTTTACAAAAAAAAAACAACCGACTTCAAAAAAAAAACACTACAAAGTGAAAAATAACTTTAATTTCGGAAGTCGGTGTCGTTGGTTCAGCATTTTCGTTATTTGACACCGACTTCCGAAATTAAAGTTATTTTTCACTTTGTAGTGTTTTTTTTTTGAAGTCGGTTGTTTTTTTTTTGTAAAAAAGTTTTTATTTTTCACTTTTTAGTTGTACCTACCCCACACAAATTCAATTAACACTAGTGCATTGAAGAATTGAAGACAAGACTCGAAGAATTATCAAAATTCGCATAGAAATGCCGGAGATGCAGTACACTTATGCATATAACTTCGTACATAAGCATAATTACCTAATGTATTATATACTAAAACCTTCCTGAAAGTATGTAGATCACACTAATGAAAGAATTATCAAAATCGGTTCAGTAGTTTTTGAGATAATCGCGGACATACAAACATACATACATACATACATACATACATACATACATACATACATACGGGTCGAATACAGAACCTCCTTTTTTAAAGTCGGTTAAAAATAGCTTCTTTTATGCCTTAGTTGTACAATCTACTATTATTTCTCTTTGTGGTAATCTTTTTGAAGTGAAAACTTCTTTAGCGGCGTTGCACACTTTTTGTAATGGGTAAAAAATGTTAAACTCGCGTCAGGACACGTGACCGTCAGGAGAGATTCCCCCCCCCCCTCTCTTTCTACGGCGGCGCCAACCGAATTGAACCAAGTTTAGTGACACACGACAATAGATGGATGGATGGATGGATGGATGGAAGTGTAAGTGGAAGTGGAAGTAGAAGTGGAAGTGGAAGTGGAAGTCGAAGTGGACGTGGAAGTGGAAGTGGAAGTCGAAGTGGAAGTGGAAGTCGAAGTCGAAGTCGAAGTCGAAGTCGAAGTCGAAGTGGAAGTGGAAGTGGACGTGGACACACTGCTGTGTATTCATAACATTCGTGTATACAAAGTGTTTAAAATATGGAAATTGTACAAAGTGCATCTATTAATGAGAAAAGGGACGCAGAAATAGTAAAAAAAAATGAGTTATATTAATTCAATTAATAATTGATTTATTTCAACGTTAATATTCAAGTTTTCACTTCTGCCGGCACTCCCGGAGTGCAACCCGTCTTTTTTTTTACCTGGGTTTTACATGAGGATTTACCTCCTAAAAAGTTGAACAATATATCCCTAAATTATTTGTTTTTAGGAAGATCATAAAACACATATGAAAAAATAAGGCCAGGGAAAGAACGAAAACATCTTTTTTTTCAAACTCTCTTTTTTTTTTGGTGTGTACATGGGTATGATAATAAAAATGCCAGTCTGTCCCACTGCAGAGCAAAGGTCTCATTTAGCATCTCCACGAGGAGACTGTTAATTAAAAAAAAAAACAAGTTTCTGGTAACTTTAGTTTTTATTAATTTTGTTTGTACCTATATGTATCTAATATTGACCGCACACGTTCAGCACCATAATGTAATTTGATCTAAATCAGGAAAAACGATCTGGAATATAAACATTCGCTTTAAATTATCGATGAAATTCGAATCTACATCAAAAATAAAAAACCACATAACTGGTTATATACAAAACAATGAACAAAAATACAAACATACTCGTACTTCATTCACAATAAATAACTTTGTACCTCAGGATCACAAACACATTAGTGCTGTGGCGTTTGTATCGATAACTCAGGGTATCGCGTTGGCCTATCGCCATGTCTTGCACTCCGCTAATGCGGTGGGCGGGGCTGGTTATCGATATTCTGTAATTTATCGATGCTTGCCAGGATTTGTGTTGTGGCGAGCAGAATTTATTTGGGTGTTTTTAAACTGGTGAAAAGTAGCAACGTGTGAATTTAAGTTTAACTTGGATTTTATATTTAAATTCAAATTTTAAACCTTATTAAACTTAATAAATAGTGTTTAGTGTTAGTTACTTCAAGATAAAGTGATTTGAAATTAACCTTTAAATTTTAATGGTAAAAAACTATCATCTTTGTATGTCTAAAATTTTTAACGCATAGCATTCATAAACAACTAAATCAAATAATATAAATAAATATAACTACAATCAAGAAAATCAAGTGTACGTACAATATTCCTTCACCATAAATAAAGAACAGCCGCAATAATTTTATTCACAAAATAATAAATAACAGAAGACAAAAATATCGACAATTTCTGTCTCACCCCTACGCCGGTTTGGCACAGCTCTGGCTGTCAGTGGCAAGCCGACAATGCATCGTATTTTGCCATTGGCAAATCTAAACAGTAATGTATATCTTGAATTTTTACCAAGAAAACAGTTTCTAGGAAGCCATAACTTAGCTCAAGCTGTGAATTTTAAGGGTAAATAATTTAAAACTTGAAATGTTCCCGTATTTTAATTTATCAAGATTCTAGCAACTGCTTCGCACTGTTTTTACGACTTGACAAAAACAGAGATTCCTTTATTATGTAATCTATATTATTTATTATGTAATTTAATATGTATGTAAGTTTAATATTAATGTTTTATACACATAAAACAACAGTCGCGCTAGTCGTTACGGGTCGTCAGAAGCCAGAAAGTCTGACAACCAGTCTTACAAAGGGGTTTCGTATTAACCAGTAACTGGGTTGTGGAGGTCAGATAGGCAGTCGCTCCATGTAAAACTCAGAAAGGTACTCAGCTGCATCCGGTTAGACTGGAAGCCGACTCCAACATAGTTGGGAAAAGGCTAGGCAGATAATGATGATGACACATAAACCTTCTGGAATTAACTTTCTAAATAATGGTGAAAACCGCTACAAAATTCACAACAACAACGCGGTCCCACAGGCAAACGCGAAGAGCGACTTTTGTTTATAATTTATGTAGATATAGATGTATACTGTTTTCAGAAAGTGTGTTAAAAAAAGGTATAAAATTTCTTTTAATATTATGTCCTGAATACTTTCATTAAAGAAAAAGTGTCTAAGTGAAAAAGTAATAGTTATGAAAAATTAAACGAAGAGTTACCGACACTGTTATATAAAAAAATAAGTTTAAAATCTAAAACCCGACTACTGAAAAGGATGAAACAAGAAAATACCTTCCCGTGGTCGCATACCGCTGTACTAACATATTATAAGCTATGGTAGCATGCGACCACGGGAAGATACTTTCTTGTTTCATCCTTTTCAGTAGTCGGGTTTTAGATTTTAAACTTATTTTTTATTTAATTATTTTGGGACTTATTTCAGTAATATTTATATTTTTTGAAATATGCTAATTAAGCCCTTTCATTTGATATCCAACAAGGCATTATCCCAAAATATTTATTTTTGAATTCATTACTTTATGTCCTCGAGAGGGCGCAATATTAATTTTATTGTGACGTCACATAGCTTATAACGAGCGGAAAGTCAAGACGCTACTAACAGTACTTCATTTGTCAAATTATTATCAGTCAGTACTTTTGAAGTTATGAGGGAACAGATGAACATACATACATACAACGTACATACCGGTCAAAATCATAACCCTCCTTTTTGCTTCGCCGTAGTCGGTTAAAAATTATGTTTGAATCTACAATTTATGTTAATATGGTAACGTTAGCGTTACTCTAAATATATTTCCTTTGTTTTTATCTTTTTTGACTTTATCTTGGACATCACTGACATCGGTGAAGGAAAGCATCTTGAGGAAACCTGGACTTACAGTTAATATAAGCCTGAATTCACCAACCGGTCTTGAGCAAGCGTGTTGATCAATGTTCGTGTCTGCTCTGTATGAGAAGAGGCTTTTGCCCAGCAGTGGGAAGATAATAGGATGGTATTATTATTTATCTTTTATAGAAATATTCGAATTACATTTTTTTGCGCAAAGATAAAAAAAATAATATTTTAAACGATTTGACCTATATTTTATTTCACAAGAACCAATCTATTTCACCGAAAATCTCCAATACTACAACAAAAGATATTATAAAATAGAAAAAAATCTCCGTCCACAATGCTTCCATTGTATGAAAACTTTTGCTAGATTTGTTCGTTTTTCACGTAAAGTTCTCCAATTCCAATATACGTAATAAGTATTAAAGACTCGGCGTTTGAAATAATTTCATAATGTTCGAGAACAATTTTTTTTACAAAGATTTTAATAAAAAACTTTTTGGAGTTCTTAATGGCTTTTTACATTTGATTTTGTTAAGTCTTTGATAAAATTTGAAAGATTTTCGGACTTAACTTTCATTTTCACGGCACTTTCTCTTTGAGCAGTGAGCAGGGTTCTAATTTGTCCTTAAATTCTGGGCTTTTTAAAAAGGGATTAGTAATTTTTGAGTGATTTAATTGATAGTAGTGTCAATGTAAACATCTTCTTTGCCCAAATTGCTCGCTTGTAAAGGACTTGAATCTACACTGCTACAGCGGTCTTTTGGCGCTCAATTGACTTTGACAAGTCGGATCCCCATTTCAAAACCTAGTAAGGGACACTTTTTACAAAAATCGTTTTTTTTACATAAATACTTTTTAAAGGCTGACCTTATTACGTTTATGCGCTCTCCTGTAAAATTTCGTTTTAGGTCCTTACTAGGTTTTGAAATGGGGCAGCCGAAGTGTGCATAGCATAATCAGCCTATAATGTTCGCACTGCTGGGACACAAGCCTGCTCTCTGTAAGAGGGAGTGGGCCGTAATCCACCACGCGGGTCCAGTGCGGGTTGGTAGATGACGTATGTCTTCGAATTTTTGGTTCTAGGACATGGCGGTTTCCTCACGATGTTTTCCTTTACCGTTTTGTGAACAGTGGTGATGAAATAATTTACGCAAAGTAAAAAGTAAAGCGCCTGTCTGGGTTCGAACTTACTACCTACAAATTCTTCTCCATCTGCCCAATTGCAATGCCTGTCGCTGACATGAGATTGCGACTTGAATTTGGAGGTTAAGATAATTATTCTTCAAATATTCGCTAAACAGTGAAAGAGTTTCAATCAAAATACCAAAACAGTATATAAACAAAAACAAACAAATAATAAAAAACAGTAAACCAACAAGAAAAACATAGACACGAAGATCAGAGAGTAATTGGAAACGGCCATACGATTACAGAATCTCTTCGAAGCAAAACATTCCGATCACTTATAAAACTTCGCGGTCTATTAATTCATTTTAATGACGTCAAACTAGTATCGTTAGTGCATCGCGGAGGCTTCTCGTTATTTATGAAATACTTTCGATCTGAGATCGTTATTGCAGATAAGATAAGGTGTGACGAGACGGGGACGATACGATGTTTGCGGAATGGAAATAAGATATCTTTGAAGTTGTCTATCAACAACTTAAATAATTCTATCCTGATTCTTGCCCATTCTTCTCCACACGAAAACTACCTTTTGGAAGGGGCGACTAGAATCAATTCTATTTTAAGGTAATTTTTGACATTCAAAAGTGCCTTTTATGTGCCTACTAGCTGCGCCCCGCGGTTTCACCCGCATAAATGTCGATCCCGTAGGAATATCGGGATAAAAACTATCCTATGTCCTTTTCCGAGACTCCAACTATCTCTATACCAAATTTCATATAAATCGGTTCAGTGGTTTAGGCGTGAAGAAGTAACAAACATATAAACACACACACCCCCACACACACTCACTTTCGTCTTTATAATATTAGTGTGATAGTGTGATTTGAAATAAATGCTTTGACTTTGACTTTATCTTTCTGACCTTGATCTTGGTTTTTATTTTTACGTTAAATTCCAGCACCCTATTTAAATAACACACTTCAAATCACATCGGAATCATTTTAAAGGTTACTGCTAATCCATTGCTTAATATGTTCGAAAAATTTGTCTGCTCAACAACGTACATAGTGGGCAGTGCTGGCAGCACATCAAGCTACCCGAAACTGTCAAATTTTCCTAATCAACTTTGAACCTTATGCTTTAGCGTAAAGTTGAAAATCTATTAAAGAAATTTGACAGATTGTAGTAGCTTGATATGCTGGCGTCTGTACATAACGCAATTAATGTTGTTGAGCTGTTTAAAATAAAAGCCATTGCTACTGATAGTGTGTTACACAATAACTCCCCTGTACCCGGTCGGAAGAACGGGATGAATTTCCGAAAAAACTGGCTTTGTAGAGTCGTCTTTGTGACTCATACCTACCTGTTTGGTAGTCATTTTCAAAACCTCAATGTTTCATGTTTACGTCCGGGTATTTAAATTAGTATCTTCTGGCTTGCATTCACAATAGTATCTTAGGCGACTTTACTTAAACAACCACCTAAAAGCAGACCACCAAGTAAATAAATTCTAAATATGCCTGTTATTAAATGCAGTCGTCATCCACACTTTAAGAAGTCGTACCGTCAACCTTAAAAATGTCTAACCCTATAATGATTCCAACTCTCAAAGCGCCTACGACATAATTATGTATCAGCATTTCCATCCGTTCCCTATTTGCAGCGCATCGGTCTACTCACTACTTGCGACCCGAAAGCATTTATGAAATGAAAAATTCTCCTCAAAGAAAATATCGAGGTTTGGATTTAGTAAATTTATGAAAAGGTTTTCAAGTAAAATTAATAGCTGCGGTATATTGAGGACGTTTTTTCGCGCTTTTGTGGCTTCCTGCCTTAAAAGGAAGCTAGGGTGATGGAAAATGTAATATGATTCGTAATTGCTTCAGTCACATTTTTATAAATTGGATTTTTACTTTTTAGTGATGACAGGAAAGTGCTGCATCGCAAACCACGGGAGGAATTTTCTAGAATGTTGATAAGTAGATTAATTAACTCTTCTTATCAACTTTTATCAAGGGGTATCGTATTACCTAGTAACTGGGTTGTGGAGTTCAGATAAACATTCACTCCATGTAAAATACTGGTATTCAGTTGCATCTGGTTAGACTCGAAGCCAGAAAAGACACCAACATAGTTGGGAAAAGACTAGACAGATGATGATGATAACTAGACTTTCAAAAGAAAACCGTTCCTCTTAAGTAGACTTCCTTTATCACCAAATCATACAATTGGATGATTTTGAAATTATAATATGAGACAAACAAATAGTCCCTGAGAAAAGTTCTGGTAATTTGAAAACATTTGACCATACCAAATTGCACCCGATGAAGTTCAGCGCTGCAGCGTAAAAGTTGTTCTATAAATTATTCCCTTGCAACATTGCAAGACTGAATTGGTGAAGGAAAACATCGTGAGGAAACCTGGTAGGTCTGAAATCACCAACCCGTCTTGAGCAAGCGTGGTCATCAATGATCGTTCTTTCTCTATATAAGAACACCTTGTTACTCATCCATACTATACTATAATTATCACACTAATATTATAAAGGCGAAAGTTTGTGAGTGTGTGTGTGTGTGTGTGTGTGTTTATATGTTTGTTACTTCTTCACGCTCAAACCGCTGAACCGATTTAGCTGAAATTTGGTATAGAGATAGCTTGAGTCCCGGGAAAGGACATCGGATACTTTTTATCACGATATTCCCACGGGATCGACACTTATGCGGGTGGAACCGCGGGGCGCAGTTAGTAATATTATAAATTCGAAAGTAACTCTGCCTGTCTGTATGTTACCTTTTCACACCTAAACCGCTGAACCGATTTAGATGAAATTTGATATAGAGATAGTTTGAGTCCCGGGAAAGGACATAGGATACTTTTTATCCCGATATTCTCACGGGATCGAGACTTAGGCGGGTGAAACCGCGGGGCGCAGCTAGTACCTCTATAAGGCCTTTGCTCTGCAGTGGAATAATAATAGGCTGGTACTATAACATTGCAATATATTTGTAATGCTGTGTTGCAAAGATCCTGACACAGAAGCGTCCTAAGGCATAAGACGCATCACGCCTAAATACTCGAAGCGAAGGTAGAGGTATGTGTTACACTCGCATAGCACATTCTTAAAAAGCTGGCAGTATCATCACAACGTTAATAGTTACCTTATTTGTTTTAGTAAACAGACTGGTGTATTTATTTTTGTTTATAAAGATAAATAGTTAGGTTATATTATTTATAGTTTTAATAGAAAATTATGTTCCTCAATTTTCGTTTTTGCACCTGTGTGTTATGTTTGTCTCTGCATCATTTAAAGGTTGACTGGTCAAAAATGCCTTTGTCATTAAGTCCGCCTCTGTACATTTGTGTGCTTATTTTGACGTTTCATTGCATTTTATTTATTAATAATAAATAAATATAAATAGTTACTGCTATAATTATGCTACCGTTAAAGCGCCAAAATGACTTGGTAAATAAATGAGACGAAGCTACCGAAATGCGTAAACACCTACTTTTATAATGAAGTCCAACACAAATACCAGTTCAATCGCCTCTCAGTCAACAAAACTTGAATAAACTGTTCGTCCATAATTAAAAACTGTAAAGATACAACTTTGCCTTTAACTGTAGCTTTCCTAATTACTGTTTGGGAATGTTCCACTAGTGTTGGTTTATTATAAACTTTGCTTTAGTGTGTTGCAGTCTTTTGTAGATTTTGTTCTTTGAACGCTGTGTCGGGCTCATTTGAACTGGTATTTAGGATTTGGGGCTAATCTATATAAATAAAAACAAAAGGCCTGACTGACTGACTGACTGACTGACTGACTGACTGACTGACTGACTCATCAACGCCCAGCCCAAACCCTTGGACCTAGAAAGCTGAAGTTTTACACGATGGTTCCTTTTATGATGTAGACCAGGAATAAGGAAGGATTTTTTGAAATTCAACCCCTAAGGGAGTTAAATAGGGGATGAAAGTTTGTATGAAAGTCCGTCAGTTTTAAAGTTAGGATCTTCAAATTTTGTGTTTCGGCTGACGATTGAAAATTAATTTATACGTGTCTCAGCGTTTTTGATACTTCTACCCCCAAAGGGTTAAAAAGGGGGATTAAGTTGTGTATGAAAGTCTGTCAGTTTAAAAGTTAGGATCTTCAAATTTTGTATTTAGGCTAACGATTGAAAATTAATTTATACGTGTTTCAGCGTTTTTGATAATTTCACCCCTAACGGGGGATGAACGAAATGACTGACTCATCAACGCCCAGCCCAAACCCTTGGACCTAGAAAGCTGAAGTTTTACACGATGGTTCCTTTTATGATGTAGACCAGGAATAAGGAAGGATTTTTTGAAATTCAACCCCTAAGGGAGTTAAATAGGGGATGAAAGTTTGTATGAAAGTCCGTCAGTTTTAAAGTTAGGATCTTCAAATTTTGTGTTTCGGCTGAAGATTGAAAATTAATTTATATGTGTCTCAGCGTTTTTGATAATTCTACCCCCAAAGGGTTAAAAAGGGGGATTAAGTTGTGTATGAAAGTCTGTCAGTTTAAAAGTTAGGATCTTCAAATTTTGTATTTAGGCTAACGATTGAAAAGTAATTTATACGTGTTTCAGCGTTTTTGATAATTTCACCCCTAACGGGGGATGAACGACCTGACTGACTCATCAACGCCCAGCCCAAACCCTTGGACCTAGAAAGCTGAAATTTTACACGATGGTTCCTTTTATGATGTAGACTAGGAATAAGGAAGGATTTTTTGAAATTCAACCCCTAAGGAAGTTAAATAGGGGATGAAAGTTTGTATGAAAGTCCGTCAGTTTTAAAGTTAGGATCTTCAAATTTTGTGTTTCGGCTGACGATTGAAAATTAATTTATACGTGTCTCAGCGTTTTTGATAATTCTACCTGCAAAGGGTTAAAAAGGGGGATGAAGTTGTGTATGAAAGTCAGTCAGTTTAAAAGTTAGGATCTTCAAATTTTGTATTTAGGCTAACGATTGAAAATTAATTTATACGTGTTTCAGCGTTTTTGATAATTTCACCCTTAACGGGGGATGAACGACCTGACTGAGATATCAACGCACAGCCTAAACCGCTGGTGATAGGGACTTGAATTTTGGAGGGTGTATTCTTTGTAAAGTAAATAAGAAGACCAATCCAATAAGAAGGGGTTTTTGGAAATTCAACCTTAAAGGGGGTGAAAAGGGGGGATTTTGTTTGTATGAAAAATCTTATTCCTTGAGTTAAAAACCTCGAACCTTGGCACGAATACTTATCTAAGTAAATTATGAAGTTTGGCATTTTTCGTTTTTCTAAACTCATTTCAACCCTAAAGAGGTATTGGGGGTGTCAAAATTTATTTGGAAGAATTTCAACGCGCTGTCCGATTAACTCGAAACTCAGTCAGTATTAATACTAAGGACTAAAAATAAAGAATAACCTGTATCAGGGTTTTTCGAAAATCTACCCCTAACTGTGTGAAAAGGGGTTGTTAATTTTGCAAGGGCATATTTTACTGTGTGGCTTGATTAGCTGGAAAATTTTTCATAATTCGACCCATGTAGGGGTGAAAAGCGGGAATACGGTTTATATGAAAAATCTTATTCATTTGGTTAATAAACTTGAAACTTGGTACGAACATTTATCTAAATAAATTATAAAGTTTGGCATTTTTTGTTTTTATAAACTAGCCCTTAAAGGAGGATTGGGGTGGGGGGTGTCAAAATTTTAACGCGTGGTCCGATTACCTCGATACTCGGTATTTATACTTAAGACCACAAATAAAGAATAACGTGTATCAGGGTTTTCCGAAAATCTACGACTAATGGGGTGAAAAGGGGCAGTTAATTATACAGGGAAAGATTTTAATGCGTGGCTTGATTAACTTAAGAATTCGTATAAATAATCTTTAAGTCAAGTAATGAACACACCCCAAACAATTTTTCGAAATTCTACCCCTATAGGGTGAAAAGCGGGAATACAGTGTATATGAAAAATCTTACGGTACAAATACTTATACAAGTAAATTATGAAGTTTGGCATTTTTTGTTTTTCTAAACTACCCCTAACGGGGGATTGGGGGCGTCGGAATTTCTATGGAAGAATTTTAACGCGCGGTCCGATAACTCGAAACTCTGTATTTATACTTAAGACAAAAAATAAAGAATAACGTGCATCAGGGTTTTTCGAAAATTTACCCTTAACGGGGTGAAAAGGGGTATATAGTTAATTATACAGGGGAGGATTTTACTGCGTGGTTTGATTAACTCAAAAATTGGTGTAAATAATCTTTGAGTCAAGTAATGAACACATCTCTAACGATTTTTGAAAATTCCACCCCTGTGGGGGTGAGAAGCGGGGATACAGTTTATTTGAAAAATCTGATTCCTTTGATCTATACACTTAAAAATTCGCCCGAATACTTAGTTGTCTAAATAAATGATAAAGATCATACCTACATACATTTTCGAAATTTTTAGAGGAAAGTACGAATTTCACGCGGACGAAGTCGCGGGCAGAAGCTAGTTAAGAGATAAAATTGCGTGTTTGTATTTTGGTTGCCTTTGACTGTATTAAAAATGTTATTTTATATTTATTTTGCGTTCTATTTTAAACTAGCAACCCGGCCCTACGTCGCAGGGTTTTTCCGACCTGACAAATTGTCGAGATTTCTTTTTTATTAGTGTAATTAAGGCGCTACCTCGCAAATCTAAAAACCTCGAAACCTTCTAAGCGAGCTAAAGTGATGCAATTACTTTTGAAACGCAAAAGAAGAGTGATGGCTATAGTGTGCGTGCGCTCGGAATAAAACGATTTATGTGCCAAAACGAATTTACTCCTTATTTTATACCTTTGCATTTTTTTTGTATCGAGAAAAATTCATTGAATCGTGTATTCCTTTTACATGATACTAGACCAATGAGTCAAGAAACATATTCCAAAATTTTAAATCGCTATTCCACATTCTTAACACGAAATAGAAAAACCACATGTTTTTCAACATATCACCTTAATGTAACTCGTAAGCCTTCCGCAATAAATTCTTTAAAATAAAATATGAGGGTGAAAACATAACATTAATTCATAATATGGTTAGAAATAGATTGAATAAAGAAGTATGTTTCTCAATTTGGTTTTTTGAAATATTCCAAATGGTTTTTATTCTACCTACAAGGTTAGTCCATTCTTAGTTGATTCCGGCTGTCAGGCGGGTTCAGTATATGCGCAATTACAATTACTATCATAGGTATAACTTGGGAGGCTTGGGATCGACGGCTTTACCAGTATTAGAATTGACTGGGACCCGGGTTTATGACAGCGTTTTCAATTAAATCTGTAAGTGCTTCCTATGTAGGTATTGTTGTATCATTTACTCGAGCTAATTTAGCTCGAGTAAATGATGCCACATCTTTTTATATGCACGTGTTTCTTTAGCAATAAACCAACGTTTCTTTTTGAAGTGAGACTACTTTACGCACGCTTGACTTGGGGAGTAAGCTGGCGAACGCGTGACGTAAGCGTTACGAAAAGTGTGATCGGGCGAGTGTGAGTGTGATATAAGCAAGAGAAAGCAGTGCGCGCGCGCATTTTCTTTATCTCTTCCTCTCATAGCCAAATACGATCAATACAGATAGAGCGAAAGAAGTTTCACTTCAGTCGTGTTTCACGTCGTTTCACACTCGTTTTTTTTTTTCTTTTTATCATCTTGTAAGTTTTAGTCACCCAATCAGGTTACAGCCACCAACAGAATATGTTTAGACCTTGAAAACTAAAGTTTCCAAATCAGTGTAAATTAAGAAGTTTCTCGCTCAAAGTGAATCCAAAAATCAGTTAGCTAAGACAATATTTTAAGCCGTATCACAGCAAAACTGAAAATCGCCAAAGATAAAGTCGCAACTTCTGCCAAGACGTTGGTTCGCAGTGATTATCTGTTGGCTTGAAGCGCTGAAGCCGCTGCTTTGCACAAAACTTTCTGGACGAAAGCCAAAAATATGGACATGGACACTCTAATATTAATTGTGTACGGAGTTGGTGATTTATTCGAGGGAATTGTTTTGTGTGGATTGAATATGGCGGACAAAAACATATCAAAGTATGTGGAGATACAACAGTACTGGTATAACACTAATATCTCCTGCATCACTCAATGTCACGATAGGACGAAAAATACATGTTGTAGGTAGAATAAAACGAAATATTAGAAATTGATCATCACGATGGTATAATTTATTTCGTTTGCCAGTTGCCTACGAAATTACAAAAAAAAGAGAAAGATAACGAAGATAGTTAGGGTGCTACTATCAGTGAAAAGTATATCGTTTAGTAGTAATGTTTTTTTTTTACGCGACTACGGTGAAGCAAAAAGGAGGGTTATGATTTTGACCGGTCGATGAAACAAAAAGTACCTTCCCGCGGTCGCATGCCGCTGTACTAACATACAAAGCTATGGTAGCATGCGACCACGGGAAGGTACTTTCTTGTTTCATCCTTTTCAGTAGTCGGGTTTTAGTTTTTAAGCTTATTTTGTCATCAATCTATGAACATTTTGCCTACACGGGGATTAAACAGATTGCCACTGGTCTGGAGGTCAAAAGTTTGTCTCAGCTTCATCGATAAATTATTGTTTTCATTATATCTAAAGCAAACCTAGACACTTATACAAATACAGGGAATTAAACATTAGCCCGCCATATTAATAAACGAGAGTAAAGTTAGTATTAGTATAAACTTCAGAACTACTATAAGTAAGTTTTACGAGGTACGTTTGGCATAACTTTACTCCGCGTTTATAGATAAGGGGGTTGAACTTTAATCAATGTATATATCGCAGCCAACTGGTATATTTAGTCGTTTAGTTAACCGCCTAGCCTTTTAACTAAACGGCAGCCATTCAACTAACAGTGAACTGGTATATTTAGTCGTTTAGTTAACCGCCTAGCCTTTTAACTAAACGGCAGCCATTCAACTAAGAGTCAACTGGTATATTTAGTCGTTTAGTTAACCGCCTAGCCTTTTAACTAAACGGCGGCCGTTCAACTAGCAGTCTGAATGATATTCAATTATAGTTTAGGTGGGAACTGTAACTAATCACGCGCGAGCCGAATTGGTCGCAGTAACTAAGCCAGGGCACCCCGATCAAATGGGTTAGGTTAGAACTGTGATCAACCGCGTGCGAGCCGAGAGAGCGAAGCGAGGCGAGCACTACTTCCAAAGGCCAGGCGGTTAAATAAACGGCTAATTTTACCAGTTGGCTGCGACATATAAACTAACTTTTTTAATGGTGAAACGAACATGCCTTCCAAATACATATATGCAATGCAACATAAAAATGTATCACAACTTGAAACTAATTCGTCTAGAAGTTATAAAAGGAAAAAAAAAATCTAATAATAATAAAGATAACACCTGAGGAGGCTCACGTTGGGCAGCTGGATCAAGGGCTTGATTCAGAAAGCGGTACTTCTGGACACGGCTCGCATTGTCAGGAGGTTCCTCTCTCTGGAGCCCTGACCGCCGGTAGCTTGGACCCTGTTCCCGATACCGGTGGGCTACTATTTTTTAAATTTTTAAATGTTTTTATATATTTTTTATACTCATATTTAAAAATATAATTTATATGTATATAGTTAAATAAAGATAAAAAATCTAATATAATAAAGATTTTTTTTTACCCATATGGATATATGGGTTAGTAAAAACAAAAAGATAACTTCCCCAAACATTAAAACGTGCAAAAAAAAAGTAAATATGCATGTTCAAACAAGTTCGTTTGTTTCCGACTGTCTGATCACCTAACAGTGTTACATGATACTAAAACTAACTAATATATTGTTCTCGACATTTTCTTTTTCCCGGATTTAATTAAAGGCAAACTTTCTAAATTCTTTGGACGAAGTTTTCTATCGGGAAACTAACAACGCGTGTTGCTTAAATTATTTCCTCTTAGCTTCCTTAAATTGCTCGTGCTTAGTATGAGAATAGCTTTCATTAAGTATGGAGATGTTTTTTGTCTATTTTTGGAGTTTATTTTCAAGTTGGAGTAGGTCAGTATCGTTTGGAATGGGATAATCTTTTTTTTTTCTTACAACATTGTTATAATTAAACCTAAATTATGTTCTTTTCCTTGTCGCAATTGATTTGGGTTCGGCGCGCCATGTCTTCTTCTTTCATACTTCTCTATTAGTCGTCATAGTCACCTCCTTTCTAGCTATAATACCTTCTTTCACACAGTCAATTAATTGTTTCTTTGGTCTTTCCCTAATCTTATAGCCATGCACGCACATTCAAACTGTTGGGATCAGAAGGATATGTGGATCCCACAATACTAAAAACTGTTTTTTTAAATAAGGTATTAAAAATGTACAGTCCGCTTTTTGGGCCACAGTCGAGTAAAAGACAAAATGCACGTCACTATAAAATTCAAGAGAAAACGCGTAGCGAATCGATTACTTGCTACGCCACCGTAGCATGCGTAGCAGTGACAGCTACGACTGCTACGGCGTAGCCAAAATGCAATCCTCGAGTTATTGTGTTTACGAAGAAACGTTTTGTGCTTGCAATTCTACCGACGCGACGCCCATTTGGTTTTAAACAGAACACAGCAATGGTGTTTAGTGATAAAAATATATTTTAAGTGCTATTGGTGCAATAAATTATTTCCAAGACCGAATGTAAATGTCAGAAAAGTGAAATATTTTTTCGTCAACACAAAATTTAATCTACCACCAGTAGTACGTATAAAACGACATAAGACGAATGTTGATAAAATTGTTGGCACTACACAGTAACAAGTTGGCAACACTGTCTTGTATCAATCATTCTAATAGTAACCCGTATCTATTGTTACATGTACATGGAACTATTATGCGAACTGAAAAACATAGCTTCTTAATTTTTATATTACACTAGCTGCGTCCCGCGGTTTCACCAGCGTAAATGTCGATCCCGTAGGAATATCGGGATAAAAAGAAGCCTATATGTTAATCCAGGGTGTTAGCTACCTCCATTCAAAATTTTATCAAAATTGGTCCAGCCGTTTGAGCGTGGAGAAGGAACAAACATATAAACACACACTCACAAACTTTCGCCTTTATAATATTAGTGTGATGTGATATTTTAAACTAAGTGTCTTAGTGAGTTTTGTAATAAAACGTTTCTCAAACTAAAGTCTCCATCTGAGGCCGAGATCGATAAACGTTAATTAGTACGTACATTGGCTAAGCGTTATTCCTGTCACTGTCGCACAACTGTCAAACTACAAGTACAAGATAGAGACCGGACCATGCTTAAGTAAATGCACGTGTACGATTATACGAGTAGATTTCGGCTTAAGAACTCCAGTAAGCTAAAAACCAAATAAAAACACATTTTTTCCTTGCTTTACATTATTTAAGGCTAACCATATTTGCTAGCAATGCAAAACATTTTGTGTTCTCACAAAGAAAGGGTAACCTACCCTCCTAACACAAAATAATCTTTTCCTTTAAATGCCTTTAAAAAAGAAAAACCAAAACCAGCTGATTAAACAAAACATTATCTTTTCAAAATCTGCAAAAAATCCGGTCCCTTCAAATTTTCATTTGGTGAAAAAAGAAAGATTTTCAACCTTTTTTACCAACGAGTATAATTCAACTGTGGTTTATACCATAGAACACTGAATGGCCGGTAGCGTCTAGATACGGCAGTACTTATAAAATTCATGGCAGTCGTCGACGCGTCGACGACAGCCGTCTAAGAATGTTGACGGCTGCAGTTGCCTCTACTGATGACAAGTGCTACTCGTTTGTATGCACACTAAACGGTGACTCGCTTAGTTTGTATGGAAAGTTTTGACGATGCCACCTCTAGTAGCGTCTGGTCCTAACTCTGCGGTTTATACATATTTATTTAACCCTGGCTGCTTTCCAGCGAAAGCGTTGGTCCCAAACTGTTTTATATTTCGTTCTGGTGTTTCGTTTGTACAAAACTGTCGATGTTCAAAGCGGTATAGTTTTCCAAAATGATATTTATTTTAAAGGGAATTTTCCCGATTCAGCTTGAATTTATTCCGGTGTTTGTCCTGTTCTGTTTAGTTCCGGGTTAATGCGATTTAAATGACGGTTTCACGTTTATTGCGAATTGTGCATTTTGATTTTGTATTTTTGGGGCAGTCATTATTGCGTCAGCGGGTTTGTCGATTGGTATTAAAAGCATAATTATGAAAATTTAACTGCTGTTCAAGCTAAAATAATAAATTATATATAAACACTATCTAGGCCTGCGTTTCAACTGAAATATGGAGGGGTACATTTGGATTGCTATCGACTGAATAAGATGAAAAAGATTGCTATCTGATCTATGTATCTTTTACTTTTGTCGTGTAGGATAATCTAGTGAACGTAAACTAATCAAAATAACAATATATCAATCGTTCATAGTAACAGTCAAAAGAATAGAACCCTAAAACAAAATCCTCCATAGAGCACATTAGTATAAACAAACATTGTTAAGCAATTTTTTTACTGAGTCTTGCCAGCGTTATCGCTTGCCGCGGTCTATTCTAGAAACCTCTGGATGTAACGGCAAAAATAAAATAATATTCAGCGGTGCACTTAGGTACGCATAAGGTACAGAACACGTAATTATACAAAATTTTATTACATTATATTGTTTGGCTGTTAAGATACAAACCTTTCTAAGGTTATCGTGAACATCCCTGACGTCATTGCGAGGAATCCTGGACTGTGACCAAGCGTGGTGATCAATGAACCTTCTTTGTATGGGAAAACAAAAACAAAACACAAACAGAATACTTTGCCATCACTCACTGACATATCGGATATACTCGTACATTAAAGCCGAGTACATCCCGAGGACAGCCGAACACATCCGAAGCGGTGTCGATTACGGTAACAGTTGCGCGAGTTCAATAGATTTTTCCCATCTCAAAAAATGCATAACGCGCGTAAAGAGGTTTTCACTTCAGAGGTAAAGGCGTACAAATCCCACATCGCAAGTATTTCACATTTTCTGAGAAAACGAAATAATTAATACCTACACATCTGATTGAATATTGTAAGACAAATAGTTCTTAAATCTACTGTCCAAAGTGTCGAGTTGAATGCGACACGGGAGAGAAAAGGACGCGTCACGAACGCCACGTGATCGCTATGTACAATGGCTTACAAAAGTTAGTTGAATATTTTATGATAAGTCAAAGGTTTAAGTAAGTAATTTAGTCATTAGAATCCTTTTACCAGTTCAAAAATTTGGATCACTAGAATTTTAAATCATAATTTTGTGTGTCACTGCTGAAGTGGAAAATGTCAAGTAACTTTTGGAGGCCACTGTATAATATTACAAATCCATTTAGTTTCACATGATAAATCGGGTAGTTCTAGATTTTGAAAGATTTGTAGGAAGGTAGGTGTTGAGTTTAAGATTGATGTTACTGGTTCTATTGGCAACGATTCAGTTGAGTAACTGTTGAACTCATCATCATTAATTCTCTTGTCGTTGTCCCAATGTACTTTGGGTCGGCGCAGCATGTCTATTTCTTCTGTACTTCTCTATAGTCATCATCTAGGTAGCTTTTAGCCATATCTTCTTTCACACAGTCCATCCATCGTTTTCGAAGTGAAACTTTTTTACGCACGCTTGACTTGGGGAGTAAGCTGGCGAACGCGTGACGTAAGCGTGACGAAAAGTGTGATCGGGCGAGGCGAACGGGAGTTGAGTGGGGGATATAAGCAAGAGAAAGCAGTGCGCGCGCACATTTTCTTTCTTTCTTCCTCTCATAGCCAAATACATACGTTTGAAGTTTCACTTCAGTCGTGTGGTCATAAGCACACTCGGTTTTTTTTCCTACTTTTATATCCATCCACATTCATACCTTTCCTGACCACTTCACGAATTCATCATCATTCTCCTTTTCAAATCCCAATTTATTTGGGACCAGAGTTTATGACTATTTTTTTTTGCAGGCAGATAATTTGGGAAAAATTTAGTTATTAAAAAGTCTTTTAACCCAGCCTTGCATTAACGCTAAGTTTAAAAAACTGTCATTCACTTGCAGCCTATTGCTGTACAATGCTTGTCATAGGAATTTCCAAAGTCCAACAATTGCCTGTGTCCTATTTCTAAATCAAAATCAAATCAAAAGTCATTTATTCTGGCTAAGAATCAGCACTTTTCGAACGTCAACATTACATAAACCAGTCCCCCAAAACGTTCCCCTTTCACCACATCCGAGTGCGCTTGCTGGGAAGAAGTAGCGCAACAAACTCCCCAGCAGTACATTGTGGTTCCAAACATAACATAATATCATGTTTGTCAAAGTCAAAGCATTTATTTCAAATAGGCACATAAAAGGCACTTTTGAACGTCAAAAATTACCTTAAAATAGAATTGATTCTAGTCGCCCCTTCCAAAAGGTAGTTTTCGTATGGAGAAGAATGGGCAAGAAACTCCACCGTTTGTGATCCCTGAAGACTTAAGCAGAGGTGTACCCACAGTGCACCCACATTACGCCGGTTATGTTAAAGTCTCATGTAATAGAGGTATGTCTACCAAAAATGGATTCACCATCAGTACAAAATTGCAACCCAAAGTCCACATGTTCATACCAACATATTTGTTCCAACACATTCGTACCAACATGTTCGTAAACTATAAGCATGTGCAGCTAATGAGTTCCGAATGAGAAACTTTAACTTAACTTTATCTTTCGGAAAGTTGTGACAGTCTCCGAGAAATTACGACTGTCCCCGAATGTACACGATGTTTGGCGAAGTTGCTGTTTTGCATTGATTGTATCTAATCACCGTTGGGAAATTGGAGATGAATAAGACTATGCTAAGAGTACGCTGTTATCAATAATTACCCTTATTGATTGCTCGCTTATTTTATTTCTGAGGCGAGTACCGCGCGGTACGCATGCGTTTGGCGATTGTTTTAATGCTTAGAAAGTCACGTGACTATATTCGCGTTAATAATGCCGGGGCCACACCAACGGGAAACGCCGATAATTATCGCGATAAGTTGTGGCTGCACCTACGATTAACGCCCGTCGTCGTGATAATTATCGGCGTTTCCCGTTTGTATGGCATTAGAACACTCCCGTACAAGTTCTTTGACACAATCGGCGCGAGCGAATTTCATCCCGCATCCCACGCGGGATTCGCTTTCGTTTGGCTAGGGCTTAAGTAAGCAGTCCACCTTTAGGGTCACCGCTAATTGTCAACAGCTGCAATACCGAAGGAACTGCAGTTGTGTTGCTATCGCAGAGTAAAACTTAAATGTCGCATGTGCTTGTAATTACACTGTTATCCATAAAATTTAAAGTGGAACTCCGCAACGCTGCTTGACGGCAGAAATCAAAATCAAAAACTTTTATTTTATTTCACATGAACCTACACGGGCACTAATGAAACGTCAGAAGCTAGGTGCACGGTTTCAATTGGTTGTTTTCTATGAAGGAGAGCCGGCAATAAACTCCACGGTTACTCTTTTAAAACGAATTGGTTTATACAATGTTTTCAAATTATGAAATGCGGTCGGAGAAACTTTTGAAAAAGCCTAAGTAAAAAAAAAAGACGGGTTGCACTCCGGGAGTGCCGGCAGAAGTGAAAACTTGAATATTAACGTTGAAATAAATCAATTATTAATTTAATTAATATTACTCATTTTTTTTTCAATATTTCTGCGTCACTTTTTTCATTAATAGATGCACTTTGTTCAATTTCCATATTTTAAACACTTTCGGTCTTATTCATAAAAAAAGCCTATTGAAGGTTTAAACCATTCATTAGTTAAAATGCTCAATAGGCCTTTAAAACATTCGATAAAATTTTGTATTCATAAACGTTCTATAACTAGAATGTCCTACAACTTCTAAATGTTGCCATTATAATGAAGTCATCCAACAAATTGGCCAACACATTAAATCGGCATACGAGAATATCTGTCTATGAACCGAATATTTGTGTCCATAGACATTATTACGTATGAAAAACTAATTTATTGTCTACAGTTTCAACAGTTTTGACGCGACAACGTAATGGTCGTCATGGAAACCAAAAAGTACTCTGTGAAACTGACTTTTCAAACATTTGTACGTCAAGTGTCATTTTCTTCGGCCATCTTTGTCGTGTCTCACTTGGTTCAATTCGGTTGGCGCCGCCGTAGAAAGAGATGGGGGGGGGGGAAATCTCTCCTGACGGTCACGTGTCCTGACGCGATGCCCTGACGCGAGTTTAACATTTTTTACCCATTACAAAATGTGTTCAACGCCGCTAAAGAAGTTTTCACTTCAAAAAAATAATTCGAGGTTTGGCTCTCACCTATTTCTTCCTCCAATATTGGACCAATTTAAAAGATATTTAATAAACTGAATAAAAAGGATATATACTGTGTCCCTATGTTTTTCTTTAATCATGAATAGTTGTCAAATTTGTACACTAAGACTCTGTTGGCAGCGGTTTAAATTGGCAATTTTGAGCATTTTTTGAGGGTTCAAGTGCTTATAAAAATAATGTATTATCAAAAAGGAAAACATAGGGACATACAAGTAGTTAATATTTATTATTCTGTAAAAAGGCTTTGCTTTATGGTCATTAACCAGAAAGAAAACAGGCGAGAGCGTTTCTATGGAGAAAAGACCACCCGCATTTCCTCTTAACAGGATACACAAATAGATATGCCAGTGTAATATTTACCTAGAAGACTTGCTTCAAAAAGAACCGTACTACTAGTACTAATCGTCTAGTCTCCTATCATGATATCGGTACCTACGTAGTACCAGATGCATCAGTATTGGCGTAGATTATCAGTTTATAAGCATACCGATTCATTCTTCAGTCCAATAAATAAACCTATATACTCGTAACTGTCTGTTTGTCATTGTGAACGGTGATAAATGGGGCAATGTCCAGTTTAAACGAAGACTTTTCTCGACAAACAAAAATAGATCATTGTTAGAGAATTCTCCCCGAATCTAAACGTTCAATAGGAATTTACCGTCAAATAATATCATAAGCCGTTCATACATCGTGATCGCCCGACAAATGGTTCAAAATGAACGCTTTATTCCACAAAATAACTCTTTCCAGACGTAGTGAGCGCTTATCTTTGCAGGCAGTAATCTTGACTAATGGCCGCTGAATTCCTTCTATGTTACTTTAATTTAGATTGATTTTTGCACTTAAATTCGTAAGTTTGTAGGTTTGGAGATTTTAAGTGGCTTATTTTATGGTTTGTGGGATATTTTGAATCGGTATTTTAATGTTCGTTTAACAAAGGATTCAAAAGTATTAAGAATAAATAATTGTCCTTTTACAAAATACAATTATGGACAGCGTAAGCTCCTAGAGCTAACTTCAGAAATGGATGCTCTTTTTAGGGTTCCGTAGCCAAATGTCAAAAAACGGAACCCTTATGTATTCGTCATGTCTGTCTGTCTGTCTGTCTGTCCGTCCGTCCGTATGTCACAGCCACTTTTTTCCGAAACTATAAGAACTATACTGTTGAAACTTGGTAAGTAGATGTATTCTGTGAACCGCAGTAAGATTTTCACACAAAAATAGAAAAAAAACAATAAATTTTGGGGTTCCCCATACTTACAACTGAAACTCCAAAAATTTTTATTCATCAAACCTGTACGTGTGGGGTATCTATGGATAGGTCTTCAAAAATGATATTGAGGTTTCTAATATTATTTTTGAAGTGAAAACTTCTTTAGCGGCGTTGAACACTTTTTGTAATGGGTAAAAAATGTTAAACTCGCGTCAGGGCATCGCGTCAGGACACGTGACCGTCAGGAGAGATTTCCCCCCCCCCCCTCTCTTTCTACGGCGGCGCCAACCGAAGTGAACCGAGTTTAGTGACACACAATGGATGGATGAATGGATGGATGGATGGATGGATGGATGGAGTGGAAGTGGAAGTGGAAGTGGAAGTGGAAGTGGTAGTGGAAGTGGAAGTGGAAGTGGAAGCGGAAGCGGAAGTGTAAGTGGAAGTCGAAGTGAAAGTCAAAGTCAAAGTCAAAGTCAAAGTCAAAGTCGAAGTCGAAGTCGAAGTCGAAGTCGGAAGTTGGAGTCGAAGTCGAAGTCGAAGTCGAAGTCAAAGTCGTAGTCGAAGTCGAAGTCGAAGTCGAAGTCGAAGTCGAAGTCGAAGTCGAAGTCAAAGTCAAAGTCAAAGTCAAAGTCAAAGTCAAAGTCAAAGTCAAAGTCAAAGTCAAAGTCAAAGTCAAAGTCAAAGTCAAAGTCAAAGTCAAAGTCAAAGTCAAAGTCAAAGTCAAATCAAAGTCAAATCAAAGTCAAAGTCAAAGTCAAAGTCAAAGTCGAAGTCGAAGTGGAAGTGGACACACTGCTGTGTATTCGTAACATTCGTGTATATAAAGTGTTTAAAATATGGAAATTGAACAAAGTGCATCTATTAATGAAAAAAACCGGCCAAGTGCGAGTCGGACTCGCGCACCGAGGGTTCCGTATAAAAATTTAAGGTTTTCGTAATTTTTCCTTTATTTGTGCTATAAAAGATTGCTTCATGCCAAATTTCAAGATTCTAGGTCGACTGGAAGTACCCTTTAGGTTTTGATTCCCTTGCGAGTAGTTGCGAGTTTGAAAATATGCGGCTTAAATTGCCGTTTCTTTTGATTGCGTTGACATAGAAGTTTGATTTTGTTACAGCTTAAAGGTATTATAGACCTGAGTATTTGATATTAATTTCAATTTAATACCTCTACGCGTTCATGAGAAAAGAAATAGTAACTTTAAAATTTTCAAAAATATTTATTATTATATTATGTAACTAAAAATGTACGGTTTTCGCAATTTTTCCTTTATCTGTACTATAAGATGTTACTTCGTACCAAATTTCAAGATTCTAAGTTCACGGGAAGTACCCTGTAGGTTTTGATTCCCGTGCGAGTTTCGAAAATTTGCGGAAATTTGCGGCATAAACGGCTGTATCTTTTGATTGCGTTGGCTTAGAAGTTTGATTTTTTCACAGCTTCAAGGGACAGTAGACCTGAGTAATTGATATAAATTTCAGCTTCATACCTCCACGCGTTCCTGAGAAAAAGGGTCTTGACAGACGGACGGACGGACAGACGGACAACAAAGTGATCCTATAAGGGTTCCGTTTTTTCCTTTTGAGGTACGGAACCCTAAAAAGGGACGCAGAAATATTAAAAAAAAATGAGTTATATTAATTCAATTTTATTAATAATTGATTTATTTCAACGTCAATATTCAAGTTTTCACTTCTGCCGGCACTCCCGGAGTGCAACCCGTCTTTTTTTTCTGAACTGAATAGTTTGCGCGAGAGACACTTCCAAAGTGGTAAAATGTGTGTCCCCCCCCCCCTCTAACTTCTAAAATAAGAGAATGATAAAATTAAAAAAAAATATATAATGTACATCGAGAACGAGAACGAGATCTAGTAAGTAGTTTTTTTTTAATACGTCATAAATCGAAAACCGCAATTTACCTTTCACAAAGTTACAACGAACTACAAGAACTTTTATATTATGTTACTTGCTGCTACGGAACCTTTCATGGGCGAGTCCGACTCGCACTTGGCCGGTTTTTTTTTTCTATCGATTTTTCATTTACCATTGAGTGTTGTATTACTTATCTCGCGTACAAACTATAATTTAATACATAATTTTAATTTGTTCTAAGGGCCCAGACGAGTAGCAATCTCTTTTAAAGCGTTTCGTATTTCTACAACGACCTTCAACAGGATCGATATGTCGGCTTTTCGAGATACATATGTCCATCCAAGACATTTTTGACTTTCCCAACAACGTAGCTTGCTTTATTGCTTGCTAGCTGCGCCCCGCGGTTTCACCCGCATAAGTTTCGATCCCGTGGGAATATCGGGATAAAAACTATCCTATGTCCTTTCCTGGGACTCAAACTATATCAATACCAAATTTTATCTCAATCGGTTCAGTGCTTTAGGTGTGAAAAAGTAACATACAGACAGACAGAGTTACTTTCGAATTTATAATATTAGTATGGATATATACCTAGTATTATATAGTATGGATAGAATGACACTTCCTTCCACCTTCAGCTTGCCCCAAAATAAAAACAAACGCGAATACTTAGATGTAAGTGTTTTTACTGATACAATAAAAACATGAACTCCCATTTACACTATAACAGCAATGTCCCATCATATCCATGGGTATTATCACCCACATCATACCGAGCTTACACAGGACCCACGATTACGAGTGAAACGACGATGAAAAGTGGACCATTTTTATCCCCTGGGCAAAATCCGGGGCATTTGTAAAAAATGCCCGCGCTTCGGACCAATGATTGTCGAATATTCGTGTAATGATGGGGCTTGAGTTATAAGCGGAAGCAAGGAACATTGGCGATTTATTTTTTGGCCTAGCAAAGTGTAGATTTCTTACAAACTGGTTAAGATACACTAAGCGCCGTATTACAGAACCTTACTCAAAACTCAAGTACTATTTAAAACTAGTTTCAACCAATCAAATGGCTTTTAACGAGTTTTAAGTAATACTTTAGTTTTGAGTAAGGTTATGTAATATTAGTGATCGATTCTTAAAAAATAACAAATTATTGGGACTGATTCTTATGAAAAGTAATTCTTTTTAGAACTAACAATAACATGTAGAAATCCTAGACAAAGTTGTAAAAGGATCCTTTGAGACGTGGTCAAAATCAGAACTAACTCTGCAATATTGTTTTTTCACAAAAACAATTGCACAAAATGTTTACCAACACCGCCCCTCTGTCAATGTTATTCGAAAGCCAAAAGATCCTTTCACTAATTTTTATCATATAGTCAGCAATATTCCTACAACAACCCTCCTACCTCAGACACGTTTCTCTATGTAAGATTGCATTTTACTAACCAGTCCCTGTAATAAATGATGTTAATATAAATAAAAAATAAAGATGTATGTCTGCATCGCATGCCTGTAGAGCGGCGTCTGCGAGACTTATTTCGTGAAATGGACCCTAGTTTAAAATTAGCTCTTGCTCCGGCTATAGTAAAAAAAATTACAGCTAACCTTTTTGCCATTTGCCAGCAGGGTTGACTGTCCAGAACACCCAGACTTACGAATTGACACTCCTAAAGGATCTTAATACCCTCGTGTAACTGTAAACTTAACTGTTTCAACCCTACAACTATGAATTAACTTTGATGACTTACAATTAAAACTTGGATCATCCTTTACAACCCCGCTCTCGCTACCGCCTATAACTCGAAACACCGGACATTCTACAACGACCATAGACGGGTCAACTCGAGTAATGTCACGTGAAATGAGTGTAGTAGGACCCTTTCGATTCTGTAGGGATGGGATACGACTGTGTATTGCTATATCGATAGTTTTTTTTTAAGATTTTGAACTTACTTCCTATAATTAAGTTTACACTATCAAATTGAGATCGAAAATAATTAGTACTTAATACCAAACTAACGATTATTTCTGTAAAACATTGCAATTATTATCTATAATTATAACAAATTGAGTTTAGTTTACGATAATAGGGTTAATTTAAAATGCCTAATTATTTCACGTTTTTTACGTATTACAGTTTAACATTCAATTAAATCGGCTAATAGGCTTATTGGCAGCAATTAGAAACAAAATCAAAATTAGCATAAACCAATGATTGGTTTTTCACAAAAACAGATAAGTATTATACTATAAAATCATTCGGAATAGCTGATATTATTCGAACAATTCGGGCACAATTTTGTTTTTATTCTAAACACATCATTTGGGACATGTTATTTCGCCCCCGGGGACGAATAAAATGTTCTTCCTAGTTAGTTTAGTATTTGCAAACGTTCATGATATTATAGCAAATAAAATTTTACGTATTTGGTTATTATTATGTTTTCTTTCGACTCATCATCATCATTTCAGCCGAAAGACGTCCACTGCTGGACATAGGCCTCCCCCAAGCACCTCCACTTCGACCGGTTCTGTGCTTCCTGCATCCAACGGATTCCTGAATATTGTTTTGTAATTAAGATTGCTATTGTTTGGATTATAAAACAATAAGCATCAGCACAATCAGCCTATAATGTTCCCACTGCTGGGACACAGGCCTCCTCTCTTCAAGAAGGAGTGGGTTGTAATCTGCCACGCGGGCCCACTGTGGGTTGGTTGCGGGTTGATAAAATAATATAAGAATACTCGTATATACGTGTAAAATATAGTGTACACATGTCTCGCCGTCCCTCTTTCATAGATACCCCTTTTCGTTAATGAAATTTCGTACAGGTTAAGGTAATTATACGGCAGGTAAATAATTAAGAGACTGATTATGTTCTTGATGTTGAATTAAAATGTTTAGCTTACTGGATGACGTTGTCAATGCCCACTTCCACTTAAGGATTTGACAAACGATTGTTGCTATGTAGTACTAGTGACACGACTTTGCTTTGCACGGTTTTCACGACTTGACAAGAACTACACGAACGACTATATTAATGTATATAAATACCTACACATAAACCTTTTGAAATACATTTTTTAAATGATAGTGAAACATAATCAGCCTATAACGTTCCCACTGCTGGGACACAGGCCTCCTCTCTGTGAGAGGGAGTGGGCCGTAATCCCCCATGCGGGCCCAGTGCGGGTTGGTGGATGTCACATGTCTTCGAATTTTTGGTTCTAGGACATGCCGGTTTCCTCACGATGTTTTCCTTCACCGTTTTGAGAGCAGTGGTGATGAAATAATTTACACAAAGTAAAGCGCCTGTCGGGGTTCGAACCTACGACCTACAACTCGTAAGTCGCGGCCGTTACCACTGGGCCACCACTGCTCTCCTGCTCTGATAGTGAAAACCGCATCGAAATCCGTTGCGTTACACAAAAAGCGACTTTAGTTTGTAGTATGTAATAGACGTTTCTTAATGAAATGCTTTTAATTTAACTCTAATAATCAATACAGACACAAAAACGCTATTCTCTATTCCTATTTCAAAACTATCGATAGTCACGTCTCAACACTACTCGTATACGTAGCAACCGCGTCTGATGATGCTCATAACGCCACCTCGCATGTAATGACGGTACCTCTATTACTGACCCGTGACGTCACTGCGGCTATGAATACTTCACGTTTTAGCCTATAGCCTGCGGGCTTCGGCTATTTGGTAAAGTTTTTGGACTTAATGTGGGAAGGAGTAGTTAATTTTCATTGGCTGTTTTCGTTTGATACCTAAATTCTTATTTTTAAAACGACACGGTTCTGCTTCGTATCTGTTTGTGTCTGTCAGGTACTGCTGTAAACACCAAGTAAAAAAACAGTGGCTCTTAAATCGCCGTCCCTACTACTCAAACAAAATGTGAAAGTTTGTTTTTAGAACTTGAAACTAGAATTTAAAGCACATAATCATCATAATCAGCCTATAATGTTCCCACTGCTGGGACACAGGCCTCCTCTCTGTAAGAGGGAGTGGGCCGTAATCCATCACGCGGGCCCAGTGCGGGTTGGTAGATGTCACATGTCTTCGAATTTTTGGTTCTAGGACATGGCGGTTTCCTCACGATGTTTTCCTTCACCGTTTTGAGAGCAGTGGTGATGGAATTATTTACACAAAGTAAAGTGCCTGTGTCGACCTTGTGAAGGCCGCAGGAACTCGTTGGATGCGAGAAGCTCAAAACCGGTCGAAGTGGAGGTGCTTAGGGGAGGCCTGTGTCCAGCAGTGGACGTCTTTCGGCTGAAATGATGGTGATGATGATGAAAGTGCCTGTCTGGGTTCGAACCCACAACCTACAACTCGTAAGTCGAGGCCATCGCCACTGGGCACTGATCATCATTATTTCAAGAAATCTTCCAATAACTAACAGACAAGTTACATGTACACTCTGCCCACCCAATAATGCCTGTCCTTTGTATTCAAACCGTTGTGAAACAGGGTCGTGGAGGTGTAATGGGGTCCCGTTGTTACAAGAGCCTCTGTTATAGCACCAATTGCGTTGTGGTTTCAGGCCTCTGACCTAGGGATGGGATTGTGTTGGATCATTGTCGATAATTTTGTAGTTACAACCCGAGTAGTCTTTATACTAAAGAGATAATTAGTTTGAATATAGCGAATGACAAAACTGAAACTCAAAGCTTTTATTTTAAACTAGCAACGCCCTGCGGTTTCGCCAGCATAAGTGTCAATCCCGTGGGAATATCGGGATTAAAACTATCTTATGTCCTTTCCCGGGACTCAAAATATCTCTATACCAATTTTCATCTAAATCGGTTTAGCGGTTTAAGCGTGAAGAGGTAACTTACAGACAGACAGACACACTTTTGCATTTATAATATTAGTATGGATAAACCAATTACAGGAAGTTTTGAATTGTCAAGGGGTCGGTCAGTCAGAAAGATGAAGCTAGTTACCCATTCCAAAGTTTATAGGTTTCTATGGAGAAGAGCGGACAAGAAACTCCATTAACACTCTATTAAATCAAAATATAGGTAACATTGTTAGCAGAAGTCGGGCTGTGATAAAGATGATGAAATAGTTCATTAGGTTCAAGTTTTCTAACATTATTTTCTTACACAGTGAAGGACAAAATTATCTTAAGAACTAAAATGTAATTGAAAGTCACAGTACGTAACTTGGTACACAATGTTTTAATTTTCAAAAAGTCAAATCATTTATTTCAAATCTATACTAATATTATAATTGCGATGTCTGTTACCTCTTCACGCTTAAACCGCTGAACCTATTTAGATAGGTATAGAGATTTGAGTCCCGGGAAAGGACATAGGATAGTTTTTATCCCGATATTCTCACGGGATCGAAACTTATGTGGGTGAAACCGCGGGGCGCTGCTAGTAGCCACATAAAAGGCACTAAAACCAAATCTGCCGCTTGTTCGAAAACGAAAATACAGGTCCTTAAACTATCAGAAAAATATTACTCTCCTTTTGGGTTTGTCTTAACCGAAGTTGGTAAAAATACTCCAAAAGTCCAAACACTTCTTATTTTTTACAAAATTCAGCTGCGCCAAGGCCCACATAAACATTTCATGATTAACCTCAAACTATCAGATATGACAAGACACCCAGAAAATCCATTTCCAGTTCCACTTACATAATACTAAGAACATATGTAGAAATTCAAGATGTCTGAATAGTTTCTTGTAGAGACGAATATTTTATGAGACAAATGTCTCTTACGTACGTAGGTGTGAGAGTTATGTACTTTGTACGTGAGGCAGTCGTATACGTACAGTTTGTGCTATGTGATGCTGAGAAATGGGAGGAATTGAAGAGCAGATGATATTTTTTTAAGTGAAAACTTTTTTGGACGCGTTGGGCATTTTTTGAGATGGGAAAAACCATTGAATTCGCGCCACTGTTACCGTAACGACACCGCTTCGGATGCGTTCGGCTGTCCTCGGGATGTACTCGGTTTTATAGTTCAGTGAGTGATGGCAAAGTATTCTGCTTGTGTTTTGTTTATATGACGATTCAAAAAATACATACGTAATTGTTCAAGTTTTCACTTCTGTCGGCACTCCCGGAGTGCCACTTTTTTTTCCTAGTATTACTGTATGGTTCCGATGGAATCACAGAAACTTCAGGTTTTTTAACTACAACACTGGGTTAAGGACAATAAAACATATACCTAATTATTAATATATAAATTATTTCTCTTCCACAAAGACGTCTTAAAAATATGAGGATTATAAAATCTGATACATTCTTTGTGGGAGACTAATATCTGTAATAGGAAAAAGTGTCTTTTTACACACATTATAATAATATGGTATGTCGAGATTCCGGTTGACTTACATCTCAGTAACTTTGCCAACCATGTTTGTTAAAATATACTTTGTGTTTATTCAGATCATTGATTTTACCAAATTCGCTGGCGTTATTTATATGTATTACGTACCTATATATAATACCTAGTAAAATTATTTGATATAACCTGAACTCTCAAAATAAAAAGATTTCTAAATAAACCACACCAACTGTTTCATTTCCAGTTATATTTCTCTAGAATAACGCTAGCAATTCTTCACATACTAAAATTTTATATTCTCGCCCCTCAAATTATATCAGAACCGAAATATAACTCAAAAATTATCGCCTTAATATAAAAATATTGCAGAACATAAAATACACACAGCAAAATTCGTAAAAAATAATAGTTTTCTATACAGGAAAAATTTTAACCAATGCGCAAACTGTGACCATGTATTCAGCATAAATATAATTATGCTTCTAGACCCCCCCTAGAGTGAAATAGTTCGTCGGTCATTAAAAAAAAAAAACCGAGTGTGCTTATGACCACACGACTGAAGTGAAACTTCAAACGTATTTGGCTATGAGAGGAAGAGAGAAAGAAAATGTGCGCGCGCACTGCTTTCTCTTGCTTATATCCCCCACTCAACTCCCGTTCGCCTCGTTCGATCACACTTTTCGTAACGCTTACGTCATGCGTTCGCCTGCTTACTCCCCAATTCAAGCGTGCGTAAAGAAGTTTCACTTCAAAAATATAACAAAACATTACGTCTATATTAACTGAAGGACTAGGCAAACCTCTATCCTTAATGCTAGTCTAACTTGAGGATCGAACCAACAAAGCTATAGGCATAATCCAATAACACTTTGCCCAACCTAGGAATCGAACCCAGGACTCAATGTTTAGCTGTCAAGCTTGTGACCAATAAATAAATAATATTCCACAACTATCACACAACGCCATCTAGTCCCAAGCTAAGCAGAGCTTGTGTTATGGGTAGTAGACAATACCCATAACACAAGCTCTAGACCAATGGACTAACGAAAGTCCCTACTGAGAGTATCCATACTAATCCATACTTAATATTACAAATTCGAAAGTAACTCTGTTTGTCTGTCTGTATGTTACCTGTTCACGCCATTTTTTTTTTTTTTTTTTTTTTTTTTTTTTTTTTTTTTTTTTTTTATGGATGGGAAATCATCAAATGACTCCTCCCGCTCTGGGTGGAGCGAAGGGAGTGTCAGACTCTTACTGACTAAAACCCATCCGTGTTCCTTCTTTAGCCCTTTATGTTCCGGGGTAGCGGTAACCCTTTCGGACAATCCCGCACCTCCGGCAGGCTTCGGCCCTGGCAGGCCCCTTCCTTTATGCTGACATCTCTTTGAGGCGCGCGTGGAATACGTACGCGCCGTCCGGTACGGGACCTTTTCACGCCTAAGCCGCTGAACCGATTTAGATGAAATTTGGTATAGAGATAGCTTGAGTCCCAGGAAAGGATATAGGATACTTTTTATCTCGATATTCTCACGGGATCGACACTTATGCGGGTGAAACCGCGGTGAAATTATAGTGATATAAATTGATAGATTTGAAAGAAAAGCAGTCCCTTATCTGCCAGACCATCACGACATGAACACTAAAACACATAAAAACTTTTTAACCAAAAATTAAACCTCCGAAAAAACTGAAAAGCAAAAAATAATAAACTTTTTTTATTTAACCTTAATAAATAAGTTCTTAAACTAATGCAAGTATACCTAAGAAATTTTGAGTCGGCGCCAAACAAGCAAATTAATTCGTTGCGAGTGGTCGTGCGGAGAGCGCATTTTTTGTTTGAAATGTTAATGTTTATCGCTATAGATTTCACGTTGCTTATTTCTTTAAATTTAAGGTAATTTAGTAATCTTTGTTCATTGATTGTTTGGCGCCGACTCAAAATTACTTAGGTATACTTGCATTAGTTTAAGAACTTATTTATTAAGGTTAAATAAAAAAAGTTTATTATTTTTTGCTTTTCAGTTTTTTCGGAGGTTTAATTTTTTGTTAAAAAGTTTTTATTTTATAATTTTTTGAGGCCATAATTTACTAATTACTACATGCTTAATGTTTGATTACTTTTAAAATACCTACCTTACTTTAGACATTAACTGTTATATACTCCTACTTTAACTTTTATTTTTTGTGTAATATATTACTAAATAATATAATATAATACTTAAAAAAAACAGGCTTTATATACCAACATAGATAGGCCTTTTATTTTAATTGTAATACACAGCTCAGCATTAAAATCTGTGAATGAACAATAAGTCACCCCTATTTTCCCACCCTTAGGGTAGGTTTTTTTGAAGTGAAAACTTCTTTAGCGGCGTTGAACACTTTTTGTAATGGGTAAAAAATGTTAAACTCGCGTCAGGACACGTGACCGTCAGGAGAGATTTCCCCCCCCCCCCATCTCTTTCTACGGCGGCGCCAACCGAATTGAACCAAGTGAGACACGACAAAGATGGCCGAAGAAAATGACATTTGACGTACAAATATTTGAAAAGTCAGTTTCACAGAGTACTTTTTGGTTTCCATGACGACCATGACGTTGTCGCGTCAAAACTGTTGAAACTGTAGACAATAAATTAGTTTTTCATACGTAATAATGTCTATGGACACAAATATTCGGTTCGTAGACAGATATTCTCGTATGCCGATTTAATGTGTTGGCCAATTTGTTGGATGACTTCATTATAATGGCAACATTTAGAAGTTGTAGGACATTCTGAGTTTTTGGCGGGATTTCTTCGAGTGAAGTTCAGTGGCTGTTTTAATTATTCGCAAATTGATTCCTAGTGGATATTGTGATGTAAAATTGGTGTAGTTTTGTATCTCAAGTGTCTGCGCAACTGGACAATATGTGGAATCATTGAAACAGGCGCAATTTCGGTAAAACGGAGCTGAGAATTTTATTGTGGTTTTGGCCGCCTCAGCGAAGTTTACTGAGAAGGCTGACTCGATACATTTGCTGCCAAATACTTCAAAGTCGTTAGAATGGGTTGCACCCGCATTCTAATGACAATTACGTAAGAAAACAAAAATGTTTAGTGACTACGACTGAAGGACATGTATCCATGGTCATGAATAAATAAAAAAAAAAAAAAAAGTAGGACATTCTAGTTATAGAACGTTTATGAAGCGTTTTTGAATACAAAATTTTATCGAATGTTTTAAAGGCCTATTGAGCATTTTAACTAATGAATGGTTTAAACCTTCAATAGGCTTTTTTAGGGTTCCGTACCTCAAAAGGAAAAAACGGAACCCTTATAGGATCACTTTGTTGTCCGTCTGTCCGTCCGTCCGTCCGTCTGTCAAGACCCTTTTTCTCAGGAACGCGTGGAGGTATGAAGCTGAAATTTATATCAATTACTCAGGTCTACTGTCCCTTGAAGCTGTGAAAAAATCAAACTTCTAAGCCAAGGCAATCAAAAGATACAGCCGTTTATGCCGCAAATTTCCGCAAATTTTCGAAACTCGCACGGGAATCAAAACCTACAGGGTACTTCCCGTGAACTTAGAATCTTGAAATTTGGTACAGAGTAACGTCTTATAGTACAGATAAAGGAAAAATTGCGAAAACCGTAAATTTTTAGTTACATCATATAATAAAAAAAAAATTGAAAATTTTAAAGTTACTACTTCTTTTCTCATGAATGCGTAGAGGTATTAAATTGAAATTAATATCAAATACTCAGGTCTATAATACCTTTAAGCTGTAACAAAATCAAACTTCTATGTCAACGCAATCAAAAGAAACGGCAATTTAAGTCGCATATTTTCAAACTCGCAACTACTCGCAAGGGAATTAAAACCTAAAGGGTACTTCCAGTCGACCTAGAATCTTGAAATTTGGCATGAAGCAATATTTTATAGCACAAATGTAGGAAAAATTCCGAAAACCTTAAATTTTTATACGGAACCCTCGGTGCGCGAGTCCGACTCGCACTTGGCCGGTTTTTTATTAATAAGACCGAAAGTGTTTAAAATATGGAAATTGAACAAAGTGCATCTATTAATGAAAAAAGTGACGCAGAAATATTGAAAAAAAAAATGAGTAATATTAATTAAATTAATAATTGATTTATTTCAACGTTAATATTCAAGTTTTCACTTCTGCCGGCACTCCCGGAGTGCAACCCGTCTTTTTTTTTCCAAATTTACATGGGACCAACTTCGAAGTATGTCCTATCCAACAAAAGAAGAATGATCAAAATCGGACTACTCTGTAAAAAGTTAAGCGTGGTCATACATTACAATCAGTGAGTGAACAATCAATCATCCCCTGTTTTCTAACCCTTAGGGTTGGAATTTTTTTTCCAAATTTATATGGGACCAACTTCAGGGTATCCCCTTTCTAATAAAAAAAGAATTATCAAAATCGGACTGCTCTGTAAAAAGTTATGCGTGATCATACATAAAAAAAAAAAAAAAAACCGAGTGTGCTTATGACCACACGTCTGAAGTGAAACTTCAAACGTATTTGGCTATGAGAGGAAGAGAGAAAGAAAATGTACGCGCGCACTGCTTTCTCTTGCTTATATCCCCCACTCAACTCCCGTTCGCCTCGCCCGTAGCCCGTAGACATGGGTCGTACTTGCAAAATCGAGTACCAGGGCTTCAAGTACGTCCACCTTAAGAAACCAGGGCTCGAGAAACTTTCAAGTATTTTCTATCTGCATCGAAAATGTATCCATAACTTCATACAAATAAGAAGTACAATCGCGTAATCAAACAAAAGCCCTTTTGGAAGTAAAAAGTACTTGCATAGGAAATTGACCCGTGAATTCCTATAAATAAGGAGCACAATCGCGTTTACAAATAAATACTTTTACGAACCATTAAAGTAAAAATACTTGCATACGAAATTGTTGCGTAGACTCTTACCACACCTCGGACACTCCATACAACGCCTGCAAAATAATTACCTATTACTACTACATAAACAAATGACGTTTGTATACGTACAAATGTATGCGTAAAATCTAGTAGCGTAAAAAAAAATGGCGCGGAAAGCAATTTGTGTCGGGGAACCAAACGACGTCGGCGGCGGCGCTGCCCGAACGTGTGCATTATTATGAAGTGACCATGTAGTTCGATTGTTAATTTATATAGTCGGGTTCGTAATGAAATAAAAACACTAAAATAGTTTAGTTTAAATGACTTATCTGTAAATAATCGGTTATTAAATCGCATGTTATTAAAAATGCGAAATCTCACAAACAGTTTATGTAAATACGAATTCGGAAAAGCATCACAATATCCAACCATCGTGATTAAAACTCAAATTAAACTTTTAAATCGCATAATTGTGTGTTCGTGTCAGCAATACAGCGCTGCGGTTCGCGAGCGCCCTTGCTAAAGAGTCGGCGACGAATACCTTGAAGTGCGGGGTGAGGTGCGGTATCTGATATGAGGGTGAGGAAGGGAGTGTCCTTTCTGTACGTAGTACTATTAAGTATTCTGTGCTCTTACTGATAAGGAGCATGATCGCATTTGCGAAAAAACTTTTTAAGAAAAAAAAAAAACCGACTTCCAAAAAAACACTACAAAGTGAAAAATAACTTTATTTCGGAAGTCGGTGTCTTTGGATCTGTATTTTAGCTTTCTATAAATAAGGAGCAAAATCGCGTTTACCTATAAATACTTGCAAACCATTAAATTAAAAAATACTTGCATACGAAATTGTTCCGTAGACTTAATGATCAGGAGCATGATCGCATTTGCGAAAACTAACGCGGTTGAGTACCTACGTATTTGAGCGAGTAGCCGTATAAGATACTTAATAGTCTTGCAAGTATTTTGAGTCGGTACCTGGTGAGCGTACTTGGAAGCAAATACCTGGTGTAAAAACCCGGTCGCATATTTATGCGACCGGGACCGGGTTTTTACACCAGGTATTTCCAGCTATTTTTTACGTAGGTACCTTCCCTACTCGCCCGATCACACGTTTTCGTAACGCGTTCACCAGTTTACTTCCCAAGTCAAGCGCGCCTAAAGAAGTTTCACTTCAAAAAAAAAAAAAAAAATATACGCGTCGAATTGAGAACCTCCTCCGTTTTTTTTCGTCGGTTAAAAACCGAATTCACCAAAAATAAAGAATAAAATGTAAAATAATAACTGCTCCCATCCGCTATAAATCCATCCCGCAACTCCCTGAATCACTTTAGCGCTATCGTGCGAAATACAATGTATCATAACCATTGTAGCTCGTGTTCCGGCGAAGAGTTTCCTGGACACAGCCAACCGGCAATGTATAGTGTATACGGCGAATAAATCGAGCGGCTAAAAGTGCATTTTTCTCCGTACAGGCGTGATATGTAGGACGTTTCCTTCCTCCGCACAGTCGGGTAAAGTGTTGTGTGTTTGTTTTTGCGTATAATATGTCTTGTTTTTGGCGTGATGAGGAATTGGTGCTGGGTTTATATTTTGTTATATGTATGTTGTGTGGCTGTATTTCATTGGGTTTTACTCGATTCCTTTTCTCGAGCCAACGGTTCAAGAAATAAAAGACATCAACTGTAAAACGACAGAGTACGCCTCGCAGTTTTTCACCCGGATGAAGATTTTCACTGGAACCGTACATTGTTCTGGTAAAAAGCATCTTATGTCATACGGGAACGGTGTAGCTTTCTATCAGTAAAGTAATTTAAGACCAATCAGTAATACCTTTTACAAACATACAAACAACTTTACCATAATCCTGTCGACCCTTTTCCCAACCATGTTTAGGTTGGCTCCAGTCTAACAGTATAAAACTGGAATACCACTATTTTACATGAAACAACTGCCTATCCGAACTTCACAACCCAGATACTGGGTAACACAATACCTCTTGGTATGACAACGTTACCTCTTTCCAATATAAGTTTAGATTTGGGGTCAATTTCACCGATGAAACTGAACGCATTCAGCACATCAAAACCGCGTTCAAGACCTGTCAGTGTCAAGTATTCCACAATTTTATGATAATAAGTAATACGGGCTGGTGTCCGCAAGTCCATGTCTATGCACGTAATTTGCGTACGGGTGGGAAAATCGATTGTTCGATCCGCCTCAGGTCCTGAAGGAAGGCCAGCAACGCTTTGGTGTCACTGACCGTCTCACGGAGGGTATGGTACCTAGGTTACCAAAGTAAACAATTAAGATACTGACAGCTCTTTAAGTTTGGTTTAGATGTGCTAAACTTGTTAAGTTTCATCGGCGAAATTGGCCCACGTTGTCTTTCTCTACGATTTCTCTCATATTGCAGGAACATATTCAAATACAAATCTCAAATGTACAGTCGACTGGATTCGGTTCAACTACCTGTAGCCTGTAGGCCATGCAAATATTTGTTTCGTGCGGGATTGCCGTGGAACCTGCGACCCGCAACCTGCAAGCCAATCGTTCAGTCACTGCTGAAACGTGTAGGCTAAGTTTTGCATATGGCCTGGGATTTATTCTCAACTACAAACATAACTTTAAGCTTGTATTCGTCAAAGGAGTAGGCAGAAGTATATAGTACAGTCAGCCCATGTATAGCTATAGTGCCATTCACGAAAACGCGCCCCACGTTTCCTTACTAATAGCTAGTGGTTATCGATATTTCATTCCGCTAGAGGTTTAGTTTTTTGATACAAACTAATTACCTACTAATAAGTAATTACTGTGTATCGAATAAATCGACAAAACTAAAACACTAGCGGAATGTTGCACACTTGTACTGTAAGCGATTAGGAAGAAGAGTGGGGCGCGTCTTCGTGGATGGCGCTATCTGTACACTGATATAATATTATAGAACAAAGATTGTAGACAATGAAATTAATTCTTGTCGATGCTGCAATGCATCTTTTTAAGGCAGACTATACCCTCGTATTTCACCAATTATGTTTATGTCAAATCCCATTTAATACAGGGCGAGCCTATTGCTATAAACCGGGCAGAAATCCTAACTCCGGGCTGCAACTGAAAAATTCCTAACAAAAAAATTCATTGATATTGCCTGACCGTGGGAATCGAACCCAAGACCTCTTGCTCAGCGGTCGCCCGAGACACTACGAAACCAAAGAGGCAGTAAGATAATAATCAGACCATTAAATAGATACCAGTAAGACATTTCAATGAATAAACGACCAGAATTAGATTTACATCTAATGACTTTAGCAATACGGCAGAAATTGCTCAATCTAGAACTACTATCACTTGAAACAACACTCAACTTGTTACTAAGGTTGTTACCTACTTAATGAGACTTCATTATATGGCATCAAGGTCGCAATAAGGCCATGCACCACCAACCCGTTGTCTACGCAACAAAGCCGAACGGCAACATCAAAGGTTCACAATCCCTTTGATTTCGCCTCGGCCTAATGAAAGTGTTAAATACACTCACTGTAATTTAGACAGTGTTTTGACACGGTACACTGTTATCTGGGGATTAATTAAGTTAATTTATATTTGGTGCGGTTAACTACCTAACTTACTGATAAAAGAATTATGGTTGTTTAGCTCTCAATTATAAAAGTGATCAGTGGTGGCCCAGTGGTAACGGCCACGGCTTACCGAGTTATAGGTCGTGGGTTTGAACCATAGATATAAGAAACATTACATTTCTATGAACGCACACAGGCACATTGCGTTGTGTAAATTATTTCATCTCCACGGCTCCCGAAACGGCAAAGGTAAACATCGTGAGGAAACCGGCATGTCCTAGAATCAAAAATTCGAAGACATGTGACATCGAACCAACCCGCACTGGGCCCGCGTGGTGGATTCCGACCCACCTACTCTCTCTCTCAGAGAGGAAGCCCGTATCCCAGCAGTTGGAACATTATAGGCTGATTATGCTACGTTATGGTAATGAGTGAGGTTTGTAGAAAATTTTACAGAATTAACTCTGATAAATCAGCAATTATCCATCACACTAATATTATAAAGGCGAAAGTTTGTGAGTGTGTGTTTATTGTCATAAAGTTTTGTATGGAGGTAGCCGACACCCTGGATTAACATAATATAGGCTACTCTTTATCCCGATATTCCCACAGAACTTATGCGGGTGAAACAGCGGGGCGCAGCTAGTACTATATATAAATGTGAAACAAACTCGTCTAGTACCTTTTCACATCTCAACGGCAGAACGGATTTCGATGTTTGGTATACAGGTAGACCATGACCTTGACTAGAACATACTTTTTATTCTGGTGGTAAGGTCCCGTGGCATAATTTTATTCTGGTGGTAAGGTCCCGTGGCATAATTTTATTCCGGTGGTAGGGTCCCGTGGCACAATTCCTGACATCTACGTGGTTGAAGCCGCGAGCAAAAGCTACTTTTCTATAAAACTGTCAGAAAAAAAAACTGATTGTGCTTATGACCACACGACTGCTGAAGTGAAACTTCAAACGTATTTCGCTATGAGAGGAAGAGAGAAAGAAAATGTGCGCGCGCACTGCTTACTCTTGCTTATATCCCCCACTCAACTCCCGTTCGCCTCGCCCGATCACACTTTTCGTAACGCTTACGTCACGCGTTCGCCAGCTTACTCCCCAAGTCAAGCTGCGTAAAGAAGTTTCACTTCAATAACTGTAGCAACTTTTTACAGACTAGCCCGGCCAATTGCACGGTATTTTTAAAACCCCTCCAGCAATAAAGTTAGCCAGTCTACCTCCTATGCAGGTTAGTGATGAATGTGAACGTCTAACAGTCTCCCAGGTATGCAGTCAGCGACATTTTAATTCACCGCCCGAATGCCGCGGAGCCTTTCAGCTTCTACCAATATTTTCTGAATAAACTTGTACGGTGCTTTTAGGGGGGACGATTTGTCGTGTCGTGGGCGATTAGTCAAAATTAGATTGATATTTTGATAATACTTCATTGCACACTAGAAGGAAAATTTATTTTTATTTTTGCTGGATACAACAGTAAAATATTAACTTTGATATTAATATCTCAGGTGGTGGGATGGGCAGGTGTGATGTTATGATTAATATCACACTTTTGGATAGGAAAGCGTAGGCAGAGGCTACATTTTAAATCCTGGCCTGAAAATTATGACCCGGGGATCGAATCCAAGGTACAACGCTCTCCAATCACGTCAGCTACCATAAAACAACAGCAGTCGTAAATTTACTGATTCCTAAACATTAGGTATCTACTAGGTAATCCCTTTTTAGGGTTCCGTAGCCAAATGGCAAAAAACGGAACCCTTATGGATTCGTCATGTCTGTCTGTCTGCCTGTCTGTGTCCGTCCGTCCGTATGTCACAGCCACTTTTTTCCGAAACTATAAGAACTATACTGTTGAAACTTGGTAAGTAGATGTATTCTGTGAACCGCAGTAAGATTTTCACACAAAAATAGAAAAAAAAAACAATAAATTTTTGGGGTTCCCCATACTTACAACTGAAACTCCAAAAATTTTTTTTCATCAAACCTGTACGTGTGGGGTATCTATGGATAGGTCTTCAAAAATGATATTGAGGTTTCTAATATCATATTTTTCTGAACTGAATAGTTTGCGCGAGAGACACTTCCAAAGTGGTAAAATGTGTGTCCCCCCCCCCTATAACTTCTAAAATAAGAGAATGATAAAATTAAAAAAATATATATAATGTACATTACCATGTAAACTTCCACCGAAAATTGGTTTGAACGAGATCTAGTAAGTAGTTTTTTTTTAATACGTCATAAATCGAAAACCGCAATTTACCTTTCACAAAGTTACAACGAACTACAAGAACTTTTATATTATGTTACTTGCTGCTACGGAACCCTTCATGGGCGAGTCCGACTCGCACTTGGCCGGTTTTTTCTAATTTCAATAGACATTTTAAACCAAACCGTCGTGCGGTGTTAAAGCCATCGTCGAAAGGCAACAGCATCAAAAAGTTGCGTTGAAAGAGGACGAGGATTAAAAACAGCTATACCCTTTAAAAATAATATGTCCTTTACGGATTTCTTGTGGGTAAAAGAAACATGCCTTTAGTTCGCGTTTCTTTTGCTTTTATTCAGACTCAATCTTTTAGCAAGTGGTAATTTTGTATGAAAAAATTTCCGTTTCTTTTTTTTCTTGCTTAGATTTTATTTTTGTGGCGGTACAATTTTGTGTGAGTGAAAAGATTCCAGATTATTTTGTTTAAGTTAACAATGGCATGTGTGAGAGAAAGTTTAAAAGTAATATGAAAATGTGAAGTACTTATTCATCATTTCGAAATGTGTTAAGTGATGTGGATGAAATGAGGATTTTCATATTATTATGTTGCAGTACGAGAAAAGTTAGAATTAAGTATGACTAGCGACAGATTGTGAATCAGACCTGGAAAAGATGAATGTATGTATGTCTAATAAAAAGAAACTCAATACTGAGATAACATCACCTAGAGATGCATAGAAGAAAATGCAGAAAATGCGCCAGCACTAAATGCATTAAGCTACTAGCAGAATGATAGTGAAGTACCTTTAAGGTTTTTGTGATAATACTTTAAAAAACAAGGGCAAAAAACCGGCCAAGTGCGAGTCCTTAAGGGTTCCATACCACCGTACAATATTTAAAACTAACTAATATAAAAAAATCACGTTTGCTGTATGGGAGCCCACCTTAATTTATTTTATTTTAATTTCATTATTTATTTTTAAAGTGAATATACAACTAAGTAGCTTCAAGCGTCTACCTGTTGCCGTTATTAATATCGAGCAAAAAACGTCAAAAAAATCACGTGTGTTGTATGGGAGCCCCCCCTTCAATATTTATTTTATTTTGTTTTTAGTGTTTGTTGTTATAGCGGCAACAGAAATACATAATTTGTGAAAATTTCAACTGGTTAGCTATCGCGTTCTTGAGATACAGCATGGTGACAGATAGACGGACAGACAGCGAAGTCTTAGGGTAATAGGGTTCCGTTTTCACCCTTTGGATACGGAACCCTAAAAAGAGCTTCCGCGAGTGACGTCACGCACCTAAGTACTCTGTTCCTTGCTAACCCTTCAATATTTAAATCGTAAGTGGTTATAAAAATGCCTGTGTTATGTAAAACGTGTACATTGACAGCTCATTATACTTTAAAATGGCTGACAGCACTTCACACGATATTTTATGATGACATAACCCTTATTCTACTAATTTTTACACGAAAATATATTATAAACCCTTCGTCGCCGCATACAAAATTGATATACACCAGACAGGACCTTTGAATAAGAAAATCAAGAAGTGACACTCACGTGCAAGGTCTAAAATCGGAACTAACGCACCATCTTGATTTTTCCATACAATATCTGTGCCAGTTTTATAAATGTTTACCTACGACGCCTCCCTGTCAATGGCATTCAGATGTCAAAAGATCGTTGTAGCACTCTAGCCACTTTCTTTAGTAGTTAAATAGCTTTTTATGAAGGAGCTCGTCCTTGGAAACTAACTACTATCATTATGATCAGAGATAGGTCTGCCATAGCTCATAAACCCCATCGATTTCGGCAGTTCTTTTCGGTAGGGTAAATTGTGCAATATAATGCAACTACTGGTACCCATTTAGTCCCAATCGAATCTGGGTTTTTGGTCCATACATTTTGGACCATGTCCTTTGATGATTTTTTGACAAATTGAGACTAAGAGATTAGATTGCCCCTCTGGGATAATTATGATAAACGTTTCTTGCGCCCTGAGACCGAATGCAATTGAGAATGTGTCGCTTCTACTCATTCTTTATCTATGATACGCAACCTAAGCTGAATTTTATTATAACCCTCCATTGTTCATGTCACACTTCAAACTACTAGGGGTCGATTCGACCCGCCGTAATCCTTTTCACAATAAAAGCGAGACCATTTTAGGCTATTCTCTGCAGGTTGATATTTATACCATTATGTACCCTTTAGAGGAAATTTTACGAAATTGCCCTGTAATATAAATTGGTGATTTATCTTAGAGGTTTTTGGCCCTGCCATGTGTTTGTAATGTGCTCGACGTGTTAATAAATGCTTTAATTGAAAATGGTTTAAGAGAATATTTTGGTGTAATTTAAAATATTCACAGTGTTGTTGTGTAATCAATTATAATTTTTGTTTTGTTTGTTTTTGTGTCGTGATAATGTGAAATGTTTAATGTATATTCCATGTAAGTACACTTGATGTCAATAAAATTTCCAAGCTTTTTAGGTTCCACCAATGAGTGGTTTGTTAAATATTACATATTTGAGCAAATTAAATCATACACATGCATTATTTAGCCAATGATTCGTATTAAATTGTATTAATTGATTTACGAGTGGATTTTTAATAAAATAAATGTTTGAAATAATTGTTAGTTAACGAAAGATACACTACATATACACTGAACAATAGGTACATTTTTACAACCCAAATAAAAAATCTTTAGGCTTTCCAAGAAATGGATGATTTACTCAATTCTCGAAAAATCTTTTGAATGGGTAATATTATTTTAGAGACTTAATACTTTCTGCGAATCTTACTCAACGGTTCAAAGAAATAAGCCGAATCAAACAATCTTAATATTTAATTAAATGATTCTACAAACAACTAAACACTAATTAAAATCACGTCTTTGAAATTATACCATTCAGCCTTCAAAACAAAGGAAAAATATTTTTCACTTCATTAAATAAAGCCAATATTAGTTTAGGATACTTATTTACAATTAATTAGGTTTCACGTTTCAGTAGCTGTTCTAATATAATATAAGTACATAGTCCTCTTTAACGTGTCCGGCGACAGCGACCCAGACTATCTTATATCATTTCGTAAGCGTTCTGAGGACTTGCAAAACTAAATTTGGTCTTGAAAACAAGAAGACCAAATCTCATAATTTAAAACGTTCAAAATCTAGTCGCAGTCTCATCTCGGCGACAAACAAATGTCAAAAACTTGTCAAAATGTAAGGAAATTAGAGGAATTTTTGACAGATTGAGACTGAGATCAGACTATGAAAGTTCTAAAAATTACGAGAATTACCCCTCTGGTCACACCGTGTACAGAACAGCTGATCATTGTCATCATCATTAGTTCAGCCCGGTATCACCCACTGCTGGGTATAGACCTCCCCTTTCTTCTGCCATACTTCCCGGTTCCGTGCGTCTCTCACCCAGGTGTTTCCCGCAACTTTGACGATATCGTCAACCCAGCGCGCTTTTCGACGGCACTGGTTTCTTTGGCCTAACCGCCCATTGTGTCACCCATTGTAAAGTTTCTATATTTATGTCTGTAATTTATATGGTGTGCATAATAAAGAGTATTCTATTCTATTCTAACCTTGGCCACTATTCGGTCACAGCTTTATTCCATCGGCCATCTCCTATTGTACGTTTTTATACATATGAAGGCTTTGAGCGACTTTTGCGTAATCGGCGCTTCTTGTCTAGGTCATCAAGACGATTTGATTCAAAACTTACAGTTGCTTTGTAGCTGTTCTAAGGTCTGAAGGACACTTCTATACATATTCAAGTGTTTTATTGCCAGTCCCATAAGCAAGTATTAGGTAGTTGGTCTCGTTCATTGATGATGTCTAGATTCTGGTACAATAATTACAGAGCACAGACAGGTGCACTTAATCTCATAAACCGATGGGACGGCAATCCAACACGACTGGAATGATCAGGGGCAGAACCAATAGCTTACGTGACCCAATAACACTTTGCCCGACCTGGGAATCAAACTCAAGAACCCACGCTCAGAAGTCGCGCTTGCGACCACTAGACCAAAGGGGCAGTCTGGTATAAACATATAGGATTAAAGAACCTTTACCGTACCTCTTAGACAGGACCAAAGCAACGCTGCTGGGTGGCAGAAATAAGTATTTCAAAGGCATTTAATACCATTACAAATTAACGCTGTACGATTTCAAAGATTTTAGCGAACCGCCGGCGGGTCTTTTCGACCCATCTCCCTCTTTAGTAACCCTTACATGGCCGGCGGCGTTTGAGTGTTACGCTCCGAATTAAAAAGGAGACAGTAAGTGTAGGGTTAACTCTGGTTCTAATGTATCTTCAAAGTGCCTACGTCCCTCGAGGGGATATCAGAAAATAAGGTTTATTTTGCTAGAATGAAAAAATAAATATCTAAAAGGTAAGTAGTAGTATAGAAAATTTAATAGACTGACAACTTCTTAAACATTAAAAAGAAGTACAAAGAAAAATATTTTCATTGTAATATTTTTCTTTGTAGGTACTTTTTTATAGGGTTTTGGTTCATGGAAATGGAACATTATGAAACAACAAAAAAATATTTGCACAAAAAATTATTATGTTGCAGACTGGCTATTCATTTTATGCTTGATCGGGTCGGCACAATGGATTCGGCAGTATTTGTTGTACAAGAAAGCCGACCCGAAGTAATTACTACACATTACGCACGGTTTTCACCCAACTCGTGCCGATGACAAACTTCGTTCGGCACCTACCCTCGCTGAATCATGTTCTGATGGGCTCGGCAGCTGAGCCGAGCGGCTTTTTTCCGAACATAACTTGACGCCTTTATTCCCCAAAAGGGTTAGGAAGAGGTGCACTTATACTAAACCTATATTTCGTCAGCCCCGCACACTTTTAGGGTTTCGTACCTCGAAAGGAAAATACGGAACCCTTATAGGATCACTTTGTTGTCCGTCCATCCGTCCGTCTGTCTGTCTGTCAAGACCCTTTTTCTCAGGAACGCGTGGAGGTAGCAAGCTGGAATTTGTATCAAATACTCAAGTCTACTGTCCCTTGGAGCTGTGAAAATATCAAACTTCTAAGCCAGCGCAATCAAAAGATACAGCCGTTTACGCCGCAAATTTTCGACACTCGCAAGGGAATCAAAACCTACAGGGTACGGTCAGCAACAAAAGTCGATTTACACTTCAGTTTTTTTAATCTTATTTATTGTGCAAAATATTTTTTCAAAATTCCAGCAGAAGAAACATTTTAGATATAAATCCTTTGCTATTATTTGAAAAGCTAGAAAGCAGTTTATTTAAAAATGAAAGTGTTAATCGACTTTTGTTGCTGACTGTACTTTCCGTGAACTCAGAATCTTGAAATTTGGTACGAAGGAACGTCTAAATAGCACAGATAAAGAAAAAATCCGAAAACCGTAAATTTGTAGTTACATACCTACGAATTTGTGCGGAACCTTCGGTGTGCGAGCTCGACTCGCATTGACAAGTTTTTTTTTTTTTTCGAATTCTTACAAACTAATAATATAATTATAACAATAATATATAACTAAATGGCTAATTACAAGTCTCTACAGATAAATACAAAAATTATTACTCCTTCATAGACTAAGTTACATCTTATTTATTTATCTTATGTTATTCTATTCTATTTAGTTATTCCCTCAAAGTTGGTTCATTTCGTTCAATCTAAGATAATTTGTTCAAATTTTAAACCAATCTGGACAACAAACACATACATGCATATCTATCTATATATTCGATTTCGAAGTGCGTAGAACTCCTTTTTCCCAATAGTTCGTGTCAAAACGAGAGAAAAACAATTTGCCTCAATAGATTATTGAACCTTTGACCCTAAGTGCAGACAGAAAAACAGCTTACTTGGCTATTCCCATATCGGTTTAAAATATCAGGCTTTATTGGCCATTATTTTTTTAATTAAAATCAACAATAGTGATCAGAATCTGAAATCGCATTTGTATGCAAATTCTAAAGGTTCTTAGTTCATATTGTTTATTGAATATTCATGACCTTTAGAAGTTCATTGCAGTTCTTAATTTTATAGCATGTAATAAAAAAATATTTCAATGAAAATCTCTTTTAGTCATTTCCTAGCCTTTTCCCAACTAGGTTGGGGTCGGCTTGAGTCTAAGCGGGTGCAGCATTTACATGGAACGACTGCCTATCTGACCTCCACAACCCAGTGACTGGCCAATGCGATAGATACCCCTTGGTAAGAATGGTTGCCAGACTTTCGGGCTTCCGACCACCAGTAACGACTGTCAAAGATACACGAATAACAGCCGAGACCAACAGCTTAACATGCTTTCCGAGGCACGGAGGGGTCTAGATATATAAAGATGGTCACCCATCCACGGATCAACCGCGGCAAGCGTAGCTTAACCTGATTGATCGAACACTGTTATTACGTAGCCAGAACTCTAATGAAAATCTCTTTCGATGTCTTTTCTTTAATTTCTTCTTTTGGAAGGGGCGACTAGAATCAATACTATTTTAAGGTAATTTTTGACGTTCAAAAGTGCTTTTATGTGCCTATTTGAAATAAATGCTTTGACTTTGAATTAAATAGATATTTTATTTAATTTTTATTAATCTTTAGTCCATATTTGTCAAATTGTGAATCTGTAAACATTTAACGTAACATTTAACGTTTTCTCTGAAAGGTAAGGCAGGGGTGCACCTACATACAGGTTGAAATTGAAAACATGCGACAAATCGAAATGGGAGATTGTACTCGTCATTATGAACAACTTTTACTATGGGACCAAACCAGAAATCGCGAAAAAAAAAACCTGCTGTTCCCTACATTTTGACGAGTTGTGCGTTTTGAGGTACGGAACCCTAAAAAGAAGAAAAGCATTAACATGAACTTCATGTTTTGTTGCCAAATACAAGATCCGCCGAAAAATCAACAGCCACTATCCTGTTTGTTTGCAAATACGTCGGTTTGATATTTACATAGTCGGCGAAGAATGGACGATATTTTGTTTTCGTTAAGTCAACGCTAGCTGTTTTCCGCGATTTTTGCATACACGCTTTGCAGACCAGAACTGGTCAACCTTATGACCAGTAAAGTTTGGTCACCGTTTTTAGTACACCTCAACATCTTTTAACCTACCAAGCGTTCATCTATATCTATACTTATAATAAATCTGTAGAGAGGTCAATTCTGTACATGAAATATATTTTCAAAATAACTATCAGGGGGTGATTAGTGATCGATACTGATGCCAAAAATGCAATCAGTAAAATTTTTGTCTGTCTGTCTGTCTGTCTGTCTGTCTGTCTGTCGGTCTGTATGTTCCTTATAGAAACAAAAACTACTGGACGGATTTTAACGAAACTTGGTACAATTATTCTTCATACTCCTGGGCAGGTTATAGTATACTTTTCATCACGCTACAATCAATAGGAGCAGAGTAGTGAAGGGAAATGTTGGTAAAACGGGAGAAGTTACTCCATTTTTTAAGCTTCCGTCGCGTGTGCAGCCTTAATGGTTAAAGTTACATAGAAATCATGTATGACGGAAATATTCTAGATAAAATTGTCTAAAAAATATCCCGCAACAGCATATGTCTATCTTTTATGGTTGACTCACAATAACACGTGTAACTCCTGATAGCTTAGCAGTTCGGAGCATTCTGATTATATTTGTTTACTCTTACGTTTATAATACTCTCACTCATCCCTAATTTAAAAAAGTTAACATTATTACCTATTCAATAAAAAAAGAATCATAGAAATCGGTATAGAAACACCAAACTTATACATGAAATAAGCCATCGCGCCGTCACACGTCTGAATCATGCTATAAGGATTATATTTGTGTAACGGTTGCCGCGCTCGACACTGGTCGCGGTAGTGTATAAAAAGGCGGGAGGTCCGAGAGCGTCAGAGCGAGCTTCATTCAATATTTGGCTGTTGATGCGTTCAGAGCGTTCGACCTTATTGACAGACAATAATAAAATTGATATTGAGAAACCGTGCTTATCAGCGCGACTTTTAGTCTTTAAATAGTTTATTTGAATTTCTTTTGTTGTTATTTTGTAAAATAGGTATGAGTTTTTTGGTAGTGTTTAAATATTCGTTCAAATTAAAAATTATTAAGCGTAGGTACTTTTATTAATTAAAGTAGGTAGTTATAGGTATTTATTTTGAAATTTTACACAATGGTTCCGTTTATAATGTAGACAAGGAATTAGGAAGGATTTTTTTAAATTCAACCCCTAAGGGAGTTAAATAGGGGATGAAAGTTTGTATGAAAGTCCGTCAGTTTTAAAGTTAGGATCTTCAAATTTTGTGTTTAGGCTGACGACTAAAAATTCATTTATACGTGTCTCAGCGTTTTTGATAATTCCAACCCCAAAGGGTTAAAAAGGGGGATAAAGTTGTGTATGAAAGTCCGTCAGTTTAAAAGTTAGGGTCTTCAAATTTTGTATTTAGGCTAACGATTGAAAATTAATTTATACGTGTCTCAGCGTTTTTGATAATTTCTCCCCCAAAGGAGGATGAACGAACTGACTGAAATATCAACGCACAGTCTAAACTGCTGGTCCTAGGGACATGAGTTTTGGAGGTTGTGTTCTTCGTGCAGAGTAGGTATCGAATAAGAAGGGGTTTTTGGAAATTCAACCTTTAAGAGGGTGAAAAGGGGGGATTTTGTTTGTATGAAAAATCTTATTTATTGAGTTAATAACCTTGAAACATGGCACGAATACTTATCTAAGTAAATTATGAAATTTGGAATTTTTCGTTTTTCTAAAATACCCCCTAAAGAGGTAATAGGGGGGGTGTTAAAATAAGTATGGAAGAATTTTAACGCCCTGTCCGATTAACTTGGAACTCAGTATTTATACTAAGGACTAAAAATAATTAATAACGTGTATCAGGGTTTTTCGAAAATCTACCCCTAACTGTATGAAACGAGGTAGTTAATTTTAAAGGGGAGGATTTTACTGCGTGGCTTGATTAGCTCGAAAATTGGTATAAATAAACTTTGAGTCAAGTTATGAACACATATTAAACGATTTTTCAAAATTCTACTCCTGTGGGGGTGAAAAGCGGGGATAGTTTCTTTGAAAAATCTGATTCCTTTGTTCTATAAACTTAAAAATTGGCCCGAATACTTATTTATTTAAGTTAATTATAAAGATCATACCAACATTCATTTTCGAAACTTTTAGAGGAAAGTACGAATTTCACGCGGACGAAGTCGCGGGCAGAAGCTAGTCACAAATAATATGAATGATCTATTGGTGTCAGTCTCCTAGCTGGAGCCTTACGTCGTCTAATGAGTTAGAGATTATAATTATTATCTTCAAAATTATCATGTTTTTTGAAGTGAAAACTTCTTTAGCGGCGTTGTACACTTTTTTTGTAATGGTTAAAAAATGTTAAACTCGCGTCAGGACACGTGACCGTCAGGAAACGTGACCTGATCGAAAATTCGTAAGACGGATGGAGAGTAGACAGCCGGCGTGGCGTAGGAGAGGAAGTACCCCCTCTCTCTCTACGGCGCGGCGAAAATGTATACCTGCTGTTTCGTTTAGGCGGCGCAGGGCGCTTGCGCGAATGTTCGTGTGTGTTTATGTTACAACGTGCCACGCGCATCCATGGATGGTGACAGCTGATGGCTCGACCGTCTGTGTAGTGGCCACACTGCTGTGTATTCGTAAAATTCGTGTATATAAAGTGTTTAAAATATGGAAATTGAACAAAGTGCATCTATTATGAAAAAAGTGACGAAGAAATAGCGAAAGAAAGTTGATTTATTTCAATGTTAATATTCAAGTTTTCATTTCTGCCGGCACTCCCGGAGTGCAACCCGTCTTTTTTATCTTCAGAGGCTGTGCATTGTAAGTTCTGGGAAGATATTCGTTAAATTTTGATAATATTTTACTAATTCAAAGACTAAGGCTAAGCATTGTCATACAACGTGGCAATGCCGCTACTCACTTGGGTACATTACCAGTCGACAGCGATGCGGAGGATTTTTTCGACGCCATAATGGTTTTTTTTTTGGCCAGTGTCCCAGCAATGGTGACATTATAAGCTCATTATGATATGTAATGGTTTTCACATGTCTGACGGGTGTGTGGTCTCACAGAGAGACTTTAGCCCGAAATTCTGACAACCAGTCTTACAAAGGGGCTTTGTATTACCCAGTGACTGGGTTGTGGAGGTTAGATAGGCAGTCGATCCATGTAAAATACTCGTACTTAGCTGCAGAAGCCGACCCCAACATAGTTGGGAAATGACTAGGCAGATGATGATGGATTTGCAACGTAGTGGTAGGACAAAATATGAATAACCGACACGAGAAAAAGATGAAGATACCTATAGCTTTAATCCATTGAGTGCCGTAATTACAGACACAATTAAAAAGCCATTGTGCCTCGCGTAGATCTACGTTCGCATACAAAGGGTTAATGAATTGGCATTAAAAGCACTATCGACACTATCGATTATAAGAAAAGCATAATTTACCAAAGTAAATATATTAGCCAATCTGCAAGATAGAAGCGGGACTGACTACCAAAAAGACGGGTTGCACTCCGGGAGTGCCGGCAGAAGTGAAAACTTGAATATTAACGTTGAAATAAATCAATTATTAATTTAATTAATATTACTAATTTTTTTTCAATATTTCTGCGTCTCTTTTTTCATTAATAGATGCACTTTGTTTAATTTCCATATTTTAAACACTTTCGGTCTTATTCATAAAAAAAGCCTATTGAAGGTTTAAACCATTCATTAGTTAAAATGCTCAATAGGCCTTTAAAACATTCGATAAAATTTTGTATTCATAAACGTTCTATAACTAGAATGTCCTACAACTTCTAAATGTTGCCATTATAATGAAGTCATCCAACAAATTGGCCAACACATTAAATCGGCATACGAGAATATCTGTCTACGAACCGAATATTTGTGTCCATAGACATTATTACGTATGAAAAACTAATTTATTGTCTACAGTTTCAACGCGACAACGTCATGGTCGTCATGGAAACGGAATATATCAATGAATGAATTTGATATTGTATGTGTCAAACTAAAAAACTTTTGAATATTTTTTTTTGTATTTAAAATAAATGAAATTAAAGACCGGAGACTAGTTGCAATAAAGGGCAAAGAATTGAATATTGGTTGGAGGAGGATAAGGTGTGTACCTACTGTTACAGCTAAAATGTGTTCAAAGTAAGTTATGTTTTGTAAACATTCTCAATTTCTTATACTTATGCTTGCTTTTGCTTCTAATCCTTAGATTTTTTGGAAGAATTGGTCAGGGAGAGGTCTCCATAATAGAAAATAAAAACACTGACACAAGCACTAACGCTAAACAGGGGCAGCCTGGCATGATTTACGAATTAGGTGCCAATCCAATTTACAATTTTACGAAGAACTTCGTTTGCCTGTACAAAACTAATTGTAACAAAAAAAAAAACCCGCCATAAGAATAATAATGACTGTTATTTTGATGCCGCTACTGATTAATTAAATCAGTATAAATAAGATAATGAAGAGAAAGAATTTATAACATTAGTTTTGTATTTCAGGTCAATAGGACTAGTAAAGATGGTGCTTCACTACGAATAGCAGAAAATAAAACAGCCTACAGAAGAGATGGCACAGATGGCAAATGAAAAGCAAACATTTTAAAAATGTTGTTCTGCTTGCACAAGTTTTAGAAGCCAAATTAGAGTTTAGAGTATTGTTCAGCCGTGAACAGGTAAGAGCAGTGGAGGCCCAGTGGTATCGGCCGCGACTTACGAGTTGTAGGTCGTAGGTTCGAACCCAGACAGGCGCTTTACTTTGTGTAAAATTATTTCATCACCACTGCTCTCAAAACGGTGAAGGAAAACATCGTGAGGAAACCGGCATGTCCTAGAACCAAAAATTCAAAGACATGTGACATCTACCAACCCGCACTGGGCCCGCGTGGTGGATTACGGCCCACTCCCTCTCACAGAGAGGAGGCCTGTGTCCCAGCAGTGGGAACATTATAGGCTGATGATGATGATGATGAACAGGCAAGAGTTACATACGCCAGCGTCAGCATCAAGAGCGACATACATTCGTTCCACATAAATTAGTAATTAGTAAATGAATAAATTAGTCATCAAGCTGGAGTAGAGTTTGATTCATCTTCCATAATTCCTCTCACTATGGCCAAGACACCTTTAGCCATCACCAGTTCTATGAGTCTGTGGGACCGGCAATGACAAAACTATTTGACAGGCCTGATGGTCTAGTGGTTAGTGACCCTGACTGCTATGCCGGAGGTCGTGGGTTCGATTCCCACCCAGGACAAATGTTTGTGTGATGAGCACGATCATTTGTTCTGTGTCTGGGTGTAATTTATCTATAATATGTATGTATTTAGAAATATATGTATAAGTATGTTTATCAGTTGTCTAGTACCCATAACACAAGCTCTGCTTAGCTTGGGACTAGATGGCGTTGTGTGATAGTTGTGGAATATATTATATATTATATTATATATATTATTGTATATTATTTCCTGTGTACACATTGCACGACATACACAAACCCCTATTCCTACCCAAATTCTGTCTGTTCCCGTAGGTCTCCCGTAGGCTTGTATGATAGGTTAGGGTGTTAGGATAACTAGGGTGTTAAGTAGTTGCTGTAGGTTTATAATCAGTAGGGTGAGGTAACCATAGATACCAGGCTCAATTGTTACAAACTTAGCCACACTGTATGCATTTGGAATAACAGCCGTACTAAGCTGTAAGTCCCGGTGCGTACAAGTATTATAAAAATAAACTGATATTTGTATACAAGCTTTTTATTAATGAACTACTCCCTAAATTTCTTCTCTTTTACTTTAGATCTTGTTGGCTCAAAATATTGCCACTTCCACGTTGTCGTCGGTGGCAGCGCAGAGGTCACTTTGACTGCATGTTTTGGGTAGGACAAATAAGGCAGGATAGGACGTGGAGCATGTTTTGCAACATAGCTTCACAGCCACACCCTACTGGAGCATCTCCCTGCAGGGTGTAAACTTCCGTGGTCGACACGGAAGCATTGTTTTCACACAAAAGCAGCAATGTCCCACAGTATTTCTTGTTGCTATAATGTGCTTCGTTATATTTTTCGTCGCTTCTATTTTGTATTGTAGGTAGGTATATAATAATAAACTAAATTGGTTAAACAGAAGTTCAAAATAAATTAAATACAACTGCGGCTCCTCGAAGTACTATTGTTTACGAAACTGACTTTTCAAACATTCGTACGTCAAATGTCATTTTCTTCGGCCATCTTTGTCGTGTCTCACTTGGTTCACTTCGGTTGGCGCCGCCGTAGAAAGAGATGGGGGGGGGGGGAAATCTCTCCTGACGGTCACGTGTCCTGACGCGATGCCCTGACGCGAGTTTAACATTTTTTACCCATTACAAAAAGTGTTCAACGCCGCTACAGAAGTTTTCACTTCAAAAATGCACTGGAGGTACATGAATAACCACCCGAAGAGGCTATTTTGATCCTATAAAGCTTTCAAGGAATCGTTCGTCGTCCGGTTACACACTGCAAGTGTATCCACTTACTTAATTTCCGGCATACCCTCTATTTACCGACTTCACAGGAAACAATACCTTTCCATAAATAACAAAAGAGAAAATATCTAGTAATCTTCGGAAAAACCTATCGTCGACAGAAAAGTATCAAATAAAATATCGTACATCCATTTGTTTCATAGAAAAGACGTATGCTGTTACGAGGGAGAGGGATGCAATTTGTTTGGTAAAGTGTGTTAGACAGGGATGGAGTGTGTGGCACCTCAGTGAGTCGCTTGGCCCGAGGCGGGACAAACGCAATATCCTAGAGAACCTAACGCTAGTAGGGATGGGATGTGTCGATAGTTTATTTTTATTGATTTACTAGCTTCTGCCCGCGACTTCGTCCGCGTGAAATTCGTACTTACCTCTAAAAATTTCGAAAATGTATGTAGGTATGATCTTTATCATTTATTTAGATAAATAAGTATTCGGGCCAATTTTTATAGATCAAAGGAATCAGATTTTTCAAATAAACTGTAGCCCCGCTTTCCACTCCCACAGGGGTGGAATTTTGAAAAATCGTTCGTGATCATAACTTGACTCAAAGGCCCATACCCATTTTCGAGTTAATTGAAGCAAGCAGTAATATCCACCCCTTAAACTTTACTTGCCCTTTTCCACCTTGGTAGGAGTCGATTTTTGAAAAACCCTAAAACAGATAAGTACTTGTTTTATTTTTTGTTTTGGTAGTACCTAGTTTCGAGTTAATCCGATAGCGAGTTACATATTTTTCTAACCTATCAACTTTGTCACCCCTTAATCCTCTGTAAGGGTTTTTTTTTAACTAAAACTGACAATAGTTATTATTTACTGACCCAAATATTGCCAAGTTTCATGTTTATTAACCAAATAAATAAGATTTTTCATATAAACTGTATCCCCACATAGGTGGAATTCATTACTTGACTCAAAGATTTTATTATTATTATCAGCCATTTCTGTCCCACTGCAGGGCAAAGGCCTCCCCTTCCCTTCTTCCACTTATTCCTATCCAGTGCTGTTACACGCCAATCTTTGTCGCAAGAGTCTAGTCGAGCATTCTGGGCCTGCCGCGTTGCCGTTTGCTGCTGTTTGGGACCCATTGTGTGGTTATTTTAGCCCATAGCTCCTCCGGCATGCGACAAATGTGACCAGCCCAGTTCCATTTTAGCTTGGCAGCCGTGTGACTTACATCGGCAATTTTCGAGTTAATCAAACCACGCAGTACAATCCTACCCTGTAAAATTAACTACCCCTTTTCACCCCGTTAAGGGTAGATTTTCGAAAAACCCTGATACACGTTATTCTTTATATTTAGTCCTTAGTATAAATACTAAGTTTTGAGTTAATCGGACAGCGCGTTAAAATTCTCCCATACAAATTTTGACACCCCCCAATACCTCTTTAGGGGGTAGATTAGAAAAACAAAAACGCCAAACTTCATAATTTACTTAGGTAAGTATTCGTGCCAAGTTTCAAGTTTATTAACTCAAGGAATAAGATTTTTCATACAAACAAAATCCCCCCTTTTCACCCTCTTAAAGGCTGAATTTCCAAAAACCCCTTCTTACCGGATACTTACTCTTCACAAAGAATACACCCTCCAAAATTCATGTCCCTAGGACCAGCGGTTTAGGCTGTGCGTCGATATCTCAGTTTGGTCGTTCATCCCCCTTTAGGGGTAAAATTATCAAAAACGCTGAGACACGTATAAATTAATTTTCAATCGTTAGCCTAAATACAAAATTTGAAGATCCTAACTTTTAAACTGGCGGACTTTCATACAAAACTTCATCCCCCTTTTTAACCCTTTGGGGGTAGAATCATCAAAAACGCTGAGACACGTATTAATTAATTTTTAATTGTCAGCCTAAACACAAAATTTGAAGATCCTAACTTTAAAACTGACGGACTTTCATACAAACTTTCATCCCCTGTTTAACTCCCTTAGGGGTTGAATTTCGAAAAACTCTTCCTTATTCCTTGTCTACATTATAAAGGGAACCACCGTGTAAAATTTCAGCTTTCTAGGTCTAAGGGTTTGGGCTGGGCGTTGATGAGTCAGTCAGTCAGTCAGTCAGTCAGGCCTTTTGTTTTTATTTATATAGATTTTCGGGTCGGTTGTCTGGGTTGCGCCCTATTAGAACATAATATTGATAAAATGTTCGCGCTTCCTACTCCTTCGGAAAATATAGGTACGATGCCAAGTTGTAATAACTTGTAATGCACTGCAAAATTATTATTAACTAGCAGCACCCCGCGGTTTCACCCGCGTAAATGTTGATCCCATGGGAATCTCGGGATAAAAAGTAATAAATCTATATGTTAATCCAGGATGTCAGCTACCTCCATACAAAATTTTATTAAAATTGGTCCAGCCGTTTGAGCGTGAAGAAGTAACAAACATAAATAAACACACACACACACTCACAAACTTTCGCCTTTATAATATTAGTGTGATTTAAAAGGAACTAGTTGTTTATGTGAATCCAGGGTGTCAGCTACCTCCATACAAAATTATATCAAAATTGTTCCAGCCGTTTGAGCGTGAAGAAGTAACAAACATAATATAAACACACACACACACTCACAAACTTTCGCCTTTATAATATTAAGTGTGATTTAAAAGGAACTAGTTGTTTATGTGAATCCAGGGTGTCAGCTACCTCCATACAAAATTATATCAAAATTGGTCCAGCCGTTTGAGCGTGAAGAAGTCACAAACATAATATAAACACATACACACTCACAAACTTTTGCCTTTATCTATACTTATAATAAATCTGTAGAGAGGTCAATTCTGTACATGAAATATATTTTCAAAATAACTATCAGGGGGTGATTAGTGATCGATACTGATGCCAAAAATGCAATCAGTAAAATTTTTGTCTGTCTGTCTGTCTGTCTGTCTGTCTGTCTGTCTGTCGGTCTGTATGTTCCTTATAGAAACAAAAACTACTGGACGGATTTTAACGAAACTTGGTACAATTATTCTTCATACTCCTGGGCAGGTTATAGTATACTTTTCATCACGCTACAATCAATAGGAGCAGAGTAGTGAAGGGAAATGTTGGTAAAACGGGAGAAGTTACTCCATTTTTTAAGCTTCCGTCGCGTGTGCAGCCTTAATGGTTAAAGTTACATAGAAATCATGTATGACGGAAATATTCTAGATAAATTTGTCTAAAAAATATCCCGCAACAGCATATGTCTATCTTTTATGGTTGACTCACAATAACACGTGTAACTCCTGATAGCTTAGCAGTTCGGAGCATTCTGATTATATTTGTTTACTCTTACGTTTATAATACTCTCACTCATCCCTAATTTAAAAAAGTTAACATTATTACCTATTCAATAAAAAAAGAATCATAGAAATCGGTATAGAAACACCAAACTTATACATGAAATAAGCCATCGCGCCGTCACACGTCTGAATCATGCTATAAGGATTATATTTGTGTAACGGTTGCCGCGCTCGACACTGGTCGCGGTAGTGTATAAAAAGGCGGGAGGTCCGAGAGCGTCAGAGCGAGCTTCATTCAATATTTGGCTGTTGATGCGTTCAGAGCGTTCGACCTTATTGACAGACAATAATTGATATTGAGAAACCGTGCTTATCAGCGCGACTTTTAGTCTTTAAATAGTTTATTTGAATTTCTTTTGTTGTTATTTTGTAAAATAGGTATGAGTTGTTTTGGTAGTGTTTAAATATTCGTTCAAATTAAAAATTATTAAGCGTAGGTACTTTTATTAATTAAAGTAGGTAGTTATAGGTATTTATTTTGAAATTTTACACAATGGTTCCCTTTATAATGTAGACAAGGAATTAGGAAGGATTTTTTTTAATTCAACCCCTAAGGGAGTTAAATAGGGGATGAAAGTTTGTATGAAAGTCCGTCAGTTTTAAAGTTAGGATCTTCAAATTTTGTGTTTAGGCTGACGACTAAAAATTAATTTATACGTGTCTCAGCGTTTTTGATAATTCCAACCCCAAAGGGTTAAAAAGGGGGATAAAGTTGTGTATGAAAGTCCGTCAGTTTAAAAGTTAGGGTCTTCAAATTTTGTATTTAGGCTAACGATTGAAAATTAATTTATACGTGTCTCAGCGTTTTTGATAATTTCTCCCCCAAAGGAGGATGAACGAACTGACTGAAATATCAACGCACAGTCTAAACTGCTGGTCCTAGGGACATGAGTTTTGGAGGTTGTGTTCTTCGTGCAGAGTAGGTATCGAATAAGAAGGGGTTTTTGGAAATTCAACCTTTAAGAGGGTGAAAAGGGGGGATTTTGTTTGTATGAAAAATCTTATTTATTGAGTTAATAACCTTGAAACTTGGCACGAATACTTATCTAAGTAAATTATGAAATTTGGAATTTTTCGTTTTTCTAAAATACCCCCTAAAGAGGTAATGGGGGGGTGTTAAAATAAGTATGGAAGAATTTTAACGCCCTGTCCGATTAACTTGGAACTCAGTATTTATACTAAGGACTAAAAATAATTAATAACGTGTATCAGGGTTTTTCGAAAATCTACCCCTAACTGTATGAAAAGAGGTAGTTAATTTTAAAGGGGAGGATTTTACTGCGTGGCTTGATTAGCTCGAAAATTGGTATAAATAAACTTTGAGTCAAGTTATGAACACATATTAAACGATTTTTCAAAATTCTACTCCTGTGGGGGTGAAAAGCGGGGATAGTTTCTTTGAAAAATCTGATTCCTTTGTTCTATAAACTTAAAAATTGGCCCGAATACTTATTTATTTAAGTTAATTATAAAGATCATACCAACATTCATTTTCGAAACTTTTAGAGGAAAGTACGAATTTCACGCGGACGAAGTCGCGGGCAGAAGCTAGTAATACGTATTAGTGTGATTTAAAAGGAACTAGTTGGTTATTAAGATTGAATGATAGCGTGACAGCTGACAGGGTTAAATGGCAGAAGAAAACGTGTTACGCCGACCCCAAATAACACGGGGCAAGGGCAGGAAGATTATGATGATGGTTTGGTATTAAGATTGATTTTCAATGTAAGTTGGCACCTGTTATATTAATTTGTTATGAAATTATTACCCTGATATCCTCTTCAATCACGTCACACTGAGGGTCGAACTCAATTTATCATTTCATTTTCAAAGTTTATAAATTGTTTGTTTACAAACCATAATAAAAATTGATTGCGGGCACATTTATCAATTAATAACAATTAAACAAAGTTTTCGATTGCCAAAATGGACACCATTATCAAAGTTTGGGATCGTTAATTATTTTAATTTACGTTTATTGCATTAAATTCTCCTATTGTATTAACAGAAATGATTTGTTAGTGTTAATCTTCTATCTATACTTATAATAAATCTGTAGAGAGGTCAATTCTGTACATGAAATATATTTTCAAAATAACTATCAGGGGGTGATTAGTGATCGATACTGATGCCAAAAATGCAATCAGTAAAATTTTTGTCTGTCTGTCTGTCGGTCTGTATGTTCCTTATAGAAACAAAAACTACTGGACGGATTTTAACGAAACTTGGTACAATTATTCTTCATACTCCTGGGCAGGTTATAGTATACTTTTCATCACGCTACAATCAATAGGAGCAGAGTAGTGAAGGGAAATGTTGGTAAAACGGGAGAAGTTACTCCATTTTTTAAGCTTCCGTCGCGTGTGCAGCCTTAATGGTTAAAGTTACATAGAAATCATGTATGACGGAAATATTCTAGATAAAATTGTCTAAAAAATATCCCGCAACAGCATATGTCTATCTTTTATGGTTGACTCACAATAACACGTGTAACTCCTGATAGCTTAGCAGTTCGGAGCATTCTGATTATATTTGTTTACTCTTACGTTTATAATACTCTCACTCATCCCTAATTTAAAAAAGTTAACATTATTACCTATTCAATAAAAAAAGAATCATAGAAATCGGTATAGAAACACCAAACTTATACATGAAATAAGCCATCGCGCCGTCACACGTCTGAATCATGCTATAAGGATTATATTTGTGTAACGGTTGCCGCGCTCGACACTGGTCGCGGTAGTGTATAAAAAGGCGGGAGGTCCGAGAGCGTCAGAGCGAGCTTCATTCAATATTTGGCTGTTGATGCGTTCAGAGCGTTCGACCTTATTGACAGACAATAATAAAATTGATATTGAGAAACCGTGCTTATCAGCGCGACTTTTAGTCTTTAAATAGTTTATTTGAATTTCTTTTGTTGTTATTTTGTAAAATAGGTATGAGTTTTTTGGTAGTGTTTAAATATTCGTTCAAATTAAAAATTATTAAGCGTAGGTACTTTTATTAATTAAAGTAGGTAGTTATAGGTATTTATTTTGAAATTTTACACAATGGTTCCGTTTATAATGTAGACAAGGAATTAGGAAGGATTTTTTTAAATTCAACCCCTAAGGGAGTTAAATAGGGGATGAAAGTTTGTATGAAAGTCCGTCAGTTTTAAAGTTAGGATCTTCAAATTTTGTGTTTAGGCTGACGACTAAAAATTCATTTATACGTGTCTCAGCGTTTTTGATAATTCCAACCCCAAAGGGTTAAAAAGGGGGATAAAGTTGTGTATGAAAGTCCGTCAGTTTAAAAGTTAGGGTCTTCAAATTTTGTATTTAGGCTAACGATTGAAAATTAATTTATACGTGTCTCAGCGTTTTTGATAATTTCTCCCCCAAAGGAGGATGAACGAACTGACTGAAATATCAACGCACAGTCTAAACTGCTGGTCCTAGGGACATGAGTTTTGGAGGTTGTGTTCTTCGTGCAGAGTAGGTATCGAATAAGAAGGGGTTTTTGGAAATTCAACCTTTAAGAGGGTGAAAAGGGGGGATTTTGTTTGTATGAAAAATCTTATTTATTGAGTTAATAACCTTGAAACATGGCACGAATACTTATCTAAGTAAATTATGAAATTTGGAATTTTTCGTTTTTCTAAAATACCCCCTAAAGAGGTAATAGGGGGGGTGTTAAAATAAGTATGGAAGAATTTTAACGCCCTGTCCGATTAACTTGGAACTCAGTATTTATACTAAGGACTAAAAATAATTAATAACGTGTATCAGGGTTTTTCGAAAATCTACCCCTAACTGTATGAAACGAGGTAGTTAATTTTAAAGGGGAGGATTTTACTGCGTGGCTTGATTAGCTCGAAAATTGGTATAAATAAACTTTGAGTCAAGTTATGAACACATATTAAACGATTTTTCAAAATTCTACTCCTGTGGGGGTGAAAAGCGGGGATAGTTTCTTTGAAAAATCTGATTCCTTTGTTCTATAAACTTAAAAATTGGCCCGAATACTTATTTATTTAAGTTAATTATAAAGATCATACCAACATTCATTTTCGAAACTTTTAGAGGAAAGTACGAATTTCACGCGGACGAAGTCGCGGGCAGAAGCTAGTAAGAAATAAAAAAGTGCAGAAATATATAATTTTTTCTTGTTTAAAACATTCTTAGAACTAAAAACTCTAAGTCTATAATGAAAATGAATAGAATCAGATAACTTTTGGGTTTTATCTGACAACCTGACAAGAGTAGACTTCCGACATAGATCAACAAGAGGTCCAAATTTAACCCTTTTAACATTTATCAAGTTGAGAGATTTATAACTTGGTAGAAGGGTTTTTATTCCTTTGTTGTCTTGATAAGTTTGCATGTTTCTGCAGTTTAAATATTGAAAAAATATGTATAAATGCAAATTATTATGTAGGCTATTTTTTTGGTAAGTGGAACAAAAGGGTTTATAAAAAAAAAAAAACATTTTTCTTTATTCGAAAATTTCATGAATACCTTAACATGAGATTTATTAAAAACAATAATAATATTGTATTCCCGACTGTTTATAGAAATGTTTACTCACAACATTGCGGAACATTTTAAATTTCGATATTTACTCTACTGTTCGACCAAAAAATATCGATACTTTTCCATCACTTGTCCACCATCCGCCCGTCTGATTGGCTGTCATGTTGACACAACTTATGAGCGTGATATGTCGTCCACTTACTTACAACACGGTTCTACTGAACACTTAGTATTAGAAGTTACTTATAGTTTGCGGAACAAAGAAAATGGAAGAGAATGAAATGGCTTGAGAATTTAGAAGAAGGAGTTCGCTAAAAATTTATGATTGGTTAGTTACGGGTTTCTCCTTTTCATTGTTTCTTTGGAAAACTTCAATGCATAAGAACCTACATTTTTAAACAAATCTAGAAGCGCTCAATGTTGGAAAAAATTATAAAGAAAATCAAACACTGTATAGTATTTGTATCTCACAAAGCGACCCGCGCTTTACTTGTTGTTATCAAGTGTGAAAACACGCTGTCAATGTGTGTGTAAGCGCAGGAGCTTTCGGTACCGTCCAAGACAATGGCAAAGTTAGAAGTGTGTGCGTGTGCGTGTTATGTGCTGACGATACTCGTCTTTACGCACAATATTCACAACGTGTTTGTACACATGCTTATCACAAGTAAAGCGCGCATTGCTTTGTGAGATAAACATACCGTATCAAGTTAACTAGTGCAACTAAGAGAGCAAGAATGCAATAGGTATATAACGAAGAACATTATAACAGTAGAAGACTCGCTGAGTTTTTTATCGTTCAAGCTCAGCTGAGCTGTAAATATTGTCAATCAGGTGGAAAGACATTTAAAGCTCACTTCACCTAAGTTTTCACGGTGAGATATTTACAGAATAGACCGGCAGTTTTCATTAAAGATTCAATCTTAATAGGTATTCTACTCGTTGGAAATGCAATTACTTATTTATATTTCTTTATACTTATTTTTATTATTGTTTTCATTTATGTGGTAAATCATAATTATTAACACGAAACATATTTTAAGCTTGTTTACATAATGTTGTGTTTCAAGAGTTTTTTATCTGTCATCCCGTGTGTGCTAATGGCTAACATTATCTGTTTAAAATAATCTTTCAAATAATTTGTTTTAAAAGTTTAACTGCCCTTGTTATATTTCTTCAGGTTATGGGCCTAGGACGATTCCACTGCGCAATAATAATACATAATTTTTCTTTCTGAAAATTAATCTTAATCCTATAAAATCTACATGTTGTGTCTATAACCTAAAAAATAACATTAGGTACTTACTGTAAGTATGAAAATCGGTGATCTGCACAGTGTTGCAGTCCTCCCCAACTTGTAGGTAGGTGATCTCGCAGCGGTACACGCCTTCGTCTTCTGGCTTTACGTCGTTGATGACCAGCTCGGCGTACGTCATGTTCTTTGAGTAGGATATTGTTACTCTGTGGGCAAAGAGAATGTTGATGTTAGAATCAGTGTTATGAAACCGTCTGAAAATTACAAGGTAGATCCATCTTCTCGTACAGAGACACGAATTTCAATGTGATTTAATACGTTTGTTCATTGCGAGTATTCTCTTGGAAATTATGTGCAGGTAGGTGCAGAAAAAATCACGTTGGTCCTTGTGAGGTTATGAATACTTAACTCATAATCTGCCTAGCTTTTTGCTGCCTAGACTTCTGCCTGCCTAGGCTAGACTTTCACTTCCTAGACTTCTGCTTTTTGCTTCCTAGACTTCTGCTTTTTGCTGCGTAGACTTCTGCCTGCCTAAGCTTCCAGTTTAAACGGATGCAGCTGAATACCAGTATTTTACATGGAGCGACTGCCTATCTGACCTCTACGATACAAGAAAAACCACAAGCAAAAGCTAGCAACACAAATAAAGTACAAAAATCTCTAACATTACCCCCCTTTTCCTAAAACAGCGAGTCACGAACGAAAAACAAGCGAATCTGGAAACTTCATTGGGCATCGAAAACGAAGTAACTATTTACGTTTTTTCGCCGAAAATCCTTCGGCTAATGGGAGTTCGGTGATACTGCAAGTTCTTAGTACAAGTCTTTAATTAAGTGGACTGTCTGATAGATTGATAGCTCTGTGCGATGGGACTTTCGCGCAAAATTGGTTTTTAGTTGAGATGAAATTCGGGTAGTAGAGACTTTTTTTCGGGATGTCGGTGTAGTTTCGTTTTTAATAGGATTGCTGACCATATGGGTTTCCTATTAACCCTTCCAAGTAGAGTTGTTTCAATTGTGACGAGACGAGTTTTCTATTGTTTCTAGCTGACTCCTCTGGGTCGTGATTATAGAAATAATACTTTAAACGACCAACAACGCTAAAAGATGTTAAGACGAAGTGAGGTTAAACAAAATTGTAATATTTTATAAATAATAATACATAGTTATTTATTTAATTAAAAAAAAAAACGTTTACAAAAGGTGTAATTTAGCCAAGAGTAGCAAATTTCCTATACAATTATAGCGCCTAAAATTAAACTAAAACTAAAATATTTTTTATTACATGTGCTTCAGGCCATCACTTTGCATTTCAATTAAATTGGGGCATTTAAATAAAACTGGTATAAAAATAATGAATTAACAGCTCTGATAAAAAGCACACGGGTACATTAATATCTAATACTAAGCCTATGTAAACATATAAAAGTAAATACTTATAAAGGAAATATAAATAAGGTAACAATAACAAAATAGTATCGTTGAACAAAATTATTGACTTGAAAAGACAGCCTTGCCTGGTCGGTAATTACGAAGATTAAATTGATAAATTCCTAAACATTTTCCGAGTATAGTTTCCATTTCGTAAAATTGGAATTCCTACCTAAATTAAAATGTTTTAGACATAAAGACAATTTCTGAAATATTATTATCATTTCATATTAAGTAAAATATTCCTACCAAATGTCATGAAAATTATGTTTACGCTAAATATTTAATGAAGTTATTTTTGGAATTTATTTCATTTGTGATATTAAATACGGAGTTATATTTAATTGAAGATTTATAGCTACTCTAGGTAAGTACATATTTATAGCTTTGATTCTGCTCCTATAGATACCTATTTAATGTATTTTAGAAAATATATTATATTTTTTACACATATTTTATTTAAAGTTACTGTACTGTGGGAAAATCAATATTTGATTTATAACAATAGAAATTCAATTGTGTCTCATTAGCCACGGTTGAGCTAATAACTGGAAATCCGGTTCCAGACACGAGCGTAAGGTCACGGATTTGGAAGGTGTACGAAGGGCGAAAGCCAATCTGCAGAGGCCTGTTACACGTTTTTAATGGAATGACGCACCAACCGACGATAATCGCACTATGGAAGTGTACCCAAGGGCAACGGTTCGTGCAGGACTTAAAAAAGATATTGAGCCATGGGGTTTGGTTGGCAAAAGTGGACTAGTACCTAGAACTATGAAAGGCCCCTGCCTCACTAATGTTTTATGTATTATACACAGATAAAATGGAAGGGCTTTACTCAATAATGGGCCCCTGGAAACTGTCGTTAGCATATAGTGACGTAACGACAATGGGGCAACATGTCCTGACGTGATTTATTATTAGACAACTCAACTTTAAGATACAAGAATTATCAAATGAAACTCATTCTTAAGTTGCCATTAAGTCTCATGCTGTATCAGTCACTTTAAGGTGTGTTATAGTTACAGAAACACATCTAAGAGCAGCGTATTCAATAGTTACCTAAGTTAAAGAAATTTAGTCAAATGTTGATGAAATAAAAATATATATCAGGAGGTCACTATATGTCTTCCTAAGGCGTCCCTTAGAAGGACATATAGTGACCTTATTGGTAATGTTCTATGTAATGTCAGGTGCGTGGTAGTTGCAACCAGCGTGCGTGTATACGGGCGTGATCAAAATCTAGTCGCAGTCTCATCTCGGTGACAAATAAATTTCAAAAATGTAGGGAAGTTAGAGGTATTTTTGACAGATTGAGATCTGAGGGGCAATTCTCTTAGTTATAATCACATTCAAGTTCAGTGTCAAAAACCCTTGTTTTTGACACTAAACTTGACTGTGATTGAGGATCGTAGTTTCTGTCACGGGAAAAATGCATTAGTTTATGTATGCGTGTTGATAAAACTCGAAGTAATATACGTTCTTTTGAGCTTCGCCGTAGACGGGTAAAAAATTTCGTCATTAGATCTCACGTAGCTATAACTTTTGGACGAATATCCAATGAAAATAAACCCAGTTTTTGCGTTTCTGAAATAGCCACAGACTCGTTGAAAGGCAGCTGGTTCTAGACTAATTACGTTATAGAGCCGCCACTAATCAACCATATAGCTGTAGTGATGACGCAACATGCTTGTACATAAATTCCAATGTGACAATAATGAAGCAGAATTGGTTTTATATGCATAGGCATATAAAACCAATTCTGCTTGAAAAAATGTGAAAAATGTGTCTGCTCAACAAGATACACAACGGAATGAATGTTGTCGAACTGTCAAAATGAAACCTTTGCTAGATACTGATAGTGTATTACGTAACTACTCTGCTGTGGCAGTTGTGTCACTAGGACTTCCACTGGTTTCATATCCCGGACTAGTCCGGAGTCTTCAAATCAAACTCCATGTGTCGTATTTAACTGCCACGTACTCTGGGACCCTTTTTCTTTGCGTCTGCTAGTATTGAAACAATAACTAAGCACTTATTTTTCCTAGTTATAGAAACAGGCATAGGCCTGTTTCTAAAATTGCTCAGAATACAGAAATAACTACTGAATTGACAGATTGACAAATTTGGCAATATTTGCCAAACTGTCAATCCAATTAGAAACCATTCAATATCAAATTAATTAGAGTCGTTCGGTCATGCTTTGGCCAAAGAATTAGCATCGCCATTCCGCATGGCAATGCTGCCAGTCTTCTGGGCACGTTTCCGAATGACAGCGATGCGGACGAGTACTTACTTCGAGTTATTCCGGTCTAAACCCCCCAGTGTCCTTTTGTTTTTGTATTTATTTGTCTAGTTAGTCATTGAATTTAGTACCTAGTGTAAATAGTTATTCATCTATAGGTACTAATAATTAATTAGTAATTTATGCCGAATTTGTGTGAGACAACCCCCAAAAATCAAATCAATTCATTTATATTTCTTTGCGAACATGGATTTTTGGTAGGTACATAGATAAAATAGCAACCAATTTCCCAACCCTATAATTATGTTGTAAAACATCGTAGCCAAAGTGGTACAAGAAACTTTTCGAAAAACATTATAGTTTGTTAAATTAAAATAATTATTTACAATTTATTCGATGTAGAAAACTTATTCCAGAACCCAAAATATAGCAGCGGACATTAAAAAGTTTTATGAATTTGTCACCTGGGTGCAAACGCTAAATCACTCAGTGAGAAAAATTGCATAGATCTGCCCCGCAGTGCGACGCATGGTTTTATTATTATGCCAAATAAAAATAAATCTACAATAAACAACTACACTAAAACAAAACAGACTGCCATCACCCCAAAACGACTGACGAAGATTTACTTGGACAACAAACGGCGACCATCCACGGACAGATATCGCAGTTTAATCCAATTTTTCAATCTTGGACAATAAATTACACAAATAAATTGTCCTGTACCTGTACAAAATAGAGTGGAACTAAAAAAAATGGCTTCCTTTGCCGACGCCTGGTTAATTTGTCGACGCCAACGCCACGCCGGCCCATTTAAGACGCTTTTAATTGTCGGATGTCCTGGTCTCTGTATTGTCTACTCGTTTACCTATAAACGCGGAGTTAGGAATTGGTTGGAGGGATTCTATTACACACATCAAAAGTGTCTAGGGATCAACATAATATTTTTGCAATAACTTTTCTCCTGATTGATATTAATTAAAATTTTCTTTAAGGATTCATCAAATAAAGTGTTTTCGTTTGTCACAGTAACGATAAACCAAGTCACCTTTGCATTAATAAAGAAATTTGCCATTTTCCTAATAAAGGGATTTTTGACATTTGAACCACTAACACAAAAGTTCGAAAAAAAGACTGAAATAACAGTTTTATTTAAAATTTTATTGGGTAACTTAAACAATTAATAATCCGTGTTTCTACCGCGAACACTAACAGCACAAGAACATCGGTTTGGCATACTCAAAATGAGTTCATCCAAATCACGCTGTGGAATGGCCGCCCATGTTCGTTGCAACAACAAAAAAAGGTCTTCTTGCGACTGGATACCCTCCATATTCGGCAGAGCTCTTCTCTGTAGCATATCCCATGCATGCTCAATCGGGTTCAAGTCTGGCGACTGAGCAGGCCAGGGCAGGACATTGATGTTAGCTGCGGCGAGAGTCTGTCTTACAACTCTTGCGGTGTGCGGTCGTGCATTATCATGCATTAACTGAAATAAGGGACCGATTTGCACTTGTAGAGGAACGATGACGTCTGATACAATCGTCTCAGCATAAATTTGAGCGTTGAGGTTGCCTCTGATCCAAATCAACTCAGTTCTTCCGTCGATCCAAATACCCGCCCATACCATGATGGTTCCACCACTATAAGGATGGACTTCCTGGCAGGATTTTAATCGCTGTTGGCGTCCAGGGGTTCTCCAGTGTCGTATACGTCTTGTATCCGGTCTCATACCAAAACGAGACTCATCAGAAAAGCACACGAAACGCCATTGTTCTTCTGCCCAATTTCTGTGTTCAAGAGCCCATTGATATCGAATCCTACGATTGTGCATTGCTATAGGTGGTACCCATAGCGGTCTTCGAGAATGAAGGTTCACTTCATGCAAGCGGTTTCTGACTGTTTGGTCGCTAATTAAGTTCCCTGAAGAGTGATGAAGCCTCACGGCTAACATCATGGCGGTTATTGTTGGAGCTCTTCGAGTTAAGATTTGAATGTATCGGTCTTGTCTCCGTGTGGTGCAGCGATACCGTCCTCCATGGCGCTCAGCCACGGTACCAGTGCTTCGGTAACGTGTCCAAAGTCGACTGATAACACTCTGACTTGTATTCAGAGCTAAAGCCACAGTACGTTGCCGGGAACCAGCTTCTATCATTCCCACGGCTCTGAGCATTTCTTCCCTGCTTAAATGACGTCGCCGCTCCATAATAACGTTGGTTTTAATCAGTAGTAGGGAAACAGTAGCACTAATAATGTCTTCAATGCGTTGTATGTTTTTATAGGGAAAATATTGACAGCTGATTTTCATCTTTTACTCGAATTTGATTCACAGTTCCTGATTCAAATTATGAAATGCACCAAAAAGGATCCATATAAATTTATAAAATCATAAATTTATTACAAAGCCACATCTCAATCTCAAGAAATCCGCATAAAAATGCTTGATCCCTAGACACTTTTGATGTGTGTATTTACAATATGTGTTACATATAACTGGCGAAATGTGGGTGTACTATAGGTACACCTCTGCCTAACCCAACGGAGTCAACAGGCGTGATGTTGTATGCTATGTTTTGATATTTAAAGATAATGTGTTGATTCCGAGGTTTTTGGCTGTCTTTTAATTTTTTTTTGATCTCATTAAAAAGTGTGTGCTTAAACGGACAGCTAAACTAAAATAGCGCTTTTCGAAGCAATTTCTACAGGTAGGATATAATATTGTAGTAAAGTATACTATTATAAATATTTACAGTATTCCCATAAATTGTTCTGTGTTGTTGAGGTGTCATAGTTAACCATAATTGCCAAGAATTGTGCAATTAATTGAAAGAAAAGAAATGAAGAAAGTTTATTTGCGGTTAACATGACGCATTAAAAGACAAAACACAAATACACAAAAAAAAGCAATGGCACTACGGGAGTGCCGGCAGAAGTGAAAAATTGAATAATTACGTGTGTTTTTGAAGTGAAAACTTCTTTAGCGGCGTTGCACACTTTTTGTAATGGGGAAAAAATGTTAAACTCGCGTCAGGACATCGCGTCAGGACACGTGACCGTCAGGAGAGATTCCCCCCCCCCCCTCTCTTTCTACGGCGGGCGCCAACCGAAGTGAACCAAGTGAGACACGATAATGGATGGATGGATGGACGGACGGACGGTGACGGTGACGGTGACGGTGACGGTGACGGTGTGATGGTGATGACAGTGACGGTGACGGTGGCGGTGGCGGTGACGGTGACGGTGACGGTGACGGTGTGACGGTGATGACGGTGACGGTGACGGTGACGGTGACAGTGACGGTGACGGTGACGGTGACGGTGACGGTGTGATGGTGATGACAGTGACGGTGACGGTGACGGTGACGGTGACGGTGACGGTGACGGTGACGGTGTGACGGTGATGATGGTGACGGTGACGGTGACGGTGACGGTGACGGTGACGGTGTGATGGTGATGACAGTGACGGTGACGGTGACGGTGACGGTGATGGTGTGACGGTGATGGCGGACGTGGATGTGGATGGATGGATGGACAGCTGATGGCTCGACTGTCTGTGTAGTAGCCACACTGCTGTTTATTCGTAAAATTCGTGTATATAAAGTGTTTAAAATATGGAAATTGAACAAAGTGCATCGATTAATGAAAAAAGTGACGCAGAAATAGTGAAAAAAAAATAGTTACCTATATTAATTCAATTCATAATTGATTTATTTCAACATTAATATTCAAGTTTTCACTTCTGCCGGCACTCCCGGAGTGCAACCCGTCTTTTTTTTTTTTAATCGTCATACTTATATGCAGAGGTGTCGGTTACGGTAACAGTGTCGCAAGTTCAATGGTTTTTTCCCTTCTCAAAAAATGCCCAACGCGCCTATTTTCTCTTCAAAAATAAGTTGGGGGAAAACATGCGTCACATCCACGCGAAACGGCCGTCGCTCAGCATAATGCTAAGACCCTATGCGAGACAGTGCTCCAGCGCTGGTTTATGACGTCAAAATGAGAAATAAAATAAATTGCTCGTGTATGCGATAGCTTAACCTCTACACCATTTTTACTTAGATGTGAGCCCAGTCTTGACAAATTGTATTATAAATTGCTTCACTAATACCGGTTATTACATCACAATAGTACAGTACGCCACACAATGCTGGCAACAGTAGCAGTAACAAACTTTGCATTGTTCCCCCAACAATACGCGAAACTAATGCTACACCTGTGTGGCTGACTGTACTTTGAATAATTTATGCAGTTACATTTGAATTTGTTGGTGTTGACTCTAACTTGGTCATGATTTTATTGTAAAGTTAGGCTTTGGATTGACAAAGGTTTCTAGGTACGATAGTTTAATGTAACCATGTATTCTATGATGCGTTTTGAACCGCAGTAACAAAATCCATTATGTATCCACATTCAAATTGGTTGGACTGCCCCGTTGGTTTAGTGGTCGCAAGCGCTACTTCTGAGTATAAGGCCTTGGGTTCGATTCCCAGGTCAGGCATAGTGTTATTGGGTTTTCTATCAGGAATTTCTCAGTAGCTGTCTAGCTGTCGGCTCTCCCCGGAGTCTGGATTTGTGCCCCGTTAAAAACACACCTAACGATCTGTGGGTGTTCTATAGGTACACATCTGCCAAACCCTTCGAGGAATGCAGGCGTGATGATAAGTCAAGTGTGTGTAAGAAAATCAATTATGTAACTACGTTAAAAATATATTGGGTTTCTGAAAGTGTCATAATCATAATCAGCCTATAATGTTGCCACTGCTGGGACACAGGCCTCCTCTTAGTGAGAGGCAGTGGGCTGTAATCCACCACGCGAGCCCAGTGTGGGTTGGTGGATGTCACATGTCTCCGAATTTTTGGTTCTAGGACATGCCGGTTTCCTCACGATGTTTTCCTTCACCGTTTTGAGAGCAGTGGTGATGAAATAATTTACACAAAGTAAAGTGCCTGTCTGAGTTCGAACCTACGACCTACAACTCGTAAGTTGTGTCCGTTAACACTGGGCCACCACTGCTCAGAAAGTATGCCTTTGTATAACAAACAAGAGAAGATTTAAAGGAACTTTTCACACAAGCTGTTTTGCGTCAAGTGATACAAAGTAATTTACCTTACTTTGGATGTAGCTGGCGCGAGGGGCTTGTAGCTAAGTAATAACAGCTGCAAGGGTCGATTGATCAGGTTCAATTACACTTGCCGCGATCGGTCCGTGGATGGGTGACCATATTTACATACCGAAACTCCTCCGTGCCTCAGAAAGCACGTTAAGCTGTTGGTCCTGACTGTCATTCATGGATATTTGACAGTCGTTACAGGTCGTTAGAAGCTCGAAAAACTGACAACTAGTATTCCAAGGGGTCTGGTGTTACCCAATAACTGGGTTTTGGAGGTCAGATAGGCGTTCGATGTACGTAAAGTACTGGTTTTCATTTGCATCCGGTTAGAGTGGAAACCGGCCCCAAAAGTCTTTGGGAAAAGGCTAGGCAGATGATGATGATGACTTTGGATATAGCTTCAAGCATGGAGACTAACATACTTTTAAAGAAAAAATAAGTAAGAAATACCTTGACTAGTTTACTTCATTTTCTAATACGTACATAAAATTCTTTTTAAAACTTTATTAAAAACCTGAACTCATAAACACGAAACTTACCTACTTTCTTTTGAAGTCGGTATATTTTAAAAGTTAAAGATAGTTAGTTTACGGTGCTTTTACGGGGATGAGCTTGTTTATGGTAATAGAGTGGGTATAGCCAATATTCATTAGTGGGAAGCTAATGTCTAGACTGAAGGTATTTTCTAGACTTTTATAGTGGCTAGGTCTGTGGGTTAGGTTATGGGAAAAATAAGTTTTTTATAATGCTACAAGGATCTCTTGGCGCCTGAATGATATTAATAGGGGGCGCTGTTGTAAACGTTTGTGAAATTTTCAAAGAAATTGTATTGACAAAACAAGATGGCGGCGTTATTTCCAATTTTTTGTAATTCAGTATTGAATTCCATTTTAGGGTTTAATTGATTGAGACATAATATGTTGATTGATAACTGACATGTGGCTATTTTGGAACGAATTTCTTTAACGCAGCTTGCGGTGGTAGTAAACTGGTAGAAATCGTCACGTAATAAAAAAGCGTTATGCCAAAAATTATGAAAATTTTTCATCATGGGTGTAATTTTCATAGTTTTCGAGGGTGCTAAAGCCGATATTGAGGTTAAAATGTTAATCCATTATGGCGGTTGCAAAATTTTTACAAATTCGTCATTTTAAAATTTTCGCAGCCACCATCTTGAACTTTCATTTCGAACCTCGTTCCTGCTGGGGGTTACCCAACCCCACACGGTTTTAGTTTTATTCAAGTACACTTGAACACAAACTGAAAACTCTCAAATTGGTATTGCACAATTTTATAACAACCAAGCAACTCTAATGGCTCCCACAGGCAACTCATTTCCCTAACATAAAACTAATCCATTTTACTCTTCAATAAAAACAACTTTCATAACAACGCACTAACCTCCCGTTAGTTTTAACCACAGTTTATTGTTTAACCAGCAGTTACGAGCAACTGATAATGGTAACCATTAACTACTTTAATGTACTCTCGATGGACTTCCAACGAGTTTTTTATACTGTGGCGTTGCAGTTCAGCGGGTTAATATTGTGGGAGGTTTTTTTCCATGGCAGTACGTCACAAAAGTAGCAAGTGCAACGTGGTCGTTAACAATGGGCCTTATTTAGAGAGGGCTATGTTTGGAGTTTCCCTGCGTGATCGAATAAAATATGAAGAGATCCAAAGGAGAACCAAGTCAACCGACATAGCCCGAAGAATTGCTAAACTTAACTGGCAGTGGGCAGGGCACATTGCTCGCAGAACAGATGGCCGATGGGGCCGGAAGGTTCTGGAGTTGCGACCGCGTACCAGAAGACGTAGCGTTGGAAGGCCTCCCACAAGGTGGACCGACGACCTGGTGAAAGCCGCAGGAATTCGTTGGATGCGAGAAGCACAAAACCGGTCGAAGTGGAGGTGCTTGGCTTTGCCTATGTCCATCAGTGGACGTGTCTCGGCCGAAATGATGATGTATTAAAGGGAGAAAACCTATGCTGTCTAAAGCCCCTTGGGTGGAACAAGATTGTCAATAATGATGATAATAAGGGTGAATTTCAGAGCACCTAGAAGCAGATTCACTACATGTTTTGTTAAAGGTAAAAACAATGAAAATTATTAGTGATCGCAAACTGACCTGCTGAACACGGTGTCTCGTATTCAATTCCCGGGTCGGGCCAAGTTGTATTCGGTTTATTGCCCATTAGGAATATTTTGAGTAGCCAGAAATTTGGATTTTAATGTTCCTGGAGTTCAAAATAATAGTACTTTAGAACTCCTAAATTATTATCGTCCGTAACAACATAAAAATAAAATCAATAAGTACAGTAGAAGAAAATAACTTTTAAAAGTTACTTACGATGTTCATATTAGTGCTTGTGACTGTATCTAATTATTCTGTCTAACCAACCAATCACAGCCTCCTACACCAATCCTAAAATGGCTCCCAAAATGTAATGTAAAATGTCGGCGCTAAATCCGGGATTGGCAGGTGTTCTGCTCGCTCGCCAGACCGCAGCATCGCTCTGACTGACAGCATAGTTTGTTAGCAGCCGCAGACTATCACGCTTCTTATGTTTTAGGAGGTAAGTAGGGATTACACGAGGCTTAAGTTGGTTATATTTATTTTTTTGATGGAAATCCATACTAATATAAATTCGGAAGTAACTCTGTCTGTCTGTCTGTCTGTCTGTCTGTATGTTACCCTTTCACGCCTAAACCACGGAACCGATTTAGATTAAATTTGGTATAGAGATAGTTTGAGTCCCGGGAAAGGACATAGGATAGTTTTTATCCCGATATTTTCACGGGATCGAAACTTATGCGGGTGAAACCGCGGGGCGCAGCTAGTGTTGAATAAGTGTAAAACAATACAGAGCTTTGTAGTTTCTGCCTACCCCAATGGGAAAACGTCTAGAGCTTGTATATGTTTATAAAATGTACAAGCCGTGAACTTCCTTACAAACTGTTATAATCTACTAGCCGACCCGCGCGAACTTCGTACCGCTTCAGAATCAGTAAGCCGTTCCACAAAAAATGTACCAGAAAATTAATTATCTTCATAATATTTTATATCGTGATTTTGTCCAAGGTTTTAATAGCTATTCTGCTATTCGGGACGGAGACAAATCCAACAAATCAATGATCATAAAAATCGGTCCAGCCATTCTTGAGTTATAAATGGTATAACTAGCCCGATTTTTTTTGAAGTGAAAACTTCTTTAGCGGCGTTCAACACTTTTTGTAATGGGTAAAAAATGTTAAACTCGCGTCAGGGCATCGCGTCAGGACACGTGACCGTCAGGAGAGATTTCCCCCCCCCCCCATCTCTTTCTACGGCGGCACAGTATAATATACAGTAAAACATCTTCATACAAACGTGCCGCTCACGGTTTGAATGTGTGCGTGCGCGCCGCGCGCCATGTCGGCACGCGATTTCACGCACACGCTAGCATAATATATGAGGGAATAAGGTGGCGGCAGTGCGGGCTGTGCAGCGCGACTGTGAGCACGCGCGTACGCTACATGACCGCTTGCGTTCGTCAACTCTCGCCGGCGGCGGCCACTTAAATTACGAGTATCATGACTTCAAAAAGGGGAAAAAAATATTGTAGTTTTCGGGTGCCTCAATAATGATTTCGCAAACCCGGACTTATCATTCTTCATAGTTCCTACTCAACCAGAAATGTAAGTACCTACTTATACTTAAATATTATTAGAAAATGTGGTATTGTATTGTTTATTTCACAGTTTATTTGCTTTATTAAGAGCGTAGCCGAGTCGCATTTTTCCATATAAATGTATTCCCAAATTTACTTTCTGAATACTATGTTTAGAGCTAAAGTCTATTTTAAGAAGTCTAGTTTTTAACCGACTTCTAAAATAGGAGGAGGTTCTCAATTCGAATGTTTGTATTTTTTTTTTTATGTTTGTTCCCGCATAACTCCGTTGCTTGCCAACCGATTTGAAAAATTCTTTTTTTGTTGGAAAGGGTATACCTACTTCCCAAGTGGTCCCATGAAAATTTTATCGAAATCGGACAAGCGGTTTTTGAAAAATCAACAACAATCTAAAAATTTATCTACATTGTCTACATTAACGATCTTTTTGTTTACTTTTTTGTGGGGTAGGTACAACTAAAAATTGAAAAATAAAATTTTTTTTACAAAAACGAACAACCGACTTCAAAAAAAAAACACTACACAGTGATAAATAACTTTAATTTCGGAAGTCGGTGTCAAAAAACGAAAATGCGGAACTAACGACACCGACTTCCGAAATTAAAGTTATTTATCACTTTGTAGTGTTTTTTTTTTGAAGTCGGATGTTTTTTTTTGTAAAAAAGTTTTTATATTATAAAACAAAGGATTGAGTACGAAACATCGTTTAAGTAAACGTATTTGTCGCGTATAGTTGTAATAAGGGCAATTTCACAATAATTAATATTGCAAATTAATTACTATTGAAATTATTATTTTTTCTATTGTCTGATGTGTTGTTCAATCCAAATATGGTGTCTTAATCATAATATTAACTTAACAAAATTACAGTAACATGTGACCGACTAACGCTTAAGGTTGCTTTACGTCGACGTTAATCAACGAGCGTGTAATTTAAGTGTAGAATCTAGATACACCCATTACAGGAATTACGGCAAAGATCGAAATTTACTCATGATCCCACCTGATGATTTTGTCGATAATGTAGAAAAGATGGAGCAGGTGTTTCGCAAAGCGTTCGAAAAGGACCACATCAACATTAAAATTGGCCGGTCAATTTACGATCAACTGAATGATATAGAATTTAAGATGCCCTGTCCATGCTTTCCCAAAAGCTTTTTACAAAAACTTTACATAAGAATGAGAATTTACTTTACATTAACAAATAATAATAAAGCGTTCCGGACGTGCAGAAACAGGAGAAAAATTTTCTCGGTATCAAATTTATAACTTAGTATAATAAATGTTATGTGAATAAAGGCTTTTTATTTTTACTAAATTTATAAATTGGTAAAATATTCAATCATAATATGCTTTTTATTTCATAAATTTAGATCAAGTGCTGCTTGTTCGAAAATATTAAATAAAAGTAAAAGTGACAACCCTGGGGATCAACGCAAGAGTAGGCTAATAACTCGGCGGGCGGCCTTAGATAACTTACTGTATATTATACTGTGACGGCGGCGCCAACCGAAGTGAACCAAGTGAGACACGACAAAGATGGCCGAAGAAAATGACATTTGACGTACAAATGTTTGAAAAGTCAGTTTCGTAAACAATAGTACTTCGAGGAGCCGAAGTTGTATTTAATTTATTTTGAACTTCTGTTTAATCAATTTAGTTTATTATTATATACCTACCTACAATACAAAATAGAAGCGACGAAAAATATAACGAAGCACATTATAGCAACAAGAAATACTGTGGGACATTGCTGCTTTTGTGTGAAAACAATGCTTCCGTGTCGACCACGGAAGTTTACACCCTGCAGGGAGATGCTCCAGTAGGGTGTGGCTGTGAAGCTATGTTGCAAAACATGCTCCACGTCCTATCCTGCCTTATTTGTCGTACCCAAAACATGCAGTCAAAGTGACCTCTGCACTGCCACCGACGACAACGTGGAAGTGGCAATATTTTGAGCCAACAAGATCTAAAGTAAAAGAGAAGAAATTTAGGGAGTAGTTCATTAATAAAAAGCTTGTATACAAATATCAGTTTATTTTTATAATACTTGTACGCACCGGGACTTACAGCTTAGTACGGCTGTTATTCCAAATGCATACAGTGTGGCTAAGTTTGTAACAATATTGAGCCTGGTATCTATGGTTACCTCACCCTACTGATTATAAACCTACAGCAACTACTTAACACCCTAGTTATCCTAACACCCTAACCTATCATACAAGCCTACGGGAGACCTACGGGAACAGACAGAATTTGGGTAGGAATAGGGGTTTGTGTACGTCGTGCAATGTGTACACAGGAAATAGTTTTGTCATTGCCGGTCCCACAGACTCATAGAACTGGTGATGGCTAAAGGTGTCTTGGCCATAGTGAGAGGAATTATGGAAGATGAATCAAACTCTACTCCAGCTTGATGACTAATTTATTCATTTACTAATTACTAATTTATGTGGAACGAATGTATGTCGCTCTTGATGCTGACGCTGGCGTATGTAACTCTTGCCTGTTCACGGCTGAACAATACTCTAAACTCTAATTAGGCTTCTAAAACTTGTGCAAGCAGAACAACGTTTTTAAAATGTTTGCTTTTCATTTGCCATCTGTGCCATCTCTTCTGTAGGCCGTTTCATTTTCTGCTATTCGTAGTGAAGCACCATCCTTACTAGTCCTATTGACCTGAAATACAAAACTAATGTTATAAATTCTTTCTCTTCATTATGTTATTTATACTGATTTAATTAATCAGTAGTGGCATCAAAATAACAGTCGTTATTATTCTTATGGCGGGTTTTTTTTTTGTTACAATGAGTTTTGTACAGGCAAACGAAGTTCTTCGTAAAATTGTAAATTGGATAGGCACCTAATTCGTAAATCATGCCAGGCTGCCCCTGTTTAGCGTTAGTGCTTGTGTCAGTGTTTTTATTTTCTATTATGGAGACCTCTCCCTGACCAATTCTTCCAAAAAATCTAAGGATTAGAAGCAAAAGCAAGCATAAGTATAAGAAATTGAGAATGTTTACAAAACATAACTTACTTTGAACACATTTTAGCTGTAACAGTAGGTACACACCTTATCCTCCTCCAACCAATATTCAATTCTTTGCCCTTTATTGCAACTAGTCTCCGATCTTAATTTCATTTATTTTAAATACAAAAAAGTATTCAAAAGTTTTTTAGTTTGACACATACAATATCAAATTCATTCATTGACATATTCATATTGTTTCCATGACGACCATGACGTTGTCGCGTCAAAACTGTTGAAACTGTAGACAATAAATTAGTTTTTCATACTTAATAATGTCTATGGACACAAATATTCGGTTCGTAGACAGACATTCTCGTATGCCGATTTAATGTGTTGGCCAATTTGTTGGATGACTTCATTATAATGGCAACATTTAGAAGTTGTAGGACATTCTAGTTATAGAACGTTTATGAAGCGTTTATGAATACAAAATTTTATCGAATGTTTTAAAGGCCTATTGAGCATTTTAACTAATGAATGGTTTAAACCTTCAATAGACTTTTTTTATGAATAAGACCGAAAGTGTTTAAAATATGGAAATTGAACAAAGTGCATCTATTAATGAAAAAAGTGACGCAGAAATATTGAAAAAAAATGAGTAATATTAATTAAATTAATAATTGATTTATTTCAACGTTAATATTCAAGTTTTCACTTCTGCCGGCACTCCCGGAGTGCAACCCGTCTTTTTTTTATTTATTTGGAGGATGCATTTTCGAAAATCCTTCCTCAGTGCTCGAACTCTTGTGCATAATTTCATGCTTCTAGTCCCAGTGGCTTAGGCTGTTTTGTCTGTCCGTGAGTGAATGTAAGTAGAAGATACTTTTAGTAAATGACAAGAAAAAAAAAATACTATCAACTTTTTTTTGGAGGCCCACACGTTTGTAGCGCTACGAGAGCTACGCCGTAGCCCATCGCGTTGCTACGGCGTAGCTCGCTTCTAATTTGAATCGAAAAAGTGTTTTTTTGTGAGTACAATTTTCACTAGCTACTAGCTTTTAGCAAAAAATCCCTAGCAGAAAGCTTCGAACAACATAGCAGACTCACAAAAAAACATCACGCCTGGATTTCCATGTTTTGCAAAAAATGTTAAAATCCAATGTACAATGCGCCTAAAAAAAATGCTTGAAGCACATCACACTAATATTATAAAGGTGCAAGTTTGTGAATATGTGTGTGTGTTTATATGTTTGTTACTTCTTTGCGCTCAAACGGCTGGACCAACTTTGATAAAATTTTGTATGGAGGTAGGTGACACCCTGGATTAACATATAAGCTACTTTTTATCCCGGTATTCCCACGGGATCGACATTTACGCGGGTGAAACCGTATATGTATAGATTGAGTGCTTAATTGTAGCTACACAATGATACAGTATTATAAAACAGAGATTGTAGACAATCAAATGCATTCTTGTCGATATTTACATACATATTTTTGAGTCTGACTCTGTCTGATATAAAACCTATCCGTACATCCATGAACTCCTTCACATCTTACTTGCAACTCCGCCCACCCCCCACTCAACCATATAATAATACAGCCAGGGAAATGAACTGTCAAGCGAATACACCTTACGTCAATTACCGTGTCAAAGCCATTTCATGCAGCTGTCAAAGAATGACAGTTAAGCTTTTAATTTTCGGACAATTTAAGTTGGTGGACCATTAACAATTAATTTGCCTCTCTTTACTTACCCCTTACTAATAAACGTATTATATCAGATGAATAGTTACACACCGATTTCTCTCTTTCAATCATCAGTAATTTGACTTTCGAAAGAAGAAGACATAGCGTTGTGTAACTATACAGACGCTATGCAACGTTTATTAGTAAGGGGGTAAATGTATAGTTTTACATCAAGTTGGCGCGGTGCTACGGCGTAGCTCTCGTAGCGCTACGAACGTGTGAGCCTCCAAAACAAAAGTGGATAGTATTAACTAAACTTTTTTGTTGCCCTATGATGATTCTCCCCCGATTTCCCCTTATTTTTAGGGTTCCATATCACAAAACGAAAAAACGGAACCCTTATAGGATCACTTTGTTGTCCGTTTGTCTGTCTATCTGTCGCGACCCTTTATCTCGGGAACGCGTAGAGGTATCGAGTTGAAATTAAAACCATATGCTCAGAAGGCCAATTCTACTAACTAAAAAACGTTCACATTCAAGTCGCAGTGCCTCAAAAGTTCCAAAATGTCACAAAAGGTATTCTACTAAACCAAAAAAAGTAGTCAAATGTGACGTTTACTGCAATGAGATTGCGACTAGACCGAAAACAAAAAATGTACCAATAGAGTATTCTGCTAAAGTTTCGCCATGACATCATTGACATCTAAAAACATATAGAGTATTCCACTAAATATAAAAACGTTAAAACTGACGCCAGCATGAGATTATTTGTAGACCGAACTGTGACTAATAATTTTAGCTTCTGTATAGTTTTATGTGGTTTTATGCGTATAAAATTAAATAGCATGCATACTATTTCAAACTTTATCTTGCACTGTGTTTCAGATTTGTAACTTTTTTAATAATTAAGATATAAGTAATGGTCGTAATTGCCCCGCGGCGGGGTAAACTCGCCGTTTATCGGATCCTCGAATAAAATAGCTTTTTTAATATCGTGTTCCTATTTGGTGCGACGCATATTCTGTCAGAGCGGGCCTCTATTAGCTCGTCAAGTCAATAACTACCTAATAACCTCGGGACAATTATTATTTATTATTGTTCTGAGCTAATAACAAAATAAATATGTGTAAATATTGTACACGTGGCACGTGTATCCACGCGCCCGATTCCCGCGGGGCGCCCCTCGCTGCCCAGGCCTGTCACATGTCGCTCCCCGCATCCCTCTCCGCGCCCGGCCCGTCAGTCCGGCTGAAATCACGATCGCAAACGGCTCGAGTTTTGCACTGTCTCAGTGTTTCACTCGAATTTTCTGTGTTTTATAATGTGTGAACGATTAATAGTGTATCAATATGCCGCAAAACTTTATTTCATTTGATTCACCGTACAAAGTAGGTACAACTGGCGCGGGCGCTTCAACGCGACCGATACGACGCGAACTCAAAGTACCTATTTACAAAGAAACGGATTCTTAGTGGACACTCCGAACTTTAGTGCACATCGTAACGTAAATAAATAGTGTTTCCTCGTGTTTAGTTGACTATTGTGAAACAATATTGCCTCGCCGCCGCGCCGTAAAAGTAGCAGGCAACGATGACAACACCATGAGAGGCGCGCCGGCGTCTCCGACGTCCGCGCCTCTGTCGGAAGGGACGCTGCGTCGTTTCTGGAAGCGGTCGCCGCGCGCCGGTCGCCAAGGTTCAAGTGGAATCGAACCGTCAATTGCAGTCAATTGGTTCAGAGCCTGTTGGCTACGTCGGCCAACAACGTCGACGTCTCATCGACGCATATGGAAACGTTGACCCGTGGATCCTTTTACAACCTAGATCTATGTTCGTTGAGAAGGCGCTAAACATAAAAGAGTCACTGTCCGAAGTGTAGAAAAGAAAACTAGAAAGACGCGCACGGCCGCGCCGCTAGCGCTGCCCCGGCCTGTGTCGCCCGCGCCACCCGCGCGAGCTTTCGCATCACGGCCTCCGCGACGAGTGCGCCGGCAGACGTACCTACTGCGTCGTCGAGCGCTATGTATGAGTAGTGCTTAGCCCCTGCGGACTGTGTAAACAATAGCAAAAACTCGTCTGGAAAATGGAAATGGCTATTTTGTGTAAAGTTTATTAACGTGAAGTCGGACATACTCGCAACTCTTGCAAAAATATTAAAGATATAACCGATAAAAGTTCAGTGAAGTGATATGGTATCGGAGCTAACGTGTCATACGATCTAATTGCCCTAAATGTCCGTATATAGTGTAAATAGTACTAAGGAATCATTTTCTGTTCTCAATATTAACATGTTAGACCATGATAAGATTTTTGATAACACTGATAGCCGTAATGTTGTTTCACACAATTATTGTTTTAAGTGTAACTTTATGTCAGTAGGAGCTACTTATGCAAACAGCAACTAATCCACACACATGCCAAAATCAAGATGAGATGTAGAAAGCTTTAAAAAATGTAACGTCTATCGACCCTGTAAAGATCTAAATGATCTGACAATTTTAACAGAACAAAACACTTCTATGACAAGGATATCAACCCATGTAACGGTCAGTGAGTATCCTTGGGGGCGGAGGTCCCAGGTAACCCGACAATCTAAAAAATGTTTCATTCCACATGGTTGTTTTTAAAATATTTTGGTCAGTGGGTCGTCTTAGGTTTTAATCAATTATGTAGAACCAGGTGGGTTGGTTCTTGTTTGCATATTATGAATAATGGCATAATCCTATATTTTTACAAAGAATTACTTGGTTCCGTGTTGATATAACTCTATTTTCAATATCTAAGAAGTCTTTGAATCTGTGTTGTTTAATAAACTTCTTAATAAAATTACTTCGACCTACTTAGGCAAATTGGAATAAACCCACACAATGATAGTTTTGAGAAAAAGCAGATTTTGACAAAATTTTGTGTAGGTACCTACAATAATAGTTAAATTGTATTGTAATTATTTGTTATTTTGAATAAAGTTTATTTACAGTAATGTACAATATAATGTGTTCTATGTAACATACAAGTATAATATTGAAGAACATCATTAACATTTAAATTGTAATAAAAAAAGAAATGCATTAAAAAAAAAAGTTCAATGATGACAAGAAATCTTAATTTTTTCGTCTTATGTACCTACATGTATTGGTTTCGTTTATTACAAGTTTTCATAACAAGGATAAATAAGAATTTAAGATTTACTTATTTTTATTATTCAGTAAAATGTTTAAAAGAAATATGAGGTTTTTTATTTTTTCTTTAAAACTGTGACATGGTAATAAATTAAGAAGGAACCAACCCACACACTGATAAAGGTTTTCTAAAATTGTTTAGGGCTTCTCAATCATTATTATTTATTTATTTAATACTTCAAGCACTTAAATGTACATAGGCAGACTTATCATTTGTATGTTGTGCTGACACCGATGCGCAGCAAATGAATCAAATATACATGTTTGAGTTAGCAATATTAGTACTTGCATAGTATCAATTGACTCATTCGCTGCGGGTTATCCATTCATTTTATCAGTTTTTGGACATTTGTGCTTTCTTTTTACCTTACTTTTTATGCACAAGTCGAAGATTTATCAGTTTATCATTTAAATGTACCTTACCCATACAACATTATTTATTTATTACATAAATATTTATGTACTTAGTTGTATGAGTGTTAGTGAATGTGATGCATTGCCGAGTCGAGTAGGTAACTTGTCTGTCTAACTTATGTCACGGTAATAGTACCTATCTATATAATATTACAGTGCTTATGTACCCGGTAATAGTACCTATCTATATAATATTACAGTGCTTATGTACCGATGGTGATGGTCGTCCGATACTCGATATTTAGACAGGCCTTTGTCACTCGCCTATACCTACCGCGATAAGCAAAATGAAGGACTGGATGGATGAAATACATGCATCCTATAAAAATATTCTAGCAGCCAGTGTGCGTGTATGACTGTATGAACGTGGCCGAAGCAAAAAGTGTGTGCAAAGATCTGTCTTTAGTTTCTGCTTACCCCATGGGAAAATGGCGTGAGTTTATGTATGTTTTCTTTGATTACCAACTATGTTGAGGTTGGCGACCAGTTGGATTCAGCTAAGTGCCAGCAGTTGGATTCAGATGATCTTATCCACGGACCGACTGCGCGTGACATGCGTAACTTTGATCGATGGACCCATGTGGCTGTTACTTAGCCTCGAACCCCTTATAGGTATTGTTCAATAAATAAGATTGAGTATAATTAATATTGTTTATTAAGTAAGTAACTTAAAAAGGTAATAAACACAATGGCCCGTGGCGCATCGCTTGCGTGGAGCACGGCGCGGCAGCGTCAACAAAGCCCTAAAAGAAAACACAATTTAATTTTTCATTTTGCACATATTATTATTAAATAAGATTTTGTTTTATACTCAGCGTTTTATTTACAAAACAACAAATGTCTCCAAAGCCTTTTGGACAGGGCATTGCCCTCCCTGCCTCTCACCTTGCTTGCCCAACGCCAATGACTGGTGCTCCTCCAGAAAATCTAGGAGGAGCTCCAATTGGCGAGGCGTTATTTGGCGGGCCATAATAGAAAAGGTTCTAGTTTTAGTCTTTCTCATTCCTTAAAGTTCGATATAAACTCACTCAAATGTAAAATATAATGACGTCTCTTTTTGACATCTTTAATCATTTGCGTCGCGCTTGCGCGTAGCGTTTACGAATACGTTCCATTTTAACTTTCTAGCCGATTATTTATTTTAATGATTTTGTATTTTCAAAGATATATAATAACAAACAAGAAATGAAAATACTACGAGTATGCACTTAATCAAGCAAACTAATAAATACATTAAAAAAAAAAGACGGGTTGCACTCCGGGAGTGCCGGCAGAAGTGAAAACTTGAATATTAACGTTGAAATAAATCAATTATTAATTTAAAAAGCTAACAATCTTAAAATAATAATAATATGTACAAGTATATAAAAAGGGAAATCCACCACCACCACCAACACCACCACCACCACCAGCACCACCACCACCACCAGCACCACCACCACCACCAGCACCACCACCACCAGCACCACCACCACCAGCATCACCACCACCACGAACACCACCAGCACCACCACCACCACCACCACCACCACCACCACCACCAACACCACCACCACCACCAGCAGCAGCACCACCACCACCACCACCACCACCACCACCACCACCACCACCACCACCACCACCACCACCACCACCACCACCACCACCAGCACCACCACCACCATCACCACCACCATCCATCCATCCATCCATCCATTATCGTGTCTCACTTGGTTCACTTCGGTTGGTGCCGCCGTAGAAAGCGAGGGGGGGGGGGGGGGGAATCTCTCCTGACGGTCACGTGTCCTGACGCGAGTTTCACATTTTTTACCCATTACAAAAAGTGTGCAACGCCGCTAAAGAAGTTTACACTTCAAAAATTAGAAAATAAGTCTGCTAAAAATTAAAGTATATCACTAAGTATCACAATAGCGTCTGCGTACATTGAACCAATATGAAAATATGTTTAATTTTGTAAACGAGAACAAAGTTGACCGCTATGAGACTAGACTGCGATGATATTGCGACCGGAATGTGAACAAACCGAATTTTAAGGTTAGCAGAATGCCATTTTTTGGTCTATTCACAGTGTCATCGCATTCCAGTCTCGTGTTTTTCACATTGCACATTAATTAGTAGAATTGGCCTTCTGGTCTACAGTCCCTTGAAGCTGTAAAAAATCAAACTTTAAAGTTAACGTTAAAAAAAAGATACGGCCGTTTATACCACAAAAAACGTATATTTCGACACTCAAGGGAATCAAAATTTATAAGGTACTTTCCGTTGACCTAGAGTCATGAAATTTGGAAATATCATGTAGCACAAGTAAAGGAAAAAATCCGAAAACTAGAAAGGACATGACCAGTTTCTGCCCTCGAGTTCGGGAACATGTGCAGGATTACAGTTTTTACACTGAGATTTTAAAATAAAGATATAAATTATCATGGTTATATTATTCCGAATAAAGGCAAGGTTAAAATCTCTAAAAAAATAGTATTTTAATTGCTTCCGCTTGTCTCTTTTAAGAACTTCCCGATGTTGACGTTCCATTGTATTCATAATCATCCGGTAACCATTATAACCTACACACATTATAACGAGTTATTTTAGATCAAGTGAATTTTATATATTTTGTTTATATTTATTGACACGCCTACAGGTTAGATTAGGTTTTTATTGACACGAGTGTGTAATTCTATGATTGAACACCATCATTTTAAAAAAATCACTACGTATAAAGGAGTGTCATTTCTTTCATAATGCATCTGACCATCCTGACGTTAGTGGCGTACACCACTGTGTAGGGACGGCCAGCAATCTGTTTCATAAAATCGATAATTCAATCGATTCGAGTCAAAGCATGATTCACAAAAATCGAGATTGAAATCTTCGATCAATATTATTTGATCGAAGATTCAAATAGATTTTGGGATTAATATTTTATTTTACCGTTTTATATGTAGTTTATAGTTACCTATGTGAAGATATTTTTTGTAATAAATAGTCGACATTTTGTCATTTTTGTTGTAAAAGTGATTTACACACTTATACTGCCTATTAATGTCATTGTAAGTATACTGAATTAACATAATTAAGTGTAAAATATGGTTCTACGGAAGAGTTTGACGGGTCAGATTAATTATCTAATAATAATACTGAATTCAATCTTAGTGTGCGTGAAAAAATTGATTATCGATTTATCGATCTCAGATTGCCATTCGCCATAATCACATCCCTCCCTAGTGGGGATTCCCTACTTGCAAAATGCACACCAAGCGTCGTCGGCGGCGTCCCTTTCATTCACGACTCACGTCAGGTTTCATTGCCGTTGTGTTAATGTGTACTATGCGATTATTGTGTTCTATTTGTAACGACCATTGCTAGTAATTCATAAAGGATTCAACTGTTTTGCTCATGATGAGATGCCCAAACTGTGGTATATCCGTAAGACGGGTTCAAAGGCACATTATGTCAACGCTTGCCCTACAACTGCAAGCGAGACATGCCCGATGATTGAACAATCAGGTATGTACTTATACTACATTGAAATAATACTATTTACAAAAAGACAACTATAAAGTCTAGTAGTTTGATTACATGTGAGCCAGCAAAACTTAACAAAGCAGCGTTTATTTGGTGGTTTACATGACCCAGACCTATGTATACTCAATCTATTATGTTTATTGTTACACATGGCTGGATAGGATAGTCACACACAAGTCTGTACCGTCATAGAATTTCATATAATAGGTATTTTAACTAAATGATATTTATATTTTTCAGATGCCTTTAGATGCATATTATGTGATGTGACCCCTGTTTCAATTTATTGAATACCGAACAGGCTGACAATGAAAGATTGCAAGGCCATATTATGGTCTGTCGTGGGTGTGGTCTCTCTCAGAGGACTGCGTTTCTATGTGATTCCTGCAGATAGCCAATTACTACCTATTATTTTCCATGATAATAATTATCAGGTAAGATGTTTGATTATCTAATTGTAGGTATTAATGATACAATGGTTATGTGAACAAAGTATAACGTTTTTATATTCTGCTATTCATTATTCTGCTTTTCATAATGTGAAGGTGAAGGTGCAGTAATTCTATGGGCTGGGTAACAACTAACAACTATGCTGTATTTTTCATATTCATTCTGTAGGTGGACAACCAATGATCAACATTGTAATGGCATTTAAAACTGTATATTAATAAGTCATTCTATTTTAGGATGTGACAACAATCTATGCGTGTCGGGCCTGTTGGACTCGAGCGAATCGTCAGTTGATTCAGGATTCATCAAGGGATTTACAAAAGAATGTTCAGCCAGTCCAAATATCAACACCACTGTCTCCACCATCACCACCACCGCTACCACAGCCAGCAGTACCGCTACCACAGCCAGCAGTACCGCTACCACAGCCAGCAGTACCGCTACCACAGCCAGCAGTACCGCTACCACAGCCAGCACATGCGGCATCAGGTTACGGGTGGGCGTTTTGGGGGCTGTCTTATGTAATTTTGACATTCGAAAAGTGCTGATATTCAGCCTAGTTTGAATTAGTATAAAATAAATTAAAATAATTAATTAGTTCAAATTATAGTTTTACTATTGAGTGTAATCCTCATCCCTTCACTAATAACATTTTTGTTTCCTGAGTCACATAGAGCATAGTAATTGTAGTCAATAGCTGACTGTCGCTTGTAATTGGGTTGGCTCCACAGGGGAGCTACCACGCACTTACAGAATACCAACGTGAAGTAACAACATAATGTTGCTGAGCTTCGAATGGTGAGTGAGAGAACCGGAAGCCCAGGGTTTGGTGTGGGAAAAGGGTGGCAACGCATCAGCAATAACCCTGGTTTTTTGGATGTCAATGGGCGGCGTTGATTGCTTAACATCAGGAGACCCGCATGCTCGTTTGCCCCCTTGATGGTTTAAAAAAAAAACTTAGCGCTTTGATGGCGTGTCGAATAGTAGAAAACCATTCTTAAACTCGATAACCGCAACGCCTAGCGCCATCTCTTATCGAAAACCAGAGTTATTTAGTGAAAACTTATCTTTATTTTTCTCAGTTTCCTTATCTTTTAGACTCGTGAAACTTTTTTATCTGTAAACTACAGAATATAACAATTCAAAAAATAAAACAATATTTGCTGCACATTGATGTTGATACATAGGCAGGCGCCCATTGTCCCACTGGTCATGTCCTTTGTAGTTACATACCTACAAATTTTTACGGAACCCTCAGTGCGCGAGTCCAACTCGCACTTGACCGGTTTTATATACTTGTTCACACTATTATTCTTATTCTAAGGATGTTAGCTTTTTAAATTATGTAAACAAAGCGTATTGAATGAATCCGACAAAAAAATACGTGTGGCACTCGGGGACTGCCGCGGTAAAGCTATTGCATAGCATTTTTTATCAACTTACTAGCTGCGCCCCGCGGTTTCACCCGCGTAAATGTCGATCCCGTGGGAATATCGGGATAAAAACTATCCTATGTCCTTTCCCGGGACTCAAACTATCTCTATACCAAATTTCATCGAAATCGGTCCAGCCGTTTTCATGTTATGTCGTGACAACGGAAAACGGGTTTCATTTTTATATATATATAGATGGGAGCTTCGTACAGTCTACACACAAACGTCTAGTCGCACGCACACAAACACCGTGCCGAAGTCTGCCGAACTGAAGCGACGTTAGACGATGCACGGCTTTCAACGCCGCACAGCTGTGCCGGTCGGAGTGGGGGGTGTAAGGTTTATTTTTCGTTACGGAATTTCTTGATTCGGTCGTCGCGCTCAAAGCCCGCGATAAAAGCTATGCAATAGCTTATAAATCAATCTTAACCCTCCATCCAAAAACTCCTTCTCATCTTACCTCTCTACCCACCCCTACACAAGTGTATAATACATAAATCCGCTAGCTGGTGCCATCATTCAGCTCAGCACACAGTTTGTTACAGCGCCACAGACACACGCTTACATCACCCGCCTTGTGGCTTTGTTTATGTTCGTGACATTTTCACTCAGTAGGGTGTTTAAATTGTTAGTTAGGTTGAGAATTTGGCAGTCAGAAGAATTTAGTGAAAACCTGAAGAAAAATATTGATACTTAAGAGCAAATGCGGTCGCAGAGGCTTTAGAAGAAGCCTAAGTAAAAAGTAATAATTAGAGGTTTGGCTCTTGCCTATTTCCTCCTCCAATATTGGACCAATTTAAAAGTCCAAACTAATATTATAAATGCGAAAGTAACTCTGTCTGTCTGTCTGTCTTTTCTTCACGCCTAAACTGCTGAACCGATTTAGATGAAATTTGGTATAGAGATAGTTTGAGTCCCGGGGAAGGACATAGGATAGTTTTTATCCCGATATTCCCACGGGATCGACACATATGCGGGTGAAACCACGGGGCGCAGCTAGTATTTCATAAAATGAATAAAAAGGATACATACGGTGTCCCTATGTTTTTCTTTTTTTTTTTATTAATAGTGTCAAATTTGTACACTAGACCTCTGTTGACAGCGGTTTAAATTTGCAATTTTGAGCATTTTTTGAGGGTTCTAGTGCTTATTTTTATAAGCACTAGAATGTTACAAGTGCTGGGGAGCTTGTTGCGCCACTTCTTCTTCCCAGCGAAAGCACTAGCATGTGTTGAAGAGTGGGCGTTTGGGGGACTGTCTTATGTAATTTTGATTTTTTAGAATATCCTTATTGCTATTTGGTACTTACCTATTGACAGTTATTATAGGTTATCTATATTTGCAATTCTGCTCCAATCCAGTATGCAAGACCAATTTAACCAATCATCTTTTTGTGTTTGATATCCGACAGGTGTAATTGTTTCAGAATTTGAACTGACTATTCTGTACACATTTGCCTAACTACATATCATATAGTCCTCCAGATCGTATTTCGGTCACGGTGGGCAATATCAGCTCGGACCAGCCTTTGGCGCGGAAGGTATAATGTACAAGTGTGTGCGCAGACACAAGTGTACTGCCTATCTTCACTCACTCTCATAGTCCGATGGGACTTATAACTATGTAGCGGTATCTACAGCGCCACATGCGAACAACGCGTCATACTGACGTCACGAAATCCTGCATCTCGCAAGCAGAGTTTACCGCGCAACTAGCATAGATACAACGGCCTGACATGAATCATCGGGAAGTTGCACGCCAGAAACAATATCCGTCTTGTCGGTGGATCCTCCCTTTTCTATGGGGGATGAGTGAACTTTATACCCTGTTCCTCATACGAGTACCTCTATAACTACATAACATGTATGTATAGGTACACAGAATGTTTGTGGCTTGTGACATAATTTTTATTGGTTGAAAAACCAATAAACTGCCTGCACATATCCATGTATTATCAGTCGTGATTAAAGACATAATTCTGTCTTACTATTAAATGTTAGAACTGCTTCTAAGCATACTTTATTACGCGTTGATCTCACAAGAATTCAATTACGTTACTTCTTAGCCAAACCCCATCACATGCCTTGAAGAACTATCATTATAACAAAGTAATAATCCCACATTCCTACAGAAATAACTATTTACAACTTTACTCAAACATACCAAAATATTTCACTTTGCTACAATGTAAACAAAACATAAGCCTATGGAGTAGATGGAAATTATCGGGTGCTTTCGTGCGCCTTCGTGAGCCTTCGGGCGATTTCGTGCGCCATCGGAGCGGAACGGTGCCGTTCAAGAAAACTATTGGCTGTAATATTGAGACGGGGTTGCCAGCTTAAGAGTTCTGTGTGGATGATTGGGTATTGTTCAATAAAAATAACTTGTGATATAATGGAAACGTGGTTCGCTTCACATGTTGCACAATAGTTGGCGGAATAATTGCCGCATTCAGGGACGAACCTAAAGAATAATCGGTCAATCACTTAAATTACTTTTATTATTTATCTTAGCATATTATGTCAACATAACTGAAATGTTCTTTATCAGTTATATTTTTGACTGTCAGAGTTTCAAAATATAATTATTGTTAATGATTGATTTATTTATGTAACGTCTCTGAGTACTAATACAATTGTCTAAAAAATCTCGAGGTTAAATGAGATATGTGGTCCTAGAATTATACCTAACTGCACTAATGAATAGACAGTCAGAGTAGCATTTAAATATTGCGTTCTTAACCTTGTACGTAATTGTCATGATTTCAGGCGCAAACTAGTATCAGTTGGGACTTATTAGAGTTCCGTACCTTAAAAGGAAAAACGAAACTCTTATAAGATCACTTCGTTAACCGTCTCTCTATCCGTCTGTCAAAACCGTTTTTCTCAGGAACGCGTGAAGTTATCAAGTTGAAATTAATATCAAACACTCAAGGCTGCAATTCCTTGAAGCAATGAAAAAAATCAAACTTCTAAGTCAACGAAATCAAAAGATACGGGCGTTTATGTTCCGTTTATGCCGCATATTTTGACACTCGCAAAGGAATTAAAACTTTACATACCTAAGTACGGAACCCTCGGTGTGTGAGTCTGATTCGCACTTGACCGGTATTTTTTTAAATTCAATTTCCGATACCGATTCAGATGAAAAAAAAGTAGCATCCGCATTACCTTTGCGTTAAAAATCGCCTTAATTTTATAGTTATTCACATACAGAATTTTAAATAATGCTCTCAACACTATTATAATATTACAGTCAAATATATTATCTCGCAGTTGCGATTTTACCACTGGAATAAAAAATACAATTTAAAATTCCCACAATTCCATAAAAAAATTCACGTCGAAAAGTAAAGAACAATTACAGGCCATCCTTTCCGGGGTAATTTTAAATTCACTGTTGGCAACAATGCTTTTTTTTTACAAAAGGTGTATGTCGGGGAGTCCATTTGCGGAGCTTTGGTGAACTTTATAATGTCTTTAGAAGCTGTAATATGAGAGTAGGAATCATTCTTTAACGCCAGTTATGGTTTTTACAGTATTAAAAGATATTTCTTTCAAGGTTAAGGAAGTTTGAATGGGTAGGGCAATCTTTGTTGAGCCGTCAGAATGTTTCTTTTTCATTCTTTATCTTGTGGACTTTGATATTATCTCCTAATTATTCAACAGTCTGCGCCATAGTGAAAGAAATAAAGAAAGAAAATACATTTATTTGCGGCAACATGACGCATAAAAAAAAATACAAACAAAAACAAAATAACAAATAGGAAGAAAACATGCGTCACATCTATGCAAAATGGCCAACGCTCAGCATAATGCTAAGACCCTATACGAGGCAGAGCCACTGCGCTGGTTTTCAGCGACAGCCGGCGTTGTGATGACGTCAGCCAGTGCAGCATACGATTAGATATAAATAAAAAAACAAAAAAAAAAAAAAAAAAAAAAAAAGATTGAATGAACATGAAAAAAAATAAGAAGTGGTAACATAAGTGCAGACTTAGGTACACTTTGAATGGTTTAATTCTCAGCATGCCAATCAATTCGAAACGACCGGAGAAAGATCAGGCGCAGGACCAACAAATTTTGGTCTTTCGGTCCGGTATTGTGCTATTTTCCGATGATGTACAACAGTAATCGGGGCGAGACGATTGGATTGCGGTCACCAGCCCGTTTTGCCTATTGCGGTCACTACGCATATTGCGTCCTGTTTCGAGATAGGTTTGTCTAGTAATGAAATAATTTGGATTTGAGACGTATCATTAAACTAGCTTCGGCCTGCAATTTCAAGAAATTTCTTGTTCAGAGTCGCATCGCATTGCCTGCTCGAGCTATTACTTTGTTTTCGCTTAGCGTTCTATCTGCTCGGCTCCGAAGGGTCGTAGCGTGATGTTAGCCTATAACCTTTGTCAAGAATTGGACTATCAAAGACAATTTTTTTTATTCAAATCCGACTGGTTGTCCCAGAGATTAGTTTTAGATTGTTTGTTTTTTTGTTTGTTTGTAGGCAACAAACAAACTTTATTATTAGTACAGATAGAAGCTATAGATTTGTATATAGATAAACGCGAAAGTAAATCTGTCTGTCTGCTACCTTTTCCCGCAGAAACTAGTGAACTGATAGTTATTTTTTGGACAGATAGGTAGCCTGGAACCTGGTAAAGGATAAGGGCTACTATTCTGATACTTCTTATACAGGGTGTCCCTGGAAGTATGGATCAAATCGAATAGGGGCGTGGGCAAGGTCATTTCCAAACTTTTTAACCCTGAGAATTTCGGTGAAATTTTTTACGGTTCAAAAGTTATGACCGATTTAAATTTTTTTTTTTTCAATCACTTCTCTTAGTGTTCAAAGATTTTAATCATAAAAAATACTATCAGGGCTATCTAAAAAAAAAAATTGATAGCCCTGATAATTTTCACGAATTCGATCTTTCTTCTCTTTTTTTTTAGTATTTTTTTTTAGTTTTTTTTTTGTATTTTTTTTTTGCTAAATTGTTTGGAAATGACCTTGCCCACGTCCCTATTCGATTTGATCCATACTTCCAGGGACACCCTGTATAAGTCGCAGGCAACACCTAGTCTTCTTTAAACAGGTATAACAAAAGTGCACCTCCATATATCTTAAATTCCTGCTTCCCCCAAAACAAATAAAAGTGCGTATAGACAGATTAATAGCGACTCACATATTGGCTCACCACAGTTTTATGGAAAGCACTAAAATAATATTACGAGCGGAAATAATTTCCGTGATCCATAGAATTTTTATACTATGGCGGCGGTTTATGGCATTTTTCTCGTTAGAAATAAATCTTAATGTCTGCAAAACGTGGGATGTGTGGTAAACTACTGTTATTTTCTTTTTATGTCCTTACGGGAGCGTGGTCAGTAACAGTAGTGGTTTGTGGTTGCATGCGGGCTTTGAGTCCTTTGAGAAATGTTATTGTTGTAGAATCAATTTATTCTTCATTAAAGTTTGTCATGTGTTCGCACACCACTATAATTATACGCTCTCCAATATTAGGTTGCTCCGAATTTAAAAGAAATACCAATGATAACATCGGCTAGGTGGATGTATTGATGATTGTAGGTTATTTCAAAGCAGACCGGGAGACTCTTTTGGTGGTTATCAAAACCTATTTGACGCCACTTACGATCCAGAATTAAATCATGAGGAAAAGCCCCGCGCGTGACCGATTGGTCACTAAACAATAGAAAATTAATTGTGTCTCACTAGCGCAGCTTGACAGATTAAGGCCTATTCAAACCTAAGCGGTATTCGCTACCGTCTGCGGTAGAGAAAACCAAGTGAAACCAAAGCGGATTTCGCTATCCTTGTGGGTAGAATACCGAGTTCGAGGTTTCGCCCAACAAACAAAACTATACCTATGCGGTACTATGGCTCCAACTATTCCGCTCTAGCCGCGGAACTTGATACTAAATACCTGAGCGGAACCCGTGCAAGCGTGGTGATGATGATCTTTTTTTTCTCAGATTTGATACCTTTGCATTAAAACAATGTGAGACGTTTTTCTTCTTCACCTACAGAGAAGTAGCCAATGGCGCCGATTCCCTTGTTCACAAACTAAACTAAAATTAAGTTCAGTGCATTTTTTTCTTTCTATTTCATTAGGAAAAGGACAGAACATAAATATTAGTTTAGTCCTTGTACAATAAAATGCTGGTTGATTTTAAGCAATAGAACTGTATATTTCCAGAATAGGTTTAAATAAGTACAAGAGCACAAAATGAATCAAATCAAGATACTCCATAGACAACTTAGACGTGATTAAAAAATTGGCTACTAAAAATACGTCAATTTATGTCAGGCGCTGACTAATTTGACAGGACTAAACTAATATTTATGTTGTGTCCTTTTCTTAATAAAATAGAAAGAAAAAGATGCACTGAACTTAAATTTAGTTTAGTTTGTGAACAAGGGAATCGGCGCCACTGTTTTGTTACTTGAAGAACTTGTTAGATAGTCAGCGAGATTACTAATCTAACTAGCCTGTATTGTTCCACTGCAAGGCAAAGGCCTCCCTCTTCCTTTTCCTCACAATTCTGTCTTTTGCGAGTGCAGGCCAGTCCCTACAGTAGGAGTCAAGCTCATCCCGCCATCTTCGTCTCGGCCTACCGCGATGGCGTCGTGCGTTTAGTGGGACCCAATCGATGGTTCTCTTAGCCCAATTGTCATCTGACATGCGGCAAACATGTCCGGCCCAGTCCTATTAAGTTTAGCGGCTTTCTAGGTAACGTCTGTTATCTTGATTTACTTTCAAATAGTTTCGGAACATCATTAGCCAGTCATAATATCACTATTCTCATCATCATTCTCTCGTTTACTTCTTTTAGTCGCCATCTCGGTGGCCACCCTCTTTACTCTTTCTTTGGACTGTGTGTCCATCCATCGTTTCTTTGGTCTTCCATACTCAAACTCAAACTCAAACCATTCAAGTCTCTAAATATATATACCTAGTGTAAATTGTAAAAAATGTAGTGAAATGTTGAGTAAATACTTAGCGACATTTAATTACTCAGACACGGAAAAATTGCTAGAAGTACTGCAATAAGTTTATTTATGTTAACTCAATTTTTATTTAAAAATATAATTATTATGTATCAGTGCTAGTCTATGTAAAGTAACATAATAGTGCACTAAAGCAATCAGCGTTCTTAAGTGATGGCCTGAAACACAGGTTTGAAAAAAACCTACATCAGGCAGGTCGCTACTGTATTCATTAGGCCTTTAACCAATATATGTATATAAGTTATACATTAGATTTTTATTTTAGGCATAGTTTAATATTTTCTTCACAATAGTAATATGTAACTTTGTAATGATGTAACTTTTATGTAATTTATATGTGAACTTATGAATAAAAAATTATTATATTATTACTATTATTTATTTCAATCAAACCATGTACAGGCACTTTTGAATTGTCAAAATTAAATAGTCGGTCAGTTAGAAAGTTGAAGCTGGTTGCCCATTCCAAAACGTAGATCTCTATAGAGAAGAACGGGCAAGAAACTCCATGGACACTCTTTTAATTAAATCAAGATATTACAAAATCCTGGATACATTATTCTTGTTGCTTCTATATGCAAGAACAACGTAAAAAAACACACAAATGAAGAAACAATTAAAAAAACAAGATTAAAAATTCCTCTACTTATATTTAGCCAGTCATCTCACCATACCCAGGTAAAATTGACAGTTTAAGACCTGAATACACAACTACCCACACATATAAATAACTCACACACCCACAACACTGTGAGACATGACTCACTTTATGACGTACTAAATTGAGCTTCATGCTTGCATATAGCATGAAATATTTAAGCTATATAAACGTTGAGCTGCTCATAAACGGTTAACCGAATCGACTTTGCTTAAGGGTGGGATGTTGGTAGCATTGTTTTGAGATGGAGCTATCTATTCGATGTAATCTTACTTTATGGCTCATTAATTTCACATTGACTAAAGTTAAGCCTAGCATGATCGCTGTTGTCTTTTAAGATCTCATAGAGAAGAAAGAAAAATTTAAGGAAGAAACTAGAAGGTCAATTCTCGTATTACAAAAAAAATGTTTAAAAGGAAGTCTCAATGTCATCTCAACACAGACATGAAGAATGAAGCGACAACCAGTGTGCAAAATGTAAGTAACTTAGACATTGGTACAGAGATTAGAATTCGATTTGGGAATTGAAAAGGGTCTTGACCAGTGACAATACGTCGTCCGACGCAACTAGTCAGGTAGCCGGCAACCTTACTGACAAATCTTCGTACAACATGCAATATAATTATGCTTTTCGCACATACCTCGTACCAACACGAGAAAAGCGGAAGAGTGTTAGTCAATCCTTGTTCTGTCTTTGTATGAGCAGGGGCCTTTCCTTTGCAGTGAGTTAATGTTACAGGCTTTTATAAGCAATTCTTTTTAATTCAATGCTGCCTCAACTTTACTGGTATTTCTTTCTTTCATAATTCAAGTCTTCATCATGATAATCCTGTCCTAATCCCAATTAATTTGTGTTCTCGCAGCATGTCTTCGTCCATTAATCTCAGTCATCAATTGTTCCTTTTTTCATCCACATTCATCATCATAACATTCCTCACGACTTTTCTTCCTCATATACAACTCACGTCTCTTATCTTGACAACTCTGCCACCCATCATAAGATATGGGCTCAAATGACAAATTCCTTCCCTTCATAACACATTCCCTTAAAGAGTGCTATCGTCATGCACCATAAAGGGAACATATCATCCCTTATGGAAATATAAAATCAAGTAGTTTTGGGGCCAAGGGCGATACTCTTTACGATGCCATAACCTTACTGAAGACATTGCCTTACCCCTCAAGGAAATCTCTACACTATGATTAAAGGTAGAAGGTTTAATTTTGAATGGAATGTTTTAGGTTTACGTGAGCGTATTTGCTTTATTAATTCAAACTCTGTTATTAGGGGTGATAAAGTTGGTAATTGAGTGTTAGGTTTGGGAAACTAAAATAGAATGCAGTTAAATATGTAGGTTAGTTTTGATTTGTGGTGACCTGTCTGTCAGCATGTTACATAAATTGTTATTTATTAACAAATGGTTATGATATTTCTGTACATGCTCGTTATGTCATGTCATTTTAGGGGAGCCTTATGCATGACACGGCGAATAATTAACCAAAATATTTTCCTGGAAAAGTATTCTACTTCCCTATTAACTAATTAATGGTAAAAAAAACATGCATATATGTTATTATACTTTAGTAAATTAATAAAAGCAGTAGATTTAGAGAAGGAACAAGAAAATATTTCTTACAATAAATAGAATGCGCCAATTAGTTACAAAATTTATTGTTTCCAAAGGAATAGCAGTCGTTATCATTTTTGTGTAGATACATGATCATTGTCAATCAATAACAAAGGCTTATTTAAAACCTTTTTGTGCAATGTGCAACTTGTATATGCCTACATAATATATACCATATAGACTGATAGGTACCATCACCCAAAAAACACAAACGTCATCATAAAAATGTCTGCCACCATAACATTTCCCATAAGTATACAAACATTGAGGGTGATACCTCAGGCACCTTCCTAGACGGGGTTTATTTATGCGGCCCATAAAACTGGCAATAAACCATGGTAATGAGATAGTGCAAGTTTGCACCCCTATATTCAAAATGGTTTACGAACCAGCTGATGCATTTTAGAGGTGCTAGGTAGGTATGCTTTGAGACATAAACTTTGTCTTTAAGGCCTGTATCCTAGATACAGGCTTAGTTATAAAACATGGTTTAATTAAAATAGCATGGTTTTGAGTAGATATAACAGAACTGTCGGAATTTGGGTGTATGGTCACCAAAGGAGATAAGCAACCAGGGTCGTCGGATATAGTTGAGGTTTAGTAAGAAACCGGTGGATGTTTTTGAATGAAATTTAATTTAATTAATAGAAAACAAACAGTTAATATTTATCAAGTTAAAACTATCTTCTAATCGCATAATGATAAAGAGAAAAAACGTGTCCCAGTTCATGAATGGAAGCAGAAGGTTTCATTCAAAAACATCCATCGGTTTCTCACTAAACTTCAACTATATCCGACGACCCTGGTTACTTGTCTCTTTTGGTGACTGTACTATAGATACCTCTCTGCCTAACCCTTCAGGGCATACAGGCGGGGTGTTATGCTATGTTTAGTGGATATAAGTATGAAAACTTGCATTTAAAAATTGAGATTTATGACAAGGCATTATTTAAGAATTTAACTTTTAATGCATGGCAAAATCTGAAATCAAATCAACTTTAATACTGGTATTCAGCTGCATCTGGTTAGACTGGAAGCCGACCCCAACATAATTGGGAAAAGGCTAGGCAGATGATGATGATGATAGATGGCAAAATATCCGATAAATCCTTAGTAAGGGTGTCTACATGACCTTAGTTACATTTTATCACAAGGACCATGTTTGTTCGCCAAAATTCATGAAACATTGTTTTATAATTTAAACTAAGTAAGCAACGCATTAGTTAACCTAATGTATTGTTGTGGTAATGGTCATAGCTACTTTTGCCAGCAGGACCATCTGACTTTTTGCCACTCTATACAGGCTTATTTTTTATCACCATCCAAATTTTTACAGGGTGTTCTACCCATGAATTTGAACAACTTTCACAATGGGACCAACTCTGAAATCACGAAAAAAAACCGAGTGTGCCTATGACCACACGACTGAAGTGATACTTCAAACGTATTTGGCTATGAGAAGAAGAGAGAAAGAAAATGTGCGCGCGCACTGCTTTCTCTTGCTTATATCCCCCACTCAACTCCCGTTCGCCTCGCCCGATCACACTTTTCGTAACGCGTTCGCCAGCTTACTCCCCAAGTCAAGCGTGCGTAAAGAAGTTTAACTTAAAAAAATCAGCTGTTTCATACATTTTGGTCAAGTAGGTATTGAACTTTTGTATGAAACAGCTGATTTTTTTTTCGTGATTTCACCCTGTAAAAATTTGGATGGTGATAAAAAAATAAGCCTGTATATTATATGAAAAGTATAACTACCCACATATTCAAATATTCCACAAACTCATTTCAGTTCCGCATTTCATTACGCCCCGCGCCGGATTCCTCAAATGAGTGTGAGGTCGTAAACATTTTACTGGTGCTGCTGAACGTGACATTCTTTACGTTACTGACCGCTATGGTGCTGACGCAGAGAATATTATATGATTGAAAATATACTAAACTAGCTTTTGGCCGCGGCTTCGCCCGCGTAGTGTTCGGAAATTAATCAATGGGAACGTGCTACCGGGATATACAAATTGTGAATCGATCGACCTTGTAATAATATGCTTGACGTAAATGTGAAATAATAAATGACTATACTAATTTACCTATATGACTAAAATCTATATATATAAAAATGAAACCCGTTTTCCGTTGTCACGACATAACATGAAAACGGCTGGACCGATTTCGATGAAATTTGGTATAGAGATAGTTTGAGTCCCGGGAAAGGACATAGGATAGTTTTTATCTCGATATTCCCACGGGATCAACATTTACGCGGGTGAAACCGCGGGGCGCAGCTAGTGAATGAATAAATTGATAGTACCTACCTAATGATTAATTTTAAAATAATATTAATAAATTTTTGTAATTATGTTTAATTTTTAATGTTTAGTGTAACGTATATTGTAATAATTAGAATCAATATTACAATACTATGTAACTGGATATATGAAATTTGCAGTGCCCTTACAGGGTACATGTTTTAATACTATGTCATGTTTGAATACATGCCTACTAAACAGTGTTTTACATGTTAGCAAATAAATAAATAAATTTAAATTATCCTGGTCTATCCGTGTGCCAAATATTGAAATTAGTTCAGCTGATAGGGCGTGAAAAAGAAACAGACAGATAGCTCCTACCTTTACATATATAATATTAAGTATTATCGTATCTTAACAAGGGGTCTCGTATTACCTAGTAACTGGGTTGTGGAGGTCAGATAGGCAATCGCTCCATGTAAAATACTGGTATTCAGCTGCATCAGATTAGACTGGGAAGCCAACCCTAACATAGTTGGGAAAAGGCTAGGCAGATGATGATGATGTTGGTCAGCCATACTAACATAACACCACGATTGTATTCAGTGAAGATAGGTAGAGGACACGTACATTTCCCCATCTTACAGAACAAAACTGGAGAATATCCGGGACCAGATCATGTTACTAACGAGATCAAAAACCAAACTGTAATTGGCTATTGTCATCATCCGAATGAACGAAATTACTGAAACATTCCTGGAAATCAAACCCAGACTGGCCTGGTTGGTAGTTTTCATAAATAAGATTTTTGCAAGAAATTTGTACCTACTATCTCTCGTCTGCTGAGGTAAAAATATTAGTCACTCAGAAAGCTGATTAAGAAACTAAAGCAAAATGTTTTTTATAATTAAATCAAACTCGCAGCGCCCCGCGGTTTCACCCGCATAAGTGTAGATAACGGGATAGAATATCGGGATAAAAAGTAGCTTAAATATTAATCCAGGGTGTCATCTGCCACCATACAAAATTTTATCAAAATTGGTCTAGCCGTTTGACCGTGAAGAAGTAACAAACATGTAAACACACACAATCACAAACTTTCGCCTTTATAATATTAATAATGTGATTTGGTAAATTATCTCATTCACACAAAGAGTTATCAAACTCCAATTTAAATCGGCTGAAATTCAAATTAACGGCTCCCAATCTTCAGTTGTGGGCATTATCTAAATTGCCCGCTCATATCCTCCCGGAATTATGATTGATGACGTCATATCCTTCCGGTCCTTCGGCCCGAGGGTGCTGTGGTCCAATCCCCATGATTGGATGGACATAAATGTCCTTGTGGATTTGGGAAATAAAAAATATATGTGTCATTTTTCATGAGTGTTTGTTGCAACGTCCCGTGACTGTTTTGAAATACGCAGTAGAATTTCATTTATCTATAGCCTTATTTAGGGTTGGAATAACCAATTCTCTGTATTTTAAAATGATTTGGATGATAGTTATTCTTTCTTGAAAACGGTAGGTACTTTTGAAATGATTCACTCAAAAGCCAGAATGTAATGTAGGTACTGACTTTACATGTTCTACTTAGGTAAATAGTTAATAGTATAGTAAAAAATATTGTATAATAGCTGCGCCCCACGGTTTCACCCGCATAAGACTCGATCCCGTGGGAATATCGGGATAAAAACTATCCTATATCCTTTTCCGGGACTCAAACTATCTCTATACCAAATTTCATCTAAATCGGTTCAGTGGTTTAGGCGTGAAGAAGTAACAAACATATAAACACACACACACACACAGACACTCACAAACTTTCGCCTTTATAATATTAGTGTGATAGTGTGATTAGTGTGATAAGTATTAATATTCATAAATAAAACACACTTCTTTAGGTATAGGGAGATAATTTGATTTGGATTTTTTTTTCTTCGATCTGATTGTATTTTTTTTGTTAGCTATTGATGTCCCACTGCTGAGCAAAGGCCCGCCCTACACGCGTTCCACCTCTGTCACGAGCTGCCAAGGACCAATTTATATTAAAGGAGTCCAGCTTACTGTAATAAATATAAGTTTTTTTTTACTAATAAAAAATCCATGTTAAAGAACTTCTGTAGATATAAAATATCATTGATTGATCGATACTAATAATTCACAATGGACTTTTCATTCTTAATCCTTTTACATGTCCAAACCTACCAAGAAATAAAATCATTCCACAACAATAAGCAGGCTAGTCACAATCTAAATCCATTGTGAACTCCTAAGTGTAAGAGGCAGAAAAATACACGAGTGATATACAAAACGCGATTGTTGGCCCAAAGCCCAGATAAAAATAGGAATAAAGGATAATCCGGCTAAGCTCGGGGAAACTTCGCCAATAAACGGTATTAGCTTAAAATTTTATTTTCTTAAAGCATTACTGGGAATAACGATAAATATCATTCTTTGGTTGTTTTTGCTTAAGGTAAAGTTGGAGGTTTGCGGTTTACTTAAACATGAGGTTGCAATTTTGAAACTGGGACGGATAGGACGTTTTACTAATATTCTAAATGCTTTTATTATAAAACTAGCAGCGCCCCGTTGTTTCACCCGCATAAGATGTCGATCCCGTGGGAATATCGGGATAAAAACTATCCTACGTCCTTTACCGGGACTCAAACTATCCCGATACCAAATTTCATCTAAATCGGTTCAGCGGTTTAAGCGTGAAGATGTAACTGACAGACAGACAGACACACTTTCGCATTTATAATATTAGTATGGACTAGTGACCGGCTTCTTCCTGTTTTGACGACTTGACAAAACATTGAGATTTCTTTATTATAAGTTTAACTAGCTTCTGCCCGTGACTTCGTCTGCGTAAAATTTCTTATTCCACGAAGCCACCCCGTCGCATCGTATCGCCTACTAGCATTGTTTTTCTTTTTGCTCAGTTCCTAAGAGTCCTAGACTGATGTTAAGAAGTAGGCTTAATTCCACTTGCGACAGCTTTTAAACTGTTTAGCATAGCATAGCATAATCAGCCTATATTGTTCCCACTGCTGGGACACAGGCCTCCTCTCTGTGAGAGGGAGTCGGCCGTAATCCACCACGCGGGCCCAGTGCGGGTTGGTAGATGTTACATGTTTTCGAGTTTTTGGTTCTAAGACATGCCGGTTTCCTCACGATGTTTTCCTTCACCGTTTTGAGAGCAGTGATGATGAATTAATTTATTCAAAGTAAAACGCCTGTCTGGGTTCAAACTCACGACCTACAACTCGTAAGTCGCGGCCGTTACCACTGGGCCACCACTGCTCTCCTGCGTTCTTTAATCGGTTTGGGTCAAATTAACCAACAAATTAGCCTTTGCCGTTTTTAAAACGTGTAAGTACTTAAGGACCTATAAAAATAAATGCCTTCATAAAGCCCTAATTACTTCCATAAAGATCTTAATTGTCAATTTAAGTGTGTACTAAAATTAGAGGACCAATTTCATTTTGTGCCGATAGGTTCGACTCCTAACACGTAAACCTAATAAACCGTTATATACCTACGGTTATTATACCTGTCTGACCCGTCTGGGTCTCGGAGGTACTAGGTAGGCGTATTTTTTATCTCTAGTCGTTTTCTCTCAGCTCATAGGCCTCACTTTTCGTCTATATCAAAAATACGTACCTTAGGACCAAAAAAATGTGATCGTGAAGAAAACATTTATCAGATAATATTCAAAAAGAAGTTGGGATATACATTGAAGGCATTCTTAACTACTTTAACAAACCTCAAGAATACAAAAACAGTAACAGACATCAAAATGTGTCGTAGCGAGCCTTCGCATAACCTAAAAAAATACATCACTTCACCATTTTTTTCGTGAACAATCTCTCCAAAAAATCTTCCTAATGAACGCTTGGTTTTCCAACAAAATTCTGTGTAAGCCGAAATACACTCGGCGTCACATAAATCGCACCTCTTCGAAAATAAGTTTAAAGCATATCCCGCCAGCAACGAATACATTAAACCCAATTAATATTGGTATCAATTGAAAGTATGTTTAACGACCTTTAAATTAACAACAGTTAGAATTCCTAAACACAACAGATCTCATTAGCACGTAACGTTAAAAAAAATGTTGTCAAAATACGCATTACAACGGCCACTAATTGCACCTCCCTACAAGGGTATACAACGGGCGACCCGGGTTAAATGTGGGTCATTCGCTATTCAACCTTTGAAGTGAACACACGTGAACAGCTACAGAAAGAAAAATACCCCAGAAGATGGATACCACTGCAGATGAAGCCGCTCAAGTCATTGCACTACTGCAATCAGGGATGCGGCAATGTGATGTTGCTCGGCAACTGAACTTGAGTCGTTTTGGCGTTCGACGAGTGTTCCATCGCTTCCAAGAGACTGGTGGCTATATCCGAAGACGTGGATCTGGAAGACAACGGTGCACATCCGAAAGAGACGATCGCTTCATTGTTTCGACGTCTTTACGTAATCGGTTCTCCAATGCTGTTGAGCTGCAACAACAACTGCGATCAGCTCGCAGAACTTCTGTAAGCGTCTCCACGATTAGAAGAAGACTGCAGGAGAAGAAAATTGCAGCTCATAGGGCTGCTACAGGGCCAAAATTGACTGCACAGCATAGGAGAGACCGGTTGCAATTTGCCCGTGACCATGTGGATTGGACAATAGACCAATGGAGGGCTGTGCTCTTCTCACATGAGACGAGGGTGTGTCTTTTCTGCAACGACAGGCGTCGAAGAGTGTATAGGAGGTAAGGGGAACGATTCGCATAAGCCTGTATTCAAGAGACAGTGGAATACGGGGGTGGCTCATGCATGTTCTGGGGCGGCATGTCAATCGACGGCAAAACGAACCTTGTGTGTGTTTCTCGGACTGGAAGTGCTCGCGGGCAAGGGTCGCTGACTGCTGTTCGGTACATAACAGAGATCTTAGAGGAGCAGGTTGTCCCTTATGCGGGTTTTGTTGGCAGTGGGTTCACGTTAATGCACGATAACGCCCGCTGTCACACCGCTTTAATTGTAAGAGACTACCTTCAAGAAGTTGGAATCCCTGTTATGCGCTGGCCGGCGCGAAGTCCAGACCTAAACCCTATTGAGCACCTTTGGGATGAACTGAAACGGCGAATACGGGCACGTGATCCTGCCCCTACCACTCTCCAAGACCTCCAAGATGCCGTCGTTGCAGAATGGGACAACATTCCGCAAGAGACTGTTGTCACATTAATTAGGTCCATGAGAGAGCGCATGGAAGCAGTCATCAGGGCTAGGGGGGGTAACACTAGGTTTTAAGTTGTTTTTAAGGACTTTGTTGTAATTTTTGGTGATAAAATAAAATTTAACTTTTTAATCATTTGCATTAGCTTGCTTTTTTTTATTCCCTGGTAAACAAAAAACCAAATCCATTGATTTATTCTGAAATTTAAATAAATTGCCTTTCCAATGATACCTTATAGTCATATGTCTACCATTGATTAATAGGGTTAAAATGACTTTGAAGGGAATTTTTAAAGAGGTGCGATTTTTGTGACGCCGAGTGTATATCGCCGCGGCACTACACTAATATGACAAAACCGCTGTGCGAGGACACGGTGTCGTAATTTTTAAGGATTTGCCAGCGGGCACTTATCACGCGCTGTCTGTCGAGATTAGACTGGAGTGGAGGGCTCTAAATTGGCGGGAATATTTTGGAAGAGGATTTAATATTTAGAATGATTAGAAATTGTGTGGCGTGCGAAGGTATGGCTATATCAGGGTCGTGTCTCCACTTTTTGTAGGTACATAACAGTATTTTGTGATCACCATTCTACCAAAATTGGTGTCTTCGCATATAACGTTGGTTTTAGATATGATAGTATCGAAACTAATATTGCGTGATAACTGCATTTACGTCGCGATTGTGCGCAAAACGTAAACGTTCGACGAACGCCTACGCTAGACGTGAATTGTGTCTTATGGTTGTAATTGAAAGGAATTAGTAAGAAAGAAACGGTGTAGAGTAATAATAGTAAGCGTGTTTTCGTCAAAAAACATGCCACGTGTATTTACTAGCAAAGAAATATTACATAGAAGTTTATTTTGATTAGCAAAAGTGTGGGCCCTATGATCTTTCTTTCTGGTCAATGAAAAACAGCTAGTCCTAAATGATAAAATCTCAGTGGCAATCCGGAATCTGCCTTTGTGCCCGGTTTATGGAAATAGGCTAGCCCCCGAATACATAACCCTTAAAGATAACTAACGAAACGTAGGTTCTATAGGTACATCTCTGCCTAGCTCTCCGGAGAATATAGGCATGGTGTTATATTGTTTAGTGACCTATTAATAGCGGTACCATAACCAGCAATAAGCCTTGACAGGATAAACAAAGACCTCAATTTAATGTACCAGAAATTAAACAATAAAAACACTTGACTTCCCACCCTCAAAACCAAAATCTTTGCATTTTCAGCCACCCGGCAAACTAGCAACTCCAAACTTTCACCCCGACACAAACCCGCCGCTTGTTTCAAAGCCCACCAATATAAATAAGAGGCTTTATTCAAGGATTATCTCTTTAAGAATTGCGCTCCCCCGGTGCAAACAGGTCTGAACAAATATGACAATGAGGTCGCTCTATCTTCACGACTTAGGGAGAAAAAAACTTTGGGGCACCTGGTTTTTGTTACAGTTTTTTGGGCAAACTGTCTCACTGGTCTTAGGTTGCAAGTGGTACTGGTACTGAGTAGAACCCAAAGCCTCATGCTCAGCAGAGCATGAGGTTTTGGGTTCTACTCCCAGATCGGCCAACGTATTAATGCGATTTTCCATCAGGAATTTCTCGGTAGCAGCTCAAAGTCTGGATTTGGACCCGGTTGATAGATAGCACTAGGCTAGCACCTATTAAATGGGACTTAAACATAACTGTGACTGAGCAATGGTGGCCCAGTGCCGGCCGCGACTTACCGAGTTGTAAGTCGTAGGCGCGAGCCACACAGAAAGGACCTGAGACGCGGACGGGGCGCAGACGCGGCAATTAGTATACAGATGGAAAAGCGACGCGTACATTTTGTTTGGCGAATAATGAAGATACGTGAATCTGCGTCCCGTTCTCGTCTCACGCCCCTTCTATGTGGCCCGCGCCGTAGGTTCGAACACAGAAGGCGCTATAAGCAAAAACATAATCAGCCTATAATGTTCCCACTACTGGGACAAAGCCCTCCTCTCTGTGAGAGAGCGCTAAGGCGCTAAGGCGCTATACTTTGTGTAAATTATTTCATCACCACTGCTCTCAAAATGGTGAAGGAAAACATCTTGATGAAATCGACATGTTCTACAACCAAAAATTCGGAGACACGTGACATCTGCCAACCCGCACTAGGCCTGCGTGTTAATGCCCGCTCCTTCTTACCGAGAGGAGGCCTGTGTCCCAGCAGTGGGAACATTATAGGCTGATCATGTAAACATAATCAGCGAAGGTGTGGGTGTGCTATAAGTACACATCTGAATAACCTCTCGGAGAAAACAGGCTTGATGTTACGAGTATGTTTTTTGAGCATTTTGGCGTAGAAAACATGGCAGTATTTTGGAGGAAAATAGTAACGGTTTCTTGTTCGAAGTATAGTAATATTCGAAGAGAAGGTGGCTAGGATTTCCAGGATAAATGCTTTAACAAGAACTGTTAGTACCTATTAGTCACAGATTTTATGAAAATTGTTCATGCAGAGGTAAAATGTTAGCTAGTAAACAAAGTGGTGGCCAGTGTTGGTTATCATTATGATATTTCAGCCGAAGGACGTCTACTGCTGGACATAGGCCTCCCTCAAGTATCTCCACTTCGACCGGTTCTGTGCTTCCCGCATTCAGCGGATTCCTGCGGCCAGAGTTGGTAAATGCATTAAAATGTGGTCACTCAAGTTGAGAACTTTGATATGCCTGAACAGACTTAGGCCTGACCTTAGAACTGATGTTAGGCCACCTAGTAACCGTGATATCGCACACCTAGATCTAAACAGCGATTATCTCAAAAAAACACTTTTTTCAGAAAAGTTGAAAAACTGATTACTACCCTGTGCACTACAGGAGTTTGCTGTATTGATCAATACTTTTTAAATGCAGATAGAACAATGATGTTATAAGTTTTTGGATCTGTTTTGTTGGTCGCTAGGTAGTGAGTTAAGGAACTCGATAGTATGCATGCTTCAAATATTTACATTTTAGAATTAGCTCTCTTTAGATCTAGGTGTGCGATATATTAAAAAGAAAGAAAAAGCAGACACAAAAATATTACGTTTATAATCAAAGAAAAGATTCATAATTAAACTGAAGGACGCAGGTCTAAACTTAATAAGCCTTCTAAGACTCCAAGCAGCTTTAACGAAGACTTAATTTTCTTACAAGAACTACATTCCAACAGCTCATTTAAAATCTACCACGGCCAACAAAATTCATAGATTTCCCTCTACAACGTTACAGGCAAAACTACCCAAACTCCAACTACTTAAACCCATCATAGGAGACAGTTATAATTTATGCAAGGCTCATGGCGTTTAGTCGTGGGGGTGAAAATGTGAGTTATTGCACACCCCTAGTGTAAGGGATGCTGTGTAGGAATTTGGATTCTGGTCAAATGTACCAGACGGTTGTCAGGTTGAATTATTGTTTGTGTAAAGATGATGTTTGAGTAGTGACTAAGACTTAATTGAAGATTTACTATTACTATTGACGAACCTAGATTGTTTACCTTAAAAGGCACAGGATAAAGAAAACTGGGAAAATATGGGGGAGTCCATTGCCCTGCAGTGGGACAAAATAGGCTAACAAAAAAAAAAAAAAGACGGGTTGCACTCCGGGAGTGCCGGCAGAAGTGAAAACTTGAATATTAACGTTAAAATAAATCAATTATTAATTTAATTAATATTACTCATTTTTTTTTCAATATTTCTGCGTCACTTTTTTCATTAATAGATGCACTTTGTTCAATTCCCATATTTTAAACACTTTCGGTCTTATTCATATAAAAAGCCTATTGAAGGTTTCCATTCCTTAGTTAAAATGCTCAATAGGCCTTTAAAACATTCGATAAAATTTTGTATTCATAAACGCTTCATAAACGTTCTATAACTAGAATGTCCTACAACTTCTAAATGTTGCCATTATAATGAAGTCATCCAACAAATTGGCCAACACTTAAATCGGCATACGAGAATATCTATCTGTCTACGAACCGAATATTTGTGTCCATAGACATTATTACGTATGAAAAACTAATTTATTGTCTACAGTTTCAACAGTTTTGACGCGACAACGTCATGGTCGTCATGGAAACAATATGAATATGTCAATGAATGAATTTGATATTGTATTTGTGTCAAACTAAAAAACTTTTGAATATTTTTTTTTGTATTTAAAATAAATGAAATTAAGACCGGAGACTAGTTGCAATAAAGGGCAAAGAATTGAATATTGCTTGGAGGAGGATAAGGTGTGTACCTACTGTTACAGCTAAAATGTGTTCAAAGTAAGTTATGTTTTGTAAACATTCTCAATTTCTTATACTTATGCTTGCTTTTGCTTCTAATCCTTAGATTTTTTGGAAGAATTGGTCAGGGAGAGGTCTCCATAATAGAAAATAAAAACACTGACACAAGCACTAACGCTAAACAGGGGCAGCCTGGCATGATTGACGAATTAGGTGCCTATCCAATTTACAATTTTACGAAGAACTTCGTTTGCCTGTACAAAACTCATTGTAACAAAAAAAAAAACCCACCATAAGAATAATAATGACTGTTATTTTGATGCCGCTACTGATTAATTAAATCAGTATAAATAAGATAATGAAGAGAAAGAATTTATAACATTAGTTTTGTATTTCAGGTCAATAGGACTAGTAAGGATGGTGCTTCACTACGAATAGCAGAAAATGAAACGGCCTACAGAAGAGATGGCACAGATGGCAAATGAAAAGCAAACATTTTAAAAATGTTGTTCTGCTTGCACAAGTTTTAGAAGCCAAATTAGAGTTTAGAGTATTGTTCAGCCGTGAATAGGCAAGAGTTACATACGCCAGCGTCAGCATCAAGAGCGACATACATTCTTTCCACATAAATTAGTAATTAGTAAATGAATAAATTAGTCATCAAGCTGGAGTAGAGTTTGATTCATCTTCCATAATTCCTCTCACTATGGCCAAGACACCTTTAGCCATTACCAGTTCTATGAGTCTGTGGGACCGGCAATGACAAAACTATTTCCTGTGTACACATTGCACGACGTACACAAACCCCTATTCCTACCCAAATTCTGTCTGTTCCCGTAGGTCTCCCGTAGGCTTGTATGATAGGTTAGGGTGTTAGGATAACTAGGGTGTTAAGTAGTTGCTGTAGGTTTATAATCAGTAGGGTGAGGTAACCATAGATACCGGGCTCAATTGTTACAAACTTAGCCACACTGTATGCATTTGGAATAACAGCCGTACTAAGCTGTAAGTCCCGGTGCGTACAAGTATTATAAAAATAAACTGATATTTGTATACAAGCTTTTTATTAATGAACTACTCCCTAAATTTCTTCTCTTTTACTTTAGATCTTGTTGACTCAAAATATTGCCACTTCCACGTTGTCGTCGGTGGCAGCGCAGAGGTCACTTTGACTGCATGTTTTGGGTAGGACAAATAAGGCAGGATACGACGTGGAGCATGTTTTGCAACATAGCTTCACAGCCACACCCTACTGGAGCATCTCCCTGCAGGGTGTAAACTTCCGTGGTCGACACGGAAGCATTGTTTTCACACAAAAGCAGCAATGTCCCACAGTATTTCTTGTTGCTATAATGTGCTTCGTTATATTTTTCATCGCTTCTATTTTGTATTGTAGGTAGGTATATAATAATAAACTAAATTGGTTAAACAGAAGTTCAAAATAAATTAAATATGAAAGCTCAGGACGGCCTTCATCAGAATTCATCTTGCAACGGTGGGTATGTGGGTAGTCCAATTGGGGTAATTTCAATTAAACGTATTGTCTTCGAAACTTAAACGACTTTACTTATTTAACAAATAATTCTACAATTGCGTAAATGATAATCACAGATATTCTGATCAACACTAATCACTTTAAAATACACTATGATTAAGGCGATGTATAGCGATTCGTCGAAAACGTGGTGCGCTGGCGACCGCTCTCAAGGAAGTGAATCCTAAGATGGCCGCCCCGCTACCATAGACTCGACGCTCCGCTAGAGTGACGTTGACAACCTGTCACTCTTGACAATGGCATTCTAATATGCGCCGACACGGCCAGACTGACATACGACCGTCCTCGGGCGTTATTGTATTCCTGAAACAAACAGTGTCTAATCACCAAGACATCCGCTCGTCCATCCTGCTACATTCAGGACTTCACATGGATTTTCGATTGTAGCGTCAAACACAGTAATAAGACATTGCAATGAACAAGTGCATCCCTTCAACCAGCCCGTAATGGATCTGGCCCGGACGACACTGCCCCCATCAACTTGTCAACCAACAGCAACACATCTGGACCGGACGAGTGCATCCCTTCAACCAACCCTATTGGGTGTGGCCCGGACGACACTGTCCCTCCGACCAGGATAGACTATAAGGATATTACTTCTGGATCGGACGAGTGCATCCCTTCAACCAACCCTATTGGGTGTGGCCCGGACGACACTGTCCCTCCGACCAGGATAGACTATAAGGATATTACTTCTAGATCGGACGAGTGCATCCCTTCAACCAACCCCACTGGGTGTGGCCCGGACGACACTATCCTTTCGGCCAGGCAATTCTGGATTAAACAGTGCTTACAATAACCAACAGACTCATGCAAGACGTAAAACATACTGGCGACAAACCTATGATTGCGGAATATCCTGTTCATCCCATATTTCGATTTGGTTATCTACATCCCATGTCTCAGGATCAGAGTGTGCACTGACAGTATCTGAATTGCCAGTAATAGTAGAAGAACCGGCGGATATAGTGTCAGAGCATGCAGTCAAGGTGTCACTATCGTTTGTGGATAACAAGTCATTCCTAGCATCTACATCTTCTGGCGCCGACTCGGCCTCATCATAATTCAGAAGGTTAGAAGCGATTTCAAGCAAACCTTCGTGTCCGTGAGGTACTGAGCGTAAATTCTCGTGGGCATACTTATAAATTCGATGAGGACTACCTAACCTTTTTAATTCGTACCGATCGTTACTTAGTACCGCCGTTATAACAAATGGACCCTTAAACTTTCTGTCCAATTTTGTCTGGTTTCGTTCACTATTTTTGAGGAAAACGTAATCACCTTTTGTAAAAGCTTTTATTTTTGCTCGGCCCTGATTAAATCGTTTAATTTCGCTTTCTGCTGCCCTTTGGACATTAACCGATGCGTCGTTCCGAACAACATCGAGGTTAAGACGTTCTGGTTGACCATGAACTTCTGAGTTTAGCTTCGACATACCTAATGACTGTGCGCGAATGCCTAACATAAGTTCTGTAGGGGAATACTTTGTTACGGATGATCGGGTGCTGTTAAGCGCAAGTTGAATATTTCCTAGTTCATCTCGCCACGTCTTGTTGGGGTCATTTTCGACAATGGTTAACAGGCTTTTGAGGGTCCGCATAACCCTCTCGACCTGGCCATTAGCCCTGCTAGAGCCAGTCGCAATTAAATGGAGATCTATCTTATGTTCGCCGCAAAAATTCTTAAAATCAGAGCTTACGTAGCAGCGACCTTGATCAGCAATGATCCGTTTAGGCGCACCAAAAAGATAGACTGCTTTTTGCAACGCGTGTACCGCGCTCCTAGCATCAAGAGAAGAAGTATGCTCTAGTAAAATGTATTTGGTAAAACCATCGATAATCACCGAACAGTATTCTTTTCGATCACTCTTCCCGCTAAGCTTTCCCGTAAAGTCAATATGTATTGTGTGCCATGGTACCGAGGCTTTGGGGATTGGGTGAAGCTGAACGGGTTGAGCTCCGGATGGGCCCTTTGATGCTTTGCAAATAATGCACGAGTCGATAAATTTACGCACGCATTTTGACATTTCGGGGAACCAATACTGCTCGTAGAGTTTATCTAAAGTTTTATCCTTTCGTAAATGTTGTAACTCATTATGGACGTGATTTATTAGCGTCCAAATTAAAGACCTGGGAACTACCGGCAACCAGGAAACTGTTTTATTACGAACGATTTTCCTATATAGGATACCATCCCTTACATCATACGTTTGAGCTACAGTATCGGGGAAACTATTACTATCGTGTTTTGAGATAAGGTCTTGTATTTCAGTATCACGTTTTTGTTCAACCGAAAGCCAATCCTGATGTAATTCGACATACTGAACTTGCTGTGTTAGCGGGTTCCTATAGACTGTACTAGCGTCATTAACATCAGCAAGAGGATTTCGCGAGAAAAAATCCGCGTGCTCCATTCCGCGACCTTCACGGTAAATAATATCGAAGTCGTAAGCTTGTAAGATAGCCCACCACCTGTGGACGCGAGGAGTGAGATCTTTTTTTGATTTGGATGCCTTGAGAGAATTGCAATCCGTATAGACTTCGAAATGACGACCGTAAAGATAATGGCGAAAGTGCTCGACCGCTCGTACAACTGCCAACGTCTCCAGTTCGTACGAGTGGTATCGCGACTCAACATCCGAGGTTCGACGACTATAATACTCCACGACGTGCGGTGTATTGTCTATCCGCTGTATGAGAATCGCCCCGTATCCATCAGAGCTAGCATCAGTGTGCAACTCTACTGGCAATTCCGGGTCAAAAATAGTTAAAACCGGCTCAGATGTAAGTATGCGTATTATGTCGTTTCGTATTTCTTCATGCTTTTGAGTCCACGTGATAGGTCCTCTCAGCTTTGTTAGAGGGTATAATGGTCCCACGATTCGTGTGAAATTAGGAATGAATTTTCTAAAATACGAGGCTAAACCAAGGAACTGCCGGACCTGAGTGGCAGTTTTTGGTTGTGGGGCATCTACTAGTGCTTGTATTTTTCGTGAGTTTGGTCTTACCTCACCAGATTGAAGGGAATAACCTAGATACTCTATTCTTTGGGTCATGAATGTACATTTTTGAAGGTTGAATGTAAATCCAGCTTCCGTTAAGGCACTTAAACTATCATCTAGACGCTGCAAACCTTCAGTGATGCCAGTCGAGTAGCATAAAACATCATCCATATATATGAGTGGTTTGTCTTTTAAGTGATTCAGAGCCCTAGTTATGCATCTCTGGTATACTGATGGAGCATTCCGCAATCCGAAGGGCATAGCAAGATACTCGTATTGCCCCTCTGGCGTAACAAATGCGGTCTTTTCTATGGAGTCAGGGTGCATCAAAATTTGATGGAACCCTGACGCCATATCTAAGGAGGAGAAATAGTTAGCCCCAGCGAGCTGGTCTATTTGCTCCTCGATACGTGGCAGAGGGTAGTGTTCGGGTCGCGTATTGGAATTTAATTCCCGATAGTCCACGCACATCCTATACGAGTTGTCCTTTTTCTCAACTAATAGTATTGGACTGGCAAAAGGGGAGGAACTTTCGCGAATGACCCCAGCGTCAAGTAATTCCCGAACCTTTTCCCTGACTATAAGTTTTTCTGCCGGCGCTAGACGATAAGGGCATCGTTGTACGGTTTTGTGAGGATCTATTAAGTTAATTTGACATTCGCCTGTCGTTACTCTACGGGAGGGAACACCTTCGGTAAAATAATCAGAATATTTGTTTAAAATCGATATTAGCACTTCCCTATCCTCCCCTAGCAAATCCGTGCTGATCTTAGTAAAATCCGGCTTATTTGGTTTTAAATTACAAAAATGGCTCGTTTTCTTAGAATAAAACATAAGATTATCATTGTCAATTTTAACACACAAACCTTGATCAAAAATATCCCTCCCGACTATGATCGGATCAGAAATAAGCCTCTCGGGAACTACGTGAAACGTCAAATTTACTGAGAGTTTATTAATGACTACATCGCATTGAATTTGAGTGGTACATTGAATATCTTCACCGCCTATGCCACTTAGGTAAACGAGGTTTTTACGCACAGTACCCGCGAGTTTATCACAAAAGCTTTCTTTTAAAAGAGAACACGATGACCCACTATCAAATAAAAAAGGGACTCGCTCACCAGAAGATGTCTCCAGGATGCTCCTGGAGGGGCGGTGCTCACACTGATGGACCTCCTTGACTGCAGCTCCACTGCCGTTCTTCTTGTCTGGACATACAGTCGCCACGTGCCCAGGCTGACCACACGTGTAGCAGGTCGGAGTCGTCCTTTTCTCCACGGCTCGTGATGAACTCGAAATATCTTGCGACTTCGATCCAATTTCGTCTCGACGTTTTCTACAATCGGCGATACGATGTCCAACTAATCCACAATAGTGACATTTGCCGGTGAATTTCTCCATTATACGGGCCCGTTTTGCTTCAGGTTCTTGCACTTCGCTATCCGTGCGTCGCTTAAGTGATACTCCACCAAGTATTCGAAATAACTGAGCTCGAGTGGTTATTGTTTGTGCGTTTAATTCGCGACGTATCAAACTGTCCTTCTGACACAACACGGATATCGCAAATCCAGTAATTACCTTCTCAGGCATCGTACTTTCAGGTATTCGTTCGATGAGATTCCATAACCGAAGAGCAGATTCGGACGCAGTCTCTTTAGCGCCTATTTGGAAGCGTAACACATCATCGAAATAGTCTTGCAGAAGTTTAGGTTTTGAAAATCTTGCAATTAGGATTTCTTTAACTGAATCCCATGTAATGGTGTCTAAATTAAGCTTTGTCAAACACGTTGCTGCACGACCTTTCAGCGCCTCCGTCAGGGCCATCAGTAAATTAACACCTTCCAGATTTTTATTTTGCACAATGAAATCTGTCACTTTACACCATCCGTCAATGTCCGAGTCTGGCTCATCCGGATCAAACTTCAAAAGAATTGTACGATTCGTACTCACAAGCGGTGTTTGTTGGACTGCTAAAACTCGAGAAAGCAACGCTTCCATGCTGCTCAATAGCTTCTCAGCAGTTCTAAAATCCGGTTGGTTTGCTTCATTCTGCCCTCCATTCGATCCCACTTCTGATGAAAGCTCAGGACGGCCTTCATCAGAATTCATCTTGCAACGGTGGGTATGTGGGTAGTCCAATTGGGGTAATTTCAATTAAACGTATTGTCTTCGAAACTTAAACGACTTTACTTATTTAACAAATAATTCTACAATTGCGTAAATGATAATCACAGATATTCTGATCAACACTAATCACTTTAAAATACACTATGATTAAGGCGATGTATAGCGATTCGTCGAAAACGTGGTGCGCTGGCGACCGCTCTCAAGGAAGTGAATCCTAAGATGGCCGCCCCGCTACCATAGACTCGACGCTCCGCTAGAGTGACGTTGACAACCTGTCACTCTTGACAATGGCATTCTAATATGCGCCGACAAATACAACTGCGGCTCCTCGAAGTACTATTGTTTACAAAACTGACTTTTCAAACATTTGTACGTCAAATGTCATTTTCTTCGGCCATCTTTGTCGTGTCTCACTTGGTTCACTTCGGTTGGCGGCGCCGCCGTAGAAAGAGATGGGGGGGGGGGGGGGAATCTCTCCTGACGGTCACGTGTCCTGCCGCGAGTTTAACATTTTTTACCCATTACAAAAAGTGTTCAACGCCGCTAAAGAAGTTTTCACTTCAAAAAAAATAAGTCGTGTGTCGTAATCACCTATTTATTTTTCAAGTGGCATGGAAGTATTTCAAAAACAACGTTAATTATAACATAACTTGAAGCAACATCTATAAAATCAATCCCTTAATGATAAACTGGTTTACATATAAGGTTAGCTCCTTTATTCTGCCATGAATAATTAAAAACCTAGTTAACAAAGATACGTATATTTTATACTGGATTATGAATAATCCTCTATTTTCAAAAGATTTATGTATTCTAAAATGGTGTTAACGTAAGCATTATTTATTGTACAGAAAAATCTAGAAGCCTAGACTTTGAAATCAAATCGCTAAATTCAAGCTACAATTACAATAATTTATTTAAATATTTTTCTACCACCTTAGCATATGCGAAGTTTTCTTGATATCTTTAACAAATCCACCACTTAGTCACCTCATTTTCATAACCCAACAACGAAAAACGTGTTTGAACGCGAACAGTATGACGTGAAAGTATTTAAATTGCTCGGTAACAGCGATAGCACCTCGGATATTTTATTAATGAGCAATTCATTAATTATAAATTAATTACGTAAGGTTTCCGCTTTACGTTGTCACGCGTAGTAATTTATAAGGATTTTTTTGATGATGTGATTTATGTATATCAGTCTATTTAATAAATCTTGTAAGGCTAGAAGATTTAGAGTCATAGAGTACACATTTGATAAGAGCCTAGAATTGGTTTAATTGAAATAAATGCTTTGAGTTTAAGTTTAATAGGTAGTAAAAACTTTCTTATATAAATATGCTCAACAAGCATATTCAAATGGTACATAAAATCCACGCCTTGTAAATCACCTCTTCCACAAAAAGGAAGGTAAACGTGAGCGCATCGTCCAATTACAAATCCATCTGATATGACATAAATCAGACCACAATCGAACAGCGCGTCGCGCGGCGAGAAAAAATAAAATTTATTCGCCGGTCTACCGCAAATGTCGGGAGTCATTCGTGGTGGGAGTTGTAAGAGGCAGCGGATGTAAGGACCAATAATAGTAATAATACAACCCCATAATATTTTCACTGCAGTGCAATTTTATAGGCATCTAATCTATCAATCCGCACTGGCATCCACCAACCCGTACTGGGCCCGCGTGGTGGATTACACAGAGAGGAGGCCTGTTTCCCAGTAGTGGGAAAGTTTTAGGCTGATAATGCTATGCAATGGGCTTTTGTCTGGCAGATATTTATCCCGGTTGCTTACTGCGTGTAGATGATTGGGTAAGTCCAGTTCTTGCCCGCATGTTTGAAAGTGACGGCAAAGATTAATATCGGGAAGTCTTTCCCGACTGTGTTGGGGTTGGCTTCCAGTCTAACAGGATGCAGCTAAATATCAGTATTTTACATGTGTTAGTAGTGTTTAATGTAATATTGCTAAAAGCAAGCTTTGGAATCCGTAGTCTTATACAGTCAAATAATTGGTGCTTAAATCTTTTGTTCACAACAAAAGACAGTACGAAACGACACTACAAAAGGCAGTAAGTTCCATAACTTACAGAATAGCACGCAAATATCAGCATCCAATAAGAATCGCTGTCACCCAAAACTTGGACCACACAACTCAAGACCAAGGGAGACGCGGCATAAATCAACCATCCGATGGGTAGGCCGAATGAAATGTGGTATGTAAATCCTATCCCCCCTAATATTGGGAGGGGATGAATTATAGTCAGGTTATCCCTCGTCCATTGTGAATTTTACTCCGGTTCTAAGATATGTACCGAATGTGTGTCAGAGAGGTGATTTATCCCCTTCCAACTGCAAGTGGTCTGTTTTTTGTCGGCCATTTTGGAAATGAACCTCAATGTGATTGGTTGTTTTTGGATGTAATAGTGGTGAAGGGTTTTTGTTTTCGGGATGCTGGAACTGCAGGTTATAAATTTTAAGGTTTTCGAAATCCCGTTCAATTGAATCTGTGGTCGTTGAAATTTTTTAAGGCTAGTTATTCAGGTTTTGGCCAGCTTAAACTTTCATGGATTGGTGACCAGATATACTCCTGATAAGGAACAAGAAAAAAACTACATTTGCGATGTAGAAATTGTTTGATATTTCAGTCACCATTCAGTAGCCTATTAAAAAGAGCGAGCCAACCTGCAGTGAAATTACCTTTGATTTATGCTATGAACCCTCTACAAATTAAGTAGATAAGTACCTGAATAAGTACATTCTAAATAAGAAAATACCTGACAGTTATTGTTATTCTAAAAAACCTCCTATCTATAAACGTATGTACTCATATGCATGTCAACAATGCGATAAAAACGGCCCATACGTCCAATTTAATACCAATAAAACTATCAGAAAACATCAAAACGAACATCAATATATTTTATTTCGACCGTTTTTCTCAAACAAAGGGGGTTTTCCACCGTTGTACCTAATAAAAGACAAATAACCTTTGTTATTAAACGGAACATAGTTCACAGTAAAACAAACCAAATATTTATTGAGATTGAAACGAGTAAAACCGCGGGATAAAACAGCATAACAATAAAAGTCGAGTTTTATTATGATTTAGTATATTCGTAGCTATATGATCCGCATTCACATGACCAATAGAATTTGAGCTATATACAAATAATCAATGTTTAAGCTTAGAGCTCAAGATATATTGGTACTGCATGTCATGTCCCTGAAAAACAATCTTAAGTTATACACCTTGCTTCAACTCTAACTCTTCAACATTAAAAGTGATTTTACCTTGACTTTTGTTCAAGGACAAAGTTGTTGCCATCGTCACGTATGCTATTATGTTCATGATTACAGTTCGCATAATGAGGGTAGGTGTAATTTGGTGACGTCATCGGCATATTGATGTGGATAACTTTTTAAGGGTACATTTGCATGCTGATCTGGGAGAAATTAAGGCTATGGATTAGGGCTTATCTCCTTAAGGACCACTTCAGGTATACTAGGCACGTTCTAGGCATGCTAATATCCCTATCACCTAGCTAAGACTAGCTTTTTTAGCTTCTAAGACCAGTTAAGGTAAATGTGTAGCTAATCGAATTTCGGTCCACAAGAAACTATTCCAGGTTGGAAATTGACTTAATATAGTCTTCAAGCGTTGTTCCTTATATGGGACCAAGTATTTAGCCATAATTAGAACTACATATATATTACATACGAGTAGTTTTAGTGCCCATGAAATCATAGATGATTCATGGACCAATGCTTCTGCGTAAAAAAAAATCAAGTAGCAAGATTCAGATTGTTCAAAACTATGCTAAAAACTAACTAACTATAAACTAGTCGACTCTTCACGTGACCAGAGGGCTGGCCTATTTCTTGGCCAAAGAATTAGCATTGCAACCCAAAGTGGCAATGCTACTGGTAGCATTGCCACTTTGGGTTGCAATGCTAATTAATTGCCCAAAAGGCTGGCCTTTTGGGCACTGTTCCTGTTGACAGCGATGCGGACGAATTCTTTGATGCCCTATGATTATTTTGTTTATTTGTTCATATAAATATTATTATAGTTTATATGTTAGCTTATATTATGTAAATATGTTTAAAAGTATTCCTACAGGCTAACTATATAGATAACCTACATGGTCGGTAAATGTCAACGAGTAAAATATTGTGAAACTATGCTAATTATACCAAGTCAAAGTCAAAGTCATAGCATTTATTTCAAATAGGCACATAAAATTCACTTTTGAACGTCAATACATATATACGAATAGTCAAAGTCAAACTTTCCAGCCTGCCTGCGGGTTCTGTGTCAAGACTTACAACGGTGCGGCTAACCAGTACTCAAGCAAATGTACCAATGGATTTTGATTTCGTCTTTGTATCGGCTATCGCAAAATTCACAAATCTCCATTTTAATGAATTTTTGCCGAGTAGTAACTGGAAACTAAGAAAAGGCAAATGGATTTACCAAAATAGAATAGGTGTACGAAGCTTTTAGGTGGTTCCTGGTAATGGCTCTTTGAGTTTCATGTTCAACCGTCATGGGAAAATGCGACCCCAACATGGATGTGAAAAGGATAGGCAGATGCCTAGCCTTTTCCCATCCATGTTGGGGTCAGCTTCCAGTCTGACTGGATGCAAGTGAATACCAGTATTTTACAAAGAGCGACTGTCTATCTCAATTCCTAAACCCAGTTACTGGGTTATACAATATTATCCCTTGGTAAGACTGAATGTCAGACTGTCGGGCTTTTAAATACCCGTAACGACTGTCAAAGTCAAAGATCCACGAATGACAGCCGGGACCAACGGCTTAATAGGTTTTCCGAGACACGGAGGAATCTCGGTATGTAACAGATGGTCACCCATCCACAGACCAACCGCGGCAAGCGCAGCTTAACCTGATCGATCGACCCGTGCGGCTGTTATTATTTGGCCACGGGCCCCTGTTTCGTGTTCAACCATTTCCAGATAATTTTCGATTTATTAAAAATGTATTCTAATAAACCATTTTCTTGATTACTTTCCTATCTCCAGTTCCAAGTACTCAAAACTCGTTTACAAGACATTTTACCAAAGTATTTCTCAGCTTAAAACAAAGGGTGACTTTTAATCATAGCTACCAGGAGAACAGCAATATATAAAGACTAGTATACAAAAAAAATGTCGTCCGCTGTGTAAGAGACACAAAAAATCAAAAAGTTTTTAATTCGTCGTTGCTAAGTTGCTTCTTTCAACTGTATTGTTCTGGCTGCTACTTACACCGAAGCATAACGGGTATCTTATTTTATAGAGCTAAGGGAATTCTTGTAAAAATAATCTTCTACGCTGTAATCACTGAGAAACTGGCCAAAGTGGAGGAGACTTGCGACGGAAATTGGTTTTCTTTTACAGAACGGAATGAAGATAGAGAATTGTGTTTATTTTGGTGCAGCGTTCTTATATTTTTGTTTCAAGACGTTGTTAATCCTATTCATGCAAAAAAAAGCAGGAACATAGCTAAACGCAGTTGGGGTTTACCGTTTATTCCTTAAATATTGCTGTAGCCAATTTATGACAGCTTATTTTCAATTCCTGTTTAACGTTAAGGCTTTGGCAGCCGCATGCATTGAGTTAAATAACTAGAGAAGCAAACCTCAATAAAATGTGTCAAAAAAGTGTAACCACTATTTAAACGTGACGACGTAGCTTTGAAACCACTAAACATTTAAAAGTAAACATATAACTGTCTCACTTACACAAGTCGCAAGAATAATACCGTCACTTAGATTAGACAAAGACCGCAATATAAACATGCAATGGCGGGATGGGGTTGCCTACCCATGCAAAATTTTACCCAACTTTTTAAACCATAAATGACGTTAAAAAAAAACGTTAGGCCAAATTATTTATAAAATATTTGAATTATGTATTTCTTATTCGATGTGTATTAGAAGTTTATAACTAATGACAATAATTAAGACATTTTCTTTTTAAATATTTTTTATTTATTCAGTTAGTCACTTTTCTCAGCAATCTGATTATTTCCACCCATTTATCACGGCGTGCTGCATCTTTAGGCACCCTGCAACGGTGTTATTATTTTAAAAAAATATTTAAAATCACTTATTCCAATAAATTAAAAAGTCCCATAAATGTGGGAAACTAAAACTAAGTTTTTAGTGGTAACACTGAACCTAATTTACAAAATTCTGCAATTTATTTATTTTACGTTGATATAAACACAGAAACAATAAAATTACGTGTGGAAAGTAATTCTGGTTAATTTATTATGTTTTTGTGATCTTGAATCGCATTCTTTCACTACGAATTTACCCATTTTGGCGATATTTTTGTCATGTGTCACTTGGTTCACTTCGGTTGGCGCCACACAGAGCACTGAAGTGACATTAGCTACGCATACGGCTGTGGCCTTATGACAAGTGGCAACGCCTTGGCGCGGTAATTACTGATCTAGTGTAACATATATATCAATGGCCGCATGTTGAAAAAGGAAAAAAAGAAAGAAATGCAAAAGAAAGGTTCACTCACATCTCACGTAAAACCATAAATGATGTTATTGTATACCAACCATAACTTAAAATTGTATGTGAAACTAAAACTAGTGATACAATTTGTAATTTGGTACTAATCAAGTTCTACTTTCCTGGACACTTCGGTGTAACATACAGCCAAGTGTCTCAGCTAAATATCCGAGATTACTCATAATTCGAGTCGGAGTTAGTTCGGAACAGAATCCTGTCGAATATTCTTTTACCACCCCCCGGGGTAATTGGGGGATGATGGGGAAATTAATGGAATTATTAGAGGAAAGTCTTAGGGAATTATTCAATTAAGTATACGAGTATTATCACGATTTCTGTTCGATTGAATGTGAAGATTTTTGGAAGTTATTATTAAAATTTTATCCTTCACTTTTCCTGTGAGGGTTTTAAAATTGGATAGATTTGATGAATTATTAAACGTACTGCATTATTAATATTACCTTTATATTATGTATACGTTTGTTATAAGTAGGTACACTAAATGTTCAGCATATTTTTGTGTTAACACATAACTAATACTTTTAAAAAGAAAATATTTGGTCAAACAAAGAACTGTTTAAATGTTTATCGCAATTTTGAAATGCACCTTGATCTGTATAGAAAGACCAAACCAACTAAAGGACCAGAAAATTGCATTTACAATACATACCTACACGAAATAAGAAATGTCTTCCCAAAAAGTCATATTAATCACAGATAAAGAAAGATCCATTCCACTAGGTCTCCGTAAACCCGGGGACTGTAATTTAATTTCAACTTTCCCCTTATCTCGATACAGCTTGATAAGAGATTTAATTAAGTTTACAAACTAAGTAATTTTTTATTACATTTTTAGAGATTTGTTGTCCGCAGTCCAGTGGTTTTGTAATTTAGATTTGGATTTTCAGTTAAAATTTTTAAGGACTTTTGAGAAAACATTTTTGCACGAATTTCTCCTGTCAGATTATTACATTTGGATAAAGTGACAGGTTTTTTGCAGTCGAACCCAAAGTTTACCCCAACCTAAAGACACTTGCCGCATATTTTTTTCACTACGGCATGAAATTATGGCCATTAGTAGTGTCAATTTCGTTGGCCTAATGATCGCAAGCGTGACTGCTGAATAAGTGGTCGGGCAAAGTCTTATTTGGTTTTTCATCAGGAATCATCCAACAGTACGGAGTTTGTATTTATGTCCGGTTGATGGCAAGACCCGCGTATTACAGACCTAAACATAACGGGCGATGTGCGAGTCTAGGCACAATAGGTTCTTTCCTACACTTTTGCCTAATCCTATGTGAAATATAGACGTGATATTCGAGGTATTTTATATTGAAATGAAGGAAGAAAGTACCTTCTAAATGTTCACGGGTTCAAAGTCTCAATAATGTCGAGTCGTGTTTAATAATAGAACTTTTATGATTAACAGTCGCTTTCGCGGTAGGCTAAAGGAAGTGTTTCGAAAGATCTTTAGATTGCTTGATTTATTACTTTTTCAGCGAAAATAGGACTTAATTCTGACACTGAAAAAATTATTAGCTATAGGTTCTTTATTCGCTGTATCGTTTGGTTTTGTAATTCAACTTTGGTTTATTGCTTTTACCTAGGTAGGTAGCCATGATCCATTCACTGTGTTATGGGAAAAGATGCAATAGTAGTGTTAAAATACAGTTCAAATCTTATTGCTCTCTTATTATCATTGATTTTTGTTGTTTAGAGCAACAATTCATGATGTGCGCTTTTATAATTTCTATCGGCATGAAATTGTTATGGAAATACGTTGACGTTATAACGTTATCGCAGACGGAATTTAAAATCATAATAATCAGCCTATAATATTGTCTCATTGCAGGGCAAAAGCCTCCCTTTCCTGTTTCCACTCAACTCGATCCTGAACCAATATAGACCAATCCCGCATTGGCGTCACTTTCGTCCCGCCATATACGCCTAGGACTTCCGCGATGTTTTTGCACGTTTTCAGGGAGCCATGCTGTGGTCGTCTTTATATATTTCCATACGTTTTACATCCCTGTGTTATCGTGATGCTGTGACGTCATCGTGGACGTCACGGAACACATTTTAAAAGCACACATTAACTAACACGAGATTTGACAACAGCGCCCTAATTGCGTAACACTTATCAATCTCGATCTGAATCATTTTGAAGGATATTGCTAATCCATTTGCTTCATATGTTCGAGCAATTCGTCTCCTCAATAACGTAAATAACGCAATGAATGTGGTTGAACTGTCAAAATGAAAAACATTGCTACTGATATCGTGTTACGCAATTAACACGCAGATTTAATAACCAGAGTCTTGCTCAGGCCATGAAAATTCGGCACCGAGTTTGACATTTCTAATGTCAATTAGTCACACAATCACATTGATAAAATCTATTTTAATAATCACCGTGTTTAACGCTACGTAAAATATTACTAATTAACATACCAACAGTGAAATGAACATTATAAATGATTGTATTGCATGTTACAACCTAAACCGTTTTAATTTGTTTATTTCTGCGGTACAATAGAACTGAAGGGCAATTCTCGTAATTTAAAACGTTCAAAATCTAGTCGCAGTCTCATCTCAGCGACAAACAAATGTCAAAATGTAGGGAAATTAGAGGTATTTTTGACAGATTGAGACAGATCAGACTGTGAACGTTCTTAAAATTACGAGAATTGCCCTCCAGATGTTAGAAGGTACAGTGGGTTTTAAACAATAGCAACCCTAGCTAATCTTGGACAGATCGTGTGAGGACAATGTAGATTGGTGATTGAAATGGTCTTTTGAGAAAATAACCACACAGATTTGAGTGGACAAGTCCAGTGAGTGCAAACAATTTTGTCAGTAATCGTGAAGCTCAACTCGGAACTTGAGGATTCTGGAATTAATCTGGATGCAGAAAAAATATTTAGAGATAGCTCATTAGCATAAACATAATGAGTGAGACGTAGATTATTGTGACGATGTACTTTACTGTCAATAGGCTAGTAGCCAAAATGCTCGATCAACATTCTCCGATAGTTGCGACAGTTCTTAGGCTAGTATTAATTGTGAGGATAACCTTTTTTAAATTGCGAAATGGGCTAACTCCTGTCCTCGATCTCGCCTGGTGGAAAGCAAAGGAGTAGGTCAACGATGGAACGAGTGAGCCCAGAAGATGCCTATTCACTCTTACTTTGAAGGCTGGCGGGTTATACGAGGAAAGGAACACAGACGCTGGCAGAGAGCTCCACACTTTGACCGCGCGCATTATAAATGTGCCGCAGAAGCGCTGAGTACGACTAATCGGTATATCTATCAAGTGCGGAGGGTACCCTGAAGTACGTCTGGTAGTCCGGTAGTAACAGGGCGATAGTGAGATCAGGTCGTGGAGCTCCTGCGCACACTCTACGAAGTACAGTCTGTAGAAGACCGACAAGCAAGATTCACTAGAGGCCTAAACACTGAATATCTTGGCCCTTAATCCCGATAGCTGATTGGCAATTTTGTGTTAAGCGTTTTTATGAAGCAGTCTTATCAAGGGGTATCAGTAAGGGATTTTTGAGATCAGATAGGCAGTCGCTCCATGTAAAATACTGTTATGCAGATGCAACCGGTTAGACTAGAAGCAAATCCCAACATAGAAAAGACGGGCAGATGATGACGACAATTAAATCCATTCATAAGAATAATGAGCTTATTATCAAACCTACAGTACAATACAAAGAAAGAAAAAAAAGGGTCATTTACACCTTCCGAGGCGAGCACGCTACGACGGCGCCCCGACCAAGTCACGTATCGGTTTAACCCAGGCTTCGAGTTCCGAACTACGATCCCGAACTCCATAGAGCCAGGATTAAAGGATTTGCTATTGTCGACGTGTTACCAACTTGGAAAAAGCGGTAAGCCACCGGCAGGGACACGAGTTTTTCGTGTTATATTTGGAATATGGTTGTATTTTTCCACGAAGGAGGGGAGAATATTGGTGTGGTTAATTTTTCTGTAAATATATGGTATTTTTAGATTTTTTTTATGAAATTAATAGAAGTACCAGGTTATCATAGAAAAAGGTGGTCACGTGGCGTGGGTGATTTATAGCTCCGTGCGAAGGCAATGACATGAGAAATTCTATAGCAAAAATCAGTAGGGCAGGCTACAGATTGTTATCTCTTTTGTTTTCTCGACATGGAACTAGCTCAAGAATGAAATAGATTATAAACTCTTTTTTTATTAATCTTTGTTGTCCCCACCGCTGGGCAAAGGTCTCTCCCGTCAACTGTATTACCCTCAACTATTTCCCCATAGCTTATAATCCAAACTAATATTATAAATGCGTAAGTAACTCTGTCTGTCTGTCTGTCTTTTCTTCACGCCTAAACTACTGAACCGATTTAGATGAAATTTGGTATAGAGATAGTTTGAGTCCCGGGGAAGGACATAGGATAGTTTTTATCCCGATATTCCCACGGGATCGACACATATGCGGGTGAAACCGCGGGGCGCAGCTAGTCACCTATTAATGGCTGCCCACACTGGCAAAACTATTTTATTAAGCTCAATCACTACTTCTAAACCTCTACTCCACATGACACAGTTCATTCAACAAACAGGTACTAAGTATTCAACAAACAGGTACTAAGTATTCAACAAACAGGTACTAAGTATTCAACAAACAGGTACTAAGTATTCAACAAACAGGTACTAAGTATTCAACAAACAGGTACTAAGTATTCAACAAACAGGTACTAAGTATTCAACAAACAGGTACTAAGTATTCAACAAACAGGTACTAAGTATTTATCCCTCTTCACAAAGAGACTGACCACAATTATGCATTTCAGGAGCTTTCGAACCTGAACTAGCCAGTAACCGAATGCTTTTTGACGATATATTTTGTGAGCTTTACGTGGGGAAATGCGCTGTTCAAAGGAATTATTTTCTTAACGAACATAATTTATTTTATTTAAAGCGTGCATTAACATAGCTTACGAAATTCTTGAGGAACCTAGCAAGGCCTCTTGTTTGTCTCTTTTGATCACACCACACTATTAACCGATTCAAAAAAGAAGGAGGTTGTGCATTTGACACGTTTGTTTTGTATAATACGAAGCGAAGGATAATTATTTACACAGCATTGTTTCACCTGTTACGATATTTTTTTGTCTTTTACGAGGTCCACAAAAAAAAAAAAACGTGCATGTTTGATCGATCCAGTCTAAATACTGTTAAATCCTCTCCGAATAATGTTTTCTTTTTACTACGTTTGGACAACGTCCTAGGTAATTCTTCGGGAGATAGGTAATATTCACAACATCTATCTATATAACTAGCCTGTAATGTCCCAATGCTATACAAAGCCTCCCTCTGCCTTTTCCACACTTCTAAAACTTCTTCTTATCTTTATTTGCTTGAAACTTATCGCACACAATAAGGTCTATAGGCCTGCTTCTTCATTCTACAAAATATAATACGACTAAATGCAATCAACACCAAATAAAACCTACTAAACTTCAACCATTTCTTCCTTGTAAATAATTATAGTAATTACCATAATATGAGCAATAAATATGAATTATTAATGTTTGTTTTGCGTGTGGTAATCTGAACTGCTCGTTCTCTTACGTATGTAATACGAGGTAAGGTTAATAAGCTGTCATTAATTGTTATGGAGTTGCATTCTGACGTGAAAAGTTGCACGCTTTCGTGTGATATGTGGCGAGGCATGGGTGTATTTTGTCACGTCTGCGATAACTTAAAGTGCAAATAGAAATCACAACACAACCCGTTGATGACATAAACCCAACATTAACATAAGCATATTTTTACTAGAAAAGTATAAGAACCTGCTAAAACTACTTCTTAGACACTTTTAAACAACATAGCTGTCCCCAAATATATCATTCCCAGCTTTAATTCTAACCAAAACGCCTCACCTAGAGCACCAGAATTTTACCCCCATCCTAACCCGCATTCGTCAAAACTGCATACAACACAACGTGCAGCCACCAATAAAAGCGTCCAAACATTCATTTCACCTTATTCCCACCACAAAGAACTTCAAACATGGCGGCTTCGTTCGAAATTCGAAACCGACAGCTCCATAATCCAATGACTTTCAACTAGCCAGTATTACGGCGCAGAACTCCGTATAAAGGATCTAAATTACCCCCAAATGGGGGATGTAATCGATTTTTCTTTGCCTACCCTCAATTAGCCGTATCTGGCGTGTGGATGTATCAATTGCAGGTACCGTTCGCAAAATAGTTGGGAAGAAAGTTTTGTAATTATAATAGTACTATTACTTGGTGCAGAGAGAGTTTTAGAGAGTTTTTTCTATTTCTGTATGTCAAGTATCAAAACAACACATTTTCCCTTTAAGGGATATTTAGAACATTTCAATAAATTAAATTCAATAGATAATGGTCTCTTTCATGGGTTTGATTCTCAGGTCGGGTAAAGTGTAATTGAGTTTTTCCATCAGGAATTTCTCAGAAGCAGCCCAGAGCCTGAATTTGTGCCCTGTTGACGGCCATAGACTCCTCCCCTATTTCATGGTACTAAAACATAACTGGCTTATATTACACTCATGTGAGTGTAATATAAGACAGTACCCTTCGTATCGATCGTGGATCCACGCGAGGCACAATGGCTTTTTGACTGTTTCTGTAATTAAGGTATTCAACTGGCTAAAGGCGTAATGATATGTTATTATTATGAAATGAATTTGGCACATTCACGTTGCTAACGCTACATACCGGGCCATCTAATTGCACTTCGATTGTCCGGACAAGGTAGCAGTTAATTTAGCACACGCGTAACGGACACGACACGACAGCGGGTAGGGCTTAACACCCAATTGTTTCGCTAACAATAGGACGCTTATTTACATAAATTTTATTTTATGTAAGTATTGAACAATTTTAAGTTGTAGATTTGTGACGAAATGCAAACAGAATTCCAGTACTTTTTTAACGTTTTTTTTGCATCATAGACCACTTTATACCTACCGCACATGAATATGGACATTATTCTAATGTGACTAATGTTCTTATTCATATAAAACACTTCCTCATATTAGCTTATACGAATATGAACATTTTGATTACGCATAACGTTTATGTTTGTATGGAACGTTAACTTTATTTAGCAAAGTCAAAGTGCGATAAATGTGATGTAGCCTAAAATCTACGACAAAATACTATTTGGTGTTGACCATGACCAAGGACAGAAAAAATCTTTTATGCCACATAACCTTCAAATTTTTTTCTTCTAAAAAAGTGGTCGTACACACTAAAGATGACCACTAGCTAAGGCTTAACTGTACAGTTATCAACATAATCGCTGTTGAATCTCGGGAGATTGCCACTTTGTCGGACAAAGTACTCTTAACGCTTAACGTGTTGTTGACTGTACCCGTGATTGGATTCTACAATGTGGGTAGTCTAAAAATAGATTTGACCATTCCTATTTTATTAATACCGAGTATGGATTCCCTTGAATTTTTTACTGAAATTAATATAAGGTTCGTGGCTAAATAATAACAGCTGCACGTGTCGATCGAAGGTAAAGCTACGCTTGTCGCGGTCGGTTCATCGATGGGTGACATTTTGAGACCCCTCTGTGCCTCGGAAAGCACGTTAAGCCGTTAGTCCCTACTGTCATTTGAAGATCTTTGATAGTCATAAGCCGGAAAAAGAGTCTGACTATCGGTCTTAGTAAGGGGTGTCGTATTACCCACTGACTGACTTGTGGAGGTCAGATAGGCAGTCGCTCCATGTCGCTTCAAAATCTCATGACTTTGAAGAAAATTTATCGTAATCCACATCGACATTATGTATTGTATTGCTTTAATCATAAATTGATTTTATTGAATGTGTAAATAACATAAATATTAATCAGTCTTTATTATTATAAGTAGCTAAACCTGTTTGCATGCCTTAGTTAGGGTAGCTAGTATAGGATCTTATTTTTAAACTTGACATCTGTAACTTGTACCTACTTTTTATGCAAATAAAGAACAGACAGTCTCTTGGGTACATTACCAGTCGACAGCGATGCGGATGAATTTTTCGACGCTATATTTTAGTTTGTCTATAGTTTTAGTTAATTTAGGTTTTAATTTTGTTATTTTCCACCGAAACTTATCTATACTTATAATAAATCTGTAGAAGTGAAAATTCTGTACTTTGAAAATATCAAAAAAATAAATGGCAGGGGGTGTTACTAGACCGACACCGAACCCAAAAATGTGATTAACAAAATTTTTGTCTGTCTGTCCGTCTGTCTGTCTGTCTGTCTGTTTGTTCAGGCATCATTATTCTTTAATATCCTGGACACCACACTGGGTACTTTTTATCCCGGAAAAGTATATACAATAAAAAACAAACTTAATTTTGCGGTTCGATCCCTAGACCCGATTACTGTACCAACCGCAAATAATAAGTTCGTCGTAGGTTACGTGGAGAGTGTGTTCTTTGTGAAGCGTAGGTATCCACTAAGAAACTGTTTTTCCAAATTCCAACCCTAAGAGGGTGAATGGAGGGAGGGTGAAATTTCACGCGGACGAAGTCGCGGGCAGAAGCTAGTACCTTAATAAATAAGTTCTTTCTCTAAAAAAAATAAACAACTATTCTATTCCAAAATTCTTTTACCTGGTTGAATGCCAAATTCTCTCGCATAAATTATATTTATTGCTTGGACACTTCACGTGACCAGAGGGCTGGCTCGTTTTTTGGCCAAAGAATTAGCATTGCCATTCAACGTGGCAATGCTGCCAGTCCTCTGGACACGTTTCCGGATAACAACGATGCGGACGAGTACTTCCCCATAATCATAAAAAAAAGATATATTCCTTGAGTCAGAATATCTTATTTTTACGTTTTAGTAAGCTACCTTGCAATTACACCTTTGTCAATTTCAGCATACTGCCTCTTATGTGCTGTACGCACGATATATCAAGCTATACATTTTCAGTATATGCTGACTTGTTACTCTACGAAAAGCCTATACAATGCGAGGTCAACTAAAACTGGCTATCTATAGCTTCATGTGTCGCCGTGCGTACCTTAAGACCAAAACTTTTACTTGACAATCTTAACTTTCTAAATTGCTATCCGGTCCTTTGAAACGTCGTTCTCCTACTTTTTAAAGCTTATGAAGGATGTAATAAGTATCAAAAGTTATTAATAACATAACATCATCATCACGGCTGCATTCCCTAAAGGAATGGGCAGAGATGTACATTAGTACACTCATATTTTTTGTGAATTATATATATTTAAGTCCTATGTAATGGGCGGCGAGCCTATTGCCTTCAACCGGGCAAAAATCTCCGCTCCAAGCTGCTGCTGAAATATCCCTGCTGGAAAAATCCAATAACACTTTGTCCAATCTGGGAATCGAACCCAGGGCCTCTTGCTCAGCATTAGCGCTTTCGACCACTAAACCAACAAGGCAGTAGCTATTAATATTTTAATGAAAACTATGCATCGAATTGTTTTCTTAAAGCCTTATTAATTGCTGAGTCAGTTAATTTCCAGTCAAATTACGAAAAAACCAACAGCCAATTGCTTGACAAGATATTAAGCAATTAAATAGATGAAATTATCTATCACTAACTGCGGGGTAATTACGTAACAACACACTAACAGTAGCAAAGGCTTTCATTTTCACAGTTCAACAACATTGAGAGACAACACAACAACGTGAACGTGTGTTCAACAACGTGAGAGCAGTGGTGGCCCAGTAGTATCGGCCGCGACTTACAAGTTGTAGGTCGTAGGCTCGAACCCAGATAGGCGCTTTACTTTAAGTAAATTATTTCATAACCACTGCTCTCAAAAACGGTGAAGGAAAACATCGTGAGGAAACCGGCACGTCCTAGAACCAAAAATTCGAAAACATGTGATATCTACCAACCCGTACTGGCCCCGCGTGGTGGATTACGGCCCACTCCGTCTCACAGAGAGGAGGCCTGTGTCCCAGCAGTGGGAACATTATATGCTGATTATGATAAACAACATTCATTGCGTTATTTACGTTGTTGAGCAGACAAATTCTTCGAACAAATGAAGCAATGGTTTAGTAATATCCTTCAAAATGATTCAGATTGTGATTTATAATGTGTTACGCAATTAGGGTTCTGGTCTTTAGTGGTTAACTAATAACGATCACTCAGACATACATAGGGCATACATATCTCGCAGCTAAAACGAGATGTTATCACGTGTTTATAGCTTCAGTGCTACACTGTGATGTAGGTGTACGATCTCATTAAGATTATCTGCCTGAGTTATTACCTGTTTATGTTATTAGGCTTGGTCTAAACTAGATTGTGATCGCAATGATGTTGTATGGGCTAGTAAAGTACTTGAGTGGTACCTGGTGGTGGTGGTGGTCCTATTATTGTTAACCAGCGTGACAATGTCATAATATACGCCAGGTAATAGAGCTCCTTTTGAAAGGGATCCGTCAGAAAAAGTACAGAATAGAATAGAATACTCTTTATTATGTACACCATATAAATTACAGACATAAATATAGAAACTTTACAATGGGTGACACAATGGGCGGTCTTATCGCTAAGAGCGATCTTTTAAAGACAACCTTTGGATGGATTAAAAACGGGAAGGACAGACAAATACTGTAGGTAGTCTGTGGTGTTTACACCATTTACACAATACAATAAATACATACATAAAGTACTATTAATCACAGTAGTACTATTACTAGTAGCGTGTGTAGTAGTAGTGTGTAGTAGTACTATTATTACAGTCTGTTCTATTCTATTTTTAATTATGGCAAGTAAAGCCGATGTCGACTATTCTGCCAATGTCTAAAGGGAATTGGAAAAGCTAGTGTGTGTGATAAAAAAAAGTAGACAGCGCCTTCACGTGGTAGCTGTAAGGGTGGTTTTCGTAATACATGTGTTACTAATGATGTACGGTTGACTGTACTATGATTGGTACGTTACACCATGACAATAGCTGTCCTTGACCTACCCTCATTATTGTCAGATTCAGTAATTTTTCATTTCAAATGATCTCAACTGTCACTAATGAGACACGATTAATTTTTCTATTGTTACCGAACTTAATAAGCTTAGGTAACAGACGAGGGGATATCCCCTCGTCTGTACCAACTATACTAAGTCTATAATCGATATAGTAAAGTGACCAAAATTTTTCACTAATCAAAAACTATACATAAGTACAGTTTAATGTTAGAGCAATGACCTCTATTGCCAAGCTAAAACGCTCCAACTTATACTATAACTTTGGGTAAACTAATGTCTGCCTCTAAACAACATTGTTGCGTTCCGGTTTGACAGGTACGGGTGCCGGTGAAAATTAGATCCTTTATGTGGTTAACGGCTACGTTAGGCAACCCCTTTTCCTGTAAGGTTTTCGTAAAGGTGGATTGAAAATTTGTCGAGCATAATGTGTACGAGTACATTGTACAGACGCCATCCCAGCTACCCGAAACTGTCAAATTTTCCCAATCAACTTTGAACCTTATGCTTTAGCTTTAAAGTTGAAAATCGATTAAAGAATTTTGACAGATTGTAGTAGCTTGATGAGCTGGCGTCTGTACAATATGTATTATTAACACCATATATAACATCTCGACTGATTCCCTGAAGGTTTAGACAGAGTTATACCTGTATTACACCCACATTTCACCAGTTTAGGCCTAACATAATAGATGGTGAGCCTACTTATATCAACCGGACACAAATCCAGGCTTCGGGCTGCTACAGAGAAATTCTAGATTGAAAAACCCAATAACACTTTGCCCGACCTGGGAATCGAACCCAACACTTCATGCTCTTCAGTAGCGCTTGCGACCACTTAGGTATTAGTATAATCATGTGCGAATAACAATAATTACGGTTTCAATTCTGTTTGTTTGTAATAGTATATCGTGCATAATAATCGAATATTATGTGGTACGTTATCTGATTTTAATTATTCAAATCCACAGCCATTGTCAATCCGACAGATTTATATAAAATCAAAATGAAAAGTCATTTATTCAAATTAGACTGAGAATCAGCAGAAGACTTAATAAACGTCAAAATTACAAAAGACCGCCCCCTCTCAACACTTCCTATTGCTTTCGCTAGGAAGAAGAATTGGCGCAACAAACTCCCCAGCAGCACAGCTGTCTGTTCAGTTAGAAAAACTTTAATTCTATACAATAATATACAAATTTATAATAAGTCATAAAGTTAAATTCACTCCTAACAAGAAAATATGGCCTTAAAAATTAGCAATCCCCCCGGCACAACCGCGGGTCTTTCTGTCCGAATTCGGACAATAGCCACAAACATCATAATACATAATTCAAGGCCTCACATATTTGGCCGGAAACAGAAATACATAAAAGCAGAACGTGACACAAAAGTCGGGGTTTGTGACTGGTGGGGTGAAAATACACAATGTCATTGTTGACAAATAAATGAGAAAAATGTTAAAAAGTTTCCGATTTAAAAAGTATATTCTCAAAACGGTAAAGGAAAACATCGTGATGAAACCGGCATGTCCTAGAACCAAAAATTTGAAGACATGTGACATTTACTGGGCCCGCATGGGGGATTACGATTTTCGTTTTTTTATCTGATGTATTGTGTGTATTTTAATCTGTGCTAAATAAATGTATTTTCTTTCTTTCTTTTTTCACTCTTCACTCCCTTTCACAGAGAGGAGGCTAAAACCGTATGTTGGTTAAACTCACGCCTTTTTTCCTTGGGGGTAAGCAGAAACTACAGAACGCCACTTGCTACGATCCTTATATACTTCGTTCGCGTCGATTACATTAATACATCTGGCCATATGTGCACACCGGTTAAATAGCAACTACAGCAGAATATTATAATAGTATTGTTACAGTATCACCTACGACAAACTGAAGCCGAACGATAAATATAATCCCATTGCCTTCAAAAATATTCGTTTCTGTATACCGGCTCGAAGGACCAAAAACAACAAATATCCGAATCTTGTTCAGTAAACACATATCAAGTCATATAACGAGATAATATTACCCCAAAGGCTATAACTGGGCATTAGGATTTATGGAGTCCCTTTTGGGCCTCCTTGGACAATGTTTAAATAAATGTCCGCTTGTAAAATGACTAAGCGTGTTTATTTTCTGTTTTGTATTATTTTAGTTCTTCAAGGTCATAATACCCACTTGAGATTAGAGTCACCTTTCCCCAGTGTTTCCCTTCTTTCTAGTGTGTTTCTAATGATTTTAGCGCTTGCTTTCAGTCTTTAATATGACGCAGAAAAGTTATTACAATTATTTTATAAATCACACAATGGCAATTCCGAAATCCCAAAGTTAGAACTGTAAACAGATTTAAAGTTATTTTTTTTTTAGTTTGTTCCCTATTTGGCGGAATTATGCTTCATCCATCCTGGGAGTAGGAGACGAAGTGTCTGTTGGCAGACGGCGAGATGGGCGGACGACATTGTGACCATCACGGATAGAACCTGGATAAGGCTGGCACAGGAGCGTGGGGATTGGCATATGAAAAGAGAGGCCTATCCTCAGGAGCGTGTGAAGTCTTGCTGCGGATAATGATGTAAATGATACTTCGTCATCATCTGGTTAGCCTTTTCCCATATCCTTATCCCCCTATATTGGGGTCGGCTTCCAGTCTAACCGGATGCAGCTAAATACCAGTATTTAACATGGAGCTACTGCCTGTCGGACCTCCACAACTACGATTTATATTTTACTAGCAGCGCCCCGCGGTTTCACCCGCATAAGTTTACCGTGGGAATATTGGGATAAAAACTATCCTATGTCCTTTTCCGGGACTCAAACTATCTCTATAACAAATTTCATCTAAATCGGTTCAGCGGTTCAAGCGTGAAGAGGTTACAGACAGACAGACACACTTTCGCATTTATAATATTAGTATGGATTACATTCTACCTTGTGCTGCTTACGTGGCCGCGTTAAAAATATTAAGCAGGTAACACAAAAATCCTAAGCGTGAATCCATGTACAAAAAAAAAAAGAAAACTGTAGAAAATAATACAAAAAGAAACTTGGACAATATTATATTCGTAGGCTTTCAATATCGGTTGACCCAAACGCCGTATAAATATATAGCTGTTAATGCGATACTGTTGTATTTTGGTCCTGTTGCCCATTCTGGTCCTCCGGGCCGCACGTGCCGATTGTATAGTAGGCTCTAATGGGTTTCTTATGAGAATGGGTTATGAGGACTTGCGGAAAGATTTTGGTGTGGATGTGATACGTATTTTGGTGTGAACGTCAATAGAGCTTTTAAGTAGAGATGATTTTGAAAGTAAGATACAAAGATAACTTTGTATGTAGGAATTTCTCACTTACAGCCCGGGGTCTGAATTTATGCCCGGTTGATGGCAATAGGCTGGCCCCCTATTACATGGGGCTTAAACATAACTGGCGAAATGTGGGTTAACTATAGATACATCTCTACTTAGCCCATCGGGATTACAGGTGTGATGATAATTATGTTATGGATTATGTAAACCATATTAATTACAGTTTTCAATGTTTTCTTTAATGTAAAATGTAGGGTGACACAATGGGCGGTCTTATTGCTTAAAGTGATCAGTAAGATAAAATAATTGAGGCAGATAAATTTATAAAAAATCATGTTTCATGCCAATAGACAGGGCTTTCATGGCTACGCAAAGTAACAAATAAAAGTGTTCGAAGTTTCAGCCATTTCATAAAATTATACTCGAAAAATAATTGAATGCATCTACTTAGGTATTACTAATTAGAAAAAATTGCTAAGTTCAAATCGTATTACAAAATGTAGACATTATCTCAGACACTCCTTCCTTACAAAATCAATACAATTCCTTAATACACGAACAAAAAAATAGCATTAAAAAACTTAAATAATTTAAAGTTGCGACAAAACTACGGTTCTTCGGCGCTGCAAAGTTTTCCCATTGAATATATTAGAACTTTTTATATCAACTTGGTTAATATTTCAATAAGGGATTTACATACTTGATGTGGAACTATCCGGAGGTTTGCAAAGATTATTATTATTATCTTTTTTATCAGTGAGATGGTGGGTCCTTAAATTATGCATGTATACTTGTATAGGATGGGTTTTTATGCTATTAAACTTAGGTTATCAGCGTCAAGCTTATAAGGGATTTACATACTTGATGTAGAACTATCCGGAGATTTGCAAAAATTATTATTATTATCTTTTTTACCAGTGAGATGGCGGGTCTTTAATTATGCATGTATGTATACTTGTATAAGGTGGGTTTTTATGCTATTAAACTTTGTTTATCGGCGTCAAGTTTGACGTTTTGGTTAACAATATTTTATGCTTCCGTTGTTATCAAAGGTGACTAGGATTTCATATGTATTAAGAGGATATCCGGCATAGTCCTTCTGTGCAAAATACAGTTACTATTTTTGGATGTTTGAAAGTCGTTAAGCCATGTCATTTACCAGGATAAAAGGCAACCTAGGAGTTAACCCAGGCTATAAACTATCTGTGTTCCAAATTTAATTAACGTCATTAGTTTATTAAATATGCTCTCTGTTTCCAAGCCAGATCCTAATGTCACTTTAATAATTTCCGCCATTTATTTGCCAAATAAACTTATTCAATTACTTAAAAATTTTGTGTTGAAAGCTGGTTGCCTTGTTTACCCCTTAAACAATTTATAGACATCTGATAAAACGCAGATCAAAGGACCAAATCTAATTTTAATTTCTTTTCGTTTAGTATTTTTGGGAAATCAATGAAACTTTTAACATAAACTCCTCACACAACACAGCAATATCAATATGACAATGATGAAAAGCTGTCGACGCGACTCTTGGAAGCAATACTCTTCAGTATTCCTGTGACGATGGACTATTTATTTAGGCTCGGTTATTGGGCTCATTGGGTTGGCCTGCATAGACTACATTATTTTGGGTATAGCCGGCGGCTATTGATTGTGATTGTCTGGCTAAGACATTTAAGGGGTGGTGTAAGGTTTTTTTTTTTTAAATTTAGTACAACACTCGTTTGAATGGTATTATGGTTACTATGACACTGGTTGTTTTAATGTTGGCAATAAGCTGTTTCAGAAACTTTTTTAGAGGATTTATAGCATGGGTGTAAGTAAAAGAATTTTTCTGAACCAGTTTACGAAAATAAATATCATTTACCAAAATATTTAAAAATGTTTCGGAACGAAGGTACATATTTGCTATATGAAATAAACTATGTAAACATCAATACAACATCGTATATTAACAAATGCATACACGTAACAATTTGCGAACTAAATGTTGCTTTATCGACTAAATCAAATACATCGCATTCACTCAGCATTTTGGAATTTCCTATTACGTACTTCTATTTGTAGGTATCTGCCATCGTCAGTTTGGTTTATTTGAAAGCTATAGTATTCTTAAATTTACCTAGAATTCTACTTGCATATCATAACATCACGCCTGTGTTCACGAAAGGGATAAGCATCGGCATTTAGTACATACATCCACTTTGTTACTCATGTTTAATGGCTAGTTTACACAGTGCGAGCTAGCGTACGAGTCAGCCTGCCGAGTGACTGTATTGCAGTAACTTGCACTGTTTGGACGTAGTAACTTAAGAGTAACTCGTAGGTGCGAGTTGGACAGTAGCTCGCATCCGAGTTACTTCAACATTTTTTGTTTTCACTCGCCTGTTCGCCCGGCAGCAACTCGCACATGGCAGCAGCTCGGTCATCACTTGCATCGTTTGGACGCGTTCGGCTGTAGCTCGCAAATGCCAGCCGGACAGTTGTGAGCGGAACCTGTGTTTCTTGTGTGCCCTTTTCTTTCGGTCTTTTTTTAAAGTTTTTTGCAGGCATTTTCCAATTATTAACATAATATTGTTGTCTTAGACCTTATTACCGTTTTTTTTTTTTAAATTAAAACACGTTCTTCGATATCGCGACAACTCGCAAGACTGGTCAGCAACTACTTATGTGTCGTGTAGACAGCAAGGGCGAGCCGAGCTACTGGCGTACAAGTAGACAAGCCGAGTAGGTGTCTACTGGCTAGGCAGCAGCTCGCACTGTGTAAACTAGCCATTAGTCCCACGTAAGGGGTTCATTGTTATTTACCGGGAACAGATCCAGACACCGGGCTGCTATTGAAAAATGTCTGATGGGAAAACCCAGTAACATTCTGAGGACCCCTATCCTCAGCTGGTGCTAGCGATCACTAGACTCATGAGAAATACGAATTATACTTAAAGCAAAATAAAAATAAAATATTCTTAACCACTGATAACACTGAATACTAATAAAACACACAAGAGTAAACCTTATGTGGGATATTTATAAAGTCTATAACACATTGAGCGAATAAAATAATAACAATAAGCTCCGAAATTAACAGTAATAAGGAGTACGTGGCAAAATTACTTTACCTGGTTCCTGTGTTAAGCTCAGAACTGTGGAACAGAAATGATTGTGTTAAATACAAGAACACATTTGTTTTTCATTTTTATTTTATACTATATCATGTTACATAAAATTATTATGACTGGTGTTTTATTTTTTGAGTATTTGTAAAAGATAAAACGAAGTGATGCAGTTAGTAGTAATTAATTGCAATTAATTTCAGTAGCTTTTACCCTATCCCACGGGAACATACTACCAAGATGAAAAGTATCCTATGTCCACACCCAGGTAATGGTCTATCGGAATGCCAAATGTTGATATCCGTGAAAAGGTGACAGACAAGCAGACAGCAATATTTATAATATTAGGTGTCGATAGTATGGAAGTATGAACAATACAATGTATGTACAATTTCTGCTGAAATTGTTTGTGGTCTTATGTTCTTCCTCGTAACACCTTCTGAATCCTTTTATTAACCAGGCAGATTCTAAAAGTCTCAGCAGTATCAACCTATAAAGTTCCCAATGATGAGACAGACCTTCTCTCTGTAAGAGAGAGTGGGCCATAATCCACCACGCGGGCCCAGTGCGCGTTGGCGGATGTCACATGTCTCCGAATATTGGTTCGAAGTCATTCCGGTTTCCTCAAAATGTTTTCCTTGACCGTTTTGAGAGCAGTGGTGATGAAATTATTTACACGAAGTAAAGCGCCTGGGTCCGAACCCACGACCTAACCGACCGAACCGACTCGTATGTTGGGCCGCTACCACTGAGTCATCACTGCTCCTTCCCAGCATTATTCACTTATCATATTAAGAGAGAAATATTTTTCACCTCACCTTGCATACCCAAGTACCACACGCCCTCCAGATGTTTTCTCCACCAAAAATTACCATAAAATACAAAAATATTTTCGGCTCACCCACTCAAAATTCATGCCTGCATCGTCTTATAACTGGCACCTCGCTCAAATTTATTTAGCCTCACCCTTAGAGCGACAATAAACACTCCGTGTCGACCAAACAGTTTCGACGAGACCGGAATACCCGATATTATTTGTTTGAGAACGATTTAAACCGACCCTTTTAGCGTTTTTATTGATGTCCAGAATATATTGAACCGAAAGAAGGAATGGTATGATCGGAAAAATCAGACGTAGCATGGGATATTAGGAAAACTGAAGTTGGTCCTTGCAAAAAGTCAGCATCAGACGTGGTATCAAAGACTAGATAATGTTAAGCTATTGCATAGCTTTTATCGCGGGCTTTGAGCGCGGCGACCGAATCCAGAAATTCCGTAACGAAAATAAACCTAACACCCCCCACTCCGACCGGCACAGCGGTGCGGCGTTGAAAGCCGTGCATCGTCTAACGTTGTTCCAGTTCGGTAGACTTCGGCACGGTGTTTGTGTGCGTGCGACTAGACGTAGGTATGCGTGTAGACGTGGTGGTCACCACGCTCAAAAAGTGTAACTTGAATTAATATAAAAAAAAAAATATTGCATAAATATTATAATTGCATAAGTTGATAAAAAATGCTATGCAATTGCTTTACCGCGGCAGTTCCCAAATGCCACACGTATTTTATTTGTATGTAAATACTAAATCCTAATCTATACAAATAAATAGAATTTGAGTGTCTGTTTGCAATATTAAAATAACCGCTTTTTACTAAATGCATATCGATGAATACACGGTACGTACACCAAAATAACATTTTTTACAATTTTTGTCTGTCTGTCTGTTTGTTCCGGCTAATCTCTGAAACGGCTGGACCGATATTGACGGGACTTTCACTGGCAGATAGCTGATGTAATAAGGAGTAACTTAGGCTACTTTTATTTTAGAAAAAGACAGGGTCCTACGAACAATAACTTTTTTGTTAAATTTCACGCGTACGAAGTCGCGGGTAACAGCTAGTTTACAATAAAAATCTAATATACAATGTCTGTATTGGTGCAAGAAACTGGAAGTATTACTCTACCTAGGTCCCTATGTAATTTTAAAACAAATAATATAACAACATATAACTTGTACCACAAAACACTATATATAGATTTAGAGTTAAAATCATTATTTCTAACGATGTTTTAAATTCGTTTAGCGCTAAACGTGACTAAATTACCAATTGACAATGATGTGTGGTATAAAAGTGCCTAAGTACTATTACTAAATAATTTAAAAAAGAAAATCAATAACTACAGAAAATCAATATTAAACTCAAAGCATTTATTTCAATTAAACCATGTACTTTTGAATTATCAAAATTAAATAGTCGGTCAGTTAGTCAGAAAGTTGAAGCTAGTCGCCCATTCCAAAGCGTAGATCTCTATGGAGAAGAACTAATACTAACTAATAGCAACTAACTAATCATCTTAAACAGGGACATGAAATTTATAAGGCAGTTATAACTACAGAACAAATTAGGCCCGTTACTCAAGAATGAGTAAAATAAAGAAAACGTTTATTTAACACAGACACATTCATTTACTTTTATTAACACGAAGAAAAATGCTCTTTGCTACCATTGTTTACCCATTAACAGAGATTTTTAACCGACTTCAAAAAAAGGAGGAGGTTCTCAATTCGTCGGAATCTTTTTTTTTTTTTTTTTTTTTTATGTATGTTCCCCGATTTCTCGAAGACGCCTGGACCGATTTGGAAAATTTTTCTTTTGTTTGAAAGGGTATACTTCCCAAGTGGTTGCATGATCATCAGGTCAGGATCTGATGATGGGATCCCAGGGAAATCGAGGGCAACCTTCAAATTTTATAGGCACATAGTACCATTTTCATATATTTTCTAAAGCTGTTTAAGTATTTGCATCTGATAATCATCATCTCAGGTGGATGAGCTGATGATGGAAGGTACAACTCCTCAACGGCTTGGAGTTAAAAGAAAATTCTTTCAAAATTATTTATAGTAACACTCGTGCATTTGTTCTCGGAAAGCACCATTTGGTGAAGTGGAACTGATGATGAAGACCACAGATGGCCACCGGAACTACTCAATAATATCTCCGTACTATTTCACGGGTTGCGATTCGATACTTTAACATGGTTGCTAAGCAATTTATGCTCGTCACAATGTGAATGGTGATATGGAGCTGATGGTGGACCAGGAGAACTCTTCAACAATTAACTTCCCTGCATCGGTAAAAGCAATATTTTGTAAAAGGCGATGAGAAAGTTGACACTAGGCTATTGTAACTGAGATAAATTATAAGCAGACCCACTAAAAAGCGTGAAATAAAAACTTTTTAACAAAAAAAAAAAACCGACTTCCAAAAAACCACTACAAAGTGAAAAATAACTTTAATTTCAGAAGTCGGTGGCAAAAACTAAAATACAGATCCAAAGACACCGACTTCCGAAATTAAAGTTATTTTTCACTTTGTAGTGGTTTTTTGGAAGTCGGTTTTTTTTTCTAAAGTAAACTTGCTGTCCTTCCTACCAACCTCGCAATCCCACGATAGTTCTCTAGTTAATTCCCATTAACCTTAATGGACGATTTATAATTGACAAGACTAACAATTAGTGCCAAAGCTCAGCTTGAAAACACGTTTGGCATAAATAGTGGCCAAAGATTTATTCCGTTGCAGTGTACTGGCAACATTCCAGAACATTGCTTATCGCTTTGCAAGAGTTACCTATTCGCGGAGCTGACAATTTTCGGATGGAAATCAGCTAAAACGGTCGATATTTACGGGATTTGGCAGGTAGTTTTGTTAATGAGGATATTGTGTTAATGAGGGTTTAAATAAAACAACACAACAGCTCCCCTGTATTCCTCAAAGACACGCCAAAGAAGTGTAGGTTATTGGTACCTAAGCTTCTTTGACGAGTCTTTGGGTAATATTCTATAGGAGAATATTCGCATTTCGCCAGTTATGTTAAAGTTCTATGCAACATAGGCACAAATTTAAAACCCAGGCAGCTACAGGCACCGTAGGCGCGGGTCTGCGGATGGAGAGTAATGGGTAGCTCACCGTCCGATCGAGACCAGGCCCGTGCCGGACGGCGCGTACGTGTTCCACGCACGCCTCAAAGAGATATCAGCATAAAGGAAGGGGCCTATCAGGGCCGAAGCCTGCCGGGGGTGCGGGATTGTCCGAAAGGGTTACCGCTACCCCGGAACATAAAGGGCTAAGGAAGGAACACGGGTGGGTTTTAGTCAGTAAAAGTCTGACACTGCCTTCTGCACTGCCCAGAGCGGGAGGGGTCATTTGATGATTTCCCATCTAGAAAAAAGGCATCTACTGAAAATTTCTAGATGGAAAAATTCAATGACACTTATCTTACTCAACCATTTTGAAAGGCACCGAATGATCCAAAACATACGCATCAGAGTTTTTTTGTCTTTAGGTTTCAGGCCAGCTACTTAGTGACAGAAATAAGTATGATTGTAGTATTTCTCGAGACGATCTCCTTAACAAAGATCTCCTTATATGTTTGTTTACTAGTTTTAGCCCATAGCCTGACCCGCGTTGAAGTTGGAAACTATCCCACGGGAACGTACAATCGGGATAAAATATATCCTATGTCCTACCCAGGTCATGGGTCTACCTGAGTGTCAAATTTCTTCGAAATCTGTTCAGTCGTTACAGCGTAAGTAGATAACAGACTCACATACAAAGTTAAGTATGGATGTATAATAATAAAATTGAAAATATTAAGTACTAGCTGCGCCCCGCGGTTTCACCCGCATAAGTCTCGATCCCGTGGGAATATCGGGATAAAAAGTATCCTATGTCCTTTCCCGGGACTCAAACTATCTCTATACCAAATTTCATGTAAATCGGTTCAGCGATTTAGCCGTGAAAAGGTAACATACAGACAGACAGACAGAGTAACTTTCAAATTTATAATATTAGTATGGAAGTATGGATGGATGGTACATAACAAAGATCCCTTATCCATCTATCTTAAGTACATTCAAATATATTGCTCACAATATCAATAAGTACAAAAAATGCAATACTTCCCCTATTACTGTTTGTCCTTCCCGTTTCTGTTTCAAATATGAAATACTGACTAAAGAATGTCGACCTACGAGGCGGAATGCAATTTTCATTGCTGCAGTATATTTTGTAGTCGGAGAAAGATACTTGAAGATATGACGTTATTGCGATGTCCTCTATTATGTTGCCTATTGTAAAATATAAGGAAATTTTACAAAGTACATACCCATTGATATTAGCATACGGCGATCGCCAAGCGTAATGTCTAAGTCAACTATTCGCCTTTGTAGCATATGAGCACAAGTTCCAACTGCTGGGACACAAGACTCTGTGAGAGGGAGTGGACCGGTCACCACGCGGGCCTAGTGCAGGTTGGTGAATCTCATGTTTTTGAACTTTGAGTTCTAAAACATTTAGTTTCCTCACGATATTTTCCTTCACCGTCTTGAGAGCAGTGATGATGAAATAAACTACACAAAGTTATGTACGAGTACCTGCCTGCGTTCGAACCCACGATCGTAAGTTTGGGCTGTTACCATTGGGTCACCGCTGCTCTACCTTCGTATTCGGTGTAAATTTTTTGAGTCCTATCATGCCACTTTCAACCCTGTGTGTTAAATGGATCATGGATCAAAGGACATAAACGATGACTTTTATTTTCAGAAAAAAAACACAACATCACATGTAATTCAATCTTTAAAAAGTAACATCAAAAAGACCAAAGCTTGTATAAACATTTTTTTTTCCTGGAAAAAAGGACCAAAATCATTTTGATACTTTTTGTCCGCCATAAGTAAATAATAATATTAACCCTTTGACCCCAATGTACGGGGCGGCCGGCCGGAAAATACTGGTTTTAACCAGCGGATTCCGGTTTGAGGTGGTTTTAAGCCGGAAAGGCCGCATGAACCTTGGTATGAACGCAACTTTTCAGCAAAATGTTTATTTTTATTGCTTTTTAGGGTTCCGTAGCCAAATGGCAAAAAACGGAACCCTTATGGATTCGTCATGTCTGTCTGTCTGTCTGTCTGTCTGTCTGTCTGTCCGTCCGTCCGTATGTCACAGCCACTTTTTTCCGAAACTGTAAGAACTATACTGTTGAAACTTGGTAAGTAGATGTATTCTGTGAACCGCAGTAAGATTTTCACATAAAAATAGAAAAAAAAACAATAAATTTTGGGGTTCCCCATACTTACAACTGAAACTCCAAAAATTTTTTTTCATCAAACCTGTACGTGTGGGGTATCTATGGATAGGTCTTCAAAAATGATATTGAGGTTTCTAATATCATTTTTTTCTGAACTGAATAGTTTGCGCGAGAGACACTTCCAAAGTGGTAAAATGTGTGTCCCCCCCCCCCCTCTAACTTCTAAAATAAGAGAATGATAAAATTAAAAAAATATATATAATGTACATTACCATGTAAACTTCCACCGAAAATTGGTTTGAACGAGATCTAGTAAGTATTTTTTTTTAATACGTCATAAATCGAAAACCGCAATTTACCTTTCACAAAGTTACAACGAACTACAAGAACTTTTATATTATGTTACTTGCTGCTACGGAACCCTTCATGGGCGAGTCCGACTCGCACTTGGCCGGTTTTTTTTTCGTAAAATCTAAAGTTATCTATTTTTTTTTTTATCATCTGTTTTATAAATATTAATTACTATTGAGTAGTGATCCATATATAGTAAGAAGCTGACAGTATTGATAATAATATACTGATCCTTATTTACAAATATTAATTACTATTGAGTAGTGATCCATATACAGGGTGTTACAGAAAGGGTATATCAATACAAACGGGTTGAAGAGTGTATCTGGTCTAGAATCTCTGTGCAAAATTTCAGCTCAAAAGCATTAACTTTGAAAATGCTTAATATTTTTTTATTTCGACATCACGGCGCTGCACTGGCGCGCGGCGGCGTGATGTGCGTGTACTAGGCGCACAGACACACTACAGATAATGGATAATGACCCTCGTAGTGCGGTGACACGTTTTTTATGATTTCAATTTAATAAACTATCGAAATAAAAAAATATTAAGCATTTTCAAAGTTACTGCTTTTGAGCTGAAATTTTGTACAGAGACTCTAGACCAGATACACTCTTCAACCTGTTTGTATTGATATACCCTTTCTGTAACACCCTGTATAGTAAGAAGCTGACAGTATTGATAATAATATTCTGATCCTTATTTACAAATATTAATTACTATTGAGTAGTGATCCATATATAGTAAGAAGCTGACAGTATTGATAATAATATACTGATCCTTATTTACAAATATTAATTACTATTGAGTAGTGATCCATATATAGTAAGAAGCTGACAGTATTGATAATAATATTCTGATCCTTATTTGCAAATATTAATTACTATTGAGTAGTGATCCATATATAGTAAGAAGCTGACAGTATTGATAATAATATTCTGATCCTTATTTACAAATATTAATTACTATTGAGTAGTGATCCATATATAGTAAGAAGCTGACAGTATTGATAATAATATTCTGATCCTTATTTACAAATATTAATTACTATTGAGTAGTGATCCATATATAGTAAGAAGCTGACAGTATTGATAATAATATTCTGATCCTTATTTACAAATATTAATTACTATTGAGTAGTGATCCATATATAGTAAGAAGCTGACAGTATTGATAATAATATTCTGATCCTTATTTACAAATATTAATTACTATTGAGTAGTGATCCATATATAGTAAGAAGCTGACAGTATTGATAATAATATTCTGATCCTTATTTACAAATATTAATTACTATTGAGTAGTGATCCATATATAGTAAGAAGCTGACAGTATTGATAATAATATTCTGATCCTTATTTACAAATATTAATTACTATTGAGTAGTGATCCATATATAGTAAGAAGCTGACAGTATTGATAATAATATTCTGATCCTTATTTACAAAAACATCATTATCTGCCTAGCCTTTACCCAACTATGCTGGGGTCGGCTTCTAGTCGAACCGGATGCAGCTGAATACCAGTATTTTACATGGAGCAACTGCCGATCTGACCTCCACAACCCAGTTACTGGGTAATACGATACCCCTTGCCGCACAAGCTGATGATGAGCATGTGCGGAGCGAGAATCGCGGCAATTACGCGAAACGAATCCCAACCTTTATTGGTAGGATTCCTTCATTTCCGTGGCAATGTGGTCGTGGAAGGTGAGGTCGATATGTAATGATGGTCGCCCATCCTCGAACCGACCGCGGCAAGCATAGTTTAACCTCTTCGCAGCCTGTGATCATTTAGTCACGAGTCCCTCATTTACAAAAACATGGTCCTAAAAATGAAAATCGCCGCTGTAAAAACAGAAACTGATTCAAACTGCATCTATTTTCTGAAAGCCATCAAATCTTAAATCCGTACTTAATCACTTCGATATTAAATTGCGAGCATTTCATTCACATTAGGAATGTTTCCCGTTACTACCCGTTTAATGAAAACATTTGACTTCCAAAGGGAATTTCAATCATAGCTCTGTGGTCTGTATTTCAGTTATTTTAGATCGTACGATTGCATAGTACATTATGAGTGATAGCAATTATATATTCTGCTAGCGCTATAAATGTGAATGTTTGTTACTCAATCACACAATAATGGCTGAATTAATTTGGAAGACATTTGACACACTGATACCTAGTTTATAACCTGGATTAATACTAGAAGCACTCATAAAGTTTTCATCATCTTGGATTTTCATTTTGACCTCGCTATCGCCTTTAGCACCCTCGAAAACCATGACGAGTGAAAATATTCGCAGAAGCCATCTTGAAACGGACAGTCCCCTGTGCAGGGCTTGCATGGAGGCTGACGAAACCATTGCGCATGTGCTCTTTGAGTGCACAGGCGTCACCCAGATTAGATCAGAAACCCTCGGGACACCCAAATCGTACACAGATGTTCTCAACAGACCAGGAGACCTAGTCAGCTTCTGGAGGGAGGTGGGCTGGTTGGAATAACCACCGACGGCCGCCATGGCCCAAACACAATGGTCCATTTGAAGGACTAAGTGCGGAAACCAAACCCATAACATAGAACATCGCCATCTTGAAAAAAAGCCATGAAAACTAACTCTCTTCTCTCTCTCTCTAGAGACAGAGAGTCTCAGAGAGAAAGTCGCATGGAGGGGGTATAACGATTTTTCGTTACGTGACGATTTCTACCAGTTTACTGCTACCGCAAGCTCCGTTAAAGAACATCGTCCCAAAAATCGTGGCTTTTGTAAAAAAAAAATACCACGGGCACGAAACTGCAGTTAAAAGCTAGATTCAGATAATTCAAGTTTCATAGCCAAGTAAGTACTAACTGAAACAGTACAAATTCTCCTCTATCGGTACAATTCCTGTTTAGATACTCGATATTCGCAGAAGTTATCCTGTATTTATAGTAATTACTGCAGCTCTCGTGGTACATATTCAGAAATTGTATTCGTGTTTGGAGCAGTAGAACATAAACGCGTGTAATTTTGCTCTGTACTAGCATTTCTGGAGGAAATATTGAGATAATTATAGTGAATCGTAGGTACATAATATACATACTTTATGTACGCCGTCTTTTCGTCAGTTATGTAAGAAGTCTGAGTGTCCATAAACACGAGCGACACGTCGCCGACTGAGGTAACTGCGATCGCGGACAACATGCCGCCCATGTATTTGAGCACCATAGTCAAATACACGAGTGACGCAAGTCGCTCGTGTGCACACTGACTTATTACATAACTGGCGAAATAGTCCTAATAGACAAATACTTATGTGTTTGTCGATTTGAACTTGAAATGTGAACCACGAATCCACGAATATATTATATTTAAATATTTTCATAGGGGATTAAAATATTATCTACCTTTAAAATAAATCCTCTCCCCTCTTACAGAGACAGATCATCGAGGAGTGAGGCTATTGACTCCGAGCTACTAAAAATTTCTTAAAGGCAAACCGCTCACCACTCGGCCCAGGGATCGAACCCAGGATCTTCGCTCTACTCTTGACATTCTTATTTTCAGTGTTTCTATTTGTATTATTTTATTAGTGCAGTTAAAATATGGATAGCATGACATCGCAAAAGCAAAATATATTCTCATGCAAAATATTGGTTAGAATATTGACCAAAATGGATGCATAATTAACTCATTTTGCTAAATCAACGCTTATGACATGACATACACTGACCCATTTGGAAACTGTATTGGCGATGTTAAACAAATATCGGTGATGACAGCAATTCTCAAAGTATCGATCACTTTGTATGGCCTGAGGAAAGACGAGATTATTTGCATCATTGACAGCCGATTTCTTGGATTTCTTTCACGGAGTTTATCTATTTCATAAAGCTCGTTTGATCGTTTATCCGTTTTATACATAACTTTTTTATTTATTTATTTGTGCACAATGTATTATCTTAAGTATAACATTGACATTACAGTATATAAGGCGCCCAGTCACAGTTAAAATAAACCCATACAATTTATGGCCTCATAAATTAGTAATCATTGACTTCCAGATAAAACAAATCCAGACAAACCTGATTTTAAGTATCTTGATTCCTTCTATATTCAGTTTATAATCTCTCAAATTATTTTGATACATAGTTATCTACAACAGCAGTATGGAAGCATCTCATTAAAAAGCAAACATTTGAGGACCGCAGGCTCGAATTGAAAATTCGCCGTCGCAAATACCGTCAGTGTAGCAGCTAATTGAGCGTTGTCCTACACTCTGCTGAAATAACGGACAAGCGAGGTACTGCATGATGCTGTAATTGGGGCAATAGGGAAGCCTATTTTCGGCAGTATGAGATTTTATGTTACAAATCCTTGTTTGTAATGTTGTGGGCTGGAGAATTTAGGACAACATTGCGGGCTTAAACCCTGTCTGTTCCTAGTGTACTTTTTATAACGAAAAGTGTTATTTCTGTCATCAACTAGAAAAGAGCTCATAATCTTCAAACGGCTGAATCGAATTTCTTGAATCTTAACTAAGAACACTCTCGTTCAAGCCCCCTCTCAGATAAAAAAAAAAGACGGGTTGCACTCCGGGAGTGCCGGCAGAAGAGAAAACTTGAATATTAACGTTGAAATTAATCAATTATTAATTTAATTAATATAACTAATTTTTTTTCACTACTTCTGCGTCACTTTTTTCATTTTACGTCCACGTCCACGTCCACGTCCATCCATCCATCCATCCATCCATCCATTGTCGTGTGTCACTTAGTTCACTTCGGTTGGCGCCGCCGTAGAAAGAGAGGGGGGGGAAAATCTCTCCTGACGGTCACGTGTCCTGACGCGATGTCCTGACGCGAGTTTAACATTTTTTACCCATTACAAAAAGTGTGCAACGCCGCTAAAGAAGTTTTCACTTCAAAAACAAAATCGTTTCAGCCGTTTGGGAGCTACGATGACGCAGACTGGCACACAGATACACACGTTCAACTCATAACACTCCTCTGTTTTTGATTCGATTAAAAATGATTTTGAACATCAGTAAAATTGCTTCGGAAGACAAACATTGTTAAGAAACCTGGAGTGATCAATGGTCCTTCCTTCTATAAGAAAAGACCTCTACCAGGCATTGAAACACTCTTTATTGTTATTATTTAGGAGTTATAAGCAGAATGCGTCAAAGAACATGTTCTAGCTAAACGGCATCTACGAAGTATTGCAGTTGCGGTTACCACATACCAGCTAATCAATTACAGAACACATTTTTCTGTCACAATTAGAAGGATTTGGAAGAAAATACGTAATCCATTGCTTCATATGTTTGAAACAATCAACTACTCGACAACGTAGGTAACGCAATGAAAATTGCTGAATTGTCAAAGTGAATGCATTGGTATTGTATGTTTTGCAATTACCACGCTGGTGGGTCATCTGTGATTTCTGGAATAATGTTTTGATGGTAATAAAGATGAATGTCGTGATGGCCCAATGGTTGAGGCCTCGCCTCTCTTGCACGAGGTCGTGGGTTCAAATCCGGACAAATACCAATGTTACTTTTTCAATTTATATGTTCAAACTCTTTTTGAGTTTATTTTGGACATTACTGACCTCGCTGATGGAAAGCATCAAGAGGGAACCTGGATTTACGAGTATAGCTGCCATTTCGTCTTGAGCAAGTGTGGTGATCAGTGCTGGTGCCTTCTCTGTATGAGAAGGCCTTTGCCCAGCAGTGGGACAAATAATCGGCTGGTATTATTATATAGTAATAAAGATAGTTTGACCCATGTGGGTATGAGCCAATGAGTTAATTTAAACATGGCATAGTTTTCCAACTGCCCATTAAAGTGAATGAACGAAATATTGTGCATGAAATATGTAAATTAGTTCCAATTTCGGCCCTCTGGTGTTGCCAAATTGTGATTGTATTATTAACTTCATTTATAATATGGCAATACTGTTTTGGACTAAAAATAGGATGCTGTTTTTTTACCGACTTCAAAAAATAAGGAGGTTATTTAAATGCCATTTAAAAAAATGCAATAGGAGTAAGGGAGGGGAGTAACGTTAATAACTCCTTTATTCTCGAGATATTTAGATTATCAACTCGTAAATGTTGATAACAGGGGGTCGAGCTTAATTTTCGTCGCAACATAGCATCAATTCTTAGCTACGCATAAGCATAGCATAATCAAATAACGTTCCCACTTCTGGGACACAGGCCTCCTCTCTATGAGAGGGAGTGGACTATATCCCACAATGCGATTCGAGTGCGGGTTGCTCGATGTCACATGTCTTCAAAATTTTCAAAGGTTCTAGGACATGCCGGTTTTTTCACAATGTTTTCTTTCGCCGTTTTGAGAGCAGTGGTGATGAAATAAATACAAAAAGTAAAAGCAGTAAAAAATAAAAAAAATAAGCTTAGGATACAAAATTTTCCTATATAAGTTTTCTACAGAGAGCCACAGCCTATTAGATTCCAGAACTGAGCCATCGTTATACTGGAACAACAAAGCAGTTCTCTACAAAACTTCGACCTGCCAACTGTCGCAAATATTTTACACATGATGCTGCCACCCTTAATTGCTCACCTCAAATCGCGATATTGAATCTGGCACCACTCCGGCTATAACCGGTTGTATCTGGTCAAAACTAGTTCGAACCGACGCAAAGCGGTTCATATTTATGTGGTCGTAAAACTCGTAGTAATAAAAATGGTGGCTTATGCAGTTTTTATGCATAACTGAAGCTATGTTAGTTAAAATTTATGTTTATTTAATATTTCATACTCTTGACATTTATGGGGTAAGTAATGTAATTACTGTTGTTTCGCCGTTTTATGAAGAATTTTATGTTCTTATAAAATTGGTTTGAGAAATAACTCTGGGTATAAGAATGGGTACCTGGCTGCTAGAATACGAGAAAGAACATTAAATACCTATCCCTAGTTGTTTATACAAGGTATACAGGGAACTCTTTAACGTCTTAGGCGTCTTTACGAGCCGTGTGCCAGATGGGAGTTCTCATCGGCAGACATAATGAATTGCCAAAAAAAATCATCCCCTATTTAACTCTTTTAGGGCATGAGATTTCAAAAATTCTTCCATACTGACAACCTTCATTATATTATAAGGAACTCTTATGCAATTTTTCAAGCTTTTTAGTCTCACCAGTTTAGACAGTGCGATGTCTGTCAGTGAATTAGTGAATGAATTAAAGAATTGTATTTAGTAGAATTCAAAATCCTGCCATTTCTTGTAAAACCTTTACAATGTAAAAACCGCGTAATAAATTCTACAAACACACATACCTATAAATATTACATTAATACCACTTAAACCCATCCCATTCAAAACCCGAAATCAGTATGACCTACATGCAACTGCCATTACGCTCCAAAAACGCTTAACGACCGGTACAAATCAACGTACAAGGGTGGAAGTAGTGGGTAGGCTAGCGAGCTCCAAAACGGATTTACAGCAGATTTATACACCGGTGCTTAAGCTTGGTTCAGTTTCGAACTAATCAAGTTGGGTGAGTCGTTTTGGATTAAAAGTGACAGTGGAGTGATGTATGGGGTTTGTTGTTCTTGTAGAGAAAGAAGATTTTGGAGTGTTTGTAGTTGTAAAGGACCCTAAGGCTGATTTACATTTGCATTAGATAAGCAGTGACTAGCAACTAACTCTCGCGACAAGCATTATACCGTACAAACTGTGTAATGTAATACATTGATAGGTTTTATTCAATTTAATGTTTATTGTCTTCCGTTTAGAGCATTTAAATAAAAGCTAGTTTAAAAAAATGTTTTTTTTACTATTAATTTATTTTTTATTCGTATTCTTCTCAGCAAACCCTTTCATTTGTGTGCTGATGTGCTTTCAGTAAATTGGTGATAATTTATTCAACAATCTATTGTTAAATATCCGTTTTTATGAAAGGTAATATTCCAAATATTACCTTTTATAGGTAAATTCGTGAGGTGGACACTTTAGAAGTTAAAAAACCGGCCAAGTACGAGTCGAACTCGCCCATGAAGGGTTCCGTAGCAGCAAGTAACATAATATAAAAGTTCTTGTAGTTGTTGTAACTTTGTGAAAGGTAAATTGCGTTTTTTTTTTTTTTTATTGCTCAATGGGCCCGCTCTAGACCTCGATCTCGCCTGATGGAAAGCGATGGATGAGGTCTATGATGGAACGAGCGTACCCAGAAGATGCCTAAGGCACTGGAACTCCCACGCATCGACGAAACGAGGTTTTCGATTTATGACGTATTAAAAAAAAACTACTTACTAGATTTCGTTCAAACCAATTTTCGGTGGAAGTTTACATGGTAATGTACATTATATATATTTTTTTAATTTTATCATTCTCTTATTTTAGAAGTTAGAGGGGGGGGGGACACACATTTTACCACTTTGGAAGTGTCTCTCGCGCAAACTATTCAGTTCAGAAAAAAATGATATTAGAAACCTCAATATCATTTTTGAAGACCTATCCATAGATACCCCACACGTACAGGTTTGATGAAAAAAAAATTTTGGAGTTTCAGTTGTAAGTATGGGGAACCCCAAAATTTATTGTTTTTTTTCTATTTTTGTGTGAAAATCTTACTGCGGTTCACAGAATACATCTACTTACCAAGTTTCAACAGTATAGTTCTTATAGTTTCGGAAAAAAGTGGCTGTGACATACGGACGGACGGACAGACAGACAGACAGACAGACATGACGAATCCATAAGGGTTCCGTTTTTTGCCATTTGGCTACGGAACCCTAAAAAGGAGCTGTTATTTACTAACACGTTTGAATGCAGATTGAAAGTAGCATAGTGCATTACAATGTGAAAATAAACAAAACATCAAAATATTCCACGATTCTCACTATTCTAGATAAGAAAGTTTTTAAGACACTTTAACGTTTGCACAAAAGCATTTCCTTAGCAAAATTCCGAGAAATTTTGGAGTGTACGTCAAAATTACAACAACAATACCATCCCAAAATGCACGAAACACTTAAAGCCAGCATCCTGCGCGAAGCCTTTCTTAATTTCATAATAACTGTTACTCTAATCCTCCTAAAAACGCTATAAAATGATCAGTAAGCACGATATCCGTATCCGGTGCAACTTTAAGGTTTAAACTGTAATTATTTCGAGTCAAACAGCCTCAACTTCGCGGTAGAATGTGCTAATTAGGCGCCACCGAACTACGTCCAATTAAGGCTGGCTGTTATTGTTGGGTGTGCCAATGGCTTCATTCAGAATCTGGTACTTTCTTATTTGATTGTGAGGAGAGGTATTTGTTAAGGCAGATCGCCGGGCAGGCCGGCAGGTGCTGAATCTATATTTTGCAAGTGCGAGTAAGTTTAATTGACCTGCACAATTTTCCAACCAACTTGGACTTGGAAAACACTAACAGAATCGTTTAAAGTTATTAAATTAAAATATTTCTTGTTGATAGAGATAGATAGAATACTCTTTTCTTTATATTATTTCTTTTCCTCTTTTTTTTTTTTCTTGCTCCGTATTCTTCCTGAGTTTCCACTATAGACCGACCGCTTAATTGAGACGTTGCCTGAGGTAGCAGCGCGGTGCGGGACGGGTGTGGTGACGTGATGCGAGAGCATAGTGATTCAACAATTCAACATGTGACAGCTATCACCCTTCCCGCACTTCGCTGCTACCTCAGGCAACGTCTCAGTTAAGAGGTCGGCCTATAGTAGGGTTATTCCTTAAAATATGGCCGTAATAGGCTTCTGTCTTTTATAGGCCTTCTTCTATCTTAAACAGTAACGGTTCAGCAAGCCTATTCAAAATCACGTCGTGTAATCGGAACTCAAATCTATTTTGCGGCCAAGATCTGAAGATTTTAAGATCTTGGCTGCAAAACTGATTTGAGCTCCGGAACAGGATCTTAGGATCCTGCACTCTAATTGCAAATTGCAATATGAATCATTTTGAAGGATAATATTGCTAATTCATTGCTTCATATGTTCGAAAAATTTGTCTGCTTCTTCTTCTTAGCGTGTCGATGGCAATCTAAATGTACTCTGCCCAGAATTCGGCCACTTGTTTGGCGCCATCACTAGCGTCCATCAGTTCCTGCAACGTGCAGCTGACAGGACACGCAGGGCACGATATTAAGTGTCTCATCGTTTGTGGAACAGCACCACATTTACACTCCAAGGGGGAGTCGTCTATAAATTTCCACCTGAACAGGTTTTCCTTGCTTCGGCCAACCTGGGTCCGGAGTCTGTTTAAAGACTTCCAGTTTACCCAAGGTAACTCATGTCCAGGTGGGAGGTCCTCAGCGGGTGGAACGAACGGTTTGGGTAAGGAAGCACTGTCTCGCCACAGCCTCAGTCTTTCTTGTGGTAGTTCGCCAGTGAGTGGGACGACACACTTTAAGAAACTATTTCGGCTTTTCAGCCTTTGTGGCACAAGGGTGTTGTCGTGCAAAGGGTGTCGTGTGTCGGAGACCATTTTGGCCCTTTCGCTGGAGCTTGCCACCGCTCTGCGAACCACTGGTGGCGCTATTCCTGCTAGCGGATACAGCATTTGTACCGGGGTCGGTTTTAGGCAACCAGTGATGATCGTTTCATTCAAAGCTGTATCCACTAGCTTTGCATGGGCAGAACGACTCCACATTTGTCTGCTCAACAACATAAATAGCGCAATAAATGTTGTGGAACTGTCAAAATGAAAGCCATTGCTAATGTTATCGTGTTACGCAATTTCCCCACTAGTCTTGAGACCTTGAAACCAAAACCGAAGCTTCACCCACGTATGAGATTTGGGATATCAGCTAACTAATGGACGTATACGGGTATACCTAATAGTAGAGATTACAAATATATGTAAGGTCAGTAACAAAATTCGATTAACACTTCAGTTGTTTAAATCTTAGTTATTGAGCAAAATATTTGTTCAAAATTGCAGCAGAAGAAAAGTTTTAAGAATATAAACTCTTTGCGATAAGTGAAAAGCTAAAAAGCAGTTTATTGAAAAAGGATGTTATCAATTAATAACGTAAAAATGACAGTGTTAATCGACTATTGTTGCTGACTGTTAAACTCAAACTCAAAGCATTTATTTCAATTAAACCATTACAGGCACTTTTGAATTGTCAAAATTAAGTAGTCGGACAGTTAGTCAGAAAGTTGAAGCTAGTTGCCCATTCTAAAACGTAGATCTCTATGGAGAAGAACGGGCAAGAAACTCCATGGACACTCTTTTAAATCAAGATATTACAAAATCCTGGGTACATTAATCTTGTTGCTTCTATATGTGAGAACAATGTAAAACTGTACCTTTAGGATTTATTTCGTGACCTAAATTAAAACACTACAATACATAATTCTCCCTGTTAATTAACTAACTGACAATCCCACAGTTAATACCGTAGTAACAGCGTTAAGTCGAGAAAGCTTTGCAACAGCCGCCGGAGTTAAAATAAGCTTATTAAACTGTTACCGATGCAGACTCGTTAACTAAGAACTTGACGGTTTAGCATAGAACCAGCTAGTTTAGAATTTAGGTCGTGTTAGTCGATTTTGATTGAGTCCTTAGGATAATTTTCGTTGGGATGGTAATGGTGTTAGTTGTATAGAAATGTTGACAGAGGTATGATCATATTGATCATACAGGTGTGCTGTGTCAATCATTTAAAGTAACTTTTAATAATTTAAAAGGTGTTGTCACAAGTTGAATTGTTGAATCACTGAGCTCTCGCGTCACGCCACCACACCCTACCACACCGCGCTGCTAAAAAAAAGTGGCACTCCGGGATTGCCGACAGAAGTGAAAACTTGAACAATTACGAGTAAGTCTGTATTTTTTGAATCGTCATATAAACAAAACACAAAACAGAATAATTTGCCATCACTCACTGACATATCGGAAATACATTAAAACCGAGTACATCCCGAGAACAGCCGAACACATCCGAAGCGGTGTCGGTTACGGTAACAGTAGCGTGAATTCAGTTGTTTTTCCCATCTCAAAAAATGTCCAAGGCGCCTAAGAAGTTTTCACTTCAAAAAAATTTTACTGGACAGTTTATGAGCAGTGGTGGCCCAGTGGCAACGGCTGCAACTTGCTAGTTGTAGGTCTTAACTTCGGAAGTTCGAACATAGATAGGCGCTTTACTTTGTGTAAATTTTATTTCATCACCTCTACTTTCAAAACGGTGAATGAAAACATTGTGAGGAAACCGGCAAGTCCTAGAACCAAAAATTCGAACACGTGTGACATCTACCAACCAGCACTGGGCTGCGTGGTGGATTACGGCCCACTGCCTCTCACCAAGAGGAGGCCTGTGTCCCAACAGTGGGAATATTATGGGCGGATTATGATGATGACGACTCTCAAAACGGTGAATGAAAACATCGTGAGGAAACCGGCAATTCCTAGAACCAAAAATTCGAAGACGTGTGACATCCACCAAGACGCACCTGACCTGCGTGGTATATCTTAGACCACGACCTCTCACAGACATAATTATGGTAACCGCAACAAAATCCGTCACACAAACAGACAGGAAAAGCGACGATAATATGTATTTTATAGATACAGTAGATCGATCGACTCATAAACTCCAAATGAAACATCGACCACATTTCCTGCTTACCCCCCAATATCACAAAGTCAAGACACAAACCAGTAACGACAAAGATTTATTAATTTCACAAAGGTTGTCAGTCGTGTTTCCGTGAACGTTGCAGGCTATATTAAAATTTCAGGAGTCGTGGATTTTCCCCCATTATGGCATCTGTATTTTACGGTAAATGTCAGTTGTAGAGGTTGCCGTTTTACTCCACAAAGACATCAGGCGTTTTTATTAGATTTCCTTATTTTTTTTTTTTTTTGGAGAAGTGGCTGCCTATATTTTTTATTATAGTAAAGCGTGTAGGTTTTTTGTTTTATGCGATCATTTGAAGTGTTTTGTGTATTTTGATAAGGAGTAATGTGAGTTGAACTTACACTCAAAAATCTTTTTGAAATGAAAACTTCTTTAGGCGCGTTGGGCATTTCATGAAATGGGAATAAACCATTGAATTTGCGCCACTGTTACCGTAACCGACATCGCTTCGGATGTGTTCGGCTGTCCTCGGAATGTACTCGGTTTTAATGTATATCCGAAATATTAGTGAGTGATGGCAAAGTATTCTGTTTGTGTTTTATTTTCACTTCTGTCGGCACTCCCGGAGTGCCACAGTTATTTTCTTTTACAATCTTTTGAGTCGACCTACCGCTGGACAAAGGTCATGATTATATTTCTCAACCAGTGAGATATATAATTATGACCTTTGTCCAGCGGTAGGTCGACTCAAAAGCTTGTAAAAAAAAATAACTGTTGTTCTCAACCAGTGAGATATAACAATAAAAATAAAAGTCTAGACAAATAGCTATCCATCTTTGTTGAGTAATTCATTATTTCAAAATTTCTCATAAATATTAATGAATATTAAATCTCATTATAAAATACATTTAACAACCCACGGTCGAAATGTCACCTTTTAACCTTAGATCAGTCAAAAATAATGACACCAACGAAATTACATAGATATATCTAGAAAAAAGGCTTCAGCAGAATTTAATAAAAGTGCGTAATAGTCTGCCTACATATTTATGAGACAACGTCTACCAAATTATAATTTGATTATACAAAAATCCTTTTTGTCCTCAAAGCCTTATTAAAAATCGGTAAAGCAATCGGCGTACTATCAAAATATCTAAATTGAGTCGAATTACTTAATCTTAGTGCTACGGCGAGAGTAGGAGTAGTAGTAAGACCTACGCCGTAGCAGCGATAGCTACGCCGTAGTAATATGCTACGTGCTCAGTGTGACGTCACGTAAGGGTGCGAAAATGGTAGGTACGTATGCCTGTTTATTACTGTTCTATCACATTGCTGAGGCGGTAAGGTGACTGGCTGAATTATTATCATCTGGCCGCCATCTTGGTTTAAAATATGGAATGCAAAAAGCCTCCCTTTTCAGCGTAATAAGGTGACTTGGGATTTAATTAATGAGGATGGGCAATACACTGAAAAAAAAGGAGTTACCACAATCAAGATATTGTTTAGATTGACTTCTATATATCTTCTATTGGCCTATCAAGCACAATGATCACAGCTACTACTTTTATTTGATTGAGATTTGAAACGGGATCTTGATTGGAGTTATGACAAAACCTATTTGCAGCAATCAAGTTGATTAAGTTGCTTGATTGACACAACTAACTTACTTTGTTGTTTTAACTCTTCTACAATGATGTCATGTTAAGGGTAATCAAGAAACTTGTTTGAGCGTTCAATCATTTGAACTAGTATTGCTGCAATCAAGTCGTGATGATCCTACTAAGAATTATCTAAGATTTTGATTAATCTAAACAAGATATAGTTCGTTTAATGGAAATCGACTCGTCTCCTGTTTCATGGGACTAACATCACTGGCGAAATATAGGTGTTCCTCACCTTTGTCTAGTCCGTTGGGGAATACGGGCGTGATGTTAAGGAATATGATAGACAGAGTGAGCCTCTCAAAATCATACTGCGACCACCAATAAGTCTACCAAGCGAGTCATCATCTGCCCAGCCTTTTCCCGACTATGTTGGGGTCGAGTTTCGGTCTCACTGGATGCAGATGAAAACCAGTATTTTACGCTAGCTGCGCCCCGCGGTTTCACCCGCATAAGTCTCGATCCCGTGGGAATATTGGGATGAAAAGTATCCCATGTCCTTTCCCGGGACTCAAGCTATCTCTATATTAAATTTCATCTAAATCGGTTCAGCGGTTTAGGCGTGAAAAGATAACATACAGACAGACAGACAGAGTTGCTTTCGAATTTATAATATTATAAGTATGGATGGAGTGACTGCCTATCTGACCTCCACAACCCAGTTACTGGGTAATACGATATCGCTTGCCGCACATGATATAGTTGGGAAAAGGCTAGGCAGATCATGATGAGCATGTGCGAAGCGAGAATCAGAAAGGAAACCCAACCTTTGAATCAAGTTTTGAAGTGATACTTCTTTATCCACGCTTGACTTGGGGAGTAAGCTAGCGAACGCGTTACGAAAAGTGTGATCGGGCGAGGCGAACGGGAGTTGAGTGGGGGATATAAGCAAGAGAAAGCAGTGCGCGCGCAGTTTTTCTGTCTGTCTTCCTCTCATAGCCAAATACGTTTGAAGTTTCACTTCAGTCGTGTGGTCATAAGCACACTCGGTTTTTTTTCTTACTGAACAGACAGCTGTGCTGCTGGGGAGTTGGTTGCGCCACTTCTTCTCAGGTAAAGCACTAGGAAGTGAAGGGCGGGCGTTGTGGGTGCATTTTGATGTTCGAAAAGTGCTGATTCTCAGCCTAATTTGAATAAATGATTTTTGATTTTAAGACTGGTTTGTTGATTAAAGCTTTAGTTTACAAGTAATACAAGGTATTCATAAAAAAAAAAGACGGGTTGCACTCCGGGAGTGCCGGCAGAAGTGAAAACTTGAATATTAACGTTGAAATAAATCAATTATTAATTGAATTAATATAACTCATTTTTTTTCACTATTTCTGCGTCCCTTTTTTCATTAATAGATGCACTTTGTTCAATTTCCATATTTTAAACACTTTATATATATACACGAATGTTACGAATACACAGCAGTGTGTCCACGTCCACTTCGACTTCGACTTCGACTTCGACTTCGACTTCGACTTTGACTTTGACTTTGACTTTGACTTTGACTTTGACTTTGACTTTGACTTTGACTTTGACTTCGACTTCGACTTTGACTTTGACTTTGACTTTGACTTCGACTTTGACTTCGACTTCGACTTCGACTTCGACTTCGACTTCGACTTCGACTTCGACTTTGACTTTGACTTCGACTTCGACTTTGACTTTGACTTTGACTTCCACTCCGACTTTGACTTTGACTCCGACTTTGACTTCGACTTTGACTTCGACTTCGACTTCGACTTCGACTTCGACTTTGACTTCGACTCCGACTTCGACTTCGACTTTGACTTCGACTCCGGCTTCGACTCCGACTTCGACTTCTACTTCGACTTTGACTTCGACTTCGACTTCGACTTTGACTTCGACTTCGACTTCCACTTCCACTTCCACTTCCGCTTCCACTTCCGCTTCCACTTCCACTTCCACTTCCACTCCATCCAATCCATCCATCCATTGTCGTGTGTCACTAAACTTGGTTCACTTCGGTTGGCGCCGCCGTAGAAAGAGAGGCGGGGGGGGGGGGGGGGAATCTCTCCTGACGGTCACGTGTCCTGACGCGAGTTTAACATTTTTTACCCATTACAAAAAGTGTTCAACGCCGCTAAAGAAGTTTTCACTTCAAAAAGAAAGACGGGTTGCACTCCGGGAGTGCCGGCAGAAGTGAAAACTTGAATATTAACGTTGAAATAAATCAATTATTAATTGAATTAATATAACTCATTTTTTTCACTATTTCTGCGTCCCCATTTTCATTAATAGATGCACTTTGTTCAATTTCTATATTTTAAACACTTTATATACACGAATGTTACGAATACACAGCAGTGTGTCCACGTCCACGTCCACGTCCACTTCGACTTCCACTTCGACTTCCACTTTGACTTCCGTTTCGACTTCCACTTCGACTTCCACTTAGACTTCCACTTCGTCTTCCACTTCTACTTTGACTTCGACTTCGACTTCCACTTCTACTTCCACTTCGACTTCCACTTCGACTTCCACTTCGACTTCCACTTCGACTTCTACTTCTACTTCGACTTCGACTTCCACTTCGACTTCGACTTCCACTTCCACTCCATCCATCCATTGTCGTGTGTCACTAAACTTGGTTCACTTCGGTTGGCGCCGCCGTAGAAAGAGAGGGGGGGGGGGAAATCTCTCCTGACGGTCACGTGTCCTGACGCGATGTCCTGACGCGAGTTTAACATTTTTTACCCATTACAAAAAGTGTGCAACGCCGCTAAAGAAGTTTTCACTTCAAAAAACATGAAAATGAATTAACATCTGTTATTATTACTTTAATCTAAACGGCAGATGTTTTTCATTCATAATTTATTGGCGATACGTGTTTTCATTTTAAAATTAGTTGAATTTGATGTTTGAAAGTCCTAATTAAAATGCGTAATAGGTTTCAGGTTAAAACCCTTGGGAATACTAAGTGGGTTTTATAATTCCATTTTGATATTTAATTAATAAGTTGGTAACGAAAACATCAACAAGCATGAGCAAGCGGTGATCAATATTCCCTTCGCTTGAAATTGGAATAATTAAATGCAGATATGATAAAATATTTACTTAGGACGTATTTTGAGTCCTGTAACACAGGTACCACCTAGCTCAGGAGTCAGGGCTTCAAATTAAAATGTAACACCTTTTTTATGTCAATAAAACTTCATTATTATTAGTAAAGTAAAGTTGCGGTTTTCTAAAATAGCGGTGGCCCTCACATGACGAAAATTATGATGAAAATTATTGCAGCGGGGTTTGACTTTACGGTGCCAAAAAACGATCTTTAGGGAAACACACCAACTTACTTTCATTAATAACGATTCAGTGACGTCATTAGATGGCAAATTGCGCACGCTATTTGTCGGCCACTACAGTCTTAGTAAAGCTTAGCTTAAGGGGTTAAAAATTTTAATTGAGAACTTTATAATCAGCCTACAAGGTTCCCACTTCTGGGACACAGGCCTCCTCTCTTCTAGAGGAAGCGCGCTGTAATCTACCACGCGGACACAGTGCGCGTTCTTCGATGTTTGATGCCCTACTCGCCTAAAAAAGTTTTCACTTCAACACTAAAAAAAAAACACGTTTTATCTTGTCTAGACTTCTTCAATGTAAAATTAACAACCGATCAAATTACAAACGTCCAGACACAAAAATGGCCTCTCAAATATATAATTCATAGTATTTCGATTGCTTTGCCGTGAAAAGGTAACCCCTTTTTACCGTGCGCTTGAGCCTGATCCCAGTCGCGCAAAAACCCACTTAATGTGAAATGACGTAAACATTGAGCACAGATTCCATTATCACTCGTTAATAAATCCTATATAAGGTGGGGTTACTCTGCTTGAGAGGAGCGAGAGTCATTTCAATCGTATTATGTTTCTGTTAAATTTTTTGTATACAGGTGAGTTTGTAAAATACTGGTTTTTGGATGCTTCCGGTTATATTGGAAGCCGGCCCCAAACTATGTAGTTGGGAAAAGGCTAGGCAAATGATGGGGCCAACGAAGGAATGCTCTTTACCTGTTTACTAGCCTAACCCACCCTAAAGATTCAAATGCGACGATGATATTTTTCTTACTGTTAATTTAAATGCTATCTGTATCTACTTCGATGTTTTTAATACGCCGACAAACGTTTACGCACTTTGATGGGATTACAAAATGTTTGCAAGTGTCAGTCCAAAATAAATCATTTATTTTTTATCTGCTGCCTAATTACTTTGAGGTAGATCACCGACACTATCTGAGCACCCCTATACACACATCAAAAGTGTCTAGGGATCAACATATATTTTTGCAATAACTTTTCTCCTGATTGATATTAATTAAAATTTTCTTTAAGGATTCATCAAATAAAGTGTTTTCGTTTGTCACAGTAACGATAAACCAAGTCACCTTTGCATTAATAAAGAAATTTGCCATTTTCCTAATAAAGGGATTTTTGACATTTGAACCACTAACACAAAAGTTCGAAAAAAAGACTGAAATAACAGTTTTCTTTAAAATTTTATTGGGTAACTTAAACAATTAATAATCCGTGTTTCTACCGCGAACACTAACAACACAAGAACATCGGTTTGGCATACTCAAAATGAGTTCATCCAAATCACGCTGTGGAATGGCCGCCCATGTTCGTTGCAACAACAAAAAAGGTCTTCTTGCGACTGGATACCCTCCATATTCGGCAGAGCTCTTCTCTGTAGCATATCCCATGCATGCTCAATCGGGTTCAAGTCTGGCGACTGAGCAGGCCAGGGCAGGACATTGATGTTAGCTGCGGCGAGAGTCTGTCTTACAACTCTTGCGGTGTGCGGTCGTGCATTATCATGCATTAACTGAAATAAGGGACCGATTTGCACTTGTAGAGGAACGATGACGTCTGATACAATCGTCTCAGCATAAATTTGAGCGTTGAGGTTGCCTCTGATCCAAATCAACTCAGTTCTTCCGCCGATCCAAATACCCGCCCATACCATGATGGTTCCACCACTATAAGGATGGACTTCCTGGCAGGATTTTAATCGCTGTTGGCGTCCAGGGGTTCTCCAGTGTCGTATACGTCTTGTATCCGGTCTCATACCAAAACGAGACTCATCAGAAAAGCACACGAAACGCCATTGTTCTTCTGCCCAATTTCTGTGTTCAAGAGCCCATTGATATCGAATCCTACGATTGTGCATTGCTATAGGTGGTACCCGTAGCGGTCTTCGGGAATGAAGGTTCACTTCATGCAAGCGGTTTCTGACTGTTTGGTCGCTAATTAAGTTCCCTGAAGAGTGATGAAGCCTCACGGCTAACATCATGGCGGTTATTGTTGGAGCTCTTCGAGTTAAGATTTGAATGTATCGGTCTTGTCTCCGTGTGGTGCAGCGATACCGTCCTCCATGGCGCTCAGCCACGGTACCAGTGCTTCGGTAACGTGTCCAAAGTCGACTGATAACACTCTGATTTGTATTCAGAGCTAAAGCCACAGTACGTTGCCGGGAACCAGCTTCTATCATTCCCACGGCTCTGAGCATTTCTTCCCTGCTTAAATGACGTCGCCGCTCCATAATAACGTTGGTTTTAATCAGTAGTAGGGAAACAGTAGCACTAATAATGTCTTCAATGCGTTGTATGTTTTTATAGGGAAAATATTGACAGCTGATTTTCATCTTTTACTCGAATTTGATTCACAGTTCCTGATTCAAATTATGAAATGCACCAAAAAGGATCCATATAAATTTATAAAATCATAAATTTATTACAAAGCCACATCTCAATCTCAAGAAATCCGCATAAAAATGCTTGATCCCTAGACACTTTTGATGTGTGTATTTTATTAAAGTTACTTATTGGGGTTAATAACTGTGATAAAGATAAGTATTTCCTTGATCTGTCATACGTAATTTTATTTTAGTTATAGTATAGTAGTCATATGTCGCCGTTCGCTACTACTGTAACCTCACCCTAAAGCTCAGTGTCCCATCTTTTTCGATCGACCGGATTACGTGTCGATGTACCGGCAATTCTTATTGCCTTCTGATTAATCTCTTTCAAGATTTTCTTTCAGTATAAAAGGGGGAATTAATCATTCGTTCGTTCACTCATTCTGATGAAGGAGTATTTTATCTCAAGGAGTTTTTGTCGGAATTAATTTATGCGATAGATTAAGGAAATGGGTGAGAAATTGCAGGGTTGGGTGGAGATTGTATCCAGTAATTTTGAGATGTAAGATGTTGCTAATGTGTTTAGGGTAAATTAAACAGTTGAGGGCCCAGGACTGGAGCAGTTGTAAATGAACTCGTCCGGGTATTTCTGGACAGTATTGCTGTTCTAGCTTAAACATATTTATGGATGTGTTATTATTATGAGACATTCGAGACCTTTGTTGCTAGCCTGTTTCTAAGAAACGAGGCATTTTAATTAAACTTTTTTCGGGGCTTTTACGTAAATGCAGAATTTTTGATGTTTAAACCTATCATTCTCTCTTTCCCAGAAATATAAAAACAAATCATGTCCACGAACATCAAAATCAATTTAACGATTTAAAATTGACTTCGACACGTAATAACTCCGCCATTTTGAGCTCATTGTGAATTCAATTAGTTTTACAGTGAATACGATCAACCAACCTGTTTGCAATTTATTTGTACCTTAAACACATACAGATAAGGTCTAAACTCGAGTGTGCTGGCTACAAGGAAAAGTTTATCGATGAAACCTTATCAACACTTCACATGCACCTTACTCGTATGAAAATAAGGACTGAAATTGGGAGTATTGATTTACTACCAATGTCGAATAGGTAAATTAATTGAAACCTTACTCACGTAGACATAAGGCTTAAAATCACAATGACAGTCAGTAAAGAAAATTACGTATGTCCAGTTCGAAGGTGGATTCAGCAAACTTAACATGCAATTTGTAAGAACGTTATGTTTAATCATTTAGGGTCGAAATTGCAATTTTTAGGCTATCTTTAGGTATACGTATGTGAATTGGTGGACAGCAGAAAGGGTGTCTAGACTAATTTGTTGAAATATTAATGCGATCAGCTGTTACTTAAAGTTCGGAAAACTTTAATTTGAAATAGTATTAGTGATTTGTGTACAAATGTATGGAATTACGGGCTTACTAAGTGAAAGTGGTGATAGGGCTCAAGTTTCGTGTTTTATTTAGTAGGTAAGTATTTGAAATACCTACAATCGTTATCCACCAGGTGTTTTTGGTGGTTTTCCAGTCTAGCCAGCTTAGATGTAGCCGAATCATTATTTTATTATACATGGCTGGACTATATTATTTTACATGAAACGACTGCGATTTGATCACCACAACCAACCTCTTTGTCTTCGAGTAGTATTGACATTTTTACAGTACCCAGGAGTAACTTCAAGGGCGCCACTATACCAATGTTGGCTATTCTCACAATTCCATGTGCCATATATTTACGCCCACCCCAATGTAAATCCGTTATTTATATAAACAAGATCAAAACCCTACAACAATAAACTCAAAACGCCACAAAAACTTAAATCAGCACAAAATAAACAGCTCAAGTAAAGAGCTGATGACGTCACGGCGGCCATTGTTCATAACGGCCGCACTTACAGGCTATTGTGCGCAATGACACGACGATACGTCTCTGTCTTGGCGCATTTTGTGAGAAAAATTTTCTTGTATTGTTTTATTTCTGTGAAGTCTTGGTACCTATGTTATGAAATTATGTTATTGAGGATAGTTTTGTTATTTTTTGTTTTGATATTTAAAGGTAGGAAATTCTTGGGTAGAATAGTTCTTAAGTGATGAGAAAATGTTGAGTTGGGAAACCAATAAAACTTTGCCAAAAACTCATAAGTAGTCTACCAGTTTTTAAATAACTTATATTATTTGTTTGTATCATTACTTTTCAATGAAGACAAACATAACATTTCGTAATGTAACTATGCATACTATTTTATAGAATCAAGTTTTTCTAATTGATCAGACAGCAGTGCTGCTGGAGAGTTCGTTGCGCCATTTATTCTTCCCACCTAAAGTACTAGAAAGGTGAAGGGTAACAGTTTTGGAGGACTATCATATGTAATTTTGTTGTTTAAAAAGTGCTGATTCTCAGCTAAGTTAGAATAAATGACGTTTCATTTTGCATATGCACAATCAGCCAAATTGATTGCTTACTATCAACTTAAACTGTCCGTATATTCAAACCTCAACTGTCCTTTATCAATGGAACTGTGACATTCTTTTGAACAATACTCCCTGACTGAACATTAAAATGCAAGTATCAAATTGAAACCAATTTTTTTTTTCAATCCTTTTATAATAAATAAGTACTTCGAGACCAGTGTCTTTTTTGTTATTTTATTTATTTGTATAGTTACTCTATCATTGAAATTACATAATACATAGTTTAATAGTTAGTCTTGTTTGTCCTTTGGGTGACTTTCAGCCTGGGCACATTGCTCGCAAAACAGATGGCCGATGGGGCCGAAAGGTTCTGGAGTGGCGACCGCGTACCGGAAGACATAGCGTTGGAAGGCCTTCCACGACCTTGTGAAGGCCGCAGGTACTCTTTGGATGCGAAAAGCACAAAATCGGTCAAAGTGGAGGTGCTTGGGGGAGGCCTATGTCCAACTGTGGACAAGGACAAGTCGTATAATAGCGTTTTAATTTTTCGTACTTATAACTAAACGTTATAGCTAATAGGAAAACTATACTAAGAAAACTTCAGGAAAATATAGTTGTTTGTTCAATTAAGTGCTTGTAGATTCATCTTCATCCTTCTGGTTGTTTTACTCAAAGGGATGGAAAAAAGTACAAATTAAACTTAAAGGAACAAAACAATAAGCAACTGTTATGTCGTGCTATCTTTTTTTACTATTGTTGTCGTTGGAAGTAAAAGTACTGCTTTGTTTCAGTATAATTTTTAGACTTTTATGAGTTGAATGGTTCATTTTTGTCACGCTTGCAAGCAGTGAGGCTGTCATAAAGCTTAAAAATACAATAAAATTGTATAGCTTATTTTCACACGGACTTTCGCAAGTAATAACTTTAAAAAAACATACACTTGCTACGCAGTTTTAACACTGAACTTGCAAGCTGAAATCGAATCTTACTCATTCCGATATTTCTCCAGTACCGTCGTAAAAGTACCGTCGTATATTACCTATGTGAAAACTTAGCGTAATGTGCAATTTTGCAAGGAAAGTGACTGCAGTGCCCTAAATTTCAAACACGTAGAAAACGTAACAACTTGCTGTCTTTTTCGATTCTTTTTGCACCTATGTCATTTATCCAGTTATGTAAAAACAACCTGAGCATCTATTCACAACCACTTGATACGCTTCCGTATCTTATCGAACATCAATCAATGTTACCGTAGGAGTCCTCGAAACCCTGTTCACAAGTCTAAACCCCAAAAATGTTGTCAATTTAAATCAAATAGACGACCGCTATTCTTCCGATAGCTGTTTGCTGCCGGAGACAAGGCAAATCAGGTTATCGAAATGTGTAATGTTTTATACGATAGCCTTTTTTTCTCTCGCGGTGGAAATCCTCATGGACTTCCTCTATCGTGGGGGTGACAGAGGGGCATGCCGGACTCTTACCGGCTAAAACCACCGCGGTGTTCCACCTCTACCTATAGCCGGGGGTGCGGGATTCGCAACAGCATTCACCGCTCCCCCGACAGGCCTCGACCCGCTGTTCCTCAGCGGGTCCCACCTCCCCGTGCGCCCATTCCTGTAATGGCCGCACCCACTCTCGAGTGGCGCGCGTGGAACACTGCAGCGCCAACTCGGGCCTGTCTGATCGGACGACGGACGCCCCTAGTCCGCCGACCGCAGGCCACCTTTCATGGAGGTCGCAGATCGTTTCGCACCCTTCTCGGGCGCCTGGTGCGTCTCCTGCGGGAGGGGAGAGAGGATGTGGCTTCTCTCTCCCGCTCGGCCGCCTCCTTTGCAGACATGACATCCTCGCAAAAGGAGGCAACTCCGTCCCATGCGCTCCCGCTCTCGACCATCGATTGAACGACGGCCGGGAGCGAGAGATCGCTCCCGCCTATTGCCGCGATGAGGTCACGGCGCAGCCCTGCCCAAGCTGGGCACTCTTCCAACGTGTGCTGCGCCGTATCCTCAGGGCAAGCCGCACAGTGGTGACACACCGGCGTCTGCTCCCGACCTATACGACACAGGTACTTCCCAAAGCAGCCGTGGCCAGAGAGTACCTGCGTCAGCCGGAAGCTGAGGGCGCCATGCCGCCTCTCGATCCACGCCTCCATGACGGGTCTTACCGCCGCTATAACGGCGTGCCCCGCAGTGGGTTGCGCAAGTCGCGTCTCCCATTCCGTTCTCAGGGCCTGGTGGAGCTCAGACCGCCGTGCTTTGGTAATCCGAGGCAGGGGTCTCTCGCCACGCTCCAGCACCTCCCCGCGCCACTGATATAGTGACGCGAGTGCTCTCGCCTCCAGGTCCCAAGGCGGGGATCCGGCCAAAAGGGTCGCCGCCTCGAATGAGATCGTGCGGTACCCGCGAACAATCCTGACGGCCATCGCCCTCTGCGGCCTTCGCAAGATTCCGATGTTGCGAGCCGTGAGGTTGTTCGCCCACACGGGCGCCCCGTAGAGCGCCATCGACCGCACGACCCCCATGTATAGCTTCCGGCAAGACGTGTCGGGCCCCTTCAGATTGGGTAGCAGCCGCGACAATGCACCCGCGGCGCCCATCAATTTGGGGGCCAGCTGCCGGAAGTGCGGCCCAAAGTTCCACCGACTGTCAAGAACGAGCTCCAGGTATTTCATCGTCGACCCGACAGCGATGGTAACGCCTCCCACGATTAAGTTGGATCCCGAAGGTGGCGCGCGCCGGGCCCTATGGAAACACAGGGCCTCGGATTTGTTCAGGGCTACCTCGAGACCCAACCGCCGGATCCTCGTAACGACTTGCGCAACTCCTGCTGTCGCCAGTTGTGCTGCGTCTTGGTACGTACTCCCCCGCGCTGTCACCAGAGTGTCGTCGGCGTAGCAGGTAATGCTAATGCCATAGAGGAGCGTACCACGCAGCACCCAGTCATATCCGATGTTCCACAGGAGCGGCCCCAGTACCGACCCCTGTGGAACACCACACGACACCTCTCGCCGTCCCCATCCTTCTCGCCCAGGGTAGACGACACACCTGTCCGCCAAGTAGGCCCCGACTGTGCGGCGAAGGTAGTTTGGCACCCCGTGATACCGAAGTGCCTCCCTAATGGAACTCCAGGGCAAGGTGTTGAAGGCATTGGCGATGTCGAGGGACACCGCCAAGACGACCTCACCCTGGGACACTGCTTCCTCCGCCAAGGTCCTTACACGCATGATTGCGTCCACCGTGGAGCGCCCACGTCGGAAACCGAACTGGTTATCCGATAGGTCTGGACCCACCCCCGATAAATGTTGGACGAGGCGGTCTGCAATTACTCTCTCAAAGAGCTTGCCCACCTCGTCCAACAACACAATGGGGCGGTATGCGGATGGTGAGTCAACGGGACGTCCCTCCTTCTTCAGCAGGACCAGCTTGCCCATCTTCCAACGCCTTGGAAACTGGCCCCGCTCCAAACATGCACTAAAGAGCCTTTCCAGTCGAGGCCCTAGAGCCTGTGAAGCCAGGACCCAAGCGCGGCCTGGAATGCCATCGGGCCCTGGGGCGGTGTTTTTGGCTTGAAGCCTCATCACCGCCACTCTCAGCTCTACTGGGGTTACTTCGGGCACGTCGTCGTCTTCGTCCGCGCTAGGTGCCACGGTAGGCGGAACCATAGGTGGGGGCGAGTGCTCCTCCCTTGACGGGAAGAGAGCACTTACCACGTTCTCCAGCAGGTCAGGCCGGAGACTCTGGGACAGTGGGGGGGCGAAGGGGCGAAGCTTGCCGCGCACGGCCCGGTAGGGCCGCCCCCATGGATCGCGGTCCAGAGTCTCAAGTTGCTCCTCACGGGACCTGACTTTCGCCTGCGCGATGGCCTGCTGGAGTGCGTTCTTCGCTTCCCTGTACCTCTGGTATAGTTCCGCCTCCTCGTCTGCCGCACTCTGATCGCGGCGACGCCTTCTGCGTAGCCTGGCATACTGGCGCCTAGCGGCCACGCACGCAGCGCGTAGCTGCTCGATGTCTGGCGACCACCAGTATACCTGACGCCTGGCCGGACTGGACCGAACCCTAGGCATCGCCACATCGCAAATGTGCGACATTGCCTTCAAGAGCCATTCTGCCTCTTCGTCGATGTTGGCAGGCCTGTCCGGTGCTGTCACCCAGGCCTGGACAATTGCGGCTTCTAGGAATGACTCCCGGTCCAACTGTTTCAGAGCCCAACGCGGGCCAACTTCTCTGGGGGCCGCTGGGGCTGGGCCAGTGGAGGTCTGAGAGGAGACGTCGAATCGAATGTATCGATGATCCGACAACGTCTCTACCTCCTCCATAACATGCCAGCCCTGAACACGGCACGCAATAGCAGGGCTAGCGAACGTAAGGTCCACTATGGAGCCGCCCCGCTGACGCACGCACGTTTGGACGGAACCATGGTTCAGGTTGACCAGGCCGTTTTCCACGGCCCACTCCTCGAGCACTCTGCCCCGCGCGTCAGTCCTTGGGGAACCCCAAGCCGTGGATTTGGCGTTGAAGTCCCCAAGAACGACCACGGGGCGAGGGTGCCTGCGGCCGACGACGGTGCCCAACTCGACCAAAAAGTCCTTAAAATCGGCGAGAGGCCTGTTCGGAGAGAAGTAAACCCCAACAATGACTACCTCCCCGAACAGCGCTGCGACGCATCCCCGTCCCCTGGCGACATCCTCAAAAGACGGAGAGCCAACTGCGGCCTGTGAAATTAAGGCCACTGAGGCGTGGGTGTCACTCACCCAGTCGTCTCTGGGTGGTACAAACCACGGCTCAGAGACCACTGCTACGTTTATCAACCACTGCGCCATACTCTGGAGCAAGAGATCCTGAGCGCGGGCACAGTGGTTGATGTTCGCCTGAAGGAAGCGCAAATATGGGGCCATCAATGACAGTCCATGTTGTGTTCCCCTTCTGGCTGCGTCTCACTAGACGCCAAAGTTTGGGTCGGCTGCGAAGGAGCCAAAACTCCCTGGGCAGCGGGCCCGCTCTTTCCCTTCTTTTCCTTGCCCTTCTTTTGGGAGGCGGCGCAGGGTTTGCTTCCCGCCTGATGTCCCGCCGGCCTGCCTGCCGCCGCACACAGAAGACAGTGCGGTCGAATAGTTGTGAATAGCTATGCAGATACGAAATAAAAACCCAAAATATCCACGTAAAACCAAATTAACCGAAATAAATAAGGATTTTTTTTTAAATCAAAAGCGAACTCACCTATCCTTCATAGGTCCCTCCGGCCGATCAATAGCCGTGTTCCCAGAGATGGAGTACACATAAAGCCGGGACTCAGACTTGTACCATTTGATGCTGTGCATGGCCCCGCAGGAGCGGCCATCGATGCGGCAACGGAGGCGAGCCGTCGTGCCTACTATTGCAGAGGCATGATCTGTGGGAGAAAACAAAAGACAGTTTAGAATTGTGATTTGAAATTAGAGATAGTTAGGTGCCTTCCATCTGTCGTGTTGGAAAGAGTGGTACAAAATAAAAGAGCTGCGAAATTCAGCCAGTTAAGGTGATTCCTTCACTCTAGCCCACAAAGTTCTTATTACGATTTCTGCAAATTGCAGCGCTGGTTAACGTTGTATATTGATCAAAATTCATTACACGGTAGTTATGATAAAATAATGACTAAATAATAATTACTTAAAACATCAACATAGCTATCGAAATTATATTTATTGTAAATCGTCCTATTTTCAACAAATAGTCTTTTTAGTAGCAGATGTAATTGATGGATCATTCTGAAGTTTATTTATGTAATTTACTGCCCAGAATACTATTTGTGATTATGTAGCTCTCTGCATTCAATTAAATATTAATTATTCAAGTAAAGAACTTAACTGAATTTTTCATAGGTTTGTATTTCGGCAAAATAGCAGCAACAAACGGCCAGTTTACAGGGTTTTAAATTGGAAATTAACTCGTGAAATCCTCTGATGGACATAGCACAGTCCCAGCATCAGCAGTCTTATTGCGTAATACTATCATAATGAATGTTACTTTAATTTAGCCGACGATAATACAAGACAAAATAAAATTCAAATATTATGTAGCAATGCATTTCGTTGCATTGCCAAACGAATACTGATTGCCCTTAAAAGTGTGTTACATAATTTGGGTGTCCGTCAAAGCTTTTCATATTCAGTCTGGATTTTAAACTGTTTATATTTTTAATGAAAGTTAACAGAGTTGTAAGTTTGTAAATAATGACGTTAAGCCCTTTATTCTTAATTGGCTTAATTAGCAGGACGTTGGCAGGCATTCGATTGGTGCCTCGGGATAAATGTTTATATGATTTCTGATGAGTTGGTGTGTAAGTGTAATTGTGTAATGCATTCATTCATTATGTATCCCAGTAATTCTGCTGCGAAAATATCATGTAAAAGTTTATTAAGTAAAAAGAATAACACTATTATTCTATTTGTTTTGGTGGGTTTGTTTTGTAGTAGCGTTGTTGATAAGCGTTGTGACATAATATGAGTACGAGAGTACTAAGACAGGTTTTACTTTGAAAAAATCTGTGCCACTCCGAGGGGCTCGAGAAACATGATGATTATAATTTAGGACCGAAACAACATTATCTTCAAAAAACACCCTTAGTGCTATGAAATCAAGGCCCTGTCAAGTAAATAGTTACTATGGTTGTACGGTTGGCTATTATTACTACAGTACTCGTTCAATTTCCGTATTAAAACTGTAATAAATGACCTGATGGAAAGCAATGGATGAGGTCTATGATGAAACGAGCGTGCCCAGAAGATGTCTAAGGCACTGGAACTCCCACGCATCGACGAAACACAGCAGGCTGCTTGACGCTGGACTCCGGTGGGAGGGAGGTCGCAAACCAGGCGGGCGTTAGCCCTACCACCGCAAGGGAAGAATTGGCCAGTCAAATACGGTGTTGTGTGTGACTGTTCAGGATGTGCCGAGCGCTCGGTTCAGTTGAGTAACTAGAAGAACAAACTGCGCTACACGAGTAGGGCTTCTTCATGCATCCCAAAAAAAAACGTCTACACGTTCCATTAGCCGTATGACATATCTGACCCACTGACCCACACTGATCCGAACCCTTTCAGCCGACATGAGAAGATCGGCAGCTGTATTGTAAAACCGATTTAAAACTTTATCCCAAACAAGGGTACTTAATTTAAACTTTTTGTAATGGCTTAGGCTTAGGAGTCAATGTCAGGACCAAGTACTCAAACGTAAACATCACGCCTGTAATCCTGTATTCACAGAAGGCATAGGCAGAGAAGTTCCATGTAATAAGGGGCGGGCTTATTGACAACAACCGTGGGCTGCTAGTGAGAAACTTCTAACGGAAAAACTCAATAACACTTTGCCCGAACTAGGAATCGAACTCAGGACCTTACAAGTAGGCGATAATAACAATCAAAATTAAAGTAAAAATGTACCGCCTTATCATCATCTGCCTACGTAATCAGCCTATAATGTTCCCACTGCTGGAACACAGGCTTCCTCTCTGTGAGAGGGAGTGGGCCGTAATCCACCACGCGGGCCCAGTGCGGGTTGGTAGATATATGTCACATGTCTTCTAATTTTTGGTTCTAGGATATGCCGGTTTCCTCACGATGTTTTCCTTTACCGTTTTGAGAGCAGTGGTGATGAAATAATTTACACAAAGTAAAGCGCCTGTGTGGGCTCGAACCTACGACCTACAACTCGTAAGTCGAGGCCTTTACCACTGGGCCACCACTGCTCTCATCATCTGCCTGCTTTTTACCAACTATTTTGGGGTCTGCTTCCAGTCTAACCGAATGCAGCAGAATACCAGCATGTTACATGGAGCGACTGCTTGTCTGACCTCCGCAACCAGTTACTGGGTAACACGATACCCCTTAGTAAGACTGGTTGTCAGACTTTCGCGCTTCTGCCTACCCGTAGCGACTGTCAAAGATCTATGAATGATTGGTCGGTACCTTCTGACAAAGTATAACGACCAAACTAAAACGTTAGAATCGCTCCAATCTACATTTATGTATAATAGATATGGCGTGCCCCGGGCAGTATTTTAGGGCCACCAATGTTTTTGCTCTACATAAATGATTTTCCAGAAGTTATAAATCATAAATTTGTACTGTTTGCCGACGATACTACAATTATAATCAAAGGACAAGATAAAAATTCGTATGAACAAGAAATAAACATTGCTCTTCAAAAAACTATAGAGTGGCTAGAGGCTAATAATTTAAAAGTTAATATTAATAAAACAAAATTTATGCAGTTTCATACATGTAGATCAAAACCGCTGGCCCTGAATATATCTTATAAAGGGGTCGCCCTGGCAGAAACTGACTCGGTTAAGTTTCTTGGAATTTTAGATAAATTTTGTTCATGGAAAAATCATATTAATGACATTTGTACTAAAATAAATAATTTTATATACCCTTTAAGGCGTATAAGTTGCGAGGTATCTAGAAATGCGGCAATAACGGCTTTCCATGGCTATATAACCTCCACTCTAAGGTATGGTATTATCCTGTGGGGTCGTTGTGTGGAGATTGATCAAGCATTCGTTATGCAGAAAAAGTGTCTAAGAGCTATATTTGGATTGAAGCAAATAGAGTCATGTCGTCCATTCTTTAGGAAATATAAAATATTAACTCTGCCATCTATTTATATATTAGAATCCTGTATATTTGTTTCTAAACATAAGAGACTTTTTCAGCAAGCGACAAGCTACTATGCCCCACGATCTATGTATACTAACAAGTTATTTCAGCCGAGGACAAATCTCGCATTTACAGGCAACAACAGTTATATTATGGGCATAAAATTGTACAACAAAATACCAAATTCTATAAAAACGCTACCATTTTCTAGATTTAAAAATAATTTGACGAGGTTTTTAATTGAGAAATGCTTTTATAGTGTACATGAGTTTTTGGATTATAAATTGTAAGTTTTATAAACTGCACGATTATTTTAAATTATTATTGTTATTCTTATTACTATTGTGTGGCGAATCTCTTCCATTATTGACATGATTATTACTGACATTTATGTTTTTTGAAGTGAAAACTTCTTTAGCGGCGTTGAGCACTTTTTGTAATGGGTAAAAAATGTTAAACTCGCGTCAGGGCATCGCGTCAGGACACGTGACCGTCAGGAGAGATTCCCCCCCCCATGTCTTTCTACGGCGGCGCCAACCGAAGTGAACCAAGTGAGACACGATAATGGATGGATGGATGGATGGTGATGGTGATGGCGATAGTGATAGTGATGGCGATGGTGATGGCGATGGCGATGGTGATGGTGATGACGATGGTGATGCGATGGTGATGGCGAAGGCGATGATGATGGAGATGGCGATGGCGATGGTGATGGTGATGGCGATGGCAATGGTGATGTGATGTGATGTGATGGTGATGGTGGACGCGGACGCGGACGTGGATGGACAGCTGATGGCTCGACCGTATGTGTAGTAGCCACACTGCTGTGTATTCGTAAAATTCGTGTATATAAAGTGTTTCAAAAAATGGAAATTGAACAAAGTGCATCGATTAATGAAAAAAGTGACGCAGAAATAGTGAAAAAAACTTAGTTATATTAATTCAATTAATAATTGATTTATTTCAACGTTAATATTCAAGTTTTCACTTCTGCCGGCACTCCCGGAGTGCAACCCGTCTTTTTTTTTTTTTTTTTATTATTATACTTAGTGACATTTATTTAAGTCAAAGATACAAATTTAACGGGATTATATGTTTACTGACTGCATGGCTATGAGCAATAATTAAATTCAATAAAGTATGTAACCTTATTTTATATTTGCACGCCGAAATTAAAGGCAGAATAAGAGAACAATAAAATTATGTACCTACATTTTACCAACCTTCTGTACCTTATTTATGCAAATAAATGATGTTTGATTTTGATTTTTATTTTTCTTATATCTAGAAACTAAAGCTTAAATAATTACATGTAAATTAAATTCAGGCGTTTTACATGTTATCGTCTACAGACTGCTGAAAACAAGGCTTTCATGTAATAATAATAGTGGTTAAATAACAAGGGAATAGGTAATATTATTGCGTGGCTAAATAATAACAGCCCCACAGGTCGATCATCAGGTTAAGCTACGCTTGCCGCGGTTAGTCTGTGGATGGGTGACCATCTTTACAAACCGAAACCCCTCCGTGCCTCGGAAAGGACGATAAGCCGTTGGTCCCGGCTGTCATTCGTGGATATTTGACAGTCGTTACGGGTAGTCAGAAGCCCGAAACTCTCACAACCAGTCTTACCAAGAGGCATCGTATTACCCAGTTAATGGGTTGTGGAGGTCAGATAGGCAGTCGTTCCATGTAAAATACTGATACTCAGCTGCATCCGGTTAGACTGGAAGCCATACAACATAGTTGGGAAAAGGCTAGATAGATAAGGTAATATTGTTGCTGTAATTAATGATCGACTCCTAATTTGAAACAACAAATTTTGCGTACTGCCTCATTGGTCTAGTGGTCGCAAGCGCTACTGCCAAGCATGAGGTTCTGGGTTTGATTCCCAGATAGGCCAAAGTGTTATTGGGTTTTTCTAACTGGAATCTCAGTACCAGCCCGGAGTCTGGATTTGTGCCCGATTAATGGCAATAGGCTCGCCCCCTATTATATGGGACTTAACCATAACTGGCGAAATGAGGTGTGTCTACTAGAGGTACACTTCTGCCCAACCCTTCTGGGAAACAAGGCGTGATGTTATGTTAGAGGTTGCGTTTTGAAATCCCTAACAAATCTTTTGAGCGGTATCTGGCTGGGAGTCATTTCATTCTTTCAACGAATCTAAAGTTCCTTTTACTTCTTCAAAATTATCGAAAATGGCAGAATTCCAGTTTCAACCAATTATTAGTCGACTTATTAGTACAGAATAATTAATAAAACTAGTATTTTTGAGAATGGAATTCTAATCTTACTCTCAATCTATCTCAAATTCCACCTCTAAATCTCTGACAAGTTTTTGTCACTGATTGTCGCCGAGATAAGATTGCGACAAGATAATGAACGTTTTCAATTACGGGAATTGACCTCTAGTTCTTTAATTAATATAGAAATTGGGTATTGAATAAGTTTACAATCAAAATCAAAAGTCATTTATTCAAATTAGGCTGAGAATCAGCACTTTGCACACGTCAATTAAACATAAAACAGCCCCTCAAAACGCCCGCCCTTCACCTCTTTCTTATGCTTTCGCTGGGAAGAAGAAGCGCAACAAACTCCCCAGCGGCACAGCTGTCTGTTCAGTTAGAAAAACTTGATTTTATACAATAGTAGGTAACTAGGTATGCAAAGCAATTAATATTACGAGACACAGAATATTAAATTAAATAATTTGCTATGTCAGCTAGCCACGCCAATATACTCGTAGCTAAGAAATGGCAAGATGATTAATTTTCTCTCCTACACTGCTTGTGTAGGAGAGAAAATTAACATACATTATTTTTCTTTTTATAACACTTCCAAACAAAAAAAAAAAAAGACGGGTTGCACTCCGGGAGTGCCGGCAGAAGTGAAAACTTGAATATTAACGTTGAAATAAATCAATTATTTATTAATTGAATTAATATAAGTAACTCATTTTTTTTCACTATTTCTGCGTCACTTTTTTCATTAATAGATGCACTTTGTTCAATTTCCATATTTTAAACACTATATACACGAATTTTACGAATACACAGCAGTGTAGGTATTACACCCACACCCACACCTACACCCATCCACCCATCCATCCATCCATTTTCGTGTGTCACTTGGTTCACTTCGGTTGGCGCCGCCATAGTAGTCTCTCCTGACGGTCACGTGTCCTGACGCGATGTCCTGACGCGAGTTTAACATTTTTTACCCATTACAAAAAAGTGTGCAACGCCGCTAAAGAAGTTTACACTTCAAAAAAACACAAAATATTTAAAACCGTTTAACCATTGCTCAGTATTGCGAATAATCCTGGTATCAACCGGTTATCCGCGCTACAATCCGGACCGATCCGGTTCAATCTGGTTCAATTAAATAGTGCGCTTTGTTTAACACTCGTTTATTTGTATTTCGAACTATTTGTTGGATTTTTAGACGATATATTGTAATAGAAGGCTTTGTTTTTTTGTTTATGGTATGTTGTAGTTTGGATAAAAGGAATGCAGCGTTTTTGTAAGTTGGCAGCATTGATTTAAAATGTACCTACTACATACTAGAGAAGCTATTTCAAACAAAAGTTACCGCGCGCACTTGATGACAGCGGGGCATGCGCGGGGCATGCGCGGGGCAAGCGGGGGTGTTATTTTAAGCGAGTTGGAGTGCGTGCGCTCTAACTCGTGTTACAAACAAGCGGGTTGAGGCGTCCCCTCTAGTACGTAGTACATTTTAACTCAATGGTTGGCAGTACGTTTATTATTTGTAAGAGCCAATAACTTCATTAGCTTCAGCACAGCCAAAGAATTCTTCTTACGAAGAGAATGAACACGTACTTTGATCGCGAGTCTTGCTCTCTGCGTGTCGGCGGCAATTTTGAGTCTACGTTTTTTCACGATAATTTCCAAGCAATAACAAAGTACGCTTGAAATTGAAAAGAATTAGGTTTTGAACTGCCAACTTGGTTCTCATATAACTCGCCCTGGAGTGTTACACAGCGACTTAATAATTTTATTCATCTTTTAATTTACTTACTGACTGCATCTGTTATATTGAGAATATTAAATTATTTATTTCTATATTTTCATGTACAAAATTTAATTTAAATCAGCATAGTATTATAGGCTAACGGACTTATATACATTTGAATATTTAAAAAAAAAGTAATTGCAGTGAGGTGTGGGAACAAGTCTAATTCCCAAAATATAGTTTCTAGATTTTATGTCCGTTTGTCCTGTAAGTCTGGATATATATATGTTCCGGATTGGCCCAACAACGGCTGAACGGATTTGGATACAATTTGGCACACAGATAATTTATAATCTAGACTAACACTACTTTAAATTCCGGTAGTAGCTACTTTTCCATGGGATATTTTCCGACATCCACGCGAAAGGCGAAGCCGCGGGCAAAACCTAGATATATATTAGGTCCTTACATATGAAATTGGCGTTTTTCGTACTGGCCACTTTAATCACGAATTTCTCCTCTTTGGTAAGGAATTCCAAATTCAAATTTGTACAGCTATTTACTCATGTATTTGTGCTTCGATGACCGTCATTCATTTGTTTTTTTTCTTCTGTTTTTTCTGTTTGCGTCACTCATTTTACAAAATGGAAAATTTAAAATATCGCATTATTTACGAGTACGAGTTCCGCCGTGGCACTAGTGCTGCGGAAACGACTCGAAGGGTGAATGATGTGTATGGCGGTCATGTTGCAAAAGAAAACACAGTTCGTTTTTGGTTCCAACGTTTTCGTTCTGGAAATTTCGACCTGCAGAACAAGCCCCGTGGACGGCCTGAGACCCAAGTTGATAATGGAGAATTGAAGGCTATTGTGGAAGCGGACCCATCGCAAACCACGTCCGAGTTAGCTGCAGGCTTCGATGTTAGTGATAAAACTGTTTTAATTCACTTGAAGCAAATTGGGAAGATTAAAAAGCTTGAAAGCACGACAACGCCAGACCACACACTGCGCAACAGACGGCTACCAAATTAGAAGAGCTTGAATTGGAATGTCTTAGACATCCTCCGTACTCCCCGGACCTTGCTCCAACAGATTACCATTTTTTTCGCAATTTGGATAACTTTTTGCAAGGGAAAAAATTCAACTCCGATGGGGCAGTCCAAATCGCCTTCAAAGATTTTATTGATTCCCGTCCGACTGGTTTTTTTAGTAAAGGGATCAATGAACTACCTATAAGATGGCAAAAGTGCATTGAAAACAATGGTTCATACTTTGATTAATTAAATATATTATATTAAAAAATATTCGACTTTTTGTTCCTTCCATACAAAACGCCAATTTCATATGTAAGGACCTAATATTTTAATAATAAGAACCTCTTCATGGCCTTTTGCAAAGAAAGTTGTCAATTTCCTGCCAAGAAATCACATAGCACAAATACACTAATGTATTTCCTTAATTAAAACTTATCACGTTTTTTATTACTCCGCGATAGAGACGGCTTCAGAAAAAAGTACCAGGAAAACATGAATAAAAAAAGAGTTCTTTTTTTCTTTTCTCCGCTAACAGAACACGCCTGTATGAATGGGACTTATGAAAAATACTTTACATAGTTTACTTTCAAGAATATTTTGCTTCAGCATTATTTTGTTTTTTGTTATTTTTCCTAGGAAGCTGTTTATTAGTTGCATAATCCTAATATTGCTCGCGCGAACATGTGTGCTAGGTAATACTAGGGTAGCAGAGGGTGTGGTGCATGGCGGGTAAAGACGGAAACATTTTGTTGAGGGTGTATTTTTGAGATGGTTTTTAGGGTTCCGCACCTCAAAAGGAAAAACGGAACCCTTATAAGATCACTTCTTTGCCCGTCTGTCTGTCCGTCAGTCAAGATCCTTTTTCTCAGGAACGCGTGGAGTTATCAAGTTAAAATTAATGTCAAATACTCAGGGCTGCAATCCCTTGAAGCAGTGAAAAATCAAACTTCTAAGTCAAAGCAATCAAAAGATACGGGCGTTTATGTTCCGAAATCAAAACCTATAGGGTACTTCCCGTTGACCTAGAATCATGAAATTAGGCAAGAAGCAATGTCATGTAGCACATATAAAGGAAAAAAGTCGAAAACCGTAAATTTGTAGTTACATTACAAAAAATAATAATTGATTTGTACGCAGCCCTTGGTGAGCGAGTCCGACTTGCACTTGACCGGTTTTTTCCGGTTTTAAGCGCTCTGTGGGTTTTAATTCTTAATCGTGTGTCAAAGTGTTCCTATACAGAGTATCCTCCTCGTTAGAAAGAGGGATAATATTTTCTATCATTAGGTAGCATTACAGAGGGGCAATCCTAGTAATTTTAAGAACGTTCACAGTCTGATCTCAGTCTCAATCTGTCAAAAATACCTCTAACTTCCATACATTTTGACAAGTTTTGACATTTGTTTGTCGCTGAGATGAGACTGCCACTACATTTTGAACGTTTTAAATTACGAGAATTGGCCTTCTGAAATCTGATCCTGTAAGTAATAAATTAACAGAACATCACGCCTATGTTCCTCAGTGGGTGAGGCAGAGGCGTCACTAAAGTACACCAAGATTTTCCCACACAAAAGGTGGTGGAAATAGAAAAATATGTTAGTACGATATTTTATAAATTATATGCCCGACTCTATTGCCTATCCTCCACCGATAATAATAAAAACATGTTTTTTAAACGAAATTGTATCCGAAAGTTCTAGAACCTAATAGCTTGGAATTCTTCTACAAATGGGAACACTTTGAGATAATTTAAAACGACATCTTTTCTCTGACTGTACTTTGTCCAGTTGAAGCGGAATGCGCAATAATCTAGACGACACAGTTGTAAAGAATAGTATCATATTTTACAGTTGACAATACACTTGTTCCAAGAATCACTCCTTCACTCCGTGATAATGTAGGTACTACAAGTACATTAATTATGTAAAAGTTATGTAAGTTGATCAACACCATCTCTCTCGCGAACTACTGCGTTCACTTATAAATTTTCTAAATGTGTAGTTTAAAAATTTTTTTGCAAAAAAAAACCGACTTCAAAAATCCCAAAAAGCACTAAAAAGTAAAAAATAATACTATAACCTACCCTATATTAATAAATCTAACCTAACCTACGATTAACACATACTAAAATTTAAATTTTTTTGGAGTCCTCCTCCGTTTTAGAAGTCGTTTAAAAACATCATAATTTGATATCATTTGTGGTGGCATCTATAGCCCCATATACGAACTCCGCATAGCATTTGACGTCACACAAATCCTACATTGCGCAAACAGAGTTTTCCACGAGATTAGTGTAGGTATGTGCAACAGCCCGACGACAACCATCGGGCAGTTGCCCACAGTACGCAGCGCCCGTCTGGTCGGAGGATCCTTCCTTTCCTATGAAACATGAGGAAGTCTCCACCCTGCTCTTCAAATCGTAAACAATATAACTTACTGCTATTTGGAAATAGTGTAGCTTTCTATCAGTGAAAGAATTGTTATTATAGGTTATATATCACCAAAGATAACCTTTTACAAACATACATACAACTTCAACATTTTAAGAACTTCTTAACACCATCATTTAAGTCAGAATCCGCTCCCGCCTCCGCTTCTACCAAGCCCGCAACCTAAAGCTTAAGTCTCCAGCGGAACAACTGCTAATTTTGTTGCGAGAAAAATGCGCCATAATCCAGCAGCTCTGCCCCCCCCCCCCCCCCCACGGTTTAGCGTCATAAAAACTCTTGTTCAAGCTTCAACGTTTTATACTTTGTAAACTGTGGAACATGCAAAGCGTTTTGAAGTTATCTTGGGTGTTCATGCAGATTTTTGTGTATAAGGAGGAAAGATCTTTCGTTAGTGAAGGTTTGATGGTATAGTTCCCGTTTTCTGAGGTCTACATATGGTTAGTTTTAGTTACCAATAGTATAGTATGGTACCCCTTGAGTTGTACTATTAGGAAAATTAATTGAAACCCTACGTCAATTTGCCGTATTATAACCATTTCATAAAACTGTCAAAGAATGACAGTTGTGATTTTAATATACAGACAATTTAAGTTGTAATTTGCTTATCAATTTAATTCTCTGACTTTACATCGGTACAACGTTTTGTTAGCAATTATTTAAATAACATTTCAGCACCTTCTATAGTACGAAAATGAAAAAGAACATTTACTTTACGCATCTAATTAAAATATAACATGTATTGCTATACTTCTTCCATTTGACACCCTGTGAATACAGAACATACAAAAACATGCTACTATTATTAATACATTTGGCTTCCACCTCTTCCCATATACGCTAGCTAACAAGAACTCCGACCCCTTTAGCCCCTTTTCACACGATCTAGTTGCCGGATACTCGGTACCCCGTACCGGTTACCCGGTGAGAATGTATAAGCCGGGAAAATCGTGCTGATACGTGTGAAAGCTTTTATACTTACTAGAAATAAAGAAAAAACCTACACGTAAACGTGCGGCACAGTTCCGTATGCAAGGAACAGATTTGAATAAATTAACACTAACATAAGGAATTTACGAGGCAGATGTGAATGGAAACGCTGGGAGGGGCTCTAGAAGCACATAATTATAGTGTGATTATTAGTGTTCTTCAAAAAGGTCGAGTGGGTAGTATTCGCAGCCTGCGTATGACCAGATGAATGAACGTAAACGAAGCAAAAGGAATATGTAAGGATTGTAGCAGGTGTAATGTAGTTTCTGCTTATCTCCCATGGGAATAAGGCGTGAGTTTATGTATGTAAAACTACGATAAATCTACACACTCATACACTCACTCACTCCCTTATTACTACTCTTAGACACACGCATTAACCAATCACAAAATAGTTAATAACTAGTTAGTAAGTAATATTTTAAGGCGGGTACTGACGGGCTTTACGGGGCGTAATGTAAAGTGTTATACAGCGAGCTTTCATGCAGTCAGTACGGGGAAATAAGGCACTCACAACAAACAACGAGAACACGGCGTAACGTAACATGCTCGCTGCGAATGGTACATTACGGCCCGTAACACCGGTCAGTACCTGCCTTTACAGATCGCCATTGAAATACTTATGCTGTGACATTCTGGCTACCCATTGGTAATTTGAGTTTATAGCACGTTACTTTTGTGTAGCGTTGTAGACAATGGGCCTTTTGAAACCGGGTACCCGGTAGCCGGACCGTGTGACTAGAGCCTAACTCCCAGCCCATTACATTGTATAACACTAAAATCTTCACCTAATTACAAATTTAAACCGTAACCTTAAATCCCTTAGAGTTAAATTATAACATTCATAAAGGTATTTGAATTACAGATTACAACCGTAATATCTTTATAGGGCGACAGATTTAGAATTGTAATTCCGTTTTAACAAATGGCTGTATTCTTAAATTAACACCTTTGTGAGCATTGTTGACTGTTTAACAAAAGCTTATTATTTCGGGTCCAAGGTGAAAAGAATAATTTTGGGGGTCTTAGCAAAATATTTTTTTGGAGATAAAATTGCGTTAAAATCTTTTGAATGCCTTTACCAGATGTTTTTCTTATTTTGATTTTAATGGGCTGGTCTGATGTTTGTCAATGTAAATAAAAGAATTGATGAATAAAGAGATGAGATTTAAATTGGACGTGCATTTTTGAGAAGGTGAATTGGTCTTGAAAATATTTACATTGACTTCGAATGTTTCGGGGAAACTGAAATATTCGTATAAGACCCAGGATAAATAAATAATTTCTATGACAATGGTACAGTAAGCCTCTTTTACATGAAGCGACTGCCTATCTGACCTCCACAACCCAGTTATTGGATAATACGATACCCCTTGCTAAGACTGATTGTCAGACTTTCGGGCTTCTGACTACCCGTAACGACTGTCAAAGATCCACGAATGACAGCCGTGACCAACGGCTTAACGTGCTTTCCGAGGCACGGAGGGGTCTCGGTATGTAAAGATGGACACCTATCCACAGACCAACCGCGGCAAGCATAGCTTAACCTGATCGATTGACCTGTGCGGCTGTTATTATTCAGCCACAGTCGTTGTAACCACTAATTATGATTACAAACTAGCTTTTGCCCCGGCTTCGCCCGCGTGGATGTCGGGAATTATCCCACGGGAACGTGCTACTACGATGGCATCTATCTTCTTGCCAAATTTTATTGAAATTCGGTACAGTCTATATGAAAACTACCGTTTAAGGGGAGTGGAACTTTGTAAGGGATAATATGAAATCCACGAGGACGAAATCGCGGGCAAAGTACCTACTAGGACTAATGAAACTCAATTTAGTATTAAAAATTACTTTCATCTAGAAAGCCTATGAATAACTAAGTTTTATTAACTTATGTTGAGAGCTTATTAACTGTTATTAACGTGATTGAAAGATTTAAGGCCTTCACAAGAATGTAATTAACTTAATTTTTATACGAGCTGACTACGAAAATGTAATAAAAGTTGTTCTTAGATTTACTTTTTGAGGGAATGCTTAATAACGTTATTTCTGTCATATTTTATAGTAAGGTCTTTCATTAAGACATTGACAGTATACATTATGTACAGACGCCAGCACATCAAGCTACCCGAAACTGTCAAATTTTCCCAATCAACTTTGAACCTTATGCTTGAGCGATAAACTTGAAAATCTATTAAAGAAATTTGACAGATTGTAGTAGCTTGATGTACTCTGTGTATACATGATCCTTTTACACTTATTTTGCATCACTGTCCAAAAGCAACAATAGCAACTGTGGTATTTCACAGTAATCTTTATTCTCATTCTAATAAGGTTGCTGTTTGTTTGCTGCCATTGACAAGTCTGTCAGAATCATTGTGATCTTCGTTACGTTATTGCTGTCAGAAAACACGTTTGTGTAAAACGGACCGTAATAGTCGTATTAATGACTGCTAAGCGTAAGGTCCTAGGTTCGATCCCCTGGTCAAGCAGTGTTAGATATAGAGTTTTTCTACTGGGAATTTTTCAGTTACAGCTGGAACTCTAGATTTGTGCCCAGTGAAGGGCAGGCGTTTTGGGACAATGTCTTATGTAACTTTTGAAGTTGAAAAAGTGCTGATTCTAAGTCTAATTTGAATAAATGACTTTTGATTTTGATGGCAATAGGCTCACCCCCTATTACATGGAACTAAACAAAACATTGGCACTCGGGAAGTGCCGACAGAAGTGAAAACAAAACACAAACGAAATACTTTGCCATCACTCACTGACATATCGGATATACATTAAAACCGAGTACATCCCGAGGACAGCCGAACACATCCAAAGCGGTGTCGGTTACGGTAACAGTGGCGTGAATTAAATGGTTTTCCCCATCTCAAAAAATGCCCAATGCGCCTAAAGAGGTTTTCACTTCAGAATACTTAACTGGCAATATGATAACCTAACCTTTAGGGAATATAAGCATGATGTTCTGCATGTTGGTAGGTAGGTAGTAAAAATTAGCCAAAGTTAGCCGAGTCTGGTCTCAAGTTCGATTTCCAGACGTGACTTTATTTTTGTAAGAAATTGTTTTACTAAAGCGCTGGTCATAATTATGACAGAAAACGTTTTTCATGCAACATTAGGCGAAAATATGAAAGCGTAATGACGCCAAAACAATGTTATTATTGCCAAAAAACGTATAAAAACAGTCAATTTAACTGCAACAAACTTTTATCATCGAATAAGGACTCAATTCGCAACTTTCCGATTCCGCCCGAAGAATCCCGAAGTGTAATACGAATGCCACATAAATTGTCGGCCAATTACATGGTACACGTTTATCGCCCAACTTTTACAGAAATATATCTTTTTTTATTGTCATAGTTTTTAAAAGGTTACTGTTCCTGTTATGAATGGGGTCCCTTGGAATAACTTGGCTGTTTAAGTGTTTTCGAATTTTAGTAAAAACAGATATTTTGTATTTATTTTTTTCTGTATTGGCAACTCGTGTGAAATTTGTCATCTGTTGCTTAAAAGCAAGCGCCCTTCCTTCTTAGTTTCGTATATTTAAGTTTTCCTGGTGTAGATATGATTTTTTCGTACAGCTTTAATCAGTTTGTCAAGGTTCAGTTTTGTATTACATTGCATTTTGAACTTCTGATACAAGTACTTACTTATTTATTAAAAAACAACCGACTTCAAAAAAAAAACACTACAAAGTGAAAAAAATAACTTTAATTTCGGAAGTCGGTGTCGTTGGTTCCGCATTTTCGTTTTTTGACACCGACTTCCGAAATTAAAGTTATTTTTTTTCACTTTGTAGTGTTTTTTTTTTGAAGTCGGTTGTTTTTTTTTCTAAAAAAGTTTTTATTTTTCACTTTTTAGTTGTACTTACCCCACACATATTCAATTAACACTAGTGCATTGAAGAATTGAAGACACGACTCGAAGAATCATCAAAATTCGCATAGAAATGTCGGAGATGCAGTACATTTATGCATATAACTTCGTACATAAGAATAATTACCTAATTTATTATATACTAAAACCTTCCTGAAAGTATGTAGATCACACTAATGAAAGAATTCTCAAAATCGGTTCAGTAGTTTTTGAGATAATCGCGGACATACAAACATACATACATACATACGGGTCGAATACAGAACCTCCTTTTTTAAAGTCGGTTAAAAATAAAAAATAAAACTAGTGTACATAATTTACAATAACGACGGCGCAGCAAGTGGCGCCGTCTAGTTTTGTTACGAAGTTACTGGAATCACCGAAGAGATTGGTTAAGGCGGTACCCCGACCAAATTACCTTGAGCATTCGCGACAGAGACAGAGAGCGACACGACTTCCTCGTACGAAAGGGATGCAGCGTAACTGCGCACGTCCCTTTATCATAAAACTCGCAAATTTTTGGGATTGTTTTAATAAAAAAAGAATAGCGATCTTTTTAAATAAATTAAAACATGGATTATTTAGATTTTAAAATTATCTATCCATTGGTGAAATCCTCAAATTAATAGAAAGTCAACTTTAGCAAAAGATGCATGCAATCAATAATTTTAGTCACTTTTTAAAAAATAAATTTTAAATGTATAAGTAACATATAAAAACAAATAATAACGGGCAATGTGATGATAGGATATCGAACATTAATACTGTGCTTTCAGATTTAGTTTATTTCTCATAATTATTGAGTCTCTGAATAACGAAGATAAACGCGGTTTTGGTCGGGGTACCGCCTTAAGGGTGACACTGGCTAGGGACTGTCACTCTAGCAGAACGTCGCACCGATGCTAGGGTGGTGGCTGTCTTCTGACGACAGATGATGTCAGGGGAGCCGCTGTCGTACCACTTCTACCACGAACGCTTTATTCCGGATTATATTGAAGCTGCTGAACCACTAATACGATGACCACGTTTTGGTAAAGGCGATACTGCGCAGTGAACTTTTGCACATGATTTTAAGTCGACGCCGACCGCACAGTTGCGCCCTCATCGTTTGTTTATTTGTATGGATAATTATCCGTTTTAGCGATTATATTAGGTCCTTACATATGAAATTGGCGTTTTGTATGGAAGGAACAAAAAGTCGAATATTTTTTAATATAATATATTTAATTAATCAAAGTATGAACCATTGTTTTCAATGCACTTTTGCCATCTTATAGGTAGTTCATTGATCCCTTTACTAAAAAAACCAGTCGGACGGGAATCAATAAAATCTTTGAAGGCGATTTGGACTGCCCCATCGGAGTTGAATTTTTTCCCTTGCAAAAAGTTATCCAAATTGCGAAAAAAATGGTAATCTGTTGGAGCAAGGTCCGGGGAGTACGGAGGATGTCTAAGACATTCCAATTCAAGCTCTTCTAATTTGGTAGCCGTCTGTTGCGCAGTGTGTGGTCTGGCGTTGTCGTGCTTTCAAGCTTTTTAATCTTCCCAATTTGCTTCAAGTGAATTAAAACAGTTTTATCACTAACATCGAAGCCTGCAGCTAACTCGGACGTGGTTTGCGATGGGTCCGCTTCCACAATAGCCTTCAATTCTCCATTATCAACTTGGGTCTCAGGCCGTCCACGGGGCTTGTTCTGCAGGTCGAAATTTCCAGAACGAAAACGTTGGAACCAAAAACGAACTGTGTTTTCTTTTGCAACATGACCGCCATACACATCATTCACCCTTCGAGTCGTTTCCGCAGCACTAGTGCCACGGCGGAACTCGTACTCGTAAATAATGCGATATTTTAAATTTTCCATTTTGTAAAATGAGTGACGCAAACAGAAAAAACAGAAGAAAAAAAACAAATGAATGACTGTCATCGAAGCACAAATACATGAGTAAATAGCTGTACAAATTTGAATTTGGAATTCCTTACCAAAGAGGAGAAATTCGTGATTAAAGTGGCCAGTACGAAAAACGCCAATTTCATATGTAAGGACCTAATAATAAAACAAAACTACCGTTTGTGATAATATTAACGTATAATCTTGTGGGCCACAACTTAACGTGCTTATTTTCTGCATTTTCATTCTAAAATAAAAGAAATAACCAAACAAACGATGAGAACGCCACTGTACGGTCCGCGTCGTCTTAAGCATACTCATTTGTACCTTCAACTCAAACCACTCAAGAATCTTCCGTCTCCACCAAAAACAATCATAACATTGTCTACACATTACCGACACATTTCCCCAAATCCATTATCTACCCTTTTCATAATACCATGAACTGACAATAAATTGAGACATTAAGAACGGCAGATATAATTAGAAGTCTCGTTACGAAACAATTTAAAATGTCATCTTCGGTAACAATTTCAATTTGGCAAAACGAAATTAACTAAACTTGTTTGGATCCATTTTGAATTCATTATGGAGCGTATTTTCTGGGAATTGTTAGATTTTCGCCTGTTAACGTGGAATGCCAGTTATTGTATTACTTCAAAGTGTTATGATTGGTTCGAGTTAGGTAGGGTGGTTGTAGGAAAAGGAAGGTGATTTTGTTTTATTATATTCTGTGTTTTTGGTGAGATTCACAAGGTTTATTTTGTTATTCAGTCATTCTTATTTTATTCTTGTCTATCTTCAATTTTATTTTATTTTCTTTGTAGTAAATTAATTTTTGTAGCTGTCTAAATTATATTTTTACTTTCCCTAAAGCAATATAAGTAGGTACTTACTTGATTGTCCAATGGTACAGTTGATAATGGTATTATTAATCCAAACTTTTTTTAAAGAATGACCCTATAAAAAGCTGTTTATTAACCAACAAGCTATTACTTTTAATTATTCTCAACCTCCTATATTTTTACACAATACAATTTTCCAGATGACCAACATAAAAACGCAAATTCACGGCAAAATAATCGACCATGAAACAACAAAAAAATACCATCTTAAGAAAACCGCCCAAAACAATAAAATCATTCACCAAACTATCTTGGGCCAAAAACAGAAACTACCAACTAAGTAACGGAACAACAATGAATTCATACACGCAGCAAAATGCCTGGCAGGGGTACATTACACGCAACATTAAAAGTTTCACCGCTACATAAATATGCGGCTAATTTGCGGAGTTGCTGGCGATTTGGCACTCTACCCGCTTGTTGAAATATTATTTACTGCGAACTGAAAGTATTGCAGTTATCTTTTACCCTCCTTTTGGGGTAAAGCAAGGGGAAGCTCGTTTGCTAAAGTGCCATTTTACTGACAATAAAATAAAAGTTTTCAATCAGATATTTAAAGATATATGAAATGGTGAAAACTTAACAAAGTGATGTTAAAAAGAAAGAAAAAATATACCTAATGAAGATATCAAAGCACCTTTAGTAAATTATTTTGACACGAATATTTTAAATAAATAATTAACAAACTCAGAAGAAAAACTTTCTACCTTCTTGACAATGAAAAGTTTCAGAAAACATCCTCCCCAAAAATAATTAGGTTCCAACTCTTTTATCCGAAATTTATCCTAACAATATCCCTAAGGGTAAACCCAGAGGTAACGGGGTAATGATGAGATGAACTCATGATAACACAGTTAGACAGAAAAAAGTTTAAATCATATGTTCACGCGTTGTGAGGGTTTTTTATTAGAAAACTTTACTCATTTGTCCTCATGTTTGTTTAGATTGGGCTGTGAAATAAGCGGGGAGGTAAGCGGAGATGCAGAGAGAGCGGATTTGAATGTAATAGAAAATAGATTAAAGTCATATAACACAGTAACCAGAAAAGTATTGCCTAACAGATAAATTGCAATAAGAAAAGTATTTTCATTTTATTATAATTGATCTGTTAGATAAGTTAACGGAAGCTTATTCGGGGACGGTGAAACTCAACTCAAACTCAAAGCATTTATTTCAATTAACCCAATTAGAGGCACTTTTGAATTATCAAGGAATCTGTCAGTTAGAAAGATGAATCTAGTTGCGTATTCTAAAGTAGTTGGTTTCACAGATTACTAATATGTAGCAAGCTAGTTGGTTCCTATGGAGAAAAACGGGCAAGAAACTCCATGGACACTTTTATTTATTCATTTATTTCAGGCATCAAGGCCCATAGGAAACACATGGAACCACTCCATGGAAACTGGCCGTAAGATTTCTTTCCGTAGAAAAAAATATTGAAATGTAAATTCGTTGTTGCTTATTTTTCAATCTTACGTTCTTTGAGTGCAGTTTAGTTTAGTAGTCATGTTTCTTTTACCTTAATTTATCCATATTATTATTTGATGGTAATACCGTTATGTCAAGGAAATAACTAAAAATAACAATCATGGTCTGCAATTTCGACTAAGCGATTGAAACTATATTGTCGGCTTCACAATATAATTTAATTATTAGTTCAAAAACAATTAATACTTCCAAATCTAAACTCGATCATTTAGCTGAATTTGAGTACCCTAAAGTTTTGACAAAAAGAGTAATTTTATCTTGTAATTTGTTCCACAAGGGTAACCTTAAGGTATATAATAAATAATAACTTCTGAAAGGCATTAAGGAAGACAGTAAAAGTTTGAGGACTTTGATTTCCTTTAAAAAGTCAATATAGCGGCTGTCAATAGTCTTGGCTTTAGTCAAAAGTTACACAATTAAGGACAGGAATCTACAACAAAGACTAGGCGGTTAGTACTCTTTGAATGGCTTACATTTCGTGTTTGAAAAGAATTTGTAATAGAAGCTGGGATTAAATCAGGCTAATAAATTGTGTTTGCGAAATTTATTTAGGAAGTTTTTAAATCAATGATAGAGATCATAAATCAATGATGTTATTTTCAAGTAAAAATTTACCGTAGTATACGGTTATAACTTTCTAAAAGTAGTCTAATACTTAGTGAATAGGTATTTGAATAAACCATTCAGTCATGTGATCGTATGTAGACATTGCTGTCTCATATGAATGCAACTATTATTCCACTGCTCTACTTAAAAGTATATTGACCATGCATCTTTGTAACATAATAACTACCAAAAAAAATTCACCCCCCCCCTCAAATTGCCCCATTTATTTTTAAGAAGTTCTAAAAAGATTTTCTGTCTCCACATTCAACTTTAAAGTGACTGACTCCAAGGGTTCCGTTTATGAAAACGAGCGTGTGAAACATCTGTTTTCTTTTATTTAAAACCTTTCTCACTTTGTCTGTCATTTGACAAGCAATTAAAAAGAACAAAATACCCCCTAATCGCCCATCTACTGCCCCCACAGTACCATGTAACAACTCGCTCGCATGTTTACACGAGCTCTAATAACACAAGCTCCTGCGCTCCTGAGCAGCATACTCGTACATAGTTACTTAATACGCGCTTCCACCTCAGCTGTCTAGTGGTAATTAGTTAGCATTTTATAATTGTTGTAGTTTTCATAGTGTGAGGCTTTTGTGTTTAAGTGTTCTGTTTTTGGTGTTTGAAAGACTTGTTGTGTAATTTTAAGTGCTAAGGCTTTGTGAAGACTTAATCAAGACTGATTTGGACAGACTGCTCAGTGAAAACTTTGTGCTTATATGTACCTATGTATGATAAGGTTTTTATGTTATATTCATATGTGCGAGATAATTTAATTTTTCGAAATTAGAAATAATTAAAGGCATTAATTGTGTTTTTTTAAGTCAACTTCCGATTTATAAAAAGTATTGTATTGACTTCTCGTTACGCGCCGCTCCCCACCTACCGATCGAGTTGAGTATAAAACAAGGTGCGCGGCGCTCGACAGATCAGAAGTTGTCTAGTAGCAGACACGGTACGAAGGTGCTCTGAACTGTTAGGTAACGTTGAGTTAATTATTACTTTATACTGTTACTATGTCGGTTGCTTTGTTGATGTGATATTTAAGTTACTTATTTATTGAACGGCTATTTAAATTGTGTATTTGCTGTATTATTTTCTATTTTAAACTATTTCTTTCGTATTATTTCTTACTCGTCTCCCACATCAGAAGCGGGATATAATTCGTGTTGGTTCATGCGCAAAATGGGAGCGCCAAAAGTGAAAGTGACCGTTGACATTTGAAAAACAAAGTGTAGGCGTGTGAACGCTTATTGGATAATCGTGTGGATCTGTCCAAATTCGACCCAGACAAACCAGATACGGATGCGCGATCGTGGTGCATGTTGTTTTCGGCATAGGCTGTATGCAGAAATACGTTTGCCTAGTAACGCGTCTGTTGCGGAAACATAACAGTGCACAACAGGTGATTTGTTTTGCTGAAAATTCACTGCCAGGTGGTCAAACGAGTAGTGGCCATCAGTAGGGTGCGCAAAGGAGCAGCATCAACGTAGCTATCGTAAATGGCATACCAAGGCGTAAAGCTACCAGTGACGTGGAGTGGCTGAATCGAGCCAAGCAAGCCGTCAGCGAGGCCCTTCGTGTGCTGCTAGTGAGCGATTCCGGGGCATATCGTGGCCCAGTGCACGAGCAGTTGCAGTGCAAGCGGATGGTGGAGCATGTGCTGGAAGCAGCAATGGCGATTGGATGTTTGCGTCTTGCACCTACCCTCGGACATCTTAGAAAATGAGGGTGAGCTGTATCGTTTTTTTTTCTGGTGCTCAATGCTCGATAGTAAGAGTGAGTTGTGCAGCCAAATTAAGTGGCAAACCAATTCAAAATGTTAGAGTACGGTTGGCAACCCTACAACAAAATGTCATTTCAATTTGTGCGAAGATCCTGAATGTCAGCTTTATAGTGTTATTGCGTTCACTGGTATTGGTCAAATATGTGTGTTCGGTACGGAACAATTCTTATGGCGTAGTGTAACGAGCGAAGATTGGGGTTTTGTTGAACTTCTGCCCGACATTGTCTTGCAAAGGGAATTATGATGGTGCGTGAAATATTGAAAAGCCTATTTCAATTAATATGACTACGTTAGAGTTTTTGTTACATAAAGTTCTTGCGATTAGTTTTCAGTTAACAATAACAAGGTTCCATTTGATGCGACATAAGCAACTATTAGAAAGTTTTGGTTTGGCGATTTCATCAGTCTAAGCTGGATTGGAAGTTCAGAGGTCCGTTTGAAGTGGCGGAGGTTTTGAATGGTGATCGCTTTATCTAAATGGCTTTGAATTCTAATCGTACGTATAGACGCGCTCACGGTCGCGTGCGGGGGATGCCTCTAAGTAGGTGTTCCTAAGACGGTGAGGAGAGTTCCTCCACCGAGTAGTTGGAGCACATACCATGGCTGGGTCACACTGTACGCACTTGTCTGTGGTCGTGGCTGCAACTAACTTGTGACTTGTTCGGGAAGCGATAGGTACAGCGGGGACCCGAGTCTCAAATGGGACTATTGTTGTGTTGGTCTTGTGATGGCCTGGGAGTCGTGGACTCTATGTGAAGTGATGTGTGTCGGTCGTGTCACTTGGGGTGGTGACGATATGGGTGGCATGAGTGTCGCTGGCTGCTGCGGCGGCCGGGCCATGAGCGTTGTATGTGATCTGCTAGTGGGTTGATACAGTTTCTAGTCAATTGTTACTGATGCTTAGAGGAATATTTTGTTGTCGATGATTGTTATTGTTTTTATTATGCGTTTCGATGGATGTGGTCAGAATTGGCCGAGTGGAATGTGTGCTGCTGTTGATTTTTTACAGATTAACACACAAGGACGTGTGCAGGCAGGATGGCAGTGTCGGACGGTGCTGCAGTCTTTGGATCTCCTGTACGAATAATCACTGATCAAGGACGGCGCTTTTCGTGCAAGAAGTTTAACAACTTCTGCCAAGGAAGCGGTGGCAGCAAGTTGATGTCTGTACCATTGGGCCAGCTGCAGATCTATTGTCTACCGAATCTGTTGAATCGTTTTCATTTTGTTTTGACTCTGGTACTGAGTGCTTCCTTGGTAAACAACGGCAAAAATGGTAACATTGTTAGTTATAGCCCAATCTGGTTTAACGATAAATTAAGAATGATGCCAGTAGGTCATGTACCAGTCAAAGTAGATGGTGATCACTGTAGTGATGAGCAAGCCTAAGTAGTGGCACCACGCGAGTAGGGGTTCTCTATCGACCGTAGTAAAGTTGTGTGTAGTCACAGGGTGATGCATACGTATCCATGTGCTGGATGTGTGACAGCAATGTGATTGCTGGTTGGCTAGAGAGCTGTGGCGTTAGAGTGGTTTACTCGTGTGTAGGTTTCCAGGTATCTAAGGCTCTTAGTGAAAAAGATGGTTGTTAATGTGGATAACGATGGTACATGGCTCTGGTTGATGATTTTCGCTTTGGCTATATAGTCAAAGTTTGTTGATGATTATGTCTTGTAGATGATTTATGCTATGATCATCAAAATTTTGTTGCTGTGGCTCTCTGGTTAAATCAAGTACGCACATGATTGTGTACAAAAATGCCTGAATGTCTAGTTACTGTTAAAGATGATGTCAATGATGACACTGATGATGATGATTCATCTGCTGCTGACATACTATGGCTGAATTGACAAGTTGTCTATGTTGACTCACTGCTTTTGATGATAATTTTATTTGACTAATTCAGGATTTTTATTTTGAGCATACCTTTTGTTGGTCAGAAAGGCCGATCGATATTCACCTAGACATTTTTTTATCCCAAGATTACACGAGGACGTGTAGAACGTCAGTTCTGGCCGTGTCGGAGACAGTTGTCAATTAAATTTGAGCGATAGTCAACAGAATTCGTTATGATTGGTTTTCTTATTATTAATTTAAGAGATTTTACTATCAAATATTGTCTAATAAATCGAAACATAATGTATTGACTACTCAGTGTACGCGCTAATTGATTTTAGCAACTTATTTTGATAATTGTAACCGATGGTTTTGTTCAAACCAATTGATGACATGTTACTTTGATTTTAAAACGATTAACTTTGTGAAATCACTATTGTTTATTTAAGACAATTATTCTTGTTGTATTATTTGATTTATAATGTGAGTTATAATGTGAATCTATTTGATTTAGCACATTTTAATATTTTGTATCAAGTAAACACGATGACGTATTTCCGTACGCTATCGGACAGAGTTGTTGTGGGGCGAGTGCGTAGTGGGGACAAACCTTTATAACTGAGCGCACTCGTTTGTGCCGGACAGTCAATAACAGTCAGTGACAGTCAGTCACAGTCAGTGACAGTCGTTGAGTCAGTCGGTGTTCGGACTCGACTCCTGACAGAGTACTAGCTCCCGACAAACCTGTCGGTTTACTTGGGTGGCTCTGTCACTATACGAACAGTAATCGATCCTACGATTTGTTCGCAATTACTTTGTTACTGTACATAATTATTTTACTGTGTATCTAGTTGTGTCGTGTACCTACAGTGTGTGATTAATTTGTTCGTGATATTATAATTTGATTTGAACTACAAACGGTTTTTCTATTGCGCAATAACCAACACTACCCACAGTACGCCCACAGTAGTTAATCAAATATGCCTGATAATAACTAGATGTCAATAACCTACTCCTGATCCTGATGAAGTAAAAGACAATGATAGATACATAGTTAAGGTTCATAAAACAGGTAATGAGTTATGTTTCACATGATAACTTGCGAGTTGTTACTCCCGATATGGGATGTGAGTTGACCGAATCTTTAGATACATCTGATTTATAACTGTTTGTAGATTTGATTTAATTGATTAGATTAGATTGTCTTGCATAATCAGTAATCGCCTGGCCAACGATCATTGTTATGCCTGATAATCGCATTTTTTCTTTGCCATGTGATTTGGCAATTGTATTTGGTTGTCATGTGATTTGACAACTGCCATGTGATTTGGCAATTATGTTTTGCTGTCATGTGATTTGACAAGCAGCCATGTGATTTGGCAATTATTTATTTATTATGTTTTGCTGTCATGTGATTTGACAAGCAGCCATGTGATTTGGCAATTATGTTTTGCTGTCATGTGATTTGACAAGCAGCCATGTGATTTGGCAATTATTTATTTATTTATTATGTTTTGCTGTCATGTGATTTGACAAGCAGCCATGTGATTTGGCAATTATGTTTTGCTGTCATGTGATTTGACAAGCAGCCATGTGATTTGGCAATTATGTTTTGCTGTCATGTGATTTGACAAGCAGCCATGTGATTTGGCAATTATGTTTTGCTGTCATGTGATTTGACAAGCAGCCATGTGATTTGGCAATTATGTTTTGCTGTCATGTGATTTGACAAGCAGCCATGTGATTTGGCAATTATGTTTTGCTGTCATGTGATTTGACAAGCAGCCATGTGATTTGGCAATTATTTATTTATTTATTTATTATGTTTTGCTGTCATGTGATTTGACAAGCAGCCATGTGATTTGGCAATTATGTTTTGCTGTCATGTGATTTGACAAGCAGCCATGTGATTTGGCAATTATGTTTTGCTGTCATGTGATTTGACAAGCAGCCATGTGATTTGGCGTTTGTGGTCATGTGACTTGACCCATCTTGTTTGTAAGCCATGCGATTTGGCAGTAGGATCATCATGAGATTTGATCATTAACAGATGGTATTACTTTAAGTACTTTAATATTTATAAATTATGTTCGCGAGCCATGTCGGCTGCTCGTCAGAATGGCCGTGTGCGAGATAATTTAATTTTTCGAAATTAGAAATAATTAAAGGCATTAATTGTATTTTTTTAAGTCAACTTCCGATTTATAAAAAGTATTGTATTGACTTCTCGTTACGCGCCGCTCCCCACCTACCGATCGAGTTGAGTATAAAACAAGGTGCGCGGCGCTCGACAGATCAGAAGTTGTCTAGTAGCAGACACGGTACGAAGGTGCTCTGAACTGTCAGGTAACGTTGAGTTAATTATTACTTTATACTGTTACTATGTCGGTTGCTTTGTTGATGTGATATTTAAGTTATTTATTGAACGGCTATTTAAATTGTGTATTTGCTGTATTATTTTCTATTTTAAACTATTTCTTTCGTATCATCTTACTCGTCTCCCACACATAGTTTTGAATAGGTAGGTTTACGTAGATTTTTATGATGATTGATTTAGAGACATTACCGAAAAGTTGACATGTAGGAAATCCCTGGCGCTTACAATATAAAGAAACGGGTATTCGGTCCCGACTCCCGGTACAGGTCTATGCAGGTGGATCTTCGGAAGGAAACGGTTACATGTTTTACCTGTTTCTTTATGTGTGAGTTGCATACGTTAATGTGGGACGATTTCACCCGTACCGATCGGTACCGACTTGTTTTTAATGGGAACCCGCGTCTTTCTGTAAGCACCCTTTGGCATTGAGTCCTGCGGGGCAATTGCGAAACACATTATCAATCGCAATCGGTTTCATTTTGACAATCCAACAACATTCATTGCGTTATTTACGTGATCAGACAAATTATTCGAACTTATGAAGCAATGGATTAGCAATTTGCTTCAAAATGATTCAGATTCCGATTGGTAGTTTGTTACGCAATTAGGGTGCACCTCTGTGTGTTTATGTGCGTACAGTATTAAATAAATAAATTATTTATCCAGTGCAAGCCCAGTGGCAGAGCAGAGGAGGCCTGTATCCCAGCAGTGGGAACATTATAGGCTGATTCTGTATGTATCCAGTGCACTAAGTTGTCAAAATATGCTGAAATGTATTGCGGTTAGCCGCAATATATTTCAGCATATTTTGACGACCTTTCTAAGTATTCTGCGATATTTTGATCCTACCGGAGCTAAAAACTGAAGCATATTTTTTCTATATACTTACATGTGGCAGGAAATCTAACCTAATGCGATAAATGCGCGTATCCTGACTTAATCTATACCTACTAATATCTACAAATAATTAAAATAAATTATGACTTACGTCCAGCCAGCGGCCAGCGGCCTATGTCCAGCAGTGGACGTCTTTCGGCTGAAATGATGATGATGATGACTTACGTAATTTTTCAAGTAAAATAAGCATCCATATAGAGTTAAGTTAAAAATAAAGAAATAAAAGCAGTATCATTTTATTTATTTCAACATTTATCTTTTATTCCAAAACAAATAAAATAGCGAACCGATAGATACAGAAACATTTCAGTCGAGTCTGCATCTTCAGCAAAATAGGTTAATATTTCGTGTGGTTCTTACGAATGAACGAAATGAACGAAATAAACGGGATCGAACCGCTCAGCGGAATGCATTTCGTATGCTTCAAAATTTACAACGTATTGCCTTTTCAATGTGTGTTTGGGTAAAAGATAATATTATTATACTTCTATGCTGGATGGAATACGTCAAATACTTTATCTTTTATTGTTGTATTTTAATCTTATCTTTTTGAGGTTTCTTCTTTAGTGAACAACTTTTAACTTTTTTTGATGCCTCTAAATATGACTGAGTGGTTTTATTAAGTATCATTATTTGAATTAAACTGGATATTTTTGGTCACTTTAATTTAAATAATTATGTGCACGTGGAATTGCATACATTTTATCTGTTCAAAACATCATTTTTTATAGAGTTTGACACTTTGTTCAACGTGTGTTCTAAATGAATGATAATGTCATTTTTATTAACCGACTTCAAAAAAAGGAGGAGGTTCTCAATTCGTCGGAATCTTTTTTTTTTGAAGTGAAAATTCTTTAGCGGCGTTGCACACTTTTTGTAATGGGTAAAAAATGTTAAACTCGCGTCAGGACACGTGACCGTCAGGAGAGATTTCCCCCCCTCTCTTTCTACGGCGGCGCCAACCGAAGTGAAACAAGTGACACACGACAATGGATGGGAACCAAGTGACACACGACAATGAACTTGAACATTGTGAAATTGAACAAAGTGCATCTATTAATGAAAAAAGTGACGCAGAAATAGTGAAAAAAAAATGAGTTATATTAATTAAATTAATAATTGATTTATTTCAACGTTAATATTCAAGTTTTCACTTCTGCCGGCACTCCCGGAGTGCAACCCGTCTTTTTGAAGTGTAAACTTCTTTAGCGGCGTTGCACACTTTTAGTAGTGGGTAAAAAATGTTTAACTCGCGTCAGGACACGTGACCGTCAGGAGAGATTTCCCCCCCCCCCCCCCCCCTCTTTCTACGGCGGCGTCAACCGAAGTGAAGTGACACACGGACACAATGGATGGATGGATGGATGGAAGTGGAAGTGGAAGTGGAAGTCGAAGTGGAAGTCGAAGTGGAAGTCGAAGTGGAAGTCGAAGTGGAAGTCGAAGTGGAAGTGGATGGATGGATGGATGGACAGCTGATGGCTCGACCGTCTGTGTAGTAGCCACACTGCTGTGTATTCGTAAAATTCGTTTATATAAAGTGTTTAAAATATGGAAATTGAACAAAGTGCATCTATTAATGAAAAAAGTGACGCAGAAATAGTGAAAAAAAATGAGTTATATTGATTAAATTAATAATTGATTTATTTCAACGTTAATATTCAAGTTTTCACTTCTGCCGGCACTCCCGGAGTGCAACCCGTCTTTTTTTTTTTTTTATGTATGTTCCCCGATTTCTCGAAGACGCCTGGACCGATTTGGAAAATTTTTCTTTTGTTTGAAAGGGTATACTTTCCAAGTGGTTGCATGATCATCAGGTCAGGATCTGATGATGGGATCCCAGGGAAATCGAGGGCAACCTTCAAATTTTATAGGCACATAGTACCATTTTCATATATTTTCTAAAGCTGTTTAAGTATTTGCATCTGATAATCATCATCTCAGGTGGATGAGCTGATGATGGAAGATACAACTCCTCAACGGCTTGAAGTTAAAAGAAAATTCTTTCAAAATTATTTATAGTAACACTCGTGCATTTGCTCTCGGAAAGCACCATTTTGTGAAGTGGAACTGATGATGAAGACCACAGATGGCCACCGGAACTACTCAATAATATCTCCGTACTATTTCACGGGTTGCGATTCGATACTTTAACATGGTTGCTAAGCAATTTATGCTCGGCACAATGTGAATGGTGATATGGAGCTGATGGTGGACCAGGAGAACTCTTCAACAATTAACTTCCCTGCATCGGTAAAAGCAATATTTTGTAAAAGGTGATGAGAAAGTTGACACTAGGCTATTGTAATTGAGATAAATTAGAAGCAGACCCACTAAAAAGCGTGAAATAAAAACTTTTTAACAAAAAAAAAACCGACTTCCAAAAAAACACTACAAAGTGAAAAATAACTTTAATTTCGGAAGTCGGTGGCAAAAAACTAAAATACAGATCCAAAGACACCGACTTCCGAAATTAAAGTTATTTTTCACTTTGTAGTGTTTTTTTGGAAGTCGGTTTTTGACATATAAGACACACGTTGAACAAGTGTCTATGTTTATGTGGTGAGACATTTATCTTTTTCTTTACCCTCGTAAAAAGAATGCATGATTATAATACTAGGACAAAACGCCCACGTAAATGTTTTACAGTGCATTTTATTTTTGCTCTTTGTCGTCGATTTTCCGGATCATTGCTTGAAACCGCTCCACTTACAACAAGTACCTAGTGAAACGACTCTTCTATCTCTTTTTATGTCAACTTCTTAGTTTAACTTCGAAACGCCGTTGTTTGAATTCAGTTAACTATTAAATACCAGTATGTTTGGGGGATCTGGTTGTAGTCAAAGCTATGAAAAAGAAATCATATTATGGAAATAAAATGGTATTATTAATTGATTTTTTACTAGATTTTGCCCGCGACTAAGTCCGCATATCTTGTTTTGTTTTAACATTAAATATATAGGCTTACATTAAAAAAGCAAAGGGCGAAGCGAATACATTACCTTATAGGTATTTGTTCACTACAATATTTTATTAAATAAATAAATTCACAGACACCGGAGATAATTGTACCATGCATAATAATACGTTAGGTAATTATCCTTATGTAAAAAGTTATATGCATAAATGTACTGCCTCTCCGGCATTTCTATGCGAATTTTGATGATTCTTATAGTCGGTGTCTTCAATTCTTCTATACACTAGTGTTAATTGAATATGTAGGTATAACTAAAAAGTGAAAAATATATTTTTTTTTTCCAAAAAAAAGAACCGACTTCAAAAAAAAAGCACTACATAATGATAAACAACTTTAATTTCGGAAGTCGGTGTCAAAAAACAAAAATGCGGAACCAACGACATCGACTTCCGAAATTAAAGTTGTTTATCATTGTGTAGTGCTCTTTTTTTTTAAAGTCGATTGTTTTTTTTTTGGAAAAAAAAATATATTTTTTCCATCTGGAATTTTTCAGTAGCAGAACGGAGTCTGGATTTGTGCCCAGTTGATGGCCATAGGCTCGCCCCCTATTACATGGGACTTAAACATAACTGGCAAAATGTGGGTGTACTACAGGTACACCTCTGCCCAACCCTTCAGGGACTGCAGGCGTGATGTAATGTTATTTTTCTCCCTCATAACAATCAGTTTTAAAACGTTAAACATTAAGTAGGTCTTCTAAGCGAAAATGTCCCATTGACCTCAAAATACAATGTTTTTGTATATTTTTATTTAGGCCGTTTTAGGTAAAGGGACATGGATTACCACTTACAGAACAATGGGCACTGGATGAGGGATGGGGTACGGGGAAGCTGGACTGTGCTCGGTTTGTGTAGAAGAAAAAGACAATAAAAAAATAAATTCATAAAGAGGATATAAACAGACAAAACTAAAAAAATCTGGACAATAAATGGAAATGTTACCATTGTTTAGGCCATTTGGCTACTAAAGTTTTTTAGGAAGCCATCCTGCCTTCGTGAGCAGCATCATCATAACCACCAGTTCAACCGAATGACGTTCACTGCTAGATATACCCCTATCCAAGCACCGCCACTTCAACCGGTTCTGTGTTTCTCGGAGCCAGCGGATTCCTGCGGCCTTCACAAGGTCATCGGTCCACTCTCATCGGTAGGCTCATTACTCGCAATTCTTCAGGCTATATCGCTTACTAGTCCTCCTGCAGATCTCTTGGGCAGCAAAAAAACAGACACCTTTATTTACTTATTTTCAAATAATTATTCTATTTGAAATAGCAGCCCCTATTAAATTGCAGTAAATATAACTGGCGAAATTTAAATGTATGTATGATGTTTTGTATACATATTTGTCGGCGCGTCTAGAGAATTGGTTCGGTGATGCCAACCTCTTTGGTTAATATTGTCTTTTTTAGAAGATATGTCAACTGTCAATTTGACGTAACACCATGGACTGGGGAGGCGGCCCGCCATTATAAGAACAAGAGAAAAGTGAGGGATACATTCACATGGGTTGATCGTAAATGACGATATTGATTGGAGGAATTGTGCTATGATATCCAATTGTGTGTAAATTGATTGCGCTCGCGCCCCACGTACTTGGTGGAATGTCATTCATGCATTATCGTTAATTAAATAATTGGATTAGACATCCTGTGATTGTTCATAAAGACTTTCATAATACTTTCAACTCCTCGCCCGCAAACCCACGCAACATGGCCTCTTCTGATAAAGATGATCTATTCCCTTTATCAGAAGTGGGATTCAGAGGGCAAGATATTGAGGAGTATTGTGAGATTCCATTAGAACAACCTGTGATCAATGAAGTTTCCAAGGAAAATCATGATGAAAGTCTCCTTGGAAACATGGATACTCTTTTATCACGCCTGCAGACTGCAATTCAAGCTACTCCAGCAAGTCATGTCTCAATAAAACTAATAAAGTTTTACCCTGATGACTCTGAACCAGATATTAAAGAACACAACTCTTCAGGATTTTAAGCAAAGTGTCATTAAAGAGACGCAGTGAGGATTGTGATTCTTCAGAAACTAAAACTTGTGATTACTTCAACAAAAAGCATCAACATAACCGGTCAAGCGGCGCGCGTCGCCCATTGGTGACGAGACAATAGAAAATCAACTGTGTCTCATTAGCAGAGCTTGACAGATGAAACACGGTTTGGAGGAACTTGTTTCTATCGTGGAAGTAGAGAACACAAGCTAGAAAAATGCCGCAAGCGACGCAATACAGATAGTCAAAAGTCAAGACCAACGGTGAAGGAAAACTTTGTTACATGTTTTGAGAAGCCTGGACACATTAGTACAACCTGCCCAGGAAAGAAGTCTGGAACTGAACAACATGCAGCACGCAGATAAGTGCAGATTTGCAAACATAAAATAATGAGAGGTACCCTGTCAACATCAACTGGTGAGGTCATTTTGTTTCTTTTTGATAGTGGCAGTATTACAGACATACTTATAGAAAGTTCTTCATAGATGGTGTGCCTATACGTCGCGTGACCACAGGTGAGTTACCTTATAGACCCATGTAAAACTGTTCAGAGGCGTCCCTATCGGTTATTACCTGCTGAAAAAGAAATCGTTAGGTAATGATAAAGTGCTGACTTTAAAAAAAATTCTGCCTCAAACATACCATTGAATTGCACCTGGTTGCTACAGGGCTAATGGACAGGTCGATCACGTAATGCGTACGCTTATAAACCGTAATAGAAAATGATTCTAATAAAGTTTAGCGCAACGAACTTCATGATGTTCAAATTGCTCTTAATAGTACTCGATTTGGGATAACGGGATACACACCCACTGAAATCGTGTTCGGTATTCAAGCCCAGTCGTTGCAGTCGTTGGGTATCTCTAAAATTTCATCCAATATCAGTACGAATACTCCCATCCGCGCAAATTTAGAATCTATCGAAAAGTCGCATCCCGCAGAATTAAACAGGCTGCGGCAGCCGATACTCAAAGATTAACCGCGGTAGGGCACAAGTACGGCCTTATGTGCATGGTTTGTTCTTATCAAAGGTTGAGAACGCAACCAAACCAAACTATCGCGTAAATTCCGGGGTCCGAACTCATTTGCTTTAAAACGTTTGCTCCGAACTGAAATCCATGACTGGTACGAACCGCATAAACAAATACATGCGTCTAGTACCCAGAGGGTTTGAAGGATTAGTAGAATTAGCATCAAATATGATTAATGATGAGGAGGCCGAGACGGCGCGTGATTTGGAACAACTTGAAGAAATATCACCTATTGATAGCGATAGTGATACTCTCTCGGTGTCCAGTGAGGGCACTCTGACCGTCAGTTCAGGAACCCTTACAGCTTCGCATTCTGAATCGCATTCGTTCATTCATAAAGCGGATGTACATTAAAATGAAAGTACGTTGTTGAGATACTTCATAAACACGCAAACACAGTAGAATTTGCTAAGCGTAGTCGTAAGGGCCCAGTACGCCCGGTCTACGCCACATAGTGAGTTGGTGGCTAGTCGTCAGGGCCCAGTACGCCCGGTCTACGCCGCATTGTGAGTTGGTGGCTAGTCGTAAGGGCCCAGTACGCCCGGTCTACGCCGCATTGTGAGTTGGTGGCTAGTCGTAAGGGCCCAGTACGCCCGGTCTACGCCGCATTATGAGTTGGTTGTTGGTCGAAGGGGCCTCGTACGCCCGGTCCATACAACATGGTGAGTTTGTTGTTGGTCGAAGGGGCCTCGTACGCCCGGTCCATACAACATGGTGATTTGGTTGTTGGTCGAAGGGGCCTAGTACGCCCGGTCCATACAACATGGTGGTTTGGTGGTTGGTCGAAGGGGCCTAGTACGCCCGGTCCACACCGCATGGTAAGTTGGTGGTTGGTCGAAGGGGCCTAGTACGCCCGGTCCACACCACGTAGCAATTTGGTGGCTAGGTCAAGGTGTATAGTACGCCAGCCTACGCCGCATGGCGATTTGGTGATTTGACGAGAGGGCCAAGCGGGCCCAGCACACGTTATGTTTCATTGATGTGGTTGAGGTTGTGCTACTTCTTAGTGAGAGACCATTAAATGTTAGTCTATACGTGTGCATGTCAGGAATGGACGAGCTGACCAATGGAATGTTATTTCCTCTGGTAATTCAGATGCGCAATATCACTAAGCGCACGAGGGCGTGCGATAGTCAGGGTGGCCGTGTCGGCGCGTCTAGAGAATTGGTTCGGTGATGCCAACCTCTTTGGTTAATATTGTCTTTTTTAGAAGATATGTCAACTGTCAATTTGACGTAACACCATGGACTGGGGAGGCGGCCCGCCATTATAAGAACAAGAGAAAAGTGAGGGATACATTCACATGGGTTGATCGTAAATGACGATATTGATTGGAGGAATTGTGCTATGATATCCAATTGTGTGTAAATTGATTGCGCTCGCGCCCCACGTACTTGGTGGAATGTCATTCATGCATTATCGTTAATTAAATAATTGGATTAGACATCCTGTGATTGTTCATAAAGACTTTCATAATACTTTCAACTCCTCGCCCGCAAACCCACGCAACATGGCCTCTTCTGATAAAGATGATCCCTTTATATTTTAATAATTCCCATAAACATAAACAAACCCAACACCAAACTATCGATAACTGCACTTACCACGCGACACGTGTATGACAATAATTTCCCATCCCTATCTATCGATATCCGCACGTCACAGATTATAATAACACAGCAGTTTGACATAAACTTGTTATCTGTGACCATTTATTTCAAATGTCGACTGCTATATTCTCACATGATCTATTACCAAACGAATGTATTGGGTAAACAGTTGAAACAATGTTATAACATTTTGTGGGAGGAATTTAGGCGTTTTGAATTTCCGTGCTTAATTTAATTTATTATAACTGTTTTGCTTATGAAAATCTAACTGATCGTCGTCTGTCTTCATTAAAATATCGAAATGATGACAGCATGAATACCGAAGCCAACGTGATGTTCAATAAATATTCCTTAATATTGAAACCAATACTGGTAACATTGTTTTAATATTAATATTTACGTCTTTTGGAAGGCTTGCCACAAGGTGGACCGATGACCTTGGGACGGCCGCAGGAATACGCTGGATACGGGAAACACAGAGCTGGTCGATGACGCAATGCTTGTGGGAGGCCTATGTCCAGTAGTGGACGTCTTTCTTCTGAAATGATGATTAATATTCACGGAACATGCTGAGATTAATTTTTGATAAAATTTCCGAAATGAGTTAAATATTGTCAGGTGTGTGAAACTGAATATAATAATGACAGCTATCAGCAAAATATTCAGAATGGTACTAAAGGGTACAAATTGCAAAAAAAAATCATAGAACGATATTCTGACTGCCGAAAAAACATTTCGCTCAAAAATTAATTTTCCAAACATAAATCACCGAATGTCAAAACATCGACACTTCCCATCCCTACACTCGACAAACCCGATGACGTCACTGATGACGTAACGCACAACTTTCTTCCATTATCGTACTTAACGATAATGTTCGGGAGAATGGTCCAATTTGGTTTATGAAAAAACAAATACCCATAGGATGGTGATAATGCATGGTAAAAGAACCATTTCCATGGAGATTTGGATCAAGAGCAATATGCTGTCAACCGAAGTGGGTGTTCGTAGCCATTTTATAAGGTCGATGATACCATCTTCATAGGTAAAGTGTTCACTATACATGAATTTGGACGAAGTAAAAGGAGTATGTAAGAGCACGTTTTTTTTTTTGAAGATAATTTTCATGTTATGGAACAACAAACTGAATGTCATACTTAACAAAGTTCCAATTCCAATGCAACCAAAAACTGTGCATCGTTTAACGTCGTTTCAGTTCGGCAGACTTTGGCACGATGTTTGTGTGCATGCGACTAGACGTATGTGTGTAGACTAAATAAATAAAATAATTGATTGATTAATTGATTGCTTAAATATTATAATTGCATAAGTTGGTAAAAAATGTTATGCAATAGCTTTACCGCGGCAGTCAGTCAACTCCTACCAGAGGGGTATTCCACTTAGAGCACTGATTTGAACCGCACGTGGACGAACAGCACCTGCAGCACCTGAGCACTTCCACTAACCGCACTGAAACAAAATTTCGTAACGTGTGGTTCGGTGGAACAGTTTATCATTATAAAGAATTTCGTTCCAAAAAATTTGGGATCTAAATGTGAGTCTAGCAGGGTCATAAAGTTTGCAAGTGAATATCGCCATGGACAGTTCAAATCAAATCAACTCAGCCTATCGCAGTCCACTGCTGGACATAGGCCTCTCCTGCTGGACTGCGCCACAGCACCCTGTCCTCCGCCTTCCGCATCCAGTCTACGCCAGCCACCTTCTTTAGGTCGTCCGTCCATCTAGCTGGGGGGCGTCCCACATTACGCTTGCCGGTACGCGGTCTCCACTCCAGGACTCGTCTGCTCCACCGGCCATCAGTCCTTCGACAGACATGGCCAGCCCACTGCCACTTCAGTTTGCTTACTCTGCAAGCTATGTCGGTAACTCCGGTTCTTTTCCGGATAATTTTATTCCTGATTTTATCCTTCAAAGAGACTCCGAGCATAGCTCGCTCCATAGCGCGCTGAGCGACCTTGAATTTGTGGATCAGCCCGACCGTCAGTGTCCACGTTTCAGCACCGTATGTCATGACGGGCAGGACGCACTGGCTGAAGACCTTTGTCTTCAAACACTGCGGGATAGGTGACGAGAAGACTTGACGGAGTTTTCCAAACATGGACACATTCCATGGACGTATATTCAATCTTAATATTCAATCTTAAATTGCATACCTAATATTCAATCTTAAATTGCATAAGTTAATGGAAAATTCTTATCTGTTACTAAGTACTGGAACTCCTACAATTCCTACAGCAACATAAACTTATTAAAAAAAGCCCACCCGTTCGTTCTGTGCCATAAATAAACACAGAAATACTTTTATCAAACGTTTCCAAACTTTTTCACTTCTGAGTGCTGAGTTCTCGGAACTTTTTAATTTGCTGCTAATCTCGCAACATAAATCTGTTCTTTGCATCTTTAGGGAGGAGGCTGTGAAGTTAGCGGGATGGAAAAGGCTTTAAAAGTGTATTATTTTTAGTACTAGCAGCGCCCCGCGGTTTCAGCCGCATAAGATTCCCGTGGTAATATCGGGATAAAAACTATCCTATGTCCTTTCCCGGGACTCAAACTGTATATATACCAAATTTCATCAAATCAGTTTAAGCGTTAAGAGGTAACAGACAGACACACTTTCGCATTTATAATATTAAATCTTTGATGATTTTTTTGGAAAAGATGGCCAAGGACCACAGTAGATTGCTAAATTATTGAGATAGGTCCAATGTGGTGCATGACAATTAGATAACAAGCCTCGAGCCTTTTGGCCTAAGACTTTCTGTTTAATTTTTTTAGTTACTTTTTTTATATAACTTGTTTTTTTATTTTTGACTGTGCTTAGTTTAGTTTGTGATCTTCCTGTACAAGTCGCAATAAATAATTTTTCTTTCTTTGTTTTCTTTCAATCGACCATCGATTATATTTTATGACGATCAATATCGACTGGTCGACGTTAACCGACCCCAATCTAGTTGCACTTAAAGCTACGGTTTCCTAAAATAACGGTGGCCGCCACATAACGGCCGCAGTGACGGCCGTCACGAAAATAATGACAGCGGGGTTTGACTTTACCGTATCAAAAAACGCTCCTTATGAAAACACCAACTTACTTACATAAATTTAAAACGATTCAGTGATATCATTGGATGACAAATTGCGGACGCTATTCGGCGGCCACTACAGTCATAGTAAAGCTTAGCTTAAGGGGTTAAAAATTGAAATAGAGAACTTTAAAGCACAAAATCAGCCTATAAGGTTCCCACTTCTGGGACACAGGCCTCCTCTCTTCGAGAGGAAGCGGGCTGTAGTCTACCACGCGGGCCCAGTACGGGTTGGTAGATGTCACATGTCTTCGAAATGTTTGACCCACACCAACTTATTCTCTTAAATAACTTTTCAGTGATGTCATTCGACGGTAAATTGCAAACGCTATATGACGGCCTCGCGCTGTTCAAGGAAACCGTGGCTCAAGCAGTAACTTCTGCTTACTTAAACTCATGTGTATCTAGGATGAGCTCCAAAGTAAAAAATACTACGTCCGCAGACTCTGAAGCGAAGTTTAAAAGTTTCATGGCTTGTAATTTCATTAGAACTAGAAAACACTCATGTTGCTAGGTAGTGAGGTTCGGAATTATGTGATGTTTTCTCCAAAGAACTGTTTTTCAAAGAGACTAAGGCAGTAACTCCAAAATTACTTTTTTACACTGCCAAAACAGTTGCTTATCAATCAATAAGCAACTTATTTTAAGAAGTAAGCATATTATGATAATTGAGTTCGAAAGGTAACAAAAAGTATTTAAAAGGTAGATGTGAGTGGAAACGACGCGAGGGGACGACCTAGAAGGACAGGACATTGTTATTGGTGAAGTTCTTCAGAAATGTCATTAGTACTCGCAACCGTGTGCGTATGACCAGAGGGGCAATTCTCGTATTTTTAAGAACTTTCGCAGTCGGATCTCAGTCTGAATCTTTAAAAAAATACCACTAATTTCCCTACATTTTTGACAAGTTCTTCACATTAATTGTCACCGAGGAGATACTAAATTTTGAACGTTTTTAATTACGGGAATCAGCCTTTAGATGTGTACCTATAAATGTAAATGAGGCAAAAGGAGTAGGTATATATAATGATCATAGCAGGTGGCAGTTTCTGCGTACTCTCATGGGAAAACCGCGTCAGTTTATAATGTATGTGCAATTGAGTTGCAGTGCAGTCAATCAACCAGTTGGAACTTCAGAATCAGTATGTTTTCCCTGTGCCAATTAGTTCAACTCTCCAAAATATTTACATGTCACCACCTGCTCGCCAATTTCGTGGCCTCGACAAATTCCTAAGGCCAAGCTAAAGAAGAGTGTTATGATTAATACGAGTTGTTGCTAACTGCGGCGCTGAAACGAGCGAAGACTTAGTTGTGATGCCCACTGTCTGTGGTGTTGATTGATAGCTCAAGTCTGGTGATTAATAACGGTGATTTGTTTTAATTTTGATTGTGCGTATTAATTTTAAATGCTATTGTTAGTTTTATCGTGCCTGTTTTTACTTCTGAGGTATGCTGACTTATAGAACACACCAGAAAGCCAATTCTAGTAATTTAAAATGTTCAAAATCTAGTCGCAGTCACATCTCGGCGACAAACAAACGTCAAAAAGTTGTCAAAATGTAGGGAAATTAGAGGTATTTTTGACAGATTAAGACTGAGATCTGACTGTGAACGTTCTAAAAATTACGAGAATTGCCCCTCTGATTTCCACAGCTTTGTTTAAGTCACAAATAATAGGTGTAAGCTTCTAGAAGAGCGAATCTTATGATGTACAGGTGGCGGTGACTACTAACATTCAGGTGAACTGCCTGCTTGTTAGACTTAACGTAACATGACACTTGTATTAGATCAGATATTTCGTTTTGTTCAAGTTCCATGTAACATTGGTGAACTTATGGAGGAGCCTCTGATGACCACTTACCATTAGACAGTATCTCTTTAGCATAAAGACTCCTCGGGTTGTAATTACAAAACTATCGACAAAGATCCAACACCATCCCATCCCTAGGTCAGAGGTCTGAAACCACAACGCAATTGGTGCTATAACAGAGGCTCTTGTAACAACGGGACCCCATTACACCTCCACGACCCTGTTTCACAACGGTTTGAATAAAAAGGACAGGCATTATTGGGTGGGCAGAGTGTACATGTTACTTGTCTGTTAGTTATTGGAAGATTTCTTGAAATAATTATGATCAGTGAGCAGTGGTGGCCCAGTGGCAACGGCCTCGACTTACGAGTTGTAGGTTTTGGGTTCGAACCCAGACAGGCACTTTACTTTGTGTAAATTATTTCATCACCACTGCTCTCAAAACGGTGAAGGAAAACATCGTGAGGAAACCGGCATGTTCTAGAACCAAAAATTCGAAGACATGTGACGTCTAACAACAAGGCCTGCGTGGTGGCCACGCACAGGTACAGGGGTACCTGGCATATGCAGAGCTGGACTCCTATTTGGTGCAACCATGAGCCACACAACGACCAGTGGTGATCGACCGTTATAAATGTCATATGGGGTGTCTATGGGTCAATTTATCGTATTAATCATTGTTTTTTTTTTTGAAGTGAAAACTTCTTTAGCGGCGTTGAACACTTTGTAATGGGTAAAAAATGTTAAACTCGCGTCAGGACACGTGACCGTCAGGAGAGATTCCCCCCCCCCCCCCATCTCTTTCTACGGCGGCGCCAACCGAAGTGAACCAAGTGAGACAAGATAATGGATGGATGGATGGATGGTGATGGCGATGGCGATGGTGATGGTGGACGCGGACGTGGATGGACAGCTGATGGCTCGACCGTCTGTGTAGTAGCCACACTGCTGTGTATTCGTAAAATTCGTGTACCTATATAAAGTGTTTCAAAAAATGGAAATTGAACAAAGTGCATCGATTAATGAAAAAAGTGACGCAGAAATAGTAAAAAAAAAATAAAACTTAGTTATATTAATTCAATTAATAATTGATTTATTTCAACGTTAATATTCAAGTTTTCACTTCTGCCGGCACTCCCGGAGTGCAACCCGTCTTTTTTTTTTCACCTTTTTTGATGTTTTTTTTTAATGCCTGTATTGTGTCTTTTGTTGCACTAAATAGGTACCTAAACGTTTTATCTATCTATCACTCTCTCTCGAAGAGAGGAGGCCTGTGTCCCAGCAGTGGGAACATTATAGGCTGATTATGTATGTCGTGTATCATTTATCATTTACAAGACTATTTATTACCTACAGTATCCTCAAAGACAAAAAAATGTCATCACTCAAAACTAGCGATAGTTCATATTAATAAATATTTCTTTGGACGTATCATTACGCTGATGAGTTTGGCATCCGGCAGTGTAGGTGATTTATAGTTTTCCGTCGGTAGGACAGCTTGTGGATCATGGGCTTTTTAACCGACTTCAAGAAAAGGAGGAGGTTCTCGATGCGGTTGAATATATTTATTCATTTTTCCCATATATATAATCTTTTCATTAATACCTATTTTTTCCACTTATTATATATTGATGATGTTAAAACAACTTCCTGTCACTGATATTTACATAGCAAGTAGTGTTATACGTTTTTATGTGGGGTAGGTACAACTAATTACAAAAAAAAACAACTTACTTCCAAAAATACACTACAAAGTGAACAATAACTTTAATTTCGAAAGTCGGTGTCGTAGATTTTTGTTTTTGTAAAAAAGTTTTAAAAAATAATTTATGTTGGACGTGTAAAAGTGTTTGTACAAACCTACTTACAGAAATAAAATCATTATTCAAAAGAGCGGTGAAATAAATCCAGAGGGCTCGTTATGATGTGTCATTCCCCCCGTTTACACCAAGGTAACTTAAAACAAACTAAGTAACTTTAGGTAACTTGTTGTGTCAACTGTCTACTACATATGTAGTTTCGTTTATTGTTTTAGTTACAGTCAGTCTCTAAAAAGTTGTAAATACTAGTTGTATCCAAAACTTGTTAAAACCCAAGTAAAAAAGTTGGACAAGACATGTCTGTAACAACGTCAAAACATCTATGATACATGTTTCATAGATGACTTGTTTTCTACAAGTCTTTGACAAAACTTCTCGAAAAGAAATGTCCTAAATTGATCATGGGTGTAAACGGAAACGCGGGGTTGGAGTATTGCCATTGATAAGAAGGTAAATCAGCAGTTATATCACACTAGCTGCGCCCCGCGGTTCCACTCGCATAAGTTTCGATCCGTGGGAATATCGGGATAAAAACTATCCTATGTCCTTTCCCGGGACTCAAACTATCTCTATACCAAATTTCATCTAAATCGGCTCAGTTGTTTAGGCGTGAAAAGGTAGCATACAGACAGACAGACAGAGTTACTTTCGAATTTATAATATTATATAATATGGATGCACGTACACGATTGTACATCAGCCGGACTCGCACACAAAGGGTTCCGTAAAATATTTAATAGTATTAATTATCTAAAAATGTCGAAAAAAATACTTTTACTGTATGGGAACCCCCTTTCATTCTTAACTTTTTAATTTTTTTATTATTTGTTATTACAGTGGCTACAGTAGTACACACTCCGGGAAAATTTCAAGTGTCTACATAATATTAAAGTTTAAGAGACACAGCCCCAAGACAAACACAGCGGTACCTTGGTAACAGGTTCCCGTTGGCACCGTTTGAATACGGGACCCTAAAAACTAAAACAAGACTATTCTCTGCTGCAAACCCTTAACAACGACGTCACTCAACAGATTACCTCATCCCAAATATTTAACCCTACCCCGGACAAGCATAAATAACATTTTGTAACATCATGCAAATGTCGGGGTAAGCTCGTACCGAACGCACTTGCCAAGTTGCTGCTACGTTAGTGTTAAGTTATGGCAGCAAGTTACGGAAGACTTAAATACTGTCATATGTTATACTTAATGTTTGTGCTTAAGCAAACGTGCTTGTTGTAAGTTTAAGATGGTTATTCGGTGATGGGTAATCGGTGGGTTGTGTGCAGTTCCTTTGTAATATCTTTCGTTGAAGTGAAGGGATATCGTAGCGTGCCAGATTTGGGAAAGTCCATTATGCCTTACCCTCCATCAACATTTTGTGTAATTTTTTCCCAACAATGTTGGGTTCGGCTTCCAGTCTAACTGGATGCAGCTGAATACCAGTATTTTACATGCAGCGACTGCTTATTTGACCTCCACAACCATGCAGTCCCATCTTTCTTGTTCATTGTAAGTGACCGAAGGGCTGTGTGGTTATCAGTTTTCATAGTGTGGCCATGTAATGCAGAGGAATAAAGAACATGTCGCGAAGAACGTTTTGAGTATCAATGTGGATGGTTATATAGATAAAAATAGAAGAATAAAACAAAACCAAAAAAAAAATGTTTATTGCAAAACCAAAGAAAGACCTTAGAAATTATGGTTGTATTATATGAAAGACTAGCAGCGCCCCGTGGTTACACCCGCGTAAGTTTCGATACCGTGGGAATATCTGGATAAAAGTATCCTATGTGTTAATCCTGGTTATAAACTATCTGTGTGTCAATTTTCATCCAAATCTGTTCAACGGTTTACGCGTGATTGAGTAACAAACATCTTAACAAACTTTCACATTTATAATGTTAGTAGGATAGAATGATAACAACTAGACCTGGAGCCACCACAGAGATGAGGGCAGATTTGAAGAAGATATGGTACTTGGACCTTTAATAAATTTCAATAAGGGCTGGGCCAAATGACGTTAAAACGAATAGGCTTATCTTTTGCCCCAACATGAGCTATTTTCATTTATATATGACGTTAATACCAGAGAAGAAAGAAGTTAATAAAATTTACCTTAAATAAATTAGAAATCTCAGGATATTCATATTTACGAAGCAATATCTACCTACTTTCCTATCCTCTCAATATCATCTCATAAACTTTCCCACCCGCACCTAATATTAATAAACGAACGAGTTTCAAACTATTACGAAAACTAATACATTCACACCGGCTGAACTAAAGGATTAAGTATAATATATCTATGAATCTATCCCAAGTGCTATCAAATTAATATCCCATTTGGGATTAGTACTGGTTCACTTACAAATTGCTACCTGAGCTGGTTTGTTATATCTTGGGGGAAATATACGGAGCCGTAGGTATAAATATAGAGGTGTTTTAGGGTTTTTGAATCAGTGGGTAAGTTGCATGAATTTATCTGTACATCTATACAAATAAATAAAATTGGAGTGTCTGTTTGTAATATTAAAATAACCGCTTTTTACTAAATGCATATGGATGTATACACGGTACATTACCAAAATAACATTGTTTACAATTTTTGTCTGTATGTTTGTTTGCTCCGGGTAATCTCTGAAACGGCTGGACTGATTTTGACGGGACTTTCACTGGCAGATAGCTGATATAATAAGGAGTAACTTAGGCTACTTTTATTTTAGAAAAATAATTAGGATTCCGCGCAAAAAAATTAAAACGTTTTCCTACATGCACGCGAACGAAGTCGCGGGCACAGCTAGTTAGTACATAAAATATATATTAATATCCCCTTTCAGATTCTTTTAATCTGTGTAACAGATTTTGATGCGGTTTTACCATCACTTAGAGAATTTAGTCGGGAAAGTTTCATCATTATATGCCTAGCATTTTCCCAACCATGTTGGGGCCGGCTTCCAGCCTAACCATCTATGTTAGTTAAGTTATTTATTCGGGAAAGTGTGTGTTAATTATCTTATCTTTGACAAGTCGTAAAAATCTTGCTAAAAGGGGCGGGTCAGTAGTTAAATAGGCAATAAGTTTTTAGTGCAAAATGGCATTGTATTTTTCTGCAAACTCGAGTGTTTTTCCGAAAAACTGTTGAGTTATATTAAGCTGGAAATCGTGTTACGCTGACGTCACGCGTACCAAGACGCAGACGATAAATGGACGTCTATTGTGTAGCGCTGATGGTCAGCGAGTGCGACTCCATACGAATTGGTACACGACTGATATCAGTGACCGACGTCGGCGTAACACTGTTTCCAGCCTTACAAAATACGATATTCAACAAATTACAGCGCTTGTCAAAATCGCAGTTAGTGCTCTAGCAAATTGGAGTGTCAAAATGACAAATTGCATTATGGCTCCCGTCACAAGATAAGCAATACCCATTCTTGCTTTATATATTGCAAAGGCCACTGTCACTTACATAATGCCAAACATATGGGCAGAAAAAAAAGCATTTAGCAATATCTCATTTAAAGCAGTTTGTAAGACCTTTTAAGTACATACAGCAGAATAACCACCTTGCTTATTCGGTCCCCGTTAACCCACTCATATCGCCAGAGAAATAAAATATGAAATATGAACATACATAAAATATATCGCACAGACCCCATACCAACCAATAACAGCCGTCCCACACAATAACTCAACGAGAAATAAACTCAAAACTGTACCGAAAAACGCATTACAACAACCAACATAATTTATATCTCGGTTCCACGACGATGCGACAAAAAACGCGACAAATCGCCACTCCGCGCGACTATTCCCTTGAGTGGGTGATTTCTCACACAGATTGGCCCGTCTCTATGATATGTTGTAAGGAAATAGCTACTTCTAATAATAGCTAGTACTCTTGACTTTGAGAATATAATGCGACTAAGAAATATGGTTCAGCTGAAAGTAAAGAATTGTTTAAGAAAGAAAGGAGAGAACCGAGAGAGTGATTTAGAAGTCTTGCTGGAGGTGGCTGCCATCTTCGTTTAAGTTCATGTTTAAGTTTCTTCAACTATGGGTCTTATAAATAGCTAATTCATATTTGCAAAATGTTTTTCTGGCGACAGTTTTCTCTATACCCAGTCGTTCATGGTTTTCATCATCGTTCTTTGGATTCACTATAATTTTTATGTCGTAACATAACATGATACCGCTTTTCCCTAAACAAGGCAGAGGTGTGCCAGTACATAATACACCCTCATTTCGCCAGTTATGTCTAAGTCCCATGTAATATGGGGCCAGCTATTGCCATCAACCGGGTACGAATCTAGGTTCCGGGCTACTAAACCCATTATCACTTTGCCTAATCTATGTACAGAACCCAGGACAAACGAAGCAGTCAATGGAGTCTTTACTAACGGTAAATTGACATCGGTAGATGAGGGAGCACGGTATAACGTGTTTATACATTTTTCTAAAAGTTTATCACGGTGTCAATTTTATTCACTAAAAAGTTTCCGTCATCCACGGATGCAACCACCAACAAACTATTTCGAAACCTAACCTAGCTCCCACCAAATTCCTGTTTCCCTTGTATCCGCTTAAAAATTTTCAAATTCCAAAAAAGTATTTTCGTGCAACAACCGACCGTGTCGTGTCCAGTCGCTTCCCGAATAACTACGAGTATATGAAAGTTTCAGTAACAATGTGAACTGTGGCTGTAACATAGATGCAGTCAAAAATGGCGGCCAAAGTTTAGAACATGTCTGAGTTGTTTTTAGTTAGTAATCGGTATTGACAGATGAAGGCTATTTTTGTGCTGGTCTATTGGAAGTTTGTCTAGTTGGGTTACAAAGTCGAAGAGACGGGTATATTTTGGTACAAGTTGAATTTTAAACTCTGTGTCGTTTGTGTATGGTATAATCTAAAGTGACAGCAATTAATTTTATTGGTAGTATGACTTAGCATTGCTCAAATTGAATTCTCGTGACAAAACTGACATTTGAAACGATTAGACTTTGGTGCAATGCGCTTGCATTGTCATTTTCATAGAGTGAATTGTATCCCAACAATGAAGTTTATGGGAAGTTTATGAATAACGTGAAATATACTCTGTTTCCCTAGAAGGATATACAGGTTGCAATTGAAAACATGCGACAAATCGAAATGGGAGATTGTACTCATCATTATGAACAACTCTACGGTACTCGGCTCTCGGTACTCTTCGGTATCTGTATCGGAAAGTCATCCAGATTGTCGAAGTTAGGGAAGAATGGAACAAAAGGTTGGTTACCATTGCGGTACACATGGAGTTGACTTAAAAAAGGATGTTCAATGAGTATTGTCTCATTTCTTCTTTATCCATACTAATATTATAAAAATGTGAAAGTAACTCTATCTGTCTGTTACCTTTTCACGCCTTCACGGATTTTGATGAAATTCAACACACAGTTAGACCATGGCCTAGGATAGGCCATAGATCACTTTTTATTCCGGTAATACGTTCTTGAAGAAAATTTTGAGTATGAATGTCGATGGCTTTAAGAGTAGGAGAAGACCAAAGAAACGATGGATGGAATGGGCGAATGATGATATGGTTAGAAAGGGGGTGACTACCGAGATGACGACTAATAGAGAAGTATGGAAGAAAAAGATATGTTACGCCGACCACAAATAAATTGGGATAAGAGCAATAATGGAGAATAATAATGGGATGGGAAATTGAGAGAATGATCATGATCATGAATACGTTCTCGTGGGATAATTTCCGACCTCCATTCGGACAAGCCGTGGTCACAAGCTAGTACTCATATTGAACATAAAATTTAAAAAAAACCCCGACTCAAATAAAAACCTCTAAAAACTAAAATAATAATAGATATTGGCCCTTTAAGTTTATTATAAGTTGCAGGAAATATTTTGATCGTCCTCGCGTCGGGGGACGGCTAATGAAAATTGGAAGTTAACAGCAGCTATGTTTTCTACAATAGCATACATTAATTATTGCTGGGTTTAAGCCTCATCTGTTTGGCGTTTTCAATCATAACTAAGAACACTCTCGAGTCATCTTTCATCCGTTCGGGAGCTACGATGCCACAGACAGACACACACATACACACAGACACGTCAAACTTATAAGACCCCGTCATTTTTGCGTCGGGGGTTCAAAATGTTAATTCAACAGCTTCCACCTACAGGAAAACGCAACAAAAATCCACATCCATCACAATTTAAAACGATTTTCAACCGTTTATAGTCTAAAAATCTATCAGATCGACATGAACAAGTTAAATCGTCGATCGACGGTGCACTAACGACTTCTGGCGTTATGTGACGTCATGTGACGCGCTTTACCGTCAATTTGTCGAAACTGACGGAAAAATGCGACGCGATTCGCATGGAGCGGTGTTAATTTAGTGAAGGGCTTTAGTGCTTTTAAAAAAAGCGCTTGTTGAATATATTTGGATTAGTATTATGTGCTGCGTCGTTGGGTAAAAAGTTTTAAATAGTGTCTCTAGGTCATCAATTGATTCGGACATCTGGAAATCAATTAAAGCTATCTTTAATTCATTTCATTATGACATGTCTTGTTAGAACGCTTGGAGTACTAAGAGACAAATGGAAATAGAATCACCATCATCTGCAAAACATTTTCCCAAATATGTTGGGGTCGGCTTCTAGTCTAACCGGTTGCAGTAGATACCGGTATTTTACATGGAGCATGGATGTAAATAGATAGGTACATATTTAATTACATTAATACTATAAAGGCGAAAGTTTGCGAATGTGTTTGTAGGTACGTTTGTTACTTCTTCACGCACAAACGGCTGATTGGATTTGGATGAAATTTGGCACACAGATAGTTACAGACAGGATACATTTATCCCAATATTCCCACGGGATCGACACTTATGCGGGTGAAACCTGGGGGCACAGATATTTATTCAATATGTAGTAGCGTTGGTCTAGTGGTCGCAAGCGCCACTGCTGAGCACGAGGTCCTGGGTTGGATTCCCAGGTCGAGCAAAGTGTTATTGAGTTTTTTTATCCGGAACTTCTCAGTAGCAGCTCGGAATCTGGATTTGTGTCCGGTTGATGGTAATAGCCTCGCTCCCTATTACATGGGACTTAAACATATAACTGGCGAAATGTGGGTGTACCTCTGCTTAACCCTTCGTGGAATACGTAGAAGGCGTGAAGTTATGTTATATTATAATAGGGTACAATCATCAAAGGAGATAAATTACCAAGGTCGTTGGATATTATAGCTGAAGTTTAATAAGAAACCGATAAATCTTTTCGAAATTACTAGAAAACAAACAATTTATCAAATAAAATCTTATTTTAAAACATCAATCGGTTTCTTACTAAACTTCAACTATATCCGACGACACTGGTTACTTATCTTTTTTGTTGACTGTGCATTTGAGTGACAATCATGCCACCAAACAGCTACGATGTAAATTGTGTTACGTAACTACTTTCATTGGGCTAGTCGCCTGTCTATCACACTAATATTATAAAGGCGAAAGTCTGTAAGTGTGTGTGTGTGTTTATATGTTTGTTAATTCTTCATGCTCAAACGGCTGGACCAATATTGATAAAATTTTGTATGGAGGTAGCTGACACTCTGGATTAACATATAGGCTACTTTTTGAAGTGAAACTTCTTTACGCACACTTGACTTGGGGAGTAAGCTGGCGGACGCGTGACGTAAGCGTTACGAAAGTGTGATCGGGCGAGGCGAACGGGAGTTGAGTGGGGGATATAAGCAAGAGAAAGCAGTGCGCGCGCGCATTTTCTTTCTCTCTTCCTCTCATAGCCAAATACGATTGAAGTTTCACTTCAGTCGTGTGGTCATAAGCACACTCGGTTTTTTTTTTTTTTTTGCAAATTTTTTTTATCCCGACATTCCCACGAGATCGACATTTACGCGAGTGAAACCACGGGGCACAGCTAGTTTACCATAACAACAATCACCAAAACTAATTTACCATTTCACCACTCCCCTCGCAACAAATGGACAAACAGTCAATCTTTACAACATTAGTGCTTGTCACTTGCATCGTCTAACCGAATGACACCATGTTAGAATCAAAGCGATATGGTCACGCTCCGTCACGTATATACGACACACGTAGCGTGCCAACCGTGCCGAGCGTGCCGAGTGTGGAACACTACAGAGGTAGTGCAACTAGTTGGGAGCTGAGATTGACCGTGAGGAGGAAAAGGTAGTGGCTTTATTCTCGTGGGTGTTGTAAGGAGAGGTAAGCAAGATTCTTATGTTTTACTGCCTGTTATTTATTTATTAATAACACTTACTTTCAGGGCCGGTTGTTTCAAACGGTTGGTTAACGTAACATACGTACGTCTAATAATAACGATTACGTACTCGTTATTAGTTGACGTACGGCAAATTGTCATTTATAACAACGCTTTTTTTGGTTTGACTAGAGTTAGCGTCATTTTTGACTATATGCGAACGCGTGTTGATTGGACGTGAAACATCCCGCCCTAAGTCTATATTATAGCAGAAAAGGCCAGTTTGTATATAAGAAGTGTTTTGTATGTTTACATGTGAAAATATGATTCCAGAATTGTTGCGTGCTACTAGTTTTGAAGTGAAACTTCTTTACGCGCGCTTGACTTGGGGAGTAAACTGGCGAACGCGTTACGAAAAGTGTGATCGGGCGAGGTGAACGGGAGTTGAGTGGGGGATATAAGCAAGAGAAAGCAGTACGCGCGCACATTTTCTTTCTCTCTTCCTCTTATAGCCAAATACGTTTGAAGTTTCACTTCAGTCGTGTGGTCATAAGCACACTCGGTTTTTTAAAATTAGTAAGTTTTTGCAATGTTTCTGACTTTGGTTACTAATTTTGGACGGATAACCCTATCACTCCTAAGCCATTATAATTTTATACACCTGTCTTATACATTGGAGTTAGACCTTAACAGAAAATGCTTACATTTGTTTCGCATAACTCGTCAAAATGTAGGAAATTTCTGATTATTTCTTCGTGATTTCTGGTTTGGTCCCATAGTAATAGTTCTTCATAATGATAAGTATAATGACCACTGAAGAGGTTATCCATTAATTACCGGACATTCGTCTATCACACTAATATTATAAAGGCGAAAGTTTGTGAGTGTGTTTGTATGTTTGTTACTGCTTCACGCAAAAACGGCTGGACCAATTCTGATAAAACTTTACAGTAATATAGTTTATACATCAGAATAACACATAGGATACTTTTTATCCCGATATTCTTACGGGATCGAAACTTATGCAGGTGAAAGCGCTGGGCAGTGCTTGTATATTATATATATACTTATATAAACAGACCGAACAGAATTTATACATAACTAGCTGCTCCCCGCGGTTTTACCCGCATAAGTTTCGATCCCGTGGGAATATCGGGATAAAAAGTAGCTTATATGTTAATCCAGGGTATCAGCTACCTGCATACAAAAATTCATCAAAATTAGTCCAGCCGTTTGAGCGTGAAGAAGTAACAAACATATAAACACACACAAACTTTCGCCTTTATAATACTAATATTATAAAGGCGAAAGTTTGAGTGTGTTTATATGTTTGTTACTTCTTCTTCTTCTTCAGATAATCACACTATCACACTAATGTGATAGTGTGATTATCTGATCACTCCCTCTCGAAGAGATGAGATCTATGTCCCAGCAGTGGGAACAGTATAGACTGATTATGTTTATGCTAATGCATATCTTGCTTAAGAATAATAAATACAGCATTATTGACTCTAGTCCTTGGTGTACGTACCTACCTACTTATAATAAATCTTCAACCTAAACAAGCCCCAGAACATTCTCTTTACGTACAAACATTAATCAATCATCCCCTGTCCTTAATCCGGTAACAAAAAGTCAGACGCACGACAATCTAAGATGGCGACGTGACAATAAACAGCAGCACTAGTAGTACAATAGTTTCTGAGACGTAGTCAACAATAGGAAGGACGTGACAAAATGAAATCTGAAGCTGGAAATGGCAGCAGTTTCTTATGAGGAGCTCGTCCGGGAAAGCACTACCACTACACATATTTCTTACGTCAAGCAGCGTTGCTATGACCCGGTTTGACAACTATCCCCCTTACTAATAAACGTTGTATAGCGTCTGTATACTTACACAACGCTTTGTCTTTCGAAAGTCAAATTACTGACGACTGAAAGAGAGAAATCGGTGTGTAAATTCATCTGATATAATACGTTTCTTAGTAAGGGGGTTATATAAGGTGCTAGTAAAAGTCAAATCATGTATTTCTATGAGGCATATAAAAGACACTTTTGCATGTCAAAATGTACAGGACAATAGAATATATTCGAGTTCATTGTCCCTAAGATGCTATGTTGGATGGACCGAAGGCCTTAACAAGCTGGCTGGGACAGAAATGTTGCGGAAAAGGGAGAACCGGGAAATGTGGCATTGTTTTAAGGCTAATTAATGTCCACTGTGTCTAGCAAAGGACTGCGATAGGCTGAATTTATTGGATTGACCTCTGACCTAAAGTCTAAGGTATTAAGTCTAACCGAAAGCAGTAATCCCCTTGCTATCGTTTTTAAAAAGTTATACCAATGTCTATAATGAAATTATAACGATAATGGAGATCTTCATATTAACATGATTTTCGAAACAAAAAAGTCTGACAGTGTAATGAAAATCTGACTTCAATACCTATATTGAATAGGACATTAACAGACGCAGTCAAACAATACCCAAAAAAATATTTCGTACATTAACCCATGACCTATTTTCCTCCACATACATCAGAAAACCTTTCACAAGTCGGTTCGAAACAATATTTACTTAAGTTAATGACTACGGTGTCTGCCTACCCCACAAACACGACTAGTATATGATAAATAAACAGAGTTATGATGGAACGTTCGTATAACATATATATATATGTTTTTAGGTCACTAAAGACTAAAGACTAAAACAATCCCATGTAAAAGTACAAATACATACGAAAATGACATAAATAATTCTCTTGACGCACTAATTAAATGGCTAGACGAAAATAATTTAAATATTAATTTAGGTAAAACAAAGATAATGCACTTTAGACAACGTACTCCCGGCGGAACTAATCTCAACATTCATTATAAAAATGATAAAATTGAGGAAGCAGAGGATACCAAATTTTTAGGTTTGCAAATAGATTGCAACTTAAATTGGAAAGCACATATAGACAGTTTGTGTAAAAAACTGAGTTCATCCGCATATGTGTTATATAAATTATCCTCAATAGTAGATGTCAAAACACTTCTTACGGCTTACTACGGAATAGTTGAATCGCACTTGCGCTACGGTATCATTTTCTGGGGGAACTCAACTGATCGAGATATAGCTTTTAAGGCCCAGAAAAGATGTCTCCGATCATTGTTCAAACTTAAATCGACAGACAGCTGCGCGCCTTATTTTAAGTTACATAAAATCTTGACACTTCCCTGTATCTATATTTTCGAAGTAGCTATGTTTGTCAAGCAAAATCCATCTCGTTTTGAGCGCCTGGCTGTTGTATTCCCAAGGAATAGGCGTGACAACAGCAAATTATGTCAAGTATCATGTCGAACCACTTTAATGCGTAAGAGCGTTTCTTGCATGGCCCCAATTATTTACAATAAATTACCGAGTAGTTGGAAAGCTTTAAATACAGCACAATTTAAGAGCAGATTACGGACTTTTTTGGTAGATAAAACGTACTACAGTGTAACTGACTTCCTATCGGAGAAAAATATTTGTTAATTAATGACATCTTGATTTTTTTAAATTTTTATATGACATTTTTTTATTTTTGACATTTTGATCTTTGACATTTTGATTATTGACATTTTTATATGATGTAATGATAATGGTATGATATTTGTAATAATAATGACATGATATATAATCTAATGATACTAATTTATATTTTCCTTTTAATACAATCACATATTTTTAAATTAAGTTGATGATTTAAAATTTTTATAATAGTAATTTACAAATTGGTCTGAATAAGTATAATAATAATGATATAAATAATTTCAAATGTTTGCATGCCGATTGGTAAAATGTGGCTGAGCTAAATGTTATCTTAAGAACTATTATGTATTACCCATATTTGCAAAATAAAATTCTATTCTATTCTATTCTAAAGTCACTATTGCTACGTTGAGTTTAAAGTTTAATTATATTGTGTTGAGTTTGCGATGAAAAGTTATTTGTTTTCAACTTTTGTTTAGTTTGGCAGGGGAACTAGATGGTCTGATGGTGAATTAGCTTGATTAACCGGTCAAGCGGCGCGCGTCGCCCATTGGCGAGGAAACAATAGGAAATCAATTGTGTCTCATTAGCGGAGCTTGACGGATTAAGAGGTGAAAAGTATACTTTTTTAAAAACATCAACCTGTATTAATATGTCATTTTGAGATTTCAGACTATCAGCGGGGCAATTCTCGTAATTTTAAGAATGTTCAGTCTGATCTCAGTCTCAATCTGTCAAAGATACCTCTAATTTCCCTACATTATGACAGGTTTTTGACTTTATTTTGTTTGACCCCGAGATGAGACTGCGACTAGATTTTGAACGTTTTAAATTACGAGAATTGCCCCTCAGGATTTCAGTCCAGATTTCGTCACATTTTTTTTCTTCACTGTGATTTAGTGCTATTCGAACTTCAAAAGAAGGTATACTTGCAGACAATGTGGACATTAAAAAAAACCGGTCAATTGCGAGTCGGAGTCGCACACCGAGGGTTCCGTACAAATTCGTACTATAAAGCTTGATAACTTCTGAGAAAAAGGGTCTTGACAGACGGGCATACAAGCGTACAACGAAGTGATCTTATAAGGGTTCCGTTTTTAAGCTATTGCATAGCTTTTATCGCGGGCTTTGAACGCGGCGACGGAATCAAGAGATTCCGTAACGAAAATAAACCTAACACCCCCCACTCCGACCGGCACAGCGGTGCGACGTTGAAAGCCGTGCATCGTCTAACGTCGTTTCAGTTCGGCAGACTTCGGCACGGTGTTTGCGCCACACGAGCAAGAGCACGAGCGGCACACGTATTTTTTTCTTTTGAGGTATGAAACCCTAGAAAACAAACTATTAGTTGTTACTTGCAATGGCATCAAACACGAGATGTTTGTGATTAAAGAGGTTTTTTAAGGGAGATATGAAATTATATAAAACATGCACGAATAAAATGTTTCTCACATACCCAGCCAGTGACCTTCGAAACCCTGCCTATAAAATATTCGATTTTAGACACATGAGAAAACTTGCGGGAAGACCAAAGAAACGACGGATGGACTGCGTGGAAGATTGGCCCCTCGAAATTGAATAAAATCGATATACAAGAACATTTATTTTAAGTAATGCTTGTTTTCGTCTAAATCTCCGAGCTAACTAGACGGAAACAAACATTACTTAAAATAAATGTTCTTGTATATCGATTTTATTTAATTTCGAGTGGCCATTGTTGTTTACATCTTTGGCAAATTAAGCGCGGCCGGACCTTAGATACATTGGAATAGGGCAAGACAATGATAATTATAAATACTTGCCCTAATAACCATCTCTTGTCTTTTGAAAATATATCAAACAAAATAGCAGGCAATGGTTTACAAGCTGCAAGAATGACAGTGTATCCAGTTACATACGTTGTCAGGATCGATACACTCTGATGCATATGCAAGTAGCCTCTTTGTAGTCAGTTAAGTGCCGTAGTTACGGTCAGTGACGTCATTACAGTGTAGTAGTTACTTTAAATTGTATACTTTTTTAACCGACTACGGCGGAGCTTTAAGAGTGACTTTTGAGTTTCCTCTCCATACGAAACTACCATTTCGAAGGGGCGACTAGAATCAATTTTACTTTCTAGTAAATATGTATATTGACGTTCAAAAATGTATTATTGCTATTATAGAGGTATGAAGGAATAGGGTGTAAAGTTCACCCATACTCTATAGAAAAGGGACGATCCTCCGACCAGACGGGTGTTGTGTCTGGCGGGCAACTGCCCGATGATTCATGTCGGGCTGTTGTATCTATGCTAGTTGCGCGGTAAACTTTGCTTGCGAGATGCAGGATTTGCGTGACGTCAGTATGACGTGTTGTTCGCATGTGGCGTTGTGGATACCGCTACAGCATATTCCAATTTGAAAAAGATTTTTCATCGTTAATTTTGGTTTATTTACGACTACAGCTGTCATCTTACTAAGGGGTATGTAACCCGGGTTGTAGAGCTTCAATAAGCAGTCGAACCATGTATTCAGCTGCGAGCTGACCCAGGCAGATTATGATGATGATGTTCTTCTCCATCAAGATTTAAACAAACAAAGCATTTCTGTCGTTTGAGTCACAGTAGATAATAGAGCAATATTGCCCGTTCTCTCACTAATACAACACAATGCCCTATTGTCTATACGCAATAGTTTGGCAAATGGCCCAGCTAATGTACAGTGCTTATCTGGTTATCGCCGTCTATAGTCACCTGCAGTACTAAGAGGTATACCGATGTATAGCAGATCCAACAGATATAGTGAACATGTCTCATGTCCCTTTAAAATTACCGGTATATCCTTTAAACTAGGTTATTTGGTGGCTGAAAGGCTCGTTCGTTCTAATTTCTTTTATTCTTAGGCCCCGTTAACACGACGATGATCTGAAAGCCAATTCTCGTACATAAAAAAAACGTTCAAATTCAGTTGATACGTCATCATCCCACTTTTCATATGGTTATAAACAAAATATGCATTATGAAACTATCATGTGATTCCAAAATTATACTGTGAATTATACTGGGGCCTATTTAATAAAGCCATAGGTTACAAGTGACAGGTGACAGGTGACAAGTGACTGGCAGCAATCTGGCAATACGAAAATTGTACAAGTTTCTTATATACGTTTTCTGCTTCAACACCACCTGTCGTGAAAATGTGACAATTTAGGTATGTAATTTTTTGACAAATATGTAACATTGTCAGTTAATAGGTTTTGATCATCGCCATGTGAACGGGGCCTTTTTTTTATTTACATTTGATTTAGAATCTTTTAGTTCTTTTAGTGCGTGGCCAAAATCAGAACTAACGTCGCTATCTTGTATTTCGAATACATTACACAACACAATATATAAGAGGGCCAATTTTCGTAATTTAAAACGTTCAAAATTTAGTCGCAGTCTCTTCTCAGCGACAAATAAATGTCAAAAACTTTTCAAAATGCAGGGAAATTGGAGGTATTTTTGACAGATTGAGACAGATCAGACTGAGAACGTTCTTAAAATTACGAGAATTGCCCCTCAGAAATGTTTACCAACATCCATGTTAACGTCAGCCGAGCGCCACAGTCCTTGTAGAGCAGTAGATTCAGAGATTTGACAACGTGTTAGTTAATTTTCATGTTAATCAGCCTTTCCGAATCCACGTATAAGTTTATTTTTAGACCTTTCCAACAAACTTTTACATGAGCCAATAATGAACATTTCAGAAACATGTAGAAAACTCTTCAGATTTCGATACATGGCAAGTTATAAGAACTTAGTTTATTACAAGCACATAATCCCGTGAAAGTTTCAACAATGGCGGGTGAAGAAGTGTCTAAAATTTAATAAACCCAGCCGTATACATACTTAGGGCTTTTGGGGAAGATGTGGGGGTTACTGGAAGAGGCAGCGTGGTGTGTTGTGGTAGATGAGCGTAGTTGGATTGTGATGGAGACGTATAAGCGTGTGTTTTGGTTGCCACTATCAAAATAAGCTATGTATCAAAGATGGTCTGCTATCGTTATAGTTCTGGACTTCGATTTTTATTCTATTTTACCACAAGCCTTATCAAATACAGATAACCCTTTATTAATGAAGTGACAACCACACATTTTTCGACGTTAAAGTCTGGGATAACTTAACTCCACGATATATGGAGGATAGAGTTTAATTAGTATCTCATCTAGGCATTGTCTTTTTCGTCGTGTATTGCAAAAACCATAACTGAGAGTGTCGAATTTCCTTGCCCAGTCTATTTAATCTGTAGAGCTCCGTTAATGAGATACAATTGATTTTCTATTGTTTGGTCGCCAATAGGCGACGCGCGGTGCTTGACCGGTATATACAGATTACATTAAAACAAATATAACTGCCACTACACAAAGACATAACCTCGTCCACCCTGTTGTAATATTGGTTCAATACAAGCCTGTATTTCAAGTTATACCTTCCACAAACCCTCTACATCTGTGTAACATCCCAGTCTTTCGGCTGTATACTCAAAACGTAATCTCGTAAACTGAGGCTGCAAATTCACCAGCCCCCCCCCCCCCTTACCCCCCTCCTTTACCTCCCCCCTCTCTGCGTATAAATAGCATCTTAGTAGTACAACTTCCTTCAGAAAACGTGAACATCTTTTAAATGAAGCTGACTTGATAAATGTGACGTACTTTATTAAGGAAACAGTTTTGAAGAATTAGACTGACGTTCTTGTGACTATTATTCATTGATGGTATAGTACTACGGAAAGAAAACTTTCAATTTACTTGTGTCATAACATTACGTCGATTTCCTCCGAAAGGCTAGGCCTGCCGGCCGATTGTGTGAATGGATGTTCTATAGCAGGGATGGGCAACCTTTGGAAAGTTGCGGACCAAACCATAGATCACCAATGAAGTCACGAGCTCTAGGTACATAAAAGGCATATAGATAGAGATAATATATAAATATATAATAGATAGAGATAATAGATGAGTGAGTTGCGATAAAATTGTGACTTACAAAATTTTGTTATACGAGTACAGTCACAAGCACCAATATGTCAACACTTGGCAACTTTCAATTGCGAATTTTTCGTGAAATAACGAATGCAACGTTGAAATACGACACTTTACGTAAACCTATGGGTTACATAAAATTTCATTCAAAAATAAAGGAGAAAATTGCCTTTGAATAAAGCCAAGTGTATACATACTTATAGACGTGACTGTACATTTCTTGTCGACACCGCAATCTTATATGAAAAAGGTGCGCAAAACAAGCAGTGGACAACATCTATCATGAAAGTATTAGTTTTTTGCGTTAGGTTTGAATCTACTTGGAAGAATGCTTGTTTGGCATAAACTGAGAATTAACATACTTGCTTCACGCGCGATTTGAAAAGTTATGCGGGCCGGATCGGGCTGCATCCGGCCCGTGGGCCGGGCGTTATCCATATTATGTTCTATAGTATTAATGTTCAGGCTAATCTACATATAAATAGTCCCAATCACCGTACCCGTGTTATTATTATAATTATAACCGTGTGAATGGGTGATAATTAGGTATACACCTCTGTCGACTCCATTGAGGTATAAAGCCGCGATATTATTTCAGGTGAAAAATTTCCACTGCTGGACATAGGCCTCTTCCAAGAACTGCCACTTTGACTGGTTCTGTGCTTCTCGCATTCAGCGGATTCCTGCGGCTTTCACTAGGTTTTCGGTCCATCTTGTGGAGGCCTTTCAACGCTTCGTCTTCCGATACGCGCCACTCCTTTCGGCCCCATCAGCCATCTGTTCTGCGAGCAATGTGCCCTGCCCACTGCCACTTAAGTTTGGTAATTCTTCTTGCTATGTTGGTTACTTTGGTTCTGCTACGAATCATTTTTGATTCGATCACGTAATATCTATAACATCTTATCACAAATCCAATTTCTTAATGCTTCAAAGTTTCAGCTTATGCTATTACGCCGACCGACTAACAAATAACAGTTATTTCTTACCTGACTTTGGTAAACAACTTTGACGGCTTTAATGAGTCCTTTGATTTAAGTAAGGATTAGATTCTAAGTTACGTTGTGTGATCTAGGAATAACTTGCTTAAGCTGCGGAAGGTAAGTTTAAGGGCTTAGATTAGAACAGTGTAGTTTATTTACTTTATTAAGAAGTTGGTTTTTCAACTGACATAATTTTCTAAACTTAATAAATTAAAAATCACACCAGCCGAATGCACGATGACCTGGGTACAAGTCTCGCACAACGGGTGCTTGAAGATGGACGGTGCCGCCGAGGCCGCCCTATAAAAAGATGGCGAGATGACCAGGACGCATACCGCGAGGGCTGGTTCGAGGTGGGGCGGGAAAAGAGTTCCTGGAAGGATTTGGGGAAGGCCTTTGCCCAGCAGTTGGAGAGTATACGCTAACAAATAAAAAAAAAGTATTGCTTTCTTTAATAGGATAAACGGTGTTGGTCTCGGGACAGACCTTTGAGTCGTCAGTCGCGGGTTTGTGCCCAGGCGCCTGGCTGGACACTTTTTCTTTTTTATACTATCACGTGTCCCGTTGCTGTGCAAGGGCCTCCCCAATACCCTTTTTCCTATCTCTGTCCAGAACTGCCAAGTACCAATCTTTGTTGAAAGAGGCGAACACTTTACTTTATGTAATGTATTTCGACATAATTTAAAAACAGTGTGAAAAACAGGTACTACTAGAACCACTAAATTTAAAGACATATGACATCCATCAACACTGGGCTGGCGTGGTGTGTAAGGCCCACTCCCTCTCTCAGAGAGGAGGCCTGTGCCCCAGCAGTGGGAACATTATAGGCTGATTTAGTGGTTATGCTACTCGTAGGGACCTTCAAAGGAAGCTTAATGTTCAGCATTAAAGGTTAAAAAAAAAAAGACGGGTTGCACTCCGGGAGTGCCGGCAGAAGTGAAAACTTAAATATTAACGTTGAAATAAATCAATTATGAATTGAATTAATATAACTAATTTTTTTTCACTATTGTTGCGTCACTTTTTTCATTAATCGATGCACTTTGTTCAATTTCCATATTTTAAACACTTTATATACACGAATTTTACGAATACACAGCAGTGTGGCTACTACACAGACGGTCGAGCCATCAGCTGTCCATCCATCCATCCACATCCACATCCACGTCCACCATCACCGTCACCGTCACCGTCCCCGTCACCGTCCCCGTCACCGACACCGTCACCGTCACCGTCACCGTCACCGTCACCGTCACCGTCACCGTCACAGTCACCGTCACCGTCACCGTCACCGTCACCGTCACCGTCGCCGTCGCCGTCGCCGTCGCCGTCACCGTCACCGTCACCGTCACCGTCACCCTCACCGTCACCGTCACCGTCACCGTCACCGTCACCGTCACCGTCACCGTCACCGTCACCGTCACCGTCACCGTCACCGTCACCGTCACCGTCACCGTCACCGTCACCGTCACCGTCGCCGTCACCGTCACCGTCACCGTCACCGACACCGTCACCGTCATCGTCACCGACACCGTCACCGTCACCGTCACCGTCACCGTTACCGTCACCGTCACCGTCACCGTCACCGTCCGTCCGTCACCGTCACCGTCACCGTCACCGTCCGTCCGTCACCGTCACCGTCACCGTCCGTCCGTCCGTCCGTCCATCCATCCATCCATCCATTATCGTGTCTCACTTGGTTGACTTCGGTTGGCGCCGCCGTCGTAGAAAGAGGGAGGGGGGGGGGAAATCTCTCCTGACGGTCACGTGTCCTGACGCGATGTCCTGACGCGAGTTTAACATTTTTTCCCCAGTACAAAAAGTGTGCAACGCCGCTAAAGAAGTTTTCACTTCAAAAATATGTTTCCTGAAAACTCTGTGACCTTTGAACTAAATTGATAATTTACTTTTGTTCAAAATTAATGAGAGACTTTCTTTTACGCCCACAATATAAAATGAATGTCGCCTTGTTTAGGAAAAGGAACAGAAAAAGTTTTGATATCTTTACATTAGTAGGTATTGCTATTACAACACCGTAAAAATCATTGAATAATGAGAAAGGATGTACTTGAGCAATTATTTTTGTTTGATAGGTATTACGTTACTGGTTGTGAGGTATTTTCTTTGTTTTTTTCAGCCATTTCATGTAAAATACTGGTATGCGGCTGCGTCTTACCCCATCATAGTTGAAAAGGAAAAATCTATGGAGATTTTTTGAAGTGAAAACTTCTTTAGCGGCGTTGAACACTTTTTGTACTGGGGAAAAAATGTTAAACTCGCGTCAGGGCATCGCGTCAGGACACGTGACCGTCAGGAGAGATTCCCCCCCCCCCCCCCACCCCTTTTTCTACGGCGGCGCCAACCGAAGTGAACCAAGTGAGACACGATAATGGATGGGTGGATGGATAGATGGATGGACGGACGGACGGACGGACGGTGACGGTGACGGTGACGGTGACGGTGACGGTGACGGTGACGGTGACGGTGTCGGTGACGGTGACGGTGACGGTGACGGTGTCGGTACGGTGACGGTGACGGTGATGGTGACGGTGACGGTGACGGTGTCGGTGACGGTGACGGTGACGGTGACGGTGTCGGGGACGGTGTCGGTGACGGTGACGGTGTCGGTGACGGTGACGGTGACGGCGACGGTGACGGTGTCGGTGACGGTGACGGTGTCGGTGACGGTGTCGGCGACGGTGACGGTGACGGTAACGGTGACGGTGACGGTGACGGTGTGACGGTGATGACGGTGACGGAGACGGTGACTGTGTCGGTGACGGTGACGGTGACGGTGTCGGTGATGGTGTCGGTGACGGTGACGGCGACGGTGACGGTGACGGTGACGGTGATGGTGATGGAGACGGTGACGGTAACGGTGTCGGTGTCGGTGACGGTGACGGTGACGGTGACGGTGTCGATGACGGTGACGGCGACGGTGACGGTGACGGTGACGGTGACGGTGACGGTGACGGTGACGGTGACGGTGACGGTGACGGTGACGGTGACGGTGACAGTGACGGTGACGGTGACGGTGACGGTGACGGTGACGGTGACGGTGACGGTGACGGTGACGGTGACGGTGACGGTGACGGTGACGGTGACGGTGACGGTGACGGTGACGGTGACGGTGACGGTGACGGTGACGGTGACGGTGACGGTGACGGTGACGGTGACGGTGACGGTGACGGTGACGGTGACGGTGACGGTGACGGTAACGGTGACGGTGATGGTGGACGTGGATGTGGATGGATGGATAGACAGCTGATGGCTCGACCGTCTGTGTAGCTACACTGCTGTGTATTCGTAAAATTCGTGAATATAAAGTGTTTCAAATATGGAAATTGAACAAAGTGCATCGATTTATAAAAAAAGTGACGCAGAAATAGTGGAAAAAAATTAGTTATATTAATTCAATTCATAATTGATTTATTTCAACGTTAATATTCATGTTTTCACTTCTGCCGGCACTCCAGGAGTGCAACCCGTCTTTTTTTAGGTATATGGAATTATTTTCATCTACCTATAATCTTTGTGTGTGCATTTTGTATTACAAAACCGCATACATACACACACACACAGCCCAACTTCACCCACTAGTGGGCATAGGCCTCTCTTTTCTTGTGCCAATCGCCAGGCTTCTATGCCGGCCCCATCCAGTTTTTGCCCGCGATGGCCACAAAAGCACAAAAATATATATTAGGTCCTTACATATGAAATTGGCGTTTTTCGTACTGGCCACTTTAATCACGAATTTCTCCTCTTTGGTAAGGAATTCCAAATTCAAATTTGTACAGCTATTTACTCATGTATTTGTGCTTCGATGACCGTCATTCATTTGTTTTTTTTCTTCTGTTTTTTCTGTTTGCGTCACTCATTTTACAAAATGGAAAATTTAAAATATCGCATTATTTACGAGTACGAGTTCCGCCGTGGCACTAGTGCTGCGGAAACGACTCGAAGGGTGAATGATGTGTATGGCGGTCATGTTGCAAAAGAAAACACAGTTCGTTTTTGGTTCCAACGTTTTCGTTCTGGAAATTTCGACCTGCAGAACAAGCCCCGTGGACGGCCTGAGACCCAAGTTGATAATGGAGAATTGAAGGCTATTGTGGAAGCGGACCCATCGCAAACCACGTCCGAGTTAGCTGCAGGCTTCGATGTTAGTGATAAAACTGTTTTAATTCACTTGAAGCAAATTGGGAAGATTAAAAAGCTTGAAAGCACGACAACGCCAGACCACACACTGCGCAACAGACGGCTACCAAATTAGAAGAGCTTGAATTGGAATGTCTTAGACATCCTCCGTACTCCCCGGACCTTGCTCCAACAGATTACCATTTTTTTCGCAATTTGGATAACTTTTTGCAAGGGAAAAAATTCAACTCCGATGGGGCAGTCCAAATCGCCTTCAAAGATTTTATTGATTCCCGTCGACTGGTTTTTTTAGTAAAGGGATCAATGAACTACCTATAAGATGGCAAAAGTGCATTGAAAACAATGGTTCATACTTTGATTAATTAAATATATTATATTAAAAAATATTCGACTTTTTGTTCCTTCCATACAAAACGCCAATTTCATATGTAAGGACCTAATATAACATACAAAAAAAAGACGGGTTGCACTCCGGGAGTGCCGGCAGAAGTGAAAACATGAATATTAACGTTGAAATAAATCAATTATGAATTGAATTAATATAACTAATTTTTTTCCACTATTTCTGCGTCACTTTTTTTATAAATCGATGCACTTTGTTCAATTTCCATATTTGAAACACTTTATATTCACGAATTTTACGAATACACAGCAGTGTAGCTACACAGACGGTCGAGCCATCAGCTGTCCATCCATCCATCCACATCCACGTCCACCATCACCGTCACCGTTACCGTCACCGTCACCGTCGCCGTCACCGTCATCGACACCGTCACCGTCACCGTCACCGTCACCGACACCGTTACCGTCACCGTCTCCATCACCATCACCGTCACCGTCACCGTCACCGTCACCGTCACCGTCATCACCGTCACACCGTCACCGTCACCGTCGCCGTCACCGTCACCGACACCGTCACCGACACCGTCACCGTCACCGTCACCGACACAGTCACCGTCTCCGTCACCGTCATCACCGTCACACCGTCACCGTCACCGTCACCGTCACCGTCACCGTCGCCGACACCGTCACCGACACCGTCACCGTCGCCGTCACCGTCACCGTCACCGACACCGTCACCGTCACCGACACCGTCACCGACACCGTCACCGTCACCGTCACCCTCACCGTCACCGACACCGTCACCGTCACCGTCACCATCACCGTCACCGTCGCCGTACCGACACCGTCACCGTCACCGTCACCGTCACCGACACCGTCACCGTCACCGTCACCGTCACCGTCACCGTCACCGTCACCGTCACCGTCTGTCCGTCCGTCCGTCCATCCATCTATCCATCCACCCATCCATTATCGTGTCTCACTTGGTTCACTTCGGTTGGCGCCGCCGTAGAAAGAGGGGTGGGGGGGGGGGGGGAAATCTCTCCTGACGGTCACGTGTCCTGACGCGAGTTTAACATTTTTTCCCCAGTACAAAAAGTGTTCAACGCCGCTAAAGAAGTTTTCACTTCAAAAAAACATATTATACCTACATAAAAACATATACATGTCTCATGTCTTAAATAAACTTAAGAATATTTCGCGTTGTTTTAATATCAGCCAATTCGGGACAACCTACTTTAAAAGTTTTTAACTTTAGCCTGTTTCAAGCGGCATCTGTTCTAGGCCTTGATTTATTATGTATCGACTTGTCAACTTGACTTTGCTGAAGTTTTATTTTAAGCTTAAATTCTTCACTTAAACGTAATATAAAACCTGTTTTCTCCAAAGGGGTAGACAGAGGTCGGTATAAAACATTTTATTACAGTTCCCAATATTAGAAGGCGATTTTATTGTTACCATACGTATGTGGCGGCATCTACACTGCCACATGCGAACTACGCATCATACTGACGTCACGCAAAATCCTGCATCGCGCAAGCAGAGTTTACCGCGCAACTAGCATTATATACAACGTCCCCACATCAATCGTCGTGCAATAGCTAAATAAATAAATAAATGTTTATTTGTACACAAAAACCAAACAATACAATTTAGTGACAGGATTTAGTTGTACAGCAGAGACAATTTATGAATGAAGCATTTGACTTCTAAACTAGGCAAGAAGCCTGTGTCTTAGAAGCCATTTGTTCCCCGAAGTGCGGTGATATACATCTATACATACAAAAACATCGTGCAAGTACTTTTAATTTTCTTTGTACAAATAGGTAACTGAATATTTTGCAAATAATTTCTGAACTATAGCTCACCAGATACGACACCCATCTGGTCGAAGGATCCTCCCTTTTTTACGGAGGATGAGTAGGTAAACTATACACCTTGTTCTTCATGCCTCTGTACGTGCACAAATCAGACTCCAGGCTGCTTTTGAGAAACGAAAGGAAAAGCCCAATAAAACGTTGTTTAGTTACTAAAAGCCGTCATTTCCTCAATGACGGCTTTGAGAACCAGTTCCCATGTTATCTGACTGGTTTATTCAAGTGTTCTGCATTCGACAGTGGGACTAGGCTTTATTTGTACAAAACTCGAGTACTAAGTGTACTCTCTAAGTCAGTGATGTAGATAGATCAAAGCTGGAAGGTTCGATAAATTAAAAATAATTTATCGACACTTATTTTCTAATTCCTCTAGCCCTCCAAATGATATTTGGATTTTGCGCCGCAATAGATTAATAGTCTGGTATGGAATATATACTTTTACAGGGCAGCAGCCCAACGGCTATGCCTTTTGACTGGCCGAGCAACAAATCATTGTATTGTGCATTTGACAGACTGTCGACGAATGACGACGCTTGAGTACTACGGCCGTCGCACTTTTGGCAGGCACTTGTTAGCCTCACTTCACATCAACTGCCATTTAGCAAGGATGGAATACAATAGAATAGATTTTATTTTTCTTACCACAAATTACATCAAATTAGTCTACAGATACAATTTTATACTTAATTTTTGGAAGACTAGTGCCTAGTGCCTAAACTAAGTTTTTTACAAAACCTGTAAGTCAGGTATCCAGGCGCCCTTAACAATTTATATATTTCAAGTATTGTACTGAAGACGTTTTGTTTGAATTCGCAGCTGTATTAATTCATTCATTATTATGTCATTTATTAAAAATTATTTAATACATTAAAATTATTCAATTTATTAATAGAAAATATTACAAATAAGATTTTATTTATTTTTTATGTAGGAAACATGCAAAGGATGTATGAGAGTGTGGGGTGTCTGTGGCATGTGAGAGTGTGTGTATGAGTATGTAGAAGTGGGGTGTGTGTATGAGGTTGCGTGCGTTATGGACGGACATTGCTCTGGCAGCTTTTTTACCCGCGTGAACTTTTGGTATTGGTAATGAAAGTATTTTAGAAAACTGCCTGGTTGATTTTTAGCGCTACTGGTGAATATGAGGTCCTGGGTTTGATTTCCAGGTCGGGCAAAATGTTACTGGGTTTTTGAATCTGGAATTTCACTGTAGCAGTTCGAAGTCTGCATTTTTGCAACCGGGTACATATGTATGATGGCAATAGGCTTGAGGCTTGCATCCTATTACGTAGTACTTGAACATAACTGGCGAAATGTGGGTGCACTATAGGTACACCTCTGCCCAACCCTTCGGGGAAATAAGGTTATATAATTTATTTTAAGAATAAGCATTGCCATCCAACGTGGTAATGCTGCCAGCCTTTTGGGCACTTATCCCATTGACAGCGATGCGGACAATTTTTTTGACGCCCAATGAGCTCCTGTCTTTCTATTTTTTTTGAAGTGAAAACTTCTTTAGCGGCGTTGAACACTTTTTGTAATGGGTAAAAAATGTTAAACTCGCGTCAGGGCATCGCGTCAGGACACGTGACCGTCAGGAGAGATCCCCCCCCCCCCCTCTTTCTACGGCGGCGCCAACCGAAGTGAACCAAGTGTAGTGACACACGACAATGGATGGATGGATGGATGGAAGGATGGATGGATGGAGTGGAAGTGGAAGTGGTAGTGGAAGTGGAACCGGAAGTGGAAGTGGAAGTGGAAGTCGAAGTCGAAGTCAAAGTCAAAGTCGAAGTCAAAGTCAAAGTCAAAGTCAAAGTCGAAGTCGAAGTCGAAGTCGAAGTCAAAGTCGAAGTCAAAGTCAAAGTCGAAGTCGAAGTCGAAGTCGAAGTCGAAGTCGAAGTCGAAGTCGAAGTCGAAGTCGAAGTCGAAGTCGAAGTCGAAGTCGAAGTCGAAGTCGAAGTCGAAGTCGAAGTCGAAGTCGAAGTCGAAGTCGAAGTCGAAGTCGAAGTCGAAGTCGAAGTCGAAGTCGAAGTCGAAGTCGAAGTCGAAGTCGAAGTCGAAGTCGAAGTCGAAGTCGAAGTCGAAGTCGAAGTCGAAGTCGAAGTCGAAGTCGAAGTCGAAGTCGAAGTCGAAGTCGAAGTCGAAGTCGAAGTCGAAGTCGAAGTCGAAGTCGAAGTCGAAGTCGAAGTCGAAGTCGAAGTCGAAGTCGAAGTCGAAGTCGAAGTCGAAGTCGAAGTCGAAGTCGAAGTCGAAGTCGAAGTCGAAGTCGAAGTCGAAGTGGAAGTGGACGTGGACACACTGCTGTGTATTCGTAACATTCGTGTATATAAAGTGTTTAAAATATGGAAATTGAACGAAGTGCATCTATTAATGAAAAAAGGGACGCAGAAATAGTGAAAAAAAATGAGTTATTATAACTCATTTTTTTTTTCATTAACATTAATTTTCCACTATTTCAACGTTAATATTCAAGTTTTCACTTCTGCCGGCACTCCCGGAGTGCAACCCGTCTTTTTTTTTCCTTTATTTATACACTTGTACATAATATATATATTTTAAGATGTACTTGATGTGAAATTGTCTCTCAAAATAATAAATAATTATATACCCAATATTTATTTTAGAAAGTTAACACTAAACTTCTTAAGTCATTCATATTTTTGATAATTTTTTTCGCCTAAATTTATTTGAAAAAACAAATCAAAAATATGAATGACATGCAACCCACATTGTATTTGTTAGTCATTATTCATCAACCAATTAAAAACATTTTCACTCAATAAAATAAATCAATGAAAGAACAATACAGACAGCAGAAATGAATTCAATTAACATAAATTCCGGATTATATTTTATATTATCGATATAATCCAACACTACACGTCAGCTTATCACAATACGACAGAATTTAGTGCTGACTATAATTTAACAGAGAATGTTCCGCTAATTGGTTATCACTAATTAACAGGCAGTAATAATTACATGTATAGGATTTCTGTAGTTATTTTAGGATAGATTGGGTTTTCTAACTGTAATTAAGGGCTAATTTCTATGTTTAACCGGTTAGGGGCACTTATCATACTAATATTATAAAGGCGAAAGTTTACGAGTGTATGTGTGTGTTTATATGTTTGTTACTTCTTCACGCTCAAACGTCTCGACCAATTTTGATAAAATTTTGTGTGGAGGTAGCTGACACCCTGGATTAACATATAGGCTACTTTTTATCCCAATATTTTCACAGGATCGACACTTATGCGGGTGAAACCGCGGGGCGCAGCTAGTCACTTATATATGTTTCTTGAGCGAGATCATCGTCGGCGGAGAGATAGCCTTAAGCTAAAATAAATAATCCCTTGTAATTATAAGTTTGCCGATATTGATGTGTTATTTTAGCAGCACACATACATACTTAACAAGTTTTGACTGGTAAAATTGGTTGCTTTAAAACTATGGATCAATATTAAACATCACCAAATTAGACTCTTTGTCAAAAAAAATAAATAATTCTTGGTGTTCGGCCATTAACACCGATTTGATTTTGCAGACATTTTGGCACGAATGAAAAAAAGAATGCTCTGCGAAGGTCAGGGATGGCATTCGAATGTCAAACATTAACTTTATCTAAGGGTTAATTTTTCCAACGCTAGATAGTTTTATCGGAGGAATAATTTTGAATTTTTGACACTTCTTCCACACAGAATCTGTCAGACGTCTTTATTCCACGAATAAAAATTATATTTCGATTGAAAAATTAGCCTTAAATTAAATTGTGTCTTATCTTCGAAAGTCATATCGTCGTTACGCGACAAAAATAAAATATGATTTAACATCATATTTTATTTTTGAACGTTTCTTAATTATTAGCAATGTTTATAAATAACGGGGAATATCTTACGTGACATTTAATAGAAACCGAAGAGAAATTTTACAAATAGTTAACTGAGATATTAATTTTTAAAGTTCTTTGTTCACCCAGCGTTATTTGTAAAGTACTTTTGAGGTCATTTTCAGTGACTACTTACAACAAAAACGTTCAGTAAGTCTGCAGCTAAAAGCCTAGTTCTTCAGCTGAAACATTACGAGGCGCTTTCAGGGATGCAAATATGAGAGGCTGCATTCCGGCCATTTCGTAACCATCAAGATAAATGAATGCTAACCTTAGGCTTTATGCTTCCCTGGTCTTTTAAGAGCTTGAGTTTTTAAAGTACCTAAAGGAAGGAGGAGTTTGTTTCTAGTAAGTGCTTTTATTTCCCGACTACGGCAAAACCAAAAGGAAGGGTTATGATTTTATAGCAGTCTATTTATGAATGTATTTAAGTGTTTGTATTTACATGTGTGTTCCACCGTAGCGCCTAAACTACTGAATCTACATAAATTCTTCCTAAATTTAATATGATAGACTGATAATCATAGCATGTTTGGTATCAAAAGAAAGGTCTTGACGAGCAAATTACAAATATGTTATACTAGCTGCGCCCCGCGGTTTCACCCGCGTAAATGTCGATCCCGTGGGAATATCGGGATAAAAACTATCCTATGTCCTTTCCGGGGACTCAAACTACATTTATACCAAATTTCATCTAAATCGGTTCAGCGGTTTAAGCGTGAAGAGGTAAAAAACATATAAACACACACACACACACAAACTTTCGCCTTTATAATATTAGTGTGATATTTTTGATCACTTAATTTTTTCCGTAGTTGGGTTACATTTTTTAAAATTTAATTTTTGATACCTACATATCATAAAATAATGTCTGTGTTGCCAGAAGGGTTAAGCATATGCAGAGATCTATACAGAGTATACCGAAAGTTTTTTTTATTTCTGTGGATTACTTGATAGACGATTTTGGCTGGATCCTGATGCTGGCTTTTATGGTCGTTAGTACCTGTAACAATGAAATAAAATTAATTAGTACAGTTTATTTTATCAGCATCATCTGCCTAGCCTTTTCCCAACTATGTTGGGGTCGGCTTCCAGTCTAACTAGATGCAGCTGAATACCAGTATTTTACATGGAGCAACTGCCTATCTGACCTCCACAACTCAGTTACTGGGCTGGGTTACAGTTTATTTATTCATTGATGGTATAAATACGGTATGCAGAGTTTATGACAGGCAGGATTTTTTGAGTATTTTTTCTATCAATAACGATAAAAAAAGGAATATTCATAAAAACAAAACCGCTTGGAAACATTAAGTATATTTTTATTAACCTCTACAGCTTCGTAATGAAAAATATTCATATTTTAACATAACGAACAACATCCGAAAATGCCTAAAATGTATCATACAATCACTGCGCTCCACTGTTATACCTCGAAAACACAAACAAACACACATAAACAAAACACTCCCCACAAAATAAACATAACACGAACATAAAAATCTTCCCACAATCCTTGATAACAACCTCTAATACCGTCCACTTAGCATTTTTGTAAAAAACCTCATCTACATCGCGATAGCCAAAGGGTTGATAAAAGAAAGAAAGAAAGAAAGGGGATGACAATCAAAAATGTTATTCCGCGAGTAAGTACCGGCCGGGGGCTGCCGGGTACTGTTGAGATAACGGGGACATACGGCCGGGGAGGATGATGACTGAGATAGTTTGCGAAACTATTATTTTTGATAGTCAAAGTCAAAAGTTCAAAAGGTCTTTTTGTGCAGTTTATGTGAAAAAAAGACCTCTCGCTGCGGGAATTTGTATGGAAAATCGGCAGTATTTTAGTGAACTTACATAACGTAACGAGTCCATTGCCATAATCCGGGCACAGATCCAAACTCAAAGCTTCCTAATGAGAAATTCCTGATGAAAACATTCAATAACAATTTGACCATCCTGGGAATCAAACCCTGTACCCCGTGCTCAGCGACTAGTATACCAACGAGGCAAACATGTCGCCTTACGGATTAATAAACACTGGCTATACTTCAGGTATTCTAGCGATTCAAAACGCAATCTAAAGCTAATCAACACATCGATAGCAGTTCGCAGAATACATGAACGTAACATTAGCGATTGCTAGCTTGCTATTTGTTTGTTGGGATCGACGATAAGTAGGTATATATGAGGCTATTGACTATTGTATTTTCTGTAGGTTTATGATACTGGAAGAATGGTTGCAGAATGAAATGGGGCTTGAATAACGCCATGCCTGCATCTCCCGAAAGGTTAGGTAGACGTGTGCCTTATGCATTGTCGTACACCCACATTTCGCCATTTATATTTAAGTTCCATGTAAGGCATCTGTCCCATCACCGGTGACCAGCGAGTAGAGCTAGCACAAAACACGAACATGTCTACGAAAGTCACAATTTAACAATCACTGTAACTATAGCGATACATGAAAGAGTAATACGCGAAATGGTGATCTTCACGCAACAATTCGGACCATCTCCAAATTCAGACTTCCAGTTTCTAAGCCTGTGTGTCCCAAAGATAAGTCGCGCTTAAGTCCCGTCGGATCTCAAGTCTTCTGTGTATTTTTCACAGCATAATTTATACCATGTTGCACGGTTTAACCCTTTTTGCACTATTCTGTGAGTATTGCAACATTTTGTGCGAATACAGAGTTTTATTATAGGTTTGACCTTATCGTTTTATTGTGGGGAAAAACATGCAGTTTTCTTGGAATGTGTGTTTGAGAAAATTAAGGAATTGTCAATGGTTTGTTTATGCCTAGGGCAGCTTTGGAGGTGGAGGATTCTGAGCATGAAGTTTCTGAGCTTATGGTAGCCTTGAAATTTAGTTTAATATTTAGAACATGAAAGCAGCAAGGTTTTAGATGCCTTTATTCAGAAGAACACTACTATAGCCTGAAGATGAATTAAATTTAATTTTCAGCTCCAACAGACATACATAGTACGGAAAATGTGTCCATTAAATAAGTGGCGACAAGGTTTCTTCATTCATTATTGTGGCGACTATTTTCAGAATAGGATAGTTACGAATTCAACACTATGAAACTTTAATTCGCCATGAATACCCTTTTAAAAATCACTTTTTTTTGGCCCTTTTTTGAAATCTGAATGTGGACCCTTGACCACGGGGCTCCTATCAGAAACTTTTTAAATGTATTTTCGGTATTCTCTCTTCATGCCGCACCTTATCAACGTTTCGCCCTGCATAATTATGCTTGCTCATAAACGCTCTGGGCTTACCACTAGGTAGGTATGTTCTTATTACGTTACTTTAGTTGCATTCGATTTGAACCTACCGGCCTTAAATAAATTACGTCAACTTTATTTCTAACCTACTAAATTATAACCTTTCACAGACAAAAGCGGTCACAATAAAGTGCGGTTGGATGACCTAGAAAGTAATATTTCTTGTTTCTAGACTGAAAAATAGGACGGTTTTAATAAATTCTAGACTAATTTTCCTGTTAGCGACGGCCGCCCGTTAATTTCCATGTCCAATTATATAAATTTAGGGGTCTCAAAAATATTTAGACCCTGAAAAATTTGTAAAAAGTTGTCAATGACTTTTTTGCTCTAATTAGGAATTTGGGAGAACAATATCAAATTAAATGTTTTGTTTAGAAAAACTCAGTAGGTTCTTTAAAATTTTAAATGAGGTATTATTTAACGTCCTTTGGAACAAAAGTTTCAAAACAGTCGCAATTATAATGAATAATTACCACGTTTGGTTGACTGATTAGTGATCGCAGTAACTTAGCAAATAGGGGATTACTTTGTCACAAGCCATTAACTTGATTTAATCTAGACCTTTTTACCAAAGAGTAAAGGAAGGGCTGAGCTAACCTTGTTATCCGACTGCGCGAAAGAAAGGGTAATTAATAACGTTATTATGTTTTTGCAAAGTGTTTCTGTTTCCCCATGATATATTTGAATTTTCTCAAAACACTACAAAACTGATGCAGATAAAATCCAAAGTTGCTTATTTGAATGCATTTGTTTTATATTGACTAACTTAAACAGGCTCAACGAATCATCAGATCTATATAAATAAATACAATTGAAGTGTGTGTATTTGTAATGTCAAAATAACAGATTTCTTACTACATTATATAAAAGTATATTATACGGCACTTATAAAAAAAGTCTATCTGTTTGTTCCGGTTCATCTCTGAAATGGTTAGACCCATTTTGACGAGACTTTAACTGACAGATAGCTGATGTTATAAGGAATAATTTAGGCTTACTTTTATTTTAACAAAACAAATTTAAACCCAAGAAATCCAATTTGATTTCCGACTATCCAATAAAATTATTAGCAGCGACAGGCACTCACAGCGAGCCCCCATTCATGCAGCCTGAGGCATACAAGGTTTACCATTCGCGAAGCAAGCCTGGAGATGTCTCTTACAAGACTTTGTATGTCGATGAAAGACAAACATCATCAATTAAACCCTTACCGAGAAACAGAATACTATATTATAAACTGCATCAACTATCCTGTCACCTTTGTACACCAGTATAAAGGTTGTTTTCAATTTACAAGTAATCGTGCACCATCCCCCCTCGCCCTAGAGGGGGAGTCATAAATCGCTAGCTCAGGACTGATTTGCGCGTTACCGTTGATGTATTAGTGAGTGGTGTAAGTTTATAAGCGGAGCGATGTAGGTTTATAAGTGGAGCGGTTTAAGGAGCGTGATGCGTTGATGATGAAATTATGTTGAGCAAAACAGGGGTAGGCTGAGCAAAACGGGGTTGAGATAAGTAAAGAGTTGTCTCACAGATGAATCTTCGATTGTTATGCCAATAGCAACTAGACTTTCGACTTTTTAACTGACCGAGTCCTTAACGATTCAGAGCTAATTTAAACTATATATATAGTGTTCTGTATTGAATTGAAATAATGCTTTGGGAATTTTAACACCAATTTTGAATATTTAGCTTGCTGCTCTTCAAACATCAAATACATAATTTGCCAATTTGGTAGCGATTTTAGGGACACCATTGAAAGGACAAATATTAAAGCGTACGCTTTTTTTTCAATTCAATTCAATTTTCAATTCTTTATTTATTTAATTGCGTACCATAATGTATGTAGTTGGTAGGGAAATAATTATATACGTATTAGTCACAATTATGGACCCTGTCGGGCACAGCATAGGTCAAGCAGGAGAGGAGGAAGAACACTATTTTTTTCAGGTACTAGCAGCGCCCCGCGATTTCATCCGCATAAGTTTCGACCCCGTGGGAATATCGGGATAAAAACTATCCTATGCCCTTTCCCGGGACTCAAACTATATCTATACTAAATTTCATCTTAATCGGTTCAGTGGTTTGGGTGTGAAAAGGTAACATACAGGCAGACAGACAGAGTTACATTCGGATTTATAATACTAGTATGGATTTGTTAAGTAGTTAGTAAGTTATACTGTTTTTCTACATTTATTTATTTAGTAACATTGTAAAAACCATTTATTTTTTAAATAATTGTTTTATTTCTTTTTGCTATCGTTTTTTGCACTATTGGTGCTACTTTTAAATTAAAAATGACTAATTAGTGCTTCCCAGACGCACACTAGTACGAAAACTAAAAAGGCCGGGAGGTTGAGTTTCCCGCTTATACTTTACACCAGCCGCCCCCCACGACCCAGAGGCTCAGTTAATTGAAGAATTATTGCTACCTACTCACATTTCGAGCAAATTCTATTACACAGATGAAACGATTAAGTTTGAACCCTATTACATTAGCAATAAGATCTTAATTGATGGCAATACTCATTGTGTAAGATAGTAATTTGGTACCTTTAATATAGTGAAGTGAAAGCTTATAGAAATACATATGGCTTACAGTGGAAATTGTGTTCCATAGTGGAACATGTATCATAGGGAACGGAACAGAGAAAGTAGTCATGACAGCGAATTTTGGTAACGGTAATTGGGCGATACGTTAGTAATTTCATTTGATAATAAGTAATTGGCAAGTGGTTCGTTATGATGCTAATCTGAACCCAGCCTGTATCTAGTTCTTTTGAATCTGTGGACGTAAAAAGAAAGTGTAGATGTTGCTCTTTTATTCATCAACCAGTCACCGTTCAGTCAGTGTTCAGTCTTTTCTTAACTCCGGGTGCTTAGTGCTTACTTATTCTTGCTGTCGCTTACCTGTCTACTGCTACCCTAATATTGTCAGTGAAAACTTTCAATTGGTCTTCTTTCACTAACTGTCAACTATCTGTAAGTTTTCTTAAACGTTCAAGCGGCGCGCGTCGCCTATTGGCGACGAAACAATAGAAAATCAATTGTGTCACATTAGCGGAGCTCGATGTGATTTTAGCGGAAAAGAAGAATAGAATAGAATAGAATACTCTTTATTATGTAAATTACAGACATAAATATAGAAACTAAGAAGAAGAACCGACAAACCGAGACCGAGGACCGTCAAATTCATTGTAAAAACAAATCAAGGAGTTTCCAACTGTCCCCCTTAGCTATTATCACTATAATTTGGAAATACTGTAAAATACCATTTTTGTAAAAGAGTAACCGTGGAGTTTCTTGCAGGCTCTTCTCCATAGGAAACGACCAATTAGAACCGTGCACCTAGTGTCTGACGTTTCATAAGTGTCCATGTTCCCTCTTACAACCTTTTGTTATAACTAACATTTTCTCAAGTTAACCATAAACTATAAAAAATATCTATTTCCTCATAAAGACATACAATCTAACAAAACACATCCATACAATAACAAAATTGAAAACCTAAGTTTTTGCATAAGAATGAAAATCTCATAATTTTGTAACTTTTTCGCGAGCTTGCACGCTTGCAGTAAAACTTAGAAGTGTCACTTGAAACTGGTTTCAACCGGTTACAACTTGCATTAGGGTTGCCGACTCAAAAAGTCCCCAAATATGTTTTGTAGCAAAAAAAAATTCGTGAACATAATTATACTTTTCGCAACTTTTTGCGAAGTTTTTCAAAGTTGTGGAACGGGTTGGCGAAGTTGGGAAAAATAATAATGCTTTGATGATTAAAGTTGTGTTATATTCATGGGTTTTTCTTCTCGTTAATGAAACTGTCTGTGTGTTTTTCGTTAATGAGAAGTGACTGTAGATAGTATCTTTTTCAATACTTGTGTAATAAGTGTGGTTTTATGATTGTTTTAGATATAATGTTTTAGGCCTAGGCGTGTGGTATAAATCAGTATAATAATCAAAGTTTTAATAATTTATCAAGTGATATAAACTAGGTACCTAATAAACAGGAACAGTGGTGGAACAGTGGTGGCCCAGTGGTATTGGTCCCGACTTACGTATCGTGGGTTCGATCCAAGGCAGGTGCTTTACTTTGTGTATTTTATCACCACTGCTCTCAAAAAGGTGAAGCATCTCATCGTGAGCAAACTGGTATGTCTTAAAACCAAAAATTCGAAGACATGTGATATCTATCGACCCGCACCGGGCTCGCGTGGTGGATTACGGCCCTCTCCCTTCTCACAGCCCTGTATCCCACCAGTGGGACATTATAGGCTGATTATGATGAACTGTATTTCTAAATTATGCTTTAGGATATTAAAAGTGTGAGAAAAAAAAATCCTATTTCTGGGCATACCTGTGTTGTGCAATTTGCATCCAGGCACAATGTAAATCCGTTAACTTTATTTATGTTCACTTTGAGTATTTTGAATAGTTATCTTTGGCTATTATTGCAGGAAATATCTAAAAACCAAATTAAATTATTTAATTTGTATCTGCCAACCCTACAAAAAGCTTTCTATAGAACAGAGCAGGTTGCGTCTGTTACAAAGTTTCTCGCTTACCAATGTTATATTTTATACTTTGTTCTAAGAGTTTAGGTGAGAACCGCGTACTATTGTAATAGGGAATGGAGTTTTTATTGTTATTTGGCTAATAAATGAAAAGTAATGGGGTTGTACGGTTAAACAGAAGCCTGAGAGTCAGACAACCGGACTTACCAAGAGGTATAATTTTCAGATGTCAGATAGGCAGTCGCTCCATGTAAAAAAAGTGGAAGCCGACCTCAACATAGTTGAGAAAAGGCTAGCAAGCAGATGAATGATGATTTAGGAACGAAAACTATGAAGTTGCCCGTCATGACATACGGTTATGAAACGTGGACACTGACGGTCGGGCTAGTTCACAAATTCAAGGTCGCTCAGCGCGCTATGGAGCTAGCTATGCTCGGAGTCTCATTGAAGGATAAAATCAGGAATGAAATTATCCGGAAAAGAACCGGAGTTACCGACATAGCTTGCAGAGTAAGCCAACTGAAGTGGCAGTGGGCTGGCCATGTCTGTCGAAGGACCGATGGCCGGTGGCGCAGACGAGTCCTGGAGTGGAGACCGCGTACCGGCAAGCGTAGTGTGGGACGCCCCCCAGCTAGATGGACGGACGACCTAAAGAAGGTGGTTGGGGTAGACTGGATGCGGAAGGCGGAGGACAAGGTGCTGTGGCGCGGTCTGGGAAAGGCCTATGTCCAGCAGTGGACTGCGATAGGCTGAGTTGATTGATTGATTGAACTATGAAGTTACTATGAGGAATATTTTAAATTAGAGTTGGGAGAAAATAGTTTAAATAATAAACGGCAGCAGTTTAAAACGATAGTTTTAATATAAAACATTTTGCATGCAAACTACTATTTCTGTTGGGCATATTTTTACTATTATTGAAAATATGCCGAACTGAAATATTATTTTCCAGAATTTTTCAAACGTTGTTTGGATTCCAGTCCATATAACTCCCAAAAATTATTTTGAGGGATTAACTGTTATTTTAAAAACGTTTATTTACTTACTTCAATAAACCATCCATGTTGGTATCGCCACACGGGTCGATCGATCAGATTAAGCTACGCTTGCCGCAATTGGTCCCTGGATGGGTGACTCTCTTTACATACCAAGCCGTTGGTCCTGGCTGTCATTCGCAGATCTTAGACAGTCGTTACGGGTCGTCAGAAGCCCGAAAGTCTGACAACCAGTCTTACTAAGAGGTATCGTATTACCCGGTAACTAGGTTGTGGAGGTCAGATAGGCAGTAGCTACATGTAAAATACTGGTATTCAGCTGCATCCGGTTAGACTGGAAGCCGACTCCAACATGGTTGGAAAAAGGTAAGGTCGATTGATTGACATAATCCAGTCGAATAATAATTATGAAACGACGCGTAGCGAATAATATAATTTTTTATTAGTTTGCTACGCCGAAGCTGCGGAGAGGATCGACTCATCGCTACGCCGTAGCACATAGCGGGCTACGGCGTAGCAACACTTGGTAGTATTTATTATAATGTTTATGTATGTTGCGTTTTTGCGTGTGTTTTATTATTGACAGAAAAAACTGTAAATTTGCATACTAGCCTTTTAGCAATATTTTGATTCAAAAGATTATCTACGGCGTTTCTTGCCGATTCTTCTCCTTATGAACCTACTACGCTTTAGGATGGGCTTCAACATTCTATTTTCGCATTTTTTGGATACTACCGCAAACGTGGAATAGTTTGGCATCGACAATATCCAAACAAACCTCATACTATAACGAGATAACGAGACTCATGACTCATGATGTGTTGAGCCTCACCATGGTGAGGTTCAACACATCATAAATCAGAGCTCTTTTGTTACTAAATCTATCATATCAACTAATACGATTACACTGAATATCGAGAAAAAAATATATTCAGAATTTCCACTTGCAAAAAATCAAGAATATCTATAGAGGGTGGTCAAAAAGTCGTGGATCAAACGAAATAGGGAGATAAAGGAGGTCTGCCTTGCTGTTGGGGGACCTTTGCCATAGATTAGACCAATTCCTCTTCCGGATATGAATATATCACATTTTTATTCCATCCTACTTGTCTGTTTTAGGAATAAGGTCTGATAATAAAATGCCCATAGCATGAAGTCCGCCTCTGTAAATTGTGCATAAAGTATGAAATAAATAAATAACATGAATTTCCTTTTATATTTTTACAATGGCTTAACTAAAAACGTTGTCATAATCACTGTACTATAAAAACAGTTGTTTCAAACGTAATTATTAGCTGTGGTTATTTTTCCATATTAATATGAAATAATCTCCATTTATTTGTTTATCTATGTGTTAAATTACAAGAAAAAAGCGCTTAGAGGAGACAGGAGGCTTACCTAATGAACCTTTTGTTTCCTACCTATTTAGTGGTTTACCCGGATCCAGCCAATAATGACCTGCGAATGATTTATGATAGACGCGTCTCTTATGACGTCATCCGCCGGTAGTTGGTGTTTTTTATACAAAAGCACATTATCATTATGATTCTTATTTTTTTGAGATTAAGGAAAAATTGATTACGACTTATTATTTGGTTTAGATTATGTGGTTTAGGGGTATATTGTTACCTAGTGGCTGGTTTGTGGAGGTCTGAAGGCCTCGTAATTAAAAACGTTCAAAATCTAGTTGCAATGTCATCTCAGCGACAATCAATGTCAAAACATAGGATTTGATGTATTTTTTACAGATTGAGACTGAGAGCAGTGGTGGCCAAGTGGTAACAGTCGCGACTTACGAGTTGTAGGTCGTAGGTTCGAACCCAGACAGGCGCTTTACTTTGTGTAAATTATTTCATCACCACTGCTCTCAAAAACTGTGAAGGAAAACATCGTGAGGAAACCGGCATGTCCTAGAACCAAAAATTCGAACACATATGACATCTACCAACCCGCACTGGGCCCGCGTGGTAGATTACGGCCCGCTCCCTCTCACAGAGAGGAGGCCTGTCTCCCAGCAGTGGGAACATTATAGGCTGATTATGTGAGACTGAGATTAGATTGCAAACGTTCTTTTGAAATATGGAGATGGCTCGGTATAGGCAGTTGCTACGTGTAAAATACGAGTATTCAGCTACATCCAGTTTGCAAGCAATCAGCCGACATAGTCGGAAAAGGCTAGGCAAATAATAATGACATTTAATTATTTTGCTTTTAAATATACACTATAATGTTGAAATTATTGTTTGCTCCTGGACTGCCGAGTTCATGTCTAAATTCGGAAGATTTGTTTCTTGATAGTGAAGTTTTGCACAAGGAAAGGAGTTTTCGTAATCCGCTGAGCAGGTCAAACAAAAGGATGAACTTTGTAGACCAAATCGCAGGCAGTAGCCATTTGTTTCTTTTTCTCTTGTATGGGTAGGTATGTGATTAGGTCATGCAATCTATATTCATAAAATTCAAAGTCCTGACTGACTGATATATCTACGCACAGCCTAAACCGCTGGTCCTAGAGACATGAAATTTGGAGGGTGTGTTCTTTGTGAAGAGTAAGTATCCACTAAGAAAGGTTTTTTTCGAAATTCTACCCCTAAGAGGGTGAATATGAAACTTTTCACCCGTGCATAACAGAGACAAGTCACTAAATAAAAACAGTGGCACTCCGGGAGTGCCGACAGAAGTGAAAACTTGTATAACTACGTGTGTTTTTTTTTAATCGTCATATAAACAAAACACAAACAGAATAATTTGCCATCACTCACTGACATATCGGAAATACATTAAAACCGAGTACATACCGAGGAAAGCCGAACACATCCGAATGTAGCGCGGTGTCGGTAACAGTGGCGCTAGTTCAATGGTTTTTTCCCATCTCAAAAAATTGCGAACACGCCTAAAGAAGTGTTCACTTCAAAAACGCCTACCTTGGACAAACCACCGACAAGCCTAACGATACAAAATCTCTTGTAAGCGGGATCAATGTTGCACTTTACTGCTGAGCGATCGTAAAGTCGCGGAAACTTTTACTTGCCACACTTTGTTGCCGACCGTTACTTTTACGATGGTGGGTTGTATTTACAATGTTGGTGAATGTATCTCTGTGCTTATGGGAAGGATTTGAAATGGAAATGAGACATGTCCCCACTATTTTTCCAACCAGTACAACTCCTGAATGCCAAAAGAAATCGTGAATAAAAACCGAATTGCGCTGAACCTAGACGACACAAGGAAGAGACCGGATTTTTACTGATACTGATCTATAATCAACTAATCAACTGAGACTACAGTTCATTGCTAGACATAGGCCTCTCCCAAGTTGTGCCATAGACGCCTTTTTGGTCCATCTAACTGGGGAATCTCACGCTATGCTTGCCGGTTCACGGAATTCAATTAAGGACTAGACTTCTTTAAGGGCTATCGGTCGAGATACTACTGACTGATATCCTAACAAACATAAGTGGATTTCTGAAGATGTTAGTTAAGTACTCAATAAGTGAATTTGGTACATACATAAGTATACCATGTGTCGGATAAAAAAATATGCGGGTGAAACTGCAGGATAAAACTGGTATTGTAAATTTATTTTTAGTCTGTATTGTCTCATGGCAGGGATCCAAAGTTAGCAATATCTTTTGTCCGTGGGCGTGAAGCTCGTCTCGCCATCTTTGCATTAATTATAATACATTGCTATTTTCCGTATCAGGACCAAAGTAGCAGAACAATTATATTACACTAGCTGCGCCCCGCCGTTTCACCCGCATAAGTTTCGATACCTTGGGAATATCGGGATAAAAACTATCCAATGTCCTTTTCCGGGGCTCAAACTATCTCAATACCAAATTTCATCTAAATCGGTTCAGTGGTTTAGGCGTGAAAAGGTAACATTTATACAGACAGACAGACAGATAGAGTTACTTTCGAACTTATAATATTAATAGTATGGACAAGCTGCGCCCTGCGGTTTCACCCGCGTAAGTTTCGATCCCGTGGGAATATCGGGATAAAAAGTATCCTGTCCTTTCCTGGGACACAAGCTATCTCTACACCAAATTTCATCTAAATCGGTTCAGCGGTTTAGGCGTGAAAAGGTAACATACAGACAGACAGATAGAGTTATTATTATTATAAGCCTGTATTGTCCCACTGCATGGCAAAGGCCTCCCTTCCCTCTTTCCACTTTTCCCGGTCTACCACGATTGTAGGCCAATCCTTTAAGAAGGAGTCCAGCTCATCCCGCCATCTCTTTCTGGGCCTGCCACGCAGTCGTTTCCTGCCATTTGGGATCCCACAGATAGAGTTACTTTCGAATTTATAATATTAAGTATGGATAAGTATAGATTATCATCTCAACCGCTTACGGACGAATGGAATACGTTACATTAGTAGAACTCCAAAAAAAAAGTTTTTAGTAGATAGTACATGGTTGAAGATTGTAAAAGAAAACTGTACCTACATGTACTCACTTATAAAGATACAGTTTTATAATATGTATCAACTAAGTAATACTAAAACACATTTCTATGTTTCTTTTTCTCCATCTATACCACATAGGAAACTATTTCTGTTTGCGAAGTCAACTGTAAACCTGTCTGTTTCCACGACACTAGTTTGCAATGAATCTATTTTTCCCCACGGATAGTTACGAACCGCAGACTGACGAGTAAAAGATCATGAATGTGGGTAGTTACATGTTTCCAGCCGGCTTTACGAGTTGACTTATTTTTACGAGTTTCACGAGGTGTTACGGATCTAGGTTTCAGTGTAAGTACTAATAGGTATGTGTCTATATTGGTACTTTGTTTTAGGTTTATTGTAGTGAAAAAGTAAAAATAAGTTGCCTAAAGTTTCGCGTACTGATAATGACACATCAAAATTATCAGCTAAACCGTCCGGCCAAAGAGTGAATGCGTTCTTGACACCAATCAGTTTCATATAAACGAATACGTGTTTTGCAAATTTGAGCTTTATTAGTTACTATAATTGTCAGACTGAGAGGTTCAGGGATGCATTCTCTTGAAGACAAAGTCTCTTATGTAGACAAAGTGACAGTCTATCAGCGATAACAATGATGAAAACGTCAAAAATGTATTGGATTGGTTAAAAATCGTTTTAGAAATACGAAACGCTTTGAAAGCGATTGTTACTTGTCTAGGTTTTAAGATCATGCCTAAAATGTTTGTCTATAAACTACACGTTCATTTATTTTAAAAGCCTAGGTTAGGTTTGACATTTAAGAAGAAAATTCTATTAACGAATTGGCAATTTTAGGTACCCATGTAATTTTTGAAGTGAAAACTTCTTTAGGCGCGTTGGGCATTTTTTGAGATGGGAAAAACCATTGAATTCGCGCCACTGTTACCGTAAGCGACACCGCTTCGGATGTGTTCGGATGTCCTCGGGATGTATTCGGTTTTAATGTTTATCCGATATGTCAGCGAGTGATGGCAAAGTATTCTTTTTTTGTGTTTTGTATTCACTTCTGTCGGTACTCCCGGAGTGTCACTGTTTTTTTGAAGTGAAAACTTCTTTAGCGGCGTTGAACACTTTTTGGAATGGGTAAAAAATGTTAAACTCGCGTCAGGGCATCGCGTCAGGACACGTGACCGTCAGGAGAGATTTCCCCCCCCCATCTCTTTCTACGGCGGCGCCAACCGAAGTGAACCAAGTGAGACACGACAAAGATGGCCGAAGAAAATGACATTTGACGTACAAATGTTTGAAAAGTCAGTTTCGTAAACAATAGTACTTCGAGGAGCCGCAGTTGTATTTAATTTATTTTGAACTTCTGTTTAACCAATTTAGTTTATTATTATATACCTACCTACAATACAAAATAGAAGCGACGAAAAATATAACGAAGCACATTATAGCAACAAGAAATACTGTGGGACGGTGCTGCTTTTGTGTGAAAACAATGCTTCCGTGTCGACCACGGAAGTTTACACCCTGCAGGGAGATGCTCCAGTAGGGTGTGGCTGTGAAGCTATGTTGCAAAACATGCTCCACTTCCTATCCTGCCTTATTTGTCCTACCCAAAACATGCAGTCAAAGTGACCTCTGCGCTGCCACCGACGACAACGTGGAAGTGGCAATATTTTGAGCCAACAAGATCTAAAGTAAAAAAGAAGAAATTTAGGGAGTAGTTCATTAATAAAAAGCTTGTATACAAATATCAGTTTATTTTTATAATACTTGTACGCACCGGGACTTACAGCTTAGTACGGCTGTTATTCCAAATGCATACAGTGTGGCTAAGTTTGTAACAATTGAGCCTGGTATCTATGGTTACCTCACCCTACTGATTATAAACCTACAGCAACTACTTAACACCCTAGTTATCCTAACACCCTAACCTATCATACAAGCCTACGGGAGACCTACGGGAACAGACAGAATTTGGGTAGGAATAGGGGTTTGTGTACGTCGTGCAATGTGTACACAGGAAATAGTTTTGTCATTGCCGGTCCCACAGACTCATAGAACTGGTGATGGCTAAAGGTGTCTTGGCCATAGTGAGAGGAATTATGGAAGATGAATCAAACTCTACTCCAGGTGGATGACTAATTTATTCATTTACCTACTAATTACTAATTTATGTGGAACGAATGTATGTCGCTCTTGATGCTGACGCTGGCGTATGTAACTCTTGCCTGTTCACGGCTGAACAATACTCTAAACTCTAATTTGGCTTCTAAAACTTGTGCAAGCAGAACATTTTTAAAATGTTTGCTTTTCATTTGCCATCTGTGCCATCTCTTCTGTAGGCCGTTTCATTTTCGGCTATTCGTAGTGAAGCACCATCCTTACACACAGTCCTATTGACCTGAAATACAAAACTAATGTTATAAATTCTTTCTCTTCATTATCTTATTTATACTGATTTAATTAATCAGTAGCGGCATCAAAATAACAGTCATTATTATTCTTATGGCGGGTTTTTTTTTTGTTACAATGAGTTTTGTACAGGCAAACGAAGTTCTTCGTAAAATTGTAAATTGGATAGGCACCTAATTCGTAAATCATGCCAGGCTGCCCCTGTTTAGCGTTAGTGCTTGTGTCAGTGTTTTTATTTTCTATTATGGAGACCTCTCCCTGACCAATTCTTCAAAAAAATCTAAGGATTAGAAGCAAAAGCAAGCATAAGTATAAGAAATTGAGAATGTATACAAAACATAACTTACTTTGAACACATTTTAACTGTAACAGTAGGTACACACCTTATCCTCCTCCAACCAATATTCAATTCTTTGCCCTTTATTGCAACTAGTCTCCGGTCTTAATTTCATTTATTTTAAATACAAAAAAAATATTCAAAAGTTTTTTAGTTTGACACATACAATATCAAATTCATTCATTGACATATTCAATTATTCATATTGTTTCCATGTCGACCATGACGTTGTCGCGTCAAAACTGTTGAAACTGTAGACAGTTAGTTAGTTTAGTTTTTCATACGTAATAATGTCTATGGACACAAATATTCGGTTCGTAGACAGATATTCTCGTATGCATATCTGTCTACGAACTATATATTCATTATAATGGCAACATTTAGAAGTTGTAGGACATTCTAGTTATAGAACGTTTATGAAGCGTTTATGAATACAAAATTTTATCGAATGTTTTAAAGGCCTATTGAGCATTTTAACTTGTAGCGACACTAGCGAGGCGATTTGCTGATTCGCATTTTTGATATCGTAAAGAAACGTCAGAGCCAGGCTCGCGAGTCGCTTACTTACCTCCGCCCAGCCACGTCCTATTTATTGTAGTAATAATATAATATAACCGTGTAATTGTGAACATTTATTAAACTTCCATAGTATTCAGTATAAACCAAAGTATATCATTTCTGGACCCTAATAACACGCACAACAAGTGGTGACCCCGAACGTTTGAGGAAATAGTTTAGTGTTTTGTTTTTTGCGACGTAAGCGACTCAGTGACGGCGTGGCAAGGGCGTGTTAAGAAACTGCGTGTGTGCAAGTAACGGTGAATAGACTCTAACTTGGTCACGATGACTTCAACGACACCCGGAGTGGCAGCGGTATCGGTGCAGACAAGGATACCAGATTTTTGGACAGATTTGCCCAAATCATGGTTCTGTCAGTTCGAGGCTATATTGGCACCACAAAAGCTGGGAGACGCGCAGTTGTTCGACATAGCAATCGCCAGGTTGACCCAAGACACAGTGCGGCAAGTTACCGATATAATCGAAGCCCCGCCAGAGTCAGGCAAGTACGCAGCATTGAAAAAACGTTTATTGGCGATTTATGAAGAGAGTGCGGACAAGCAATTCCAGAGGCTAATGGGAGAGACGGACCTGGGAACACAGAAACCATCGCAGCTATGTAGAGCGATGGCGGCCCTAGCTAAGAATTGCAACGTGACAGACGAGCCACTAAAAAGGTTGTGGCTGAACCGATTACCCCCGGGCGTGCGAGCGGTCCTGGCAGTGACCAGAGACACGAAGCTTGAGGACCTTGCAGCAACGGCAGACAGAGTCATGGAGAACATAGGTACCGGTGAGGTTGCGTCAATATCACCGAGCACATCGGAGGTGACAGGCGACACGAAAACGGAGTTGGTGAAGCAGCTCAGCGCATTAACGGTGGAAATGAAGGAGTTACGCGGAGAAATAGATGGCATAAGGAAACGAGACGGAAATTCATTACAAGATCAGAGGGGGCGGCGTTGGCAGCCGAGGGGCTACAGGCCCAGAAGTCAGTCGAGGCCGCGACGCACACCTAGTTCCTCGGATTGGCTATGCAGACACCATTTTCGTTACCGGGAAAACGCGCGAACGTGCGAGTCACCGTGCAATTGGTCCAGGAAGCAGCAGGGCGCGGGAAACTAGAGGCGGTGCAGTCATCATCGGTGGGAGATTGTACCGCGGGAAACCACCGGCTCTGCGTGCGAGATTTAAGAAGCGGTATTGTATATCTAGTGGACACAGGAGCTAACGTATCAGTGATACCAGTGGGAAGAGTGAGAGCCACCAAGGTTAAACGTGAGTGTTCGTATAAGCTGTTCGCGGCGAATAACACTGAAATAAAAACTTATGGGGTAACTAACATAGAGCTTAACTTAGGTTTAAGAAGGAGTTTTAAATGGACATTCATTATTTGTGATGTAAAACAACCTATATTAGGGGCAGATTTCCTAGAGGCGCACCAACTTATAGTAGATTTACATAAAAAGCGGTTGATTGACGGTTGTACTAAAATAAGTAGGGAAGCATCCGTCGTAAAGTATACGGAACCGTCGGTTTCAAGCATACAGTTAGATAACCCATACCGAGAAATACTAAAAGAATTCCCGGGCATAACAAAACCAGTATCTTACACAGAGCCATCTAGTCACAATGTTTACCACCATATAGAGACAACAGGCCCACCAGTATTCACGCGCGCTAGGCCATTACCACCGCATAGATATAAATTAGTACAGGAGGAGTTTAAGTTAATGCAAGAGTTAGGTATTTGCAGACCATCCAGCAGTCCTTGGGCGAGCGCTCTACACGTCGTGCCAAAGAAGGACGGACAGATCAGACCCTGTGGTGACTATCGTGCACTCAACGCGATCACGAAGCCAGACAGGTACCCCATACCAAGACTGCAGGATTTCACATATGGTTTAGCAGGTAAGACAATTTTCGGGAAAATAGACATAAACAGGGCCTACCATAATATTAGTGTAGCACCGCAAGATATCGAAAAGACGGCAATCATTACTCCGTTCGGGCTATTCGAGTTTCCGCGAATGACGTTTGGTTTGCGAAACGCAGCGCAAACGTTCCAAAGATTTATGAATAACACAGTGTTGCAAAACATAGAATATCTCAAGGACGGCCAAGAAAGCTCATATTTATTCAATTATATCGATGACCTTGTCATAGCTAGCACCAACGAACGACTTTTCAAAAAACACTTAAAACTAATTTTCAGTAGGTTCGAGCAGTACGGAATAACAATCAATTTAGCGAAATGTGATTTAGGAAAAACCGAAATAGAATTTTTAGGCTACAGCGTAAATAGGGACGGAATTAAGCCACTACAGAATAAGGTTGAGGCTATACAAAATTATCCGCGGCCGGAAACGATCGAACAATTGCGACGGTTTCTGGGTATGGTAAATTTTTATAGGTCACATTTAAAAGGGGCGGCCGAAAGCCAGGCGGAGTTAAATAAATATTTGCACGGAGCCAAAAAGAAGGACAAGTCGAAAATAGAGTGGACCGATACAGCATTGGCTGCGTTTGAGCAGTGTAAGGCAAGCCTAAAAAGCGCCATTACACTAGCATACCCGGGCGAATCAGGCAAATTAGCATTAATGTGTGATGCATCGAACACTTGCGTGGGCGCGGTGTTACAACAAGAAACAAACGGAAAGTGGAAACCGCTAGGATATTTTTCAAAACGGCTATCAGCGGCACAACAAAAATACAGCACATACGATCGCGAGCTAACAGCAGTTTATTTGGCAATTGTTCATTTCAGGAACATGGTAGAAGGTCGGGAATTAACCATCTATACCGATCATAGGCCTTTAACATACGCGTTTACTAAAATAGGTACGGATCGAGAAACATCCATGCGCACACGGCAGTTATTGTACATCAGCGAATTCACGAGCGACATACAATACGTCACCGGCGCCAAGAATGCGGTTGCTGACGCGCTATCACGGGTAGAGTCCATAGTTTGTAACACAAACATCGATTACGACGAAATCGCGCGAGCACAGGAAACAGACCCTCAAATGTCGCACATGTTAGCAAATTCGCGAGGCAACATTGTTCTAGAACAGATTCAATCACCATTATGTAAAAGAAAAATCTATTGTAATATAATAAAAAACCAAGTAAGGCCATACATCCCATTACAGTTTAGAAAAACAGTTTTCGACAAAATCCATAACATAAGCCATCCAGGTGTTAGGGCCACGCGAAGGATGATCACAACACGTTATTTTTGGCCGGACATGAATAAGGACATCGCCACATGGGCGAGAGCGTGTATTCAATGTCAGAAAGCAAAGGTACACAGACACACAGTTTCAAAATTAGGTACATTTCCGATAACAGAACGATTCGAACACATACACGTTGACATAGTAGGGCCACTACCGACTACACAAGAAGGTTATCGATACTGCGTCACCATCATAGACAGATTTACACGGTGGCCGGAGGCATTTCCAGTCTCAGACATTACTGCTGACACGGTAGCTAAGGCGGTCTATGAAGGATGGATATGTAGATTTGGGTGTCCAAAAACTTTAACCAGCGATCAAGGTAGACAGTTCGAGAGCGAGATTTTCAGCAGTTTGATGAATATGTTAGGTATAAAGAAATTACGTACGACAGCATACCACCCACAGGGGAATGGTATGGTAGAAAGAATGCATCGCTCACTTAAGGCAGCAATAAAGGCTAGGCTATTAGAAAATAGATCATGGGTTGACGAATTACCTACGGTATTGTTGGGACTTCGTGCGGTCTGCAAAAGCGATCAAAATGTAAGTTCAGCAGAATTGGTTTTAGGACACACGTTGCGTTTACCTGGCGACTTTTATCACGAGGCAGAAAAAACGCAAATTGGACTTTTACCGACATTTGTAAGCAAGCTTAGGAATATTATAAACAACATGCGGCCACAGTCACGAGCGGATAGCGGTTCGCGAAAAATATTCGTTCATAAGGATTTGAGCACCTGTACACATGTATTTATTAGGAACGACATGGTAAGAAAGCCATTGACACCGCCGTATAGTGGCCCACACCAAGTTATTAGCAGAAACGAAAAGACATTTGACATACAAATAGGCGATCGTCAATCAACCGTGTCCATCGACAGATTAAAACCAGCGTATATTATTAACGAAGATACGATACCAGAAAGTTTAGGAAATAATAGCAACAGTGAGGCATTACCGAAACAGCAGGTTGAGCAAAACTCGCTACCGCCTATGGCTACGACCACGCGCTCGGGCCGAGTGGTCAAGAAGCCCGTGCGATTTTTGCTCAACTAGCAAAATTAGTTTAAGTATCTATATCGCAACTGTAAGAACACCTTGTACAATTCACTAAATACAGTAGTCCATACAAGCAAAGAGCATACAGAATTATAAACATGTGTCAATCACAACATAAGGAATATATATCAATAGCCCAAGCCCAGGTAGCAGCTGGACAACAATTAGAACACAAACTGAATTATTTTGGAATAATACTAATCATTATCGCGGTAACATTGGGAATTATGCTATGTTACGCTATAAAAAGGGGCTGCATGGGCCAACTGAGAGGATGGCTGAGACAGGAGGTGACGTCACTGACTGGGGCAGCGGCAATGCCCAGAAACACGGGTAATCCGGCAACCGTTGCAGGTTACGCGTAAATAGTGTGCGAAAAGTGAATTGTGCAAGAATCATCTAGGTTATTTTGTGGGTTATTCAGTAAGTGTTCGGTGACGTAACAAGCGAACAATGTATTTGTTATTGTAAACTATTTACGGTTGCATCAGTGCTGGTATCGTTTCATGGTAAAGCTTATGTGGCTACCTATTGTGATTATTCGTATTTATTAGACTGGCGCTGTCATAACGGAAGCTGCCGGCCCCTAGTGGTGTTTATTAAATATTGCAGAGCGGACGTTATGACAGCTACCCTTAAATATTTTGATGTTTATATATATCTTATAAAGACGGCCCAGACAACTGGAGACCGCAAATGTATCAGGATTTTGCGTATTTAAAGATTAAGATAGCGTGTAAGGAATATTACGCGACATATTGAATTGTGTAAGTGATGTCGTACAAGTAAAAACCAGTGTATATGAAAAATTTGTATTTAAGTTAATAAAATTTTTGGAGAAAGGGGGGGTGTGATGTAGCGACACTAGCGAGGCGATTTGCTGATTCGCATTTTTGATATCGTAAAGAAACGTCAGAGCCAGGCTCGCGAGTCGCTTACTTACCTCCGCCCAGCCACGTCCTATTTATTGTAGTAATAATATAATATAACCGTGTAATTGTGAACATTTATTAAACTTCCATAGTATTCAGTATAAACCAAAGTATATCATTTCTGGACCCTAATAACACGCACAACAAACTAATGAATGGTTTAAATCTTCAATAGGCTTTTTTTATGAATAAGACCGAAAGTGTTTAAAATATGGAAATTGAACAAAGTGCATCTATTAATGAAAAAAGTGACGCAGAAATATTGAAAAAAAATGAGTAATATTAATTAAATTAATAATTGATTTATTTCAACGTTAATATTCAAGTTTTCACTTCTGCCGGCACTCCCGGAGTGCAACCCGTCTTTTTTTTTTCTAACAGACTATACCGCTGTTCTTTTTTCCTATATTCCTCCAGACCAAATTTCGGCCATGGCGGCCAGTCTCAACGGAGATTGCCTAGCTACGCGGGAGACATTATAGTGCACAAGAGTATGCGCAGATACCGATACACTCACTCTTCCTCATAGCCCGAAGGGACGGCAATCCGACACGACCGGAGGGAGATCAGGCGCAGAACCAACAGCATAATAGCATTTGAGTATAAACATCAGTAACATAAACACACAACTATCTACATAGTACGAGTACTATTACGTCACAATGTCAAATAGATTCTCACAGAGTTGAACCAAGTCTTACCGTCGACTAGATCAATGGAAAGCAATCATCGACCGCTTCAAACTAACGCATTCACCTCACATGGCCCCACACCGGTAGTTCACATTTAGTTCTGTATCTTCAAGGTGTATTAAATTTGTGGGGCGAGCAGGAGTTTAAGTGTGTGACATAGTCACTGCAGTTAACTTCCCTAAGTAAGCTCGTATATTATTTATACTAATATTATAAAGAGGTAAAATTTGTTTGTAAGTTTGTATGTAGGGGGTAATCTCTGGAACTACTAGTCGGATTTGAAAAAATTTACTTGCATTTGATAGCCCAATTCTTGAGAAAGGCTATAGGCTATTTAACATCACGCTATGATCCTTAGGAGCCGAGCAAAAAGAAAAAAGTCAAAACGAACGTTAAGTGATAGCGCGGGCGGGTGATGCGATACGACGGCGACGGGGTGGCTCGGGGGAAACAAGAAGTTTCACGCGAACGAAGTCACGGGCTGAAGCTAGTATGTTTATATTTGGTGTGTGTTTGCCGCAGAACTTCAGTAATTGATTAGGTTCTAGATTCGTTACTGTCTGCTACTGAAATACATTACAAAATGTTCACTAGCCGTCTAGAGTTTGGATGTTGTGATGGAGCAGTCATTAAGGCCTCGCATCTCATTCATGAGGTTGTAGGTTCAAATCCGGGTCAGTGCTAATGTACATAATCAGCCTATAATGTTCCCACTGCTGGGACGCAGGCCTCCTCTCGGTAAGAGGGAATGGGCCGTAATCTACCACGCGGGCCCAGTGCGGATTAGTAGATGTCACATGTCTTCGAATTTTTTTGGTTCTAGGACATGCCGGTTTCCTCACGATGTTTTCCTTCACCGTTTTGAGAGCAGTGGTGATGAAATAATTTAGACAAAGTAAAGCGCCTGTCTGGGCTCGAACCTACGACCTGCAACTCGTAAGTCGCATTCGTTATCACTGGGCCACCACTACAGTGCAGTGCTAATGTGAGTTTTTCAAATCATAAATACTTTTTAGTTTATCTTGAACATTAGATACTGATACAATTCTCCTAACTTAAAACGTTCAAAATCTAGTCACAGTCTCATCTCGGCGACAAACAAATGTCAAAAGCTCGTCAAAATGTTGGGAAATTAGAGGTATTTTTTGACAGATTGAGACTAAGATCAGATTGTGAACGTTATTAAAATTACGAGAATTGCCTCTAAGACTGTGAACGTTCTTAAAATTACGAGAATTGCCCCTCTGGTCTTAGTACCTATAGTTAATATAAACCTGAAATCGCAAATCTGTCTTGAGCAAGCGTGGTGAGCAATGCTCTTGCCTCCTCTGTGTGAGAAGAGGTGTCTGCCCTGCAATAATAGGCTGGTATCATTATAAGCCTGGATTCTGGAATTTATGCCCCATTATTGCGGATACGCTCATCCCCAATTACATGGGGCTTGATCATTTATACAGTTTGAAATTGAAAACATGCGACAAATCGAAATGGGAGATTGTACTCATCATTTTGAACAACTTTTACTATGGGACCAAACCTGAGCCCTGATTCACAACCATACGACAGCCTATCCATATCGAAAACCTGACATTTCGATAACCTGATTTGACTTACCCTCAACACCAAATAGCTGTTGGAAGAATAGCGGGCGTCTATTTGATTTAAACTGACAAAATTTTCGGGTTTTTGACTTGTGAACAGCGTTTAGAAGACTCCTACGATAACAATGATTAATGTTCGATACGATATGGAAGCGTATCGAGTGTTTGTGAATAGCTATACAGAAATCGCGAAAAAAAATCAGCTGTTCCCTACATTTTGATGAGTTATGTGAACATAAATGTATGGAACAGCGATTTCAGGTTTAGTCCCATAGTGAAAGTTGTTCATAATGATGAGTACAATCTCCCATTTCGATTTGTCGCATGTTTTCAATTTCACCCTGTATTGACGAAATGTGGGCGTACACACAGGCGGTGGTCACAGACGGTGATGGTTATGATATGTGTATTTTCCACGACGGCTTTTGTTGAACCACGCCCAAGATTCTGACGTATACGATCTTTACCCACCAGATGCAGCGATATTTTTATTAAAGAAACCTGTTAACAGAACGGTGATGCATGGTGCATTGAGGACATAACTCTTGCGCTGTGTTTACGAGGCGGCGGCAAATCGTAAACTTGCTTGAAATATGCTGCGCTGTCGTGTGCGGATTTAGAGAGCTGGATGGGACAGGAGATTCTGTTGTTGTTGTTGAGTTGGAGGTTACATTGTTGTTTGATAGGTGAGTATGAAGACGGGGATTTTCTAAATAAAGGTACTGAAAAAAAAGAAGTAGTTGCTACAATCAAGATTTTGTTTAGATTGACTAAGTAACTTGTTTGCATCTGAGCCTATCAAGCACAATGATCACAGCTACTACTTTTTATTTGATCAGTGTACTAGTGTTTGTATAATGTATTTGATAAACACAACCAAGGAACTTATTTAGCGCAAGATTTGATCAAGTTGTATGATTAATACAATTAATTACAATGATAGATGCTATCAAGTCAAATCAACATAATAAAGTTTCAATGATCTTTATTGAAGTGCCTAATCAAAATGCTTGATTGACACAACTAACTTACTTTGTTGTTTTAACTCTTCTACAATGATGCCACGTTAAGGGTAATCAAGAAACTTGTTTGAGCGCTTAATCATTTGAACTGCTATTGCTGCAATCATGTCGTAATGATCAACTTAACTAAGATTTTGATTAATCTAAACAAGATATCGTTAATCAAGCTAAAAAGCCGCTTGATTGGAGTGCATTTTTTTCAGTGATATTTAAGTAAAAGAAAGAAAAATATGCGTCATATCTACGCAAAATGGCCGTCACTCAGCATAATGCTGTGAGTGCTGTGACACTATGCGAGGCAGAGCCACAGTACTGATTTTTTTCCCGTGTCATTGTAATTTTGAGCATCTTTATGATTCTAAATGCTGAGGATCGTGACACATTTTTTTCTTGTCCCTGCTTTACGCTCAATGTTTTGGTCCTGGACATTAGTGCTAGAGTGTGACATTCAATTATATTCTAATTATTTATACTTGAAGCACACAAGTGGCGGAGCATAAGGTAAGCCATAAGAACATCCCATTATATTGGTAATGACAATTTAGAGACTAGTTTCTATTCAAAACATGTTGTAAAATGAAGCTGAATTTAATAACTTCTAATGAACTTAGGAAACACTTTCTTACGAGTCAAGAAACGATTGGTCAAGCATAGAACTCTACAAGTCAGTCACAAAAATAAGAAGGAATATTCAGCGTAACTTTTCGGTTGCGAAAAACATGTTCCGAATTCTTTACAAAAGACATACTGCACTGGAAAAGTCCCGCTTTTATAACACAAAACACCTGAAAATACAGTAAAAACTCAACGCTGCCTTTCTCAGCATCTTTATATAAACAAACACTACAAAAAGGTACTTCCAGCACCTACAGATTGTGTTGACCTACATCTCGGTTCCGTTGTCAGCTGACTTTCTTTATATTTCACGATAGTTAGGAGTTTTGTACACAGTCGCCCCTACTGACACCCTTTTGTACGAGTATAATTGACGAGTTTGTTATGATAATATGACTTTTAAATATGATAGTATTTAGAGTGATTTTTGTTTTATTATACTCCCTATTCTTGGCTTTTTAACCGACGAAAAAACGGAGGAGGTTATCAATTCGATGCGTATATTTTTTTTTTTTAACCGATTCTTTTCCTTTGTAATAATTTGGGTTTGTAATACTAAACAGAACCTCCTTTTTTGAAGTCGGTTAAAAATGGTAGTCTAAGTTATCTAAATCTGACTTTTCTTTGACTATTAAACTCGTAACACAACTAAACTCGTTTGGCTGGATGGACCGTCGACCTCAACGAGGTGGCTGGGACTGGGTTAAGCTATGCTTGCCGCGGTTGGTCTGTGGATGGGTGACCAACTTTACATACCGAGACCCCTCCGTGCCTCGAAAAGCATGTTAAAACGTTGGTCCCGGCTGTCATTCGTGGATCTTTGACAGTCGTTACGGGTAGTCACAAGCTCGAAAGTCTGACAACCAGTCTTACCAAGGGGTATCGTATTACCCAGTAACTGGATTGTGCAGGCCAGATAGGCAAGCCAATAGTCGCTCCATGTAAAATACTGGTATTCAGCTGAATCCGGTTAGACTGGAAGCCGACCCCAACATAGTTGGGAAAAAACTAGGCAGATGATGCACACTTAGTAATGCTACCTGCGTAAATATGTCTATATATGAAAACAGTGGCTTTATTTGAATTGAATGATACATTCAAATATAAAACCCATTTCAAATCCATTGCGGAATTGCTAACCAAGTAAATTATGTTTTTATCAACGAAGCAGGCAATGAACGTCACTTATATAGCCAATTTGAGCCATTACACATACTTTCAGACACACATTCCCATAAAAAAACTCCGCTTTTTCACCATCAGATCTCACAAAGGGAAATGACACCAAATAAATGATCACACGCAAAGATTGATGTCTGATACATTCTTATACACAAGATTCTCATACAAATCGTTTCTTTTAGTGATATTAATATAAGAAAGCGACAGCAGTACGGGAAATTCAAGTGTCAGAGCGAGACAAGTATACGTTGTCAGTTTCCGCTATAGTTGAGAGGCAGAAATTTATTATTTTGACAAGACTGAGAGTGGTCTATTTATTTGAACGGTATCATAGTGATGTACCTACTTATATAAATGTAAAGTAGGTTATTAATGGCCGAGTTAAGAAAACTGGTGAAATGTAGCAAATGGTTATTTTATTATGCTTGAGATTGTAGTAATTCTACTTAAGTACGTAGTTGATATTTATTATTTACATTTGTTGTGGTTATTTCTTTGATGTAAACCGCGATGTTTATGTTATTGGAGAACAAGAGTTAATTGAAATTATTGTTTAGTGAAATTACTTTTAACTAGCTGTGCCCGCGACTTCGTTCGCGCGCATGACGGAAAACGTTTTATTTTTTTTTTGCGGAACCCTTATTCTTTTTCTAAAATAAAAGTAGCCTAAGTTACTCCTTATTACATCAGCTATCTGCCAGTGAAAGTGTCGTCAAAATTGGCTTAGCCGTTTCAGAGATTAGCCGGAACAAACAGACAGACAGACAAAAATTGTTAAAAAAGTTATTTTGGTATATGTACCGTGTATACATCCATATGCATTTAGTAAAAAGCGGTTATTTTAATATTACAAACAGACACTCCAATTTTATTTATTTGTATAGATAAATTGCTTTGCGTGGCGCTAAGTTATTTTTTTTCAGCTGTTTTTTTCTTATTCTCGTAGAATAAAAATTCTTAATTTCTCAAAATAAAATGATCGATTCTATTATTGAAACACTATTCCACATTTCCAGTAAATAGGTGTTATCCTACACAAAATCGCTTTGTTTATGCACCTTTATTAACATCTAAGCACCATTAATCTCCACGCCGGCACTGCAATAATTTGTCGAAACATATTGTTCCTTCACCCTTTAATAGCACCTCCCTTACAAGGGGCCATAGGGGTAACCCCACACATACTAACATATCACATCAGTGCTATAAGGACAGTTTTATCACCACGCAACGATATTATTAAAAGACATCATTCCGAAATGCCTACTATAAACAACACATTTACGACGTGATTTCAAGCGGAACACCTAACATACATCTCTCTCTTTCATGCATAACAACTCTCTATAGCCCCCTCTCGCTCATCCTTAAGTGTTCTGAATTTAATTTGGCTAAAAGCAACAATTTATAATCTTACGCGGGAACGTCATAACCTACAGTTTTGCAAGTTCATTCTTGCAGTCACCAGTGGCGCTAGTAGTCTTAACAAAAAGAGAAAATTGTGTGATTTCTGTTAGTTCCAGATTTCGCCGCTGGTTTATTAAAATTTGGCGGAATGTGGGTTTTGTGCCAAAATGCGTTCAGGAGCGTTGTTTTTTGTTGTGTTTTTATTCTTTGTTTATTGTTTTAATTTTTTACAATTTCATGCGAGAGGAGTTATCTTTCGTGAAACATGCGTAAATGGGGATCGTCGGCGTTTTAACACATCGTTTGCGCGAGTATTGTGCCAAATTATTTTCGGAGTTTCAATCGAATGTTTTCGATAGAAAAAAATGTTTACAAATACTGTATTTTTATATTAATTTGAAACAGCTTTTTTTCATGCTATAATAGGCAGTTTAGGTAAAGTTTTTGGCGTAGGAATAATTATTATCAACTCCATTTTTGACGACTCCCATAATCTTAAAATCTGCTGAGAGAGAAGGAGTGGGCCGTAATCTGCCACGCGTACCCAGTGGGCTAGATGTCACATGCCTTCGAAATATTAGTTGGTTGATGTTTTCTTTCACTATTTTCAGAGCTGTAGTAATGAAATTATTTACACAAAGTAAAGCACCTGGCTGGGTTCGAACCCACGACCTACAACTCGTAAGACGGGGCCGTTAATACTGAGCCACCACTCTTTTCTTACGATTTGCACAAATAAGTTACCAACAGGGTCTTCCTGTATTTTTGAAGTGAAAACTTCTTTAGCGGCGTTGAACACTTTTTGTACTGGGGAAAAAATGTTAAACTCGCGTCAGGACATCGCGTCAGGACACGTGACCGTCAGGAGAGATTTCCCCCCCCCCCGCCCCCACCCCTCTTTCTACGGCGGCGCCAACCGAAGTGAACCAAGTGAGACACGATAATGGATGGATGGATGGATAGATGGATGGACGGACGGACGGACGGACGGACGGTGACGGTGACGGTGACGGTGACGGTGACGGTGACGGTGACGGTGACGGTGACGGTGACGGTGACGGTGACGGTGACGGTGACGGTGACGGTGACGGTGACGGTGACGGTGACGGTGACGGTGACGGTGACGGTGACGGTGACGGTGACGGTGACGGTGACGGTGACGGTGACGGTGACGGTGACGGTGAATGTGACGGTGACGGTGACGGTGACGATGACGGTGACGGTGACGGTGACGGTGACGGTGACGGTGACGGTGACGGTGACGGTGACGGTGACGGTGACGGTGACGGTGACGGTGACGGTGACGGTGACGGTGACGGTGACGGTGACGGTGACGGTGACGGTGACGGTGACGGTGACGGTGACGGTGACGGTGACGGTGACGGTGACGGTGACGGTGACGGTGACGGTGACGGTGACGGTGACGGTGACGGTGACGGTGACGGTGACGGTGACGGGGACGGGGACGGGGACGGTGATGGTGGACGTGGATGGATGGATGGACAGCTGATGGCTCGACCGTCTGTGTAGCCACACTGCTGTGTATTCGTAAAATTCGTGTATATAAAGTGTTTCAAATATGGAAATTGAACAAAGTGCATCGATTAATGAAAAAAGTGACGCAGAAATAGTGAAAAAAAAAATTAGTTATATTAATTTAATTCATAATTGACTCAACGTTAATATTCAAGTTTTCACTTCTGCCGGCACTCCCGGAGTGCAACCCGTCTTTTTTTTTAACAAACTAAGATCACCGGTTTTTATATTCAAGCATAGTGCTAACTCGAGTTCATCACATCTAGATGCAAACCACACAAAATGAAACCTCTAAACATGAAACAAAGATGGCGTACCTTCAAACTTGCTTCACAAATCTTACAATGTTGCAAGACTAACATTTTTACCTTCAGTTAACTTTCAAGATGAAGATAAGCTCATACCTCCAGGAAATTACATTTGAATTTATGGTTAAATGAAATGAGTAATGAATACACGATGGGCCATGGTGGCCACAATTCCCATATTTAGAAGGACGTTATCATTCTATTCTTAGTCTCAATCTGTCAAAAATATCTCTGATTTTCCTACATTTTTGACAAGTTTTTGACATGGATTGACGCCGAGATGAGAATGCGACTAAATTTTGATCATTTTAATTACGGAAAATGGGGTTCTGATGTTTTAAAACTAGATGATTTCAGTCTTTCCGATCTGACTACTCTGAGAAGAAAGACCGGAACTCATAATGATCATCAGTAAAAGACGTTCACTGATAGACAGTGGAGGAACGAAAAAGTTTTTCGAATACATTCCTGGAACCTTTTTGTTGAACAGTCTTTTTAATTTATCAATGTTGGTAGTGATTAAACTTTTCATTATACTTTCAGGGTAGACTTTCTTCGTTTTATTTGCGCATTTCTTTTGGGAGTTTTGGAAGAAATAGGGGAGGCCTTTGCCCAGCAGTGGGACACAATGTAGGCTTATAAAAATTCTTTCGGGAGGGCTGGAATAGTTGCGGACAAAAGAGCAAATTGAAGCAAAAATGAGAATAAAACTGTGATATTATCTCACGAAAGTTAGGTATAATAAGTAAAAATCTGTTAAACTCCTAGTTGGAAATGTCAAAGTCTCGTAAAACTCCAACAAATCTTCCAAAACGATTGCAGAAAATGTCAAGTTAATTGCAAATCGTAATAAACTCTTCCTTCACAAAGTTTTTGAACTAAAATAAGTTACTCTAAAGTTTTATTTTCAGCATTTCCTAAAGTTATCACATCGCAGTGGAAACGACTAAGTTTTAATCGAAGAACTAACTATAGATTTGAACGGTAATAAGCTTTAAACTTTGCTCCATCCAACTTTTTTTGATTTTACTTAAATTTCTCCTGTAATTTGACACTTTCGGATACGTTTTTGGGGAAAACGGCTGGAATAAGAGTAGATAGGTTTATACTTTGAACATTAACGTTTTAAATAAAGTAAAGGTTTTATATTACGCACCTAAATACTGTCAACTGCACTTTCGCGTCAGTAGTAACATTTGAACTTAGGAAACCACATTTACTGCTGTGTAATAAGGCGATGGCAATGGTTGACTGTACAGTCGAGGAATAAAAAGGTTAAGCACGTTTAAGTGCAGCATAGTGCATGAGTCTTATTATTTTTCTATTCACTACCAACATAGAACTTCTCGATACAAAGTTTAAACTATAAACTATCAAAAAAACTTTATACAATACTAGCTGCGCCCCGCGGTTTCACCCGCATAAGTCTCGATCCCGTAGGAATATCGGGATAAAAAGTATCCTATCTCCTTTCCCGGGACTCAAGCTATCTCTATACCAAATTTCATCTAAATCGGTTCAGCGGTTTGGGCGTGACAAGGTAACATACAGACAGACAGACAGAGTTACTTTCGAATTTTTAATATTAGTATAGTATGGATTAAAGACTATGTTGAAGACAAGGATGTTTGGCAATAATACCGAAGTGGAGTTTCATATTGGCTCTTCTCCCTAAGGAACTACCAATAAAATTGGAACAGTGCAACTAGCTTCTGACGTTTCATAAGTGCCCATGTAGGTTTATGTGAAATCAAATATTTTGATCACATTATAAATGAAACTGATGTCCGCTATAAGTAACATGTATTTGAAAGTAACAATATAGTTTTCATTTCGTATATTGTACACGTTTGAAAACGCAACAATCTCAAAAAAATACACCTCTTAAAAACCTTGAACAATTACAAACCATACTTTTACATAACAAATAACCAATTTCCATATTCCCAATAGGCCTATGCCTATGCTATGGCCTATGTCCAGCAGTGGACGTCTTTCGGCTGAAATGATGATATTCCCAATAGATTTTCCTTCAAAATTTACCAACAAACTAGCCAGTCCACTTGATTAAAATCTAATTCAACGTATAAATTTGGAGCTACACAGCAAGTTCGGACGCTTGTGTCAAAGAGGTAAAGTTTTCCATCATGGCGACTGATTTTGAAATCAGTTTCATTGTATTAAGTTTGGCTTTGAAAAATATATTGCAGCTAGTTGTTGTTGATGGTAATTTACGGTTTTTCGAATGGTTATTTTACTTTTTATTTTCAGTGGATTTTTTTGTGAGTGTGTGATTTTAAAGGATACCAAAGATCGATGGATGGACTGTGTGAAAGACCATATGGCTAGAAAGGGCGACTACTGAGATGATTAATAATAGAGATTTATGGAAGGAAAAGACAATATGTTGCCCTAATTCCAAATAAATTGGGATAAAGGCAGTAATAATGACGATGATATGACTTTAATGGATGTTTCTTACTCTCTTAGGGCCGAACCCAATAACTTATTGACAGATCGCTACTGATGGTCGCCAGTACAAACTATAACTGCCAGTATAATAAAATCATACGAGTACAGATCGCTAATGATATAGATCATTGGGACGTTAAAACCAGAGATAGATAGGTTTTTCTACCTCCAGTATGCCAAAATTAGTGATAGATAAGTAATTAGGTTCGGCCGTAAGACTTTTGAGCTTCTGATTACCAGTAACACCACACAACACAGTGATAAAAATTTCTTACAACACCACATTAAAGCGATTTCATTAAGGCTTACTGCCTTTATACAGTAAGAAGAAATGTTTGTAAAACAGTAACTTTTAATGACTGAACATACTATTTACTGAAAAAACAACAAATAAAAGGAAACCACCATTACTGTAATGTAAGTAAATTTCAATGGTTTGAACGATATCGCCAAATGAATAAAACAGCTAATTTTGTGGTCTTGAAGCTTACTGTCATGACGGTAACATTTTGCATCAAGCTTTAAGCGCGCTAGCTCACTTTAACTGTTTTCGAATCAGTAAAAAAAATACTGTTTTGTACGTTCAGCTCATATAGAACTGTTTAAAGCAGTTCAGATCAATGTTTTTTCATTTTTATTTACTGCTTATGTTTTTCAGCGTGTCAAAGATCTACAAATAGCAGACAGGACCAACGGCTTATAGCGTGCCTTCCGAGGCACGGAGGGGTCTGGCTGTGTAATATATGCCATGTCCATCCACGAACCGGCCGCTATTGTTATTAAGCTACAAGCCTCTAGCCTAAATAGTATTGTGTTCCCAATATTATGCCTGCAATAAGACACAGGCATAGTACTCGGCATACTTCTGCAACTAGATCGACCTTTGTCGGAATTTTCGGTCGATTTAATAAAAGTTACGTTAAAAACATATCGTAGTACAGTATATGTTTTATGTTTCCCTGTAATATTCGGTCCCTAGTGTTGTCAATACGTGGGTGCGGTAATCGGATATTTCGTAAAGTTTCGGATATTTGTGGATCAGCACCCACAAATATCCGAAACGTTACGAAATATCCGATAAAATAATTCGTAGACCAGCGTCTACGAATTATTTATGTGGATTAAGGTCCAATTTTAATGATGCATTTTTTTTTATTTCTTAATCAATAAGTCAGCCTATTGCAGTCCACTGCAGGACATAGGCCTCTCCCAGGCTGCGCCAAAACACCTTGTCCTCCATCTTCCGCATCCAGTCCGTCCCAGCCACCTTATTCAGGTCGTCTATCAATCTAGCTGGGCATCTAGCTTTCTTAATGAAATATACATACTTTTACTGGTTGTAGTAAAATTTTCAGGGAATTAATTAATGGTAATAAAGAAAATATATGTTGAATGATAAAATACAGTTTAATGGTAAATAATTAAGTATTGCATTTATAAATATTATTCATGAATAAGTAAATGCTGCCGTATTAATAATTGACTAAATTTAAACTCAGCGTAAAACCGATAAAAATGACTACCTTCCATTTATAAAGAGGTTCTGGGTAGTTTTAATCGGAAGTCTTCATACAAGTTTCAACGGTAATAATACCTTTCTCCACACAAAACTTCATCAATAGGTACAAAGGTACGAATAATAATATAATAATTTCACAATACCCAAACATAGACATCATCCAAATCTAAAGCGTCCATTCCACGAATAACTCTGATACCCTTCCGGGAATCCAAATTCAAATTTCGATCCAGACTATTTCGGATATCCGAACCCGAAAGCTATACAACCCTATTTGGCAAAACGATACAATCAAAAATGGTCTCAATTTCTATTGCAATAAAGCCAGGATTGGTATAAAGATATTATTTACGGGCGTCACGTAAGTTTACGCGTCATTACGTAAGCAATAACTTGCAGAGAAGTAATAAACCAACAACCTTATATTAAGGGCTTCATTGACGATCCGTTACAGTGTGGTAGGGCTTTAACAAAAGTTTTCTACAAGTATGTTATTTGTAACTGACTTTTGCCCGCGACTTCGCTCGCGTAGAGGTCGGAAATTATTCCACGAGAACGTACTACCGGGGTAAAGTATCCCTGTATGTTTATCCAGGTTATAAAATACTAGTTTCTACCCGCTACTCGGTCAGCGTGAAATTTCTTGGTCCCCCGATCTACCGTCATAGCAGCGCCCGCGCTATTACTGTGTTCATCCGACTGGCAGGTCCGTAGATTAGCGCGTTCTAACAAACATACAAACTCTTCAGCTTTATTATTAGTATATAAATAGATAGATTTGTGTGACAAATTTCATTGAAATCCGTTCAGCCGGTTTTGCGTTATTCAGTAACCAACATACAAACTGTCCCATTTATAATATTATAGTTGGATTTTGTTCGTGTTTTTAACAACTTGTCAAGTGTGTTTTTGCTGTTTTGAGTTTATTGTTATGGAAGTTGGTTGAAGGCTCTTTTTCAGCGGTTTATTGTTTTACATAAAAATAAAACCTTTTGACGTCCTAAAAGCATACTAAACAACTGCAACCACTTTCAGAGCGTCACATTTATCAATGTAGTTAAAATCAAAATTTATTTCTGCTGCTCTGTAACCTGAAAAAAACTTTTTTACAAAAAAAACAACCGACTTCAAAAAAAAACACTACAAAGTGAAAAATAACGTTAATTTCGCAAGTCGGTGTCGTTGGTTCCTCATTTTCGTTTTTTGACACCGACTTCCGAAATTAACGTTATTTTTCACTTTGTAGTGTTTTTTTTTGAAGTCGGTTGTTTTTTTTGTAAAAAAGTTTTTATTTTTCACTTTTTAGTTGTACCTACCTCACACAAATTCAATTAACACTAGTGCATTGAAGTATTGAAGACACGAGTCGAAGAATCATCAAAATTCCCATAGAAATGCCGGAGATGCAATACATTTATGCATATAACTTCGTACATAAGAACAATTACCTAATGTATTATATACTAAAACCTTCCTGAAAGTATGTAGATCACACTAATGAAAGAATTATCAAAATCGGTTCAGTAGTTTTAAAGATAATCGCGGACATACAAACATACATACATACATACATACATACATACATACATACATACATACGGGTCGAATACAGAACCTCCTTTTTTAAAGTCGGTTAAAAAAGTGCCCAATGTTAGACAGAATGCAAACACTTGAAGGCCAATTCTCGTAATTTAAAACGTTCATAATCTAGTCGCAGTCTCATCTCGGCGACAAACAAATGTCAGAAACATGTCAAAATGTAGGGAAATCAAAGGTATTTTTGACAGATTGAAACTGAGTTCTGACTGTGAACGTTCTTAAAATTACAAGAATTGCCCGTCAGAACAATAAACATTTCTATAAAAAAGTCACCTATGTCGAAGGTAGGTTTTTTATATTTCGTTTTTTACTGCCTGACTCGTTGGCTTAGTAATCGCAAGTCGTACTAGGTTCGATTCCCAGGTCGGGCATGTTATGGGTTTTTCCATCAAGAATTTTCATATGAACATACTAGCTGCGCCCCGCGGTTTTACCCGCACAAGTCTCGATCCCGTGGGAATATCGGAATAAAAAGTACCCTATGTCCTTTCCCGGGACTCAAGCTATCTCTATACCAAATTTCATCAAAATTGGTCCAACCGTTTGAGCGTGAAGAAGTAACAAACATATCACACACACACACTCACAAACTTTCGCTTTTATGATAGTGTGATGGGTGTTGCTATAGGTACCTACACCTCTATATAAGACCTCTGGTGTGATTGTCTATAAGGTTATGTAATTAAGAATAATATATCGGTAACAAAGGTGTCAATGTGTCTACCGTTTACTTAAATAAAACATCAAACACTTAAAATATTCCCAACGACACAGATATAAGCACCAATCGATTGGTAAGCAGAAACGGTAAAAGCTATTGTATCATAAAAGTACTAGGAGAGCAGGAGTCGTAAAGACATGTTTTATACCTTCGCGTAAAAATTCAGAATAGCCCCTTTATTTGCGATACAACGATCTTCATTTTATTTGCCGTTCGAATACATGAAATTGAACAAATCTCAACCTTATCGGTACTCAAATAAAGTTGTTAAGGAAACGAATGCTTGGTAATAATAATTTGGTTTTGCAGAACGTTTTTATTGCGTTTAATGTGCGTTTTTATTTCAGTGCGTTTCGGTTTGATGCTTAGGGGTGGGCACTGGGAAGGAAATCGTGGAAACTTGAGATGTCGAACGTAATGAGAACGTAGAGAAACGGTTCGAGTTTTCCTTAAGATTTTAAATTAAATTGTAAACTAATTGAAATCGCTTTTGTATTGCTTACGGCGATGATGGCTAAAGCGACGCATTTTATTTATTTGACTTTTTTTTACATTTGGTGTTGTGTTTGGTTCTAAGCAGTGGTGATGATATAGGCTAACAGTATTAGTACTTTTGGTGTTTTGTACGTAATCTTAAAATGATTTTCTTTCTTTTGAATGTTTTTGAAGTGAAACTTCTTTACGCACGCTTGACTTGGGGAGTAAGCTGGCGAACGCGTGACGTAAGCGTTACGAAAAGTGTGATCTGGCGAGGCGAACGGGAGTTGAGTGGGGGATATAAGCAAGAGAAAGCAGTGCGCGCGCACATTTTATTTCTCTCTTCCTCTCATAGCCAAATACGTTTGAAGTTTCACTTCAGTCGTGTGGTCATAAGCACACTCGGTTTTTTTATCCATAAATGCTATATTATAAAGAGGTTTTGTATTTGTGAGTGTTTGGAGGAGTATGTGAGGATCGTTGCAGGTGGCGTTATGTGGTTTCTGTTTACCCCCATTGAATAAAGGCGTGAGTTTATGTTATGAGTTTAAGAGGTTTTCAACGAAAAATTCTTTCACTTATGGGAAATTACAGTATTACCCAGTGTCATAGAATATATTTTATGTTAAAATTGATAAAGTTAATGCATGCAACCCGTACCAAAATCTGAGTATGCCAACTTCTTTGAGTGCAATGAGTGTCACCACAGAAACCTTGTCTTGTTTATAGGTAGGTAGTTATTTTGTTTTGTCAATTAAAAAAACCCCTGAATTTGAGATCGCTTTTTCATATAACTGATACTTAATGTTTAAATCGAGATTACGCAACTCGTAATAAAAATAAGAAATATTACGCGGATGAAGTCGCGGGCAGAAGCTAATCTTACATAAACCCATACTAGGAATTTCATCTGCATCGTAGGTGCATTTACAACCACATAAATAGCATTTTTACCACCATTTCTCTTCCAGGAACTAAGAAATACCTACAGTTGTGATATCAACCCAACAGAGATACTCAGAATCGAACAAAACATTGAGGTTCGAGCGCACCAAGAAACAGTGCTGGAACCGTTAGTAATAGAATTCGCAGAATACCTGTAGTGCCTGCACCCGACAAGCAGCACCAAAACTTTATAAAATAGTTGAAAGCAAGGTATTTCATAAAGATCACAGGTTCTGAAGACACTTTTCAATTCCGGGAAAATATAACTGTATTTCTGAGTCAAAGAACGTTCATGGAATACTGTGCTATTTCTATACAAAACGTTTCTCATATTCCAGGGGCCGTATTACGAAGTATTAATGCCATCATGATCCCAGTGCGAAAAAAGGATGGTGCTATCGGTCATGTATAGCTCCGTCTCTCTTAAGAGAAGTCTCTCAGTGGAATCATGTTGGCATAAAACTATCATAATACGGCACCTGGACATTTACGTAGCATACATAGATACATACATAAACTCGTACTTTCTTCACTTGGGGATAGACAGAAAGTACTGACCCCCCCCTGCGACGATCCTCACATAGATATTCCTTTTACGTAACATATCAAAATATCACGCCTTTTAGTGCATCTCTGCCTAGACCTTCAGGGATTATGAGGAACACCTCTAGTACACTCACATTTAACCAGTTTTTTTTAAAGTCCCATGTAATAGGGTAGCTTATTGCCATCAACACAAATCCAGACTGGGCTGCTGATAAAAAATACCTGATGGAAAAACCTAATAACTCATTGCCCGACCTGGGAGATGAACCCAGAACTTTATCCTGAGCAGTAGCGCTTGCGACCACTAGACCAAAGAAACAGCATGTTTACTCTCAAATACTGCTATTAAACTTTAAAGCCTTAAGCCATCTAAACTCAAGGTCACTTTCAAAGTCTTGCACAATCTCGACTTCGTTCAAACTTCATGCATGTTTACGCTTAAAGTTTTCATCGAACAATATCAAGTGTTCAATCTGATCGAGTTATCTTGAACGATATTGTCACACTTTGACGACAACACTTTGATGAGGTATTGCGCTTGGATAGTGTAATGGTGTCGATAACTTTGTGATTAGCTCACAACGAAGCCTTGTTATTGCTTGAATATAGAGGTGTTCTTTAAAATACGGATGTGAATAAAACCGAAACCAACGTAGTCATAAAGTCCGAGACCTGCAGGGTAATGCACAACACACTATCAGTAGCAATGGCTTTCATTCTGAAAGAAAATATCTTCGAACTCCAGAAGCAATGGATTAGCAATAACCTTCAAAATTATACAGATTAAGATTGATAGTGCTTTACGCAATTAGCATGCAGAATGTCAATTTACGTATAACATTATTGTTCAAGGAATACAATAATATATTAGAGTTATACATTCTCCGCTAATACTTACCAGTAATACCAAAACAAAATTGCATTGTATAATCCAATAAAATTACAGAGGTATCCCATTATAACAAAGGTCGTACGTGGAAGCGATTACTTCTAACGGTCGCCTTATATTATGTTCCGATTTCGAAAAACATTTTCGAATAAAGAATAGCCGTTTGACACGAAGCCGGCGTTTTGAATTTAGATCGGCTCCCGACAAACGACAGTGTTGCAAATTCAAAAATGTTCTATTACCATGGCGTCGGTATTTTTTTACTGCCAATGACGGTTCGCGTTAAAAATTCCACGGAAATATGCGCGTTTTGTCAGTTTTTGAAGTGAAAACTTCTTTAGCGGCGTTGAACACTTTTTGTAATGGGTAAAAAATGTTAAACTCGCGTCAGGGCATCGCGTCAGGACACGTGACCGTCAGGAGAGATTTCCCCCCCCCCCCCATCTCTTTCTACGGCGGCGCAAACCGAAGTGAACCAAGTGAGACACGACCAGACACGACAAAGATGGCCGAAGAAAATGACATTTGACGTACAAATGTTTGAAAAGTCAGTTTCGTAAACAATAGTACTTCGAGGAGCCGCAGTTGTATTTAATTTATTTTGCACTTCTGTTTAACCAATTTAGTTTATTATTATATACCTACCTACAATACAAAATAGAAGCGACGAAAAATATAACGAAGCACATTATAGCAACAAGAAATACTGTGGGACATTGCTGCTTTTGTGTGAAAACAATGCTTCCGTGTCGACCACGGAAGTTTACACCCTGCAGGGAGATGCTCCAGTAGGGTGTGGCTGTGAAGCTATGTTGCAAAACATGCTCCACGTCCTATCCTGCCTTATTTGTCCTACCCAAAACATGCAGTCAAAGTGACCTCTGCGCTGCCACCGACGACAACGTGGAAGTGGCAATATTTTGAGCCAACAAGATCTAAAGTAGTCGTGCCCGCGACACGAAGAAGAAAAAGAGAAGAAATTTAGCGAGTAGTTCATTAACGAAAAGCTTGTATACAAATATCAGTTTATTTTTATAATACTTGTACGCACCGGGACTTACAGCTTAGTACGGCTGTTATTCCAAATGCATACAGTGCGGCTAAGTTTGTAACAATTGAGCCTGGTATCTATGGTTACCTCACCCTACTGATTATAAACCTACAGCAACTACTTAACACCCTAGTTATCCTAACACCCTAACCTATCATACAAACCTACGGGAGACCTACGGGAACAGACAGAATTTGGGTAGGAATAGGGGTTTGTGTACGTCGTGCAATGTGTACACAGGAAATAGTTTTGTCATTGCCGGTCCCACAGACTCATAGAACTGGTGATGGCTAAAGGTGTCTTGGCCATAGTGAGAGGAATCATGGAAGATGAATCAAACTCTACTCCACTTTGATGACTAATTTATTCATTTACTAATTACTAATTTATGTGGAACGAATGTATGTCGCTCTTGATGCTGACGCTGGCGTATGTAACTCTTGCCTGTTCACGGCTGAACAATACTCTAAACTCTAATTTGGCTTCTAAAACTTGTGCAAGCAGAACAACATTTTTAAAATGTTTGCTTTTCATTTGCCATCTGTGCCATCTCTTCTGTAGGCCGTTTCATTTTCTGCTATTCTTAGTGAAGCACCATCCTTCCTAGTCCTATTGACCTGAAATACAAAACTAATGTTATAAATTCTTTCTCTTCATTATCTTATTTATACTGATTTAATTAATCAGTAGCGGCATCAAAATAACAGTCATTATTATTCTTATGGCGGGTTTTTTTTTTTGTTACAATGAGTTTTGTACAGGCAAACGAAGTTCTTCGTAAAATTGTAAATTGGATAGGCACCTAATTCGTAAATCATGCCAGGCTGCCCCTGTTTAGCGTTAGTGGTTGTGTCAGTGTTTTTATTTTCTATTATGGAGACCTCTCCCTGACCAATTCTTCCAAAAAATCTAAGGATTAGAAGCAAAAGCAAGCATAAGTATAAGAAATTGAGAATGTTTACAAAACATAACTTACTTTGAACACATTTTAGCTGTAACAGTAGGTACACACCTTATCCTCCTCCAACCAATATTCAATTCTTTGCCCTTTATTGCAACTAGTCTCCGGTCTTAATTTCATTTATTTTAAATACAAAAAAAATATTCAAAAGTTTTTTAGTTTGACACATACAATATCAAATTCATTCATTGACATATTCATATTGTTTCCATGACGACCATGACGTTGTCGCGTCAAAACTGTTGAAACTGTAGACAATAAATTAGTTTTTCATACGTAATAATGTCTATGGACACAAATATTCGGTTCGTAGACAGATATTCTCGTATGCCGATTTAATGTGTTGGCCAATTTGTTGGATGACTTCATTATAATGGCAACATTTAGAAGTTGTAGGACATTCTAGTTATAGAACGTTTATGAAGCGTTTATGAATACAAAATTTTATCGAATGTTTTAAAGGCTTATTGAGCATTTTAACTAATGAATGGTTTAAACCTTCAATAGGCTTTTTTATGAATAAGACCGAAAGTGTTTAAAATATGGAAATTGAACAAAGTGCATCTATTAATGAAAAAAGTGACGCAGAAATATTGAAAAAAAATGAGTAATATTAATTAAATTAATAATTGATTTATTTCAACGTTAATATTCAAGTTTTCACTTCTGCCGGCACTCCCGGAGTGCAACCCGTCTTTTTTTTGTTACGTTGGTTGTTACGTTGGCTGTAGAGTGATACATTTGCATGTTTTTTGTTTAAAAATATTGGTCAGCACTACTATTGTAGCCGGAAAGTGTAATGGACTTCAAATTCTATCGCTTTAAAACTAACCCTAAAACGGTAAAAGGTTACTGTAGTGTACCTATAATGCAGATGTTCGCGGGGTTTTGTACTACATTCGCTTATGGGCCTTTTAAACCCAGATATTTATTTGGATTTGGGTGTGAACTGCAAGCCTATTTCGTATGAGATGTCTACAGCACAGATTTTTGCAATAAATGGTTTTATCCTGCCAACAAAATGGTGATCACAATAAAACAGGTGAGTTCTAATTTTCTATCGAGAAAAAGTAGAACCATATCGTCATAATATATTTATTATGGTTTGTTAAAGTTTCACTCACTTTTAACCTTTAAATATAATAGGTTGCTATGGGCAGTTTTTGGAACGAAGTTTATGCCCCCTCCATGCGACGTTTTCTCTCTATCTTTTTCTATTATATCAGCGACGTCAAAATGAAAATCTAAGATGGTGACAACTTTATAAGAGCTTCTAAAAACTTATACCAGATAGCTTATATATAATTTGGTAAACAATTTAATTTAATGTTCTATGTCTAGTAATGTTAATTACTTTGCATACCTACTATTGTATAGAATACATTTTTTTAAACTTGGCAGACAGCTGTGCTGCTGTGGAGGTTTTTGCACCACTTCATCTCAGCGAAAGCACTAGATAGTGGTGAAGGGTGGGCGTTTTGGGGACTGTCTTATGTAATTTTGACATTAGAAAAGTGCTGATTCTCAGCCTAATTTGAATAAATGACTATTGACTTTGACGATGATAATGCTACCATACACTGAATCGATCGTTCTTCTGCTGGTAGTCCTTTCATTAAACTATAACAATTCCCTAGTAACTATTGATCATAACAACTAAACAAAATCACCTATTATGCAACCCTACAACTAAATTTTCCAATAAAATAAATTTTAACAGCAACAGATAACAATTAACGCACAGATAATATATTCCAATGTTGCCATGAAAATAAATTCAAACTCCGGGGTTGCCAGTTAAAATGTTCTCATTAATTCTACGGCCACGTTGGGTGATGTTAAAAATTAACGTGCAAAGGAATAAATTATAAGTACTTGTTTCATCATGTTATGTGAGTTCATTCAGAGATTGATTTTTAAATTTCTCTTTTATGGGGTGATTGGAATTTCATGTGTTTTTGTTTTTATTTCGCTGTGTATAATTTTATTGCGCAATTTAATCGTTGTTGGTGGCTGACTGGACGATTTTAAGTGTCTCTTTTAGACGTAAGAATGAGATAATAATAATATTATGTGCATTGGAACTGTTTTATTCAAAAGGGGCAGTTCGACTGATAAAGTAAAAAATCTCTATGTTAAAAGTACAAGTGCCTCTGTCTTAAATCAAGTAGTGTGCAGCATCTCTTTTTTTTCATTGATTCCCGAGGGTCAATTCCCGAATTTTTTGGATTATTCGCATTTTAATCTGTCTCCATCTTTCAAAAATATATTATAATTTGACATTGACCGTCGCTGAGATGGGATTACTATATAGATTTTAAACGTTTCTAAATACGACAATTGGCAATACGTATTTTTTTAAATCGGAGAATTAATTCTTGTTGTCAAGCCAATGCCACCTACAGTATTTTTATCCGTCACTCTTAATTCATCAAAAGGTTGTTTTTAAACATCGCTTTTAGCTATAAGACCGCCCATTGGTCACTCAATGTATTGTCTTTATGTACAGACGCCAGCACATCAAGCTACTACAATCTGTCAAATTTCTTTAATAGATTTTCAACTTTATCACTAAAGCTTATATGGTTCAAAGTTGATTGGGAAAATTTGACAGTTTCAAGTAGATTAATGTGCTGGCGTCTGTACATAGTAAAGAGTATTCTATTCTATGATATTCAAAAACAGAGGATTGACTACTGACTTAATTCAGTAACAGGCAGACATACTTCTCAAATTCTCTACAATCACAAAAATCTGTCGTTAATTATCTCGTGGAAACACGTTAAAAGTTTCTTTGAAAACTAAACCTCTAAAACAAAACAATCTTAAAATCGAAACCCTATCCATATTCATTCGACAATCAAAACAAAAGACTACAGCGTACCTACAGCGACCATACTGCTGAAGCTCGCAGCTTCCGCTAAAGTAACTTATTCATGAAGTCAATATGCGCTGAAAGCGTGAAAATTTTTCACTTCCGTTAGAGAATCCGAGTGGCGAACGATTCATTGTCAACACATTCGAATCTAGTTACGATTCACAATAGGAGCCTTTGAAAAAACTCGTCAAGCGAAAAAGCTTTTAAAAGTTCGCGGTTCTGTATGAATTTTTGGCGGAAAAATTACTTACTGGGTTTTTTGTGAAAACTCGCGTTGTGACACTGTCGATATTTTTTGAGGATTCATTTCATTCATTTCATTAGCCGTCCCCCGACGTGAGGACGCTTGGATCAAAATATTTCCTGCAACTTATATTAAACTTAAAGGGCTAATATATATTATTATTTTACTTTTTAGAGGTTTTTGTTTGAGTCGGGGGTTTTTTTCATGTACTTATATTGAACGAATGATGTCCAAAAAGAAAAAAAAATGCACCTTGTTTCTTAACTAATCCTGAACTTGTATCTTATTTATTTCTTATTTTTTGAAAAAAAAAAATCATTTTAACTGCGTAACATGATAATCCCTTTCATTTCAATAAATCCATCAATTCGAATGTTTGCAAAAATCCGTCTGTTCGAACGCAAAATATACCAAGACATTGGTGTATTACGGTCAATCCTGCAATATTAATCTAGTTGTAAATAAAAGAGCAGTGGTGGCGCAGCGGTAACGACCGCGACTTACGAGTTGTAGGTCGTAGGTTCGAACCCAGACAGGCGCTTTACTTTGTGTAAATTATTTTATCACCACTGCTCTCAAAACGGTGAAGGAAAACATCGTGAGGAAACCGGCATGTTCTAGAACCAAAAATTCGAAGACATGTGACATCTACCAACCCGCACTGGGCCCGCGTGGTGGATTACGGCCCACTCCCTCTCACAGAGAGGAGGCCTGTGTCCCAGCAGTGGGAACATTATAGGCTGATTATGTATTATGTTATGTAAATAAAAATAAATAAAATTAAATAGATTTTATTTAATTAACAAGATCTGCGGGGTAATTGTGTGTCAACACTAACAAATTGCATTGTCTTACATTTTGACAAATCGACAACATTCATTGCGTTATTTACGTTGTCGCGTAGGCGAATTTTTCAAACATATGAAGAAATGAAATTCTTGATCCATTCCAAGTGTATTACGCAATTGAGGTTCTCACCTATACAAATCATTAAAAAAAAGACGGGTTGCACTCCGGGAGTGCCGGCAGAAGTGAAAACTTGAATATTAACGTTGAAATATTGATTTATTCAATTAAAAAATGAGTTAAAAAACTAATTTTTTTTTCACTATTTCTGCGTCCCTTTTTTCATTAATAGATGCACTTTGTTCAATTTCCATATTTTAAACACTTTATATACACGAATGTTACGAATACAGAGCAGTGTGTCCACGTCCACTTCCACTTCGACTTCGACTTTGACTTTAACTTTGACTTTGACTTCGGCTTTGACTTTGACTTCGACTTCGACTTTGACTTCGACTTTGACTTCGACTTCGACTTTGACTTCCACTTCCCCTTCCACTTCCGGTTCCACTTCCACTTCCACTACCACTTCCACTTCCACTTCCACTCCATCCATCCATCCATCCATCCATTGTCGTGTGTCATTAAACTTGGTTCACTTTGGTTGGCGCCGCCGTAGAAAGAGAGGGGGGGGGGGGGGGGAAATCTCTCCTGACGGTCACGTGTCCTGACGCGATGCCCTGACGCGAGTTTAACATTTTTTACCCATTACAAAAACTGTTCAACGCCGCTAAAGAAGTTTTCACTTCAAAAACGGTTTTTGAAGTGTAAACTTCTTTAGCGGCGTTGCACACTTTTAGTAATGGGTAAAAAATGTTAAACTCGCGTCAGGACACGTGACCGTCAGGAGAGATTTCCCCCCCCTCTCTGTTGTGTGGTCGAAGTGAAGTGACACACGGACACAATGGATGGATGGATGGATGGATGGAAGTGGAAGTGGAAGTGGAAGTCGAAGTGGAAGTCGAAGTCGAAGTGGAGGTCGGAGTGGAAGTCGAAGTGGAAGTCGAAGTCGAAGTGGATCTCGAAGTGGAAGTCGAAGTGGAAGTCGAAGTGGAAGTCGAAGTGGAAGTCGAAGTCGAAGTGGAAGTCGAAGTGGAAGTTGAAGTGGAAGTCGAAGTGGAAGTCGAAGTGGAAGTCGAAGTGGAAGTCGAAGTGGAAGTCGAAGTGGAAGTCGAAGTGGAAGTGGATGGATGGATGGATGGACAGCTGATGTCTGTGTAGTAGCCACACTGCTGTATATTCGTAAAATTCGTGTAAGTATATAAAGTGTTTAAAATATGGAAATTGAACAAAGTGCATCTATTAATGAAAAAAGTGACACAGAAACACTCCCGGAGTGCAACCCGCCTTTTTTTTATTCCAGTATTCGGATACTCGAATAAAAGAACCGTACATAAATTTAGATTCAAACCTTAAATTAAACAGCCTCATAACAGTCGCAGAACCCTATTCCTTCCATAAAAATTACAAATTCCCGCCGCGTTCCCCGACTCTGAATGGCGTCCGAATGTTCTTCGGAATCAATCTATTGTTTATGCGTTATGTTTGTGATCTGCGTTTATTTGAGGTCCGGGGCGCATACTTGATGTTAGCATCTGCTTGTCCTATAGGGTTTGTTTTTAATGAAGTTAATAGGGGTGTTACGCAGTTCGGTTTTGATTTAATTTTCGGTAACGATGGTGTTTGACTCTTGAAGAGGTGGATTTTCTGTCGTTTGTTGTCTATCTCTTAAATCAATTCAGATTGTCGTAAATTTATAAAGCACACGCGATGACGATGTTGATCAGTATGATATGTTACTGTATCTTTTTGGGAACACATGGCACTTTTATACTGCTCTAGCTGCGCCCCGCGGTTTCACCCGCATAAGTGTCGATCTCGTGGGAATATCGGGATAAAAACTATCCTATATCCTTCTCCGGGATGCAATGTATCTTTCTGCCAAATTTTATCGAAATCCGTTTAGTAGTTTAAGCGTGAAAAGGTAACATACAGACAGAGTTACTTTCAAATTTATAATATTAAGTATCGATTTGATTTTCACCGTAGGAACAGTGGGATGCTAACGTGTTATTTGTCAACTTTTTACCGTAAAATATTCCTACGCCGCCGCCGTGTGACTTGATAGGTCTATCTTTAAAGGCAAGGGAAAAATTGGTATTAAAAATAGTAGTTAATTCTTATTACCTTTCACAAAAGAATAACTGCCACCAAACCAATATTAAAAGTACAGATTTTTACAGTAAAATAATGATTATCAACTTACGGTCTGCGTGCTAAAGGCTTTCCGTCCTTTCCTTCCTTTCACCGCGTCATAATAAACGTTTACGATCGCTACCACAATTACCAAGTTACCACAAGCAGTGTGGTTAAGTAATTCCGTGCTTCAAGCTCATAAATTCACGACACGATTCAAATTCGTGTTATTTTATGCAACACTTGATGTTATAGAACTACGGTGTTAAATTGTATAAAGCATCTTCAACTCAAAAGTTTATTTCAATTAAACTACTTTTGAATTTTCAAGGAGTCAGTCAGAATGATGACGCAAGTTGCCCATTCCTAAGCGTAGTCGGTTCCAACGAAGAAAAACGGGCAAGAAACTCTATGGACACTCTTTTAAATCCATATTATCCATACTAATATTATAAATTCGAAAGTAACTCTGTCTGTTTGTATGTTACCTTTTCACGCCTAAACTACTGAACGGATTTCGATAAAATTTGGCAGAGAGATAGATTACATCCCGGGGAAGGACAAAGGATAGTTTTTATCCCGATATTCCCACGAGATCGACACTTATGCGGGTAAAACCGCGGGGCGCAGCTAGTCAAATATAAACTATTATTTATAAAATATGGGTTACATCATTCATGTTTCTTTACGTAAGGAGTACAGTCAGTAGGTAAAATGTTTACGGGCTTAACATAAATTAGTTGTCAAGTATATCTATATATCGCCATTTGTGTTTTAAGTCTCATGTAACAAAGGGCGAGTCTATTGCCGCAAAAATGCGTACAATAAATACCTAATTACTTATAATGGAAAAAATCAATAAAACTCTGCGTAATCAGTTGATCGAATCATGGTTCCTAAGCTCAGTGTCGCTTTTGTGTCCAGAAAAAATCTAGGTATTTGGTTTTTGAAACTTATTGTTCCTCAGAATGTTTGTCCTAGGTATATAACACATTAAAATATAATGTCCTAACTTATTATAGATATTATATTAGCATACAAACAAAGTAATTAATACATTTACATCTTAGAGAATAAATTCAAACTAAACCTTATAAAACTAAAATAAGTTACTTAACTACTTTAGCATTACATAACTTTAATATACTTACACAAACGAAGCCAATTCTTTCTTCAAAAATCAGCAAAAACGTACCTGCAAAAGAAAAAATACTTTAGCTCACAGAACATAAGAAATAAAATAGAAATAGGAGAAATATATACCCAGAAATGTATTCATAAGTAATACCGATGATTCTATTTATATCTATCTTTTTCGCCTAATAAAATGATCCCCGACAGTTTTCTTTTGAAAAAAACTATTTCATACATCTTAGAATGTTATTTCTCTGCTTTGCTTATGGATTTACAGGCTTCAAATTGCGCATGCTACTTAGAACCAGGATTCGAAGAAGAATACAGTTTTGAGTATGAATGTGGATGGCTACAAGAGTAGAAAAAGACCAAAGAAACGATGGAAGGATTATGTGAAAGATGATATGGCTAGTAAGAGGGTGACTACCGAGGTGATGTCTATACTGAAAAAAAAAGTAGTTGCCACAATGAAGATATTGTTAAGATTGACTTCTATATATCTTCTATTGGCCTATCAAGCAACAATGACCACAGCTACTACTTTTATTTGATTGAGATTTGAAACGGGAACTTGATTGGAGTTATCACAAAACCTATTTGCAGCAATCAAGTTAATCAAGTTGCTTGATTGACACAACTAACCTACTTTGTTGTTTTAACTCTTCTACAATGATGTCATGTTAAGGGTAATCAAGAAACTTGTTTGAGCGTTCAATCATTTGTACTAGTATTGATGCAATCATGTCGTGATGATCAACTTAACTAAGATTTTGATTAATCTAAACAAGATATCGTCAATCAAGCTAAAAAGTCACTTGATTGGAGTGCATTTTTTTCAGTGTAATAGAGAAATACGAAAAGAAAATACATGTTGCGCCGACGCCATTTAAATTGGAATACTGGCTAGAGAATGATGATGATTAGAACTAGCAGAAAGATTACCATATAAGTGATGAATCCAGTACAACACGTATCAGTTTGAATGCTAGCCTTATTCATGAACTGCGGGAAAAGACGATGGGGCCCGGGGGAGTACTATAGACCCGTCCTCAATTTTTTTTTTTGATAAAACTTACATCATTTTGTCTCATATTTTTTGCTATGAGCTACAAAATAACAAGCCGTTTGTTTGGAGTCTAAATATGTGGGGTTACCGGGAAAATTCATCTTTCAGTTTCATTTATACACAATTTCTACCTACACCTACGGGGTATAAAAGCGTGAATACGTTATGTCATGGAAAATAAAATACAATACAAAGTATCTTAAGAGGAAATGCGGTCGGAGATACTTTTGAAAAAGCAGTAAAGTAAAAGTAGTAAAGTAAAAAGTCATAATTCGAGGTTTGGCTTTCGCCTATTTCCTCCTCCAATATTAAAGCAATTTAAAATATATTTGATAAACTGAATAAGGAAGATAATTATATACTGTGTCCTTCTTATGTTTTTTTTTTCATTAATAGTTGTCAAATTTGCACACTAGGCCTCTGTTGACAGCGGTTTAAATCGGCCTTTTTTGAAGGTTCTATAGTTCTAGGTAGGTTCTAGGTACGATTGTCACTTATTTTTCGATAATTATTTTGTATAACAGATATACCATTAAATTTCCTTTTTTTACCTGAAAACCCCATACTTGTGACTGTCGTCGCCTTAATAAAGAATGATCAGTAAGCCAAGACCTTTCAAATGAGATAGGTACGTCTCAAGTCAATTGACTAAGTTTCAATTTTGGGGACGGTATGGCCATCGTCCTTTAAAAAAAATCGGCGTTATTACTTGTCTACATAATAAAGGGAACCTCTGTGCATGAGTTTTCTAGGCCCACATCATCTATATGATATTTTTCAACACACTTGCTCGTAAAATGGCTCTTAATGCACCGCTTTTAGGACCATAATGCAGTGTATTACAAACGCGTGCTTTTTCTTTACGTTACGGTACTTGGGCTTTATTTCCAGAGATAACTATTTAATTTACTAGTCGGAGGTCGGAGAAGTGCGTTTTTTTTTTTAATCTCTTCAAAGAGACTTCATGCCAAAAGGAATCCGCGAGCCATATTTCACTTTTTTTTAATAGTCTGAATTGTCTTTGGTCCCAAAATTAACTAAAATGTATTTACCTTAAATGCGCAGTTGTAGCCCGCGAAATTCAATTTTTCTAACGTTTTTTGCAGTTTTCAGATCAGTGTCAGGTTGTATCTTGATCAAAATATGATTCGCGACTATAACAGGTAGATATGTATTTACAGAATTATAATCATTAGAATCATTAATACATCTTTCTAAGATAGATTTGTTCCATAAGAACAAATCTCTTATGGATAAGTTCTTAGGGAACAAATCTAACTTAAATAGGGTATATTATATTAATGATTCTAATGACTATAATTCTGTAAATACATGTCTATTATATAAATACATTTTGATCAAGATACCACCTGATACTGACCTGCTAATTGCAAAAAACTTAAGAAAATTTAAATTTCGCGGTCTACCACTGCGCATTCACCTTAGAGTGCATCCACACAGAGCGAGGCATGCGCCGCAAATGATTTTTGAAGTGAAAACTTCTTTAGCGGCGTTGAACACTTTTTGTAATGGGTAAAAAATGTTAAACTCGCGTCAGGACACGTGACCGTCAGGAGAGATCCCCCCCCCCCTCTTTCTACGGCGGCGCCAACCGAAGTGAACCAAGTGAGACACGATAATGGATGGATGGATGGTGATGGTGATGGTGATGGCGATGGCGGTGGCGATGGCGATGGCGATGGTGATGTGATGGTGGACGTGGACGTGGACGTGGATGTGGATGTGGATGGATGGATGGACAGCTGATGGCTCGACCGTCTGTGTAGTAGCCACACTGCTGTGTATTCGTAAAATTCATGTATATAAAGTGTTTAAAATAATTATGGAAATTGAACAAAGTGTATCGATTAATGAAAAAAGTGACGCAGAAATAGTGAAAAAAAAAATTAGTTATATTAATTCAATTAATAATTGATTTATTTCAACGTTAATATTCAAGTTTTCACTTCTGCCGGCACTCCCGGAGTGCAACCCGTCTTTTTTTTTTTTATATGTTTGTTTGCTTCAGGCTGAGGCATCTAACATACAAATAAAGCACTTGCGGCGCATGCCTCGCTCTGTGTGGATGCACCTTATAATAATTGTCCGTGGTCCCTCGCGGAACCAAACGGAAAAGACCATTGGCGTTCTATTATTGCAGATTCTCACTGAATTAATGTATATTTCTGTATGCCAATAGTACTTTCTAATTCCATACTAACTAAACTACAATTTGACATACGACAACACTACGATCAGTCTAAACATTATTTTGTTTTTACTATATTTTTTCTATAGGCTGTTTATCGGTTTGTCTGTGCCTTTAAATAAATAAACGCGCGCCATTACTTACTCTATGGGTAAACCTGCGCGCGCACGCTTGCGCGGCGCGCGGAAAAACAAACCCAGCCCGCCATTATCCATACAAGTTAATATTTAACAATACAAGCCTGTTTTTTTCCTCACAAGTGTGTTGAAAAACGTCGTATGATACGCGTGTGCATTGAGCACACATGTATCATAATATACTATTATTTCTGGAAATTGGTTTTACAAACATTTTTTTCCGTCAAAAGATATAATAATATTTTAAAACTTGACGACAGAGGAGAGAGAAGAGAGACATTCTATTTTAACACCCTCAGCGCTAGACCCTAAGTGGCTGTTCTTTCAAGTTTTGACTAATTTGTTTTTTTGTACCGATTCCCAGATCATTTATACCCAAAAAAATGCGTCAGGCCAGGGTTTTCATTTTTGTGTAATAAATGTATAGAAAACGTGTTCCTAAAGGATACACAGCGCATTTATTAAGTAGAAAGATGTGTATAATTTTAGATACACAATGTTCCAGACACTGTGACAAAACGATAAACATGGCGTCAAAGGTGTTAAATCTAAGTGTTGTTAAATCTTGTGAAGACCGACATACAAGTATTTTCTTTCTTTTCAAGCATAGTGATTAAAGCCCTATAAAGTATTTTACTCCCTATCCCTTAAAAAATAACGGTGTTATATTAATAATTATTTTAATTGTCAGCCTGTGCGTTGACAGTAATAATTCTAGAAAGGCTCATTTGAATGTAAATGTTCGCATTTACATTTGAATGAAAGAGCGGACGATGTTTTTCATTCATATCGTTCATTCATTCACTCGCTAATTTTGAAGCAAAAATTAGGGTATTTTTATGCTGGGTTTACAATTTTACTGTTTTTACAAGCTTTTATTTAGCTTGCCTTGTTAGTTAGTATGTATGGGTCAAATCTTGCAACTGAATTTTATAACAGTTATTTCCAACATATTGAGCTGAAATTTTGCATCTACATTTGTTTTGGAAGACAATGCATGGTTAGCTAAGTGACATCATTCTAAATACATATAATATAGCGGACCAAAGTACAACTGAAATATTGAATAAGCTTGTCTTTAAAAAGCTTTTTTCTTATTTGATTTTTTGTCCATTTTCGTGAAACATAATTTCGTTTTCTTAACGTTGTCACAAAATCTGTGTCCTATATTTTCTTTCGTACTTCCTTTAGGTTCAAACAAACATCATTTTGGGAGACAAATTCTTAGAATAAAACAAAATCAAATGACAAAGGAAAATGCCTCGTGCCCTTGTAATTAAACTAGCAGGCCTAACGCGACCGCGCGAAGTAAACGTTATCTACGTACATTCGAACGATTATGGAATTGGAAACACTTTCACACGCAATAACGGTTGTAAAAGGACACTTAACGGAGCAGAGAGCCATTTGCAGTCCCCGTCATTGTAATCATTTTTGTACTGGACCATACCTGGGAAATTCTGGTTACGGCGATATGGAAGGTCAAGATTCCGACTTTTACTGGCAGTTTTTACGAAAACAAGTTTTTAATGTTTTACCACGACCATGTACCATAAGCACAATGTTCTTGTTCACAAAGTTCCTTAGTTTGATGTACAGAATGCATTGACGGCTGTGTGATGAGTGTTTTTACACCCTGTATTTATTGTTTTCAAAGACTTTAGTCATATTTATGGGTGATACTTGTTGTGCTTCTCGCATACATTTAAATCTGTAAGGAATCGAAAGCGATCGAATTTACGTTTCATTGACTTCGCGTGTTCGTGTTAGGCCCACAGAAACCGTCAACTTCAAATTGAATCAGCAATTCTGTTTGACGATTAGAATATAATATTACCCATAATTTATTACACAGAAAAAGTCGCTATCTGTTTACAAAGGTTTTTTGTAAAATTATCTTACCGAAGATAAATTATTGTCTATTTATAGTGAATAATTTCATAATATTATAATGTTTCATGAAAAACATTTCCGTAAAGTAACAATAAGGTATGAATTATTTTATGTTTTATGAAAAACATTTCCAGACAATACAAAAAGGTAAAAATGATTAGATTATAGTAAGTCAATCAATCTTGTATTATGAAAATGAACAATTGTATTGTAGGTTTTTGTATCGGCTTTCAAGGCTTATGATTGATCATTTTGGAATCAAAGCCAAAATTACTACAATCCAATACCTTCGTGGTCAAAAAAAGAAAAAGTATTTATTTTGACTCGTGCAGAAAGATTACAAACTAAACACAATCATAAAAAATAGTGGCACTCCGGGAGTGCTGACAGAAATGAAAACTTGAATAATTAAGTGTGTATTTTTTGAATTGTCATAATATAAACAAAACACAAACAGAATACTTTGCCATCACTCGCTGACATATCGGATATACATTAAAACCAAGTACATCCCGAGGACAGCCGAACACATCCGAATCGGTGTCGGTTACGGTTACAGTGGCGCGAATTCAATAGTTTTTTCCCATCTCATAAAATGCCCAACGCGCCTAAAGAAGTTTTCACTTCAAAAACCATACTAAAGCAGAAATAAATAATAAAAACGTAAACAAAACTTAATACATAAATAAAAGGTTCCAGGCATAAGGGGAGTGAAATCTAATCATACACGCGACTATAGTAGGTTCCATGTTAAATAATATTTAAGTTCAAAACAAACATTTACTTTTCACTACTACACACATAGTTGTTACATATTGCGAACGAGCGTTAGACATTGTAATTTAAACCTTATGTCAATGTTCATAAAAGTCACAATACATAGACACACATTGCATAGAACCTCTTGATAACATTGCACGCTCTATGCTCTATATAGGGCCCTACACACGAGTGATGACATAGAGATGCCTCGAAAGCTCTATAAGACTTTACGGGTTGGAAATAAATGTTTTAATAAAAAGGGCTCTTGTGATTGTCTTTACAATAAAATTACGTTTGATAAAGATGCGTAGAATTAATTGTAGGGTAGTTGAAGGTAAGTAGTTTTTGTAAAAGATTTTTGTAGAATATGAAGTAAGGAGGTACTTAATCTCAACAAGAAACAGGGAGAGAATTAAATAGTTAGGTGCATTTCTTTATTTTTGAAGTGAAAACTTCTTTAGCGGCGTTGAGCACTTTTTGTAATGGGTAAAAAATGTTAAACTCGCGTCAGGGCATCGCGTCAGGACACGTGACCGTCAGGAGAGATTTCCCCCCCCCCCATCTGTTTTTACGGCGGCGGCGCCAACCGAAGTGAACCAAGTGAGACACGACAAAGATGGCCGAAGAAAATGACATTTGACGTACAAATGTTTGAAAAGTCAGTTTCGTAAACAATAGTACTTCGAGGAGCCGCAGTTGTATTTAATTTATTTTGAACTTCTGTTTAACCAATTTAGTTTATTATTATATACCTACCTACAATACAAAATAGAAGCGACGAAAAATATAACGAAGCACATTATAGCAACAAGAAATACTGTGGGACATTGCTGCTTTTGTGTGAAAACAATGCTTCCGTGTCGACCACGGAAGTTTACACCCTGCAGGGAGAGGCTCCAGTAGGGTGTGGCTGTGAAGCTATGTTGCAAAACATGCTCCACGTCCTATCCTGCCTTATTTGTCCTACCCAAATCATGCAGTCAAAGTGACCTCTGCGCTGCCACCGACGACAACGTGGAAGTGGCAATATTTTGAGCCAACAAGATCTAAAGTAAAAGAGAAGAAATTTAGGGAGTAGTTCATAATTAAAAAGCTTGTATACAAATATCAGTTTATTTTTATAATACTTGTACGCACCGGGACTTACAGCTTAGTACGGCTGTTATTCCAAATGCATACAGTGTGGCTAAGTTTGTAACAATTGAATCTGGTATCTATGGCTGATTATAAACCTACAGCAACTACTTAACACCTAGTTATCCTAACACCCTAACCTATCATACAGCCTACGGGAGACCTACGGGAACAGACAGAATTTGGGTAGGAATAGGGGTTTGTGTACGTCGTGCAATGTGTACACAGGAAATAGTTTTGTCATTGCCGGTCCCACAGACTCATAGAACTGGTGATGGCTAAAGGTGTCTTGGCCATAGTGAGAGGAATGATGGAAGATGAATCAAACTCTACTCCAGCTTGATTACTAATTTATTCATTTACTAATTACTAATTTATGTGGAACGAATGTATGTCGCTCTTGATGCTGACGCTGGCGTATGTAACTCTTGCCTGTTCACGGCTGAACAATACTCTAAACTCTAATTTGGCTTCTAAAACTTGTGCAAGCAGAAAAACATTTTTAAAATGTTTGCTTTTCATTTGCCATCTGTGCCATCTCTTCTGTAGGCCATTTCATTTTCTGCTATTCGTAGTGAAGCACCATCCTTACTAGTCCTATTGACCTGAAATACAAAACTAATGTTATAAATTCTTTCTCTTCATTATCTAATTTATACTGATTTAATTAATCAGTAGCGGCATCAAAATAACAGTCATTATTATTCTTATGGCGGGTTTTTTTTTGTTACAATGAGTTTTGTACAGGCAAACGAAGTTCTTCGTAAAATTGTAAATTGGATAGGCACCTAATTCGTAAACCATGCCAGGCTGCCCCTGTTTAGCGTTAGTGCTTGTGTCAGTGTTTTTATTTTCTATTATGGAGACCTCTCCCTGACCAATTCTTCCAAAAAATCTAAGGATTAGAAGCAAAAGCAAGCATAAGTATAAGAAATTGAGAATGTTTACAAAACATAACTTACTTTGAACCAAAGAGATTTAAGATAAAATTTTAATGTCTTTGCTTTGAACACATTTTAGCTGTAACAGTAGGTACACACCTTATCCTCCTCCAACCAATATTCAATTCTTTGCCCTTTATTGCAACTAGTCTCCGGTCTTAATTTCATTTATTTTAAATACAAAAAAAATATTCAAAAGTTTTTTAGTTTGACACATACAATATCAAATTCATTCATTGACATATTCATATTGTTTCCATGACGACCATGACGTTGTCGCGTCAAAACTGTTGAAACTGTAGACAATAAATTAGTTTTTCATACGTAATAATGTCTATGGACAGAAATATTCGGTTCGTAGACAGATATTCTCGTATGCCGATTTAATGTGTTGGCCAATTTGTTGGATGACTTCATTTTGAACAAAGAACTTGAACAAAGTGCATCTATTAATGAAAAAAGTGACGCAGAAATATTGAAAAAAAAAAAATGAGTAATATTAATTAAATTAATAATTGATTTATTTCAACGTTAATATTCAAGTTTTCACTTCTGCCGGCACTCCCGGAGTGCAACCCGTCTTTTTTTTTATCTAAAAGTTATGTCATATAATCCTAATTTTATTGTTTGTAAGCAAATATTATGTTTCGACATAATATTTGCTTACAAACAATAAAATTGTTCCTGATTTAGATATCTATGCAAAGTGTCTGTGGACAGAAAACAAAACACAATCAAACACAAATACCACCCCTCTTAAATGTTTCACCCCCACCCTCACAACTATATATTTCAACCCCCAACAGACACCAACAGAATCTCATATAATGGGTCTCATTAACCCTCTTACAATAGGTTTTAAAAATAAAAGCAAAAACCCGTCGGACGTCCGAACGACCGGTTCAATGGTGGTCATAGGACAAGGCCCCCATGCGTTGTGCTACAAGATTCATGGGTTTAATTGAAAATTCTATGGGGACTGCAATGAATAGCGTTTTTTGCGACCTTCCTATGTGTATTTTTGTGTACAATGGGTTTCATCCCGTCGTGTGTTGTTGTCGTTATAGAACCTTATTATTGGATTTTCATATATACATATTTATATTAAAATTATGTATTTAGTTTGATTTTTCATAAAACCTAATTAAGGGTACCTGGTGTAGGTACAATTAATTCTGTTGAATGATGTGATCCTTATCATACTTGGAAAATTGTGGTACGGTTTTCAAACATAACAAGGGGATTAACAATATTATTTTCGTTTGACGCTAAAAATAACACCACGGAATAGCGATATCATACAAAAACACAATAAATAAACAAATAACGATAATAACGCCATTTATTCTGCGTTTAATCTTCCTACAGAAGCCCTTAATAATAAAATATCCTAACTTCCTAACTATTACACTAATCACAATAGGTAATATTATAAAGGCAAAAGTTTGTGAGTGTGTGTGTGTGTGTGTTTATATGTTTGTTACTTCTTCACGCTCAAACCGCTGAACCGATTTGGATGAAATTTGGTATAGAGATAGTTTGAGTCCCGGAAAAGGACATAGGATAGTTTTTATTCCGATATTCCCACGGGATCGAAACTTATGCGGGTGAAACCGCGGGGCGCAGCTAGTAATATTATAAATGCAAAAGTAAGTTTGTTACCTTTTCACGCCTAAACCACTGAACCGATCATACTGAAATTTTGCATATATGTTGTCAGGTGTACAGAAACGGACATAGGGTACCATATATCCCGAGAAAAAGTGCTGTTCCCGAGGAAAACAACAATAACGTTATCATGATAATAGATGGAGCCATGTGTATTGTTGTTTTCCTCAGGAACAGCACTTTTTTTCGGGATGAAAGGTACCCTATGTCCGTTTCTGTGCACCTGAAAACATATATGCAAAATTTCAGGATGATAGGTTCAGTGGTTTGGGCGTGAAAGGTACCAAACAAACAAACAAATTTACTTTCGCATTTTTAATATTAGTTACATAGGATTTCACGCGGACAATGTCGCGGGCAGCAGCTAGTTCAAGATGAAGTTAAATAAACACCACTTCACTTATGTACGCCCTTAAAGCAATCATAAAAATTGCCTCATCAGCGTCAAGCCTGGTTTCCAATTACCAAAACAAAAAAAAAAACCTTCAGCGAAGTTTCAAACTAATTCAAGTACCGCCGTAAACAATGCGGGGAAAAATAACAAAAAACCCAATGGAAAATCGAAGCATTGTCGAATTCAATGAATGGTAACTACCCTTTTACCAAGGGGGTGAAGTGGCGCACCACCTGAATGCCTCAGTTTTAGGCCCACGGTTCAACCCCTAGGGGGAGAAATGAGCTCATTTTTTAAACCACCCACTTAAAACGATGGCTTTTGTGGGATAATATTTTAATTATCGTATTTTACAGTTTGGGGGATGACGGCGGTTTTATGAGTATGTTACTTTTAAATTTATGAGGGATGTGCCAGATTATTCTGTCATGGTATTTTGTTGTTGATAAAATTGGTCATTATTTTTGTGGGATTATGGCTTATCATCATTATACAAGTTGGTATGTTTGTAACCATATTACGTGGTACTTTTCAGTGGTGTAATGGAGAAAGGAGAATGGCGACATTCCATTCATGCCTGGCACCAATATTTTCTTTAACGTATACTGCTACTACTATCGAATTCTTCTAGATTATTATGGTGTGATGCTATTTTAAAATCAAATGTTCACTAAAAACTTACTGTTTTTATTTTATTTAAGTTTTTTAAAATTATAGGTTATATCGATTTTGACATATGAAAAAGGAACAAATATCGGGATCCGTAGGAAAGCAGAGGGTCAAGTACCTAATCACTTATCAGGAGGAGTCAAAACCGTTTAAAAGCGCGCAATACTTGTCACAACGAAGCGAGGGAAAGTATTGAGTTGACTTTTAAGTCTTTTGACAGTTGATCATTCGCAATGTCAGTTTGTCAGTCAAGCGTTTCATTAGACGTAAAAAAAATGTCATCGCATATTAAATATTTTTTCTGTCTGTTACACAGTCTCTGTATTTAACACTAAATGCAATATTATAAAATATAAACTCTGATATAAACAAAACATTATTATGGCTAGATATACTATTAAAAATCTTTTAAACGCCTAATGGAGGGACAGATAACGTACAACGGAACGTATGGAGAGCGCGTTCCGAATCAATATCAGCTTAGTTAAGCTTAAAAATATAAATGTTTATTTTTATTTTACAGACATACTGCTAGTTCTAAAAAATATTGAATTAGGTTCTTTAATATAACTTTAATAAAGCATTTTTTTTAAATATATTATGTCACTATACGCAACTGGTGCCAAGGTCGCCATCATCCTTTCAGTTCGAAATTGAATGACCCTTCGTATGTTGCAACGTGGACCCACGCGAGACACAATGTCTTTTTAATTAATTAATTTATTTATTTATAACAGCTTACCTACCATTACAGGATTTACCCTAATGCGACAGTTAAGAACTTAAACTAATAACCTAAGCTATATACTTACAATAACCAAAATATAAAAATTAAAACCAACAACATTATTAAATTATTACAGCATTAAAATCACAAAAACATAGTATAACATAATTGCTTACGTCACATAGTACATACGACATACTTTACTTACATTATGAAAAAAAAAATTGTTATTAATTATTGTTTCTGTTATTACGGAATTCAACTTGTTAAGTAAGTACACGATTAATTCGAGCAAACATTTAATACTTGGAGTAAAAATAATTTCGTTACTTATCATTCAGTAGGTATTGCTGCCAGAAATCAAATCAAAATAATCATTCATGTTTACATAATAAATAGCATTTACAAATACAAAAGGTAGTGATAGATAGCTCTCCAATTGTCCATACATACACAAAGGTACTTACATAAAAGCCATTTTTCCTGAATCTCGGTCTAGAATGAGAGCCATATTTTATTGTCGAAGTTTATTGCCTAGGCTATCGATTTGGGAGGGTAAGTAGAGCTCGTAGACGGGTGAATAACAGAACCAAATAGTAGCAAGAATTTAAAGAAATTCACGAATTAATTATTAATAGTAGTTTTTGAGTCTGACTGCCTCATTGGTGTAGTGGTCGCAAGCGCTACGCATAAAGTCCTAGGTTCGATACTCAGGTCGAGCAAACTGTTCTTGGGTTGTTCCATCTGAAATTTCACAGTAGCAGCCTGGAGTATGGATTTGTGCCCGGTTGATCAATAGGCTCGCCCTTTATTACAACTAGCAAAATATGGGTGTACTCTAGGTGCATCGCTGCCCAACCCTGCGGGGAAACAAGGTGTGATGGTATGTTATGTAGTTTTTGAACTTATTATAATAATATACTAGCTGCGCCCCGCGGTTTCACCCGCATAAGAGTCGATTCCGTGCGGATTTCGGGATAAAATGTAGCCTATATGTTAATCCAGGGTGTCAGCTACCTCCATACAAAATTTTATCAAAACTTTCGCCTTTATAATATTAGTGTGGTTAGTGTGATATGATATTTCTTCATCTATGAGAATTCTTTGCTTTGAAGCAGAAGAATTTTTCCAGTTAATAAAGTTATACGGCAAACAAAGACTAAGCTAACCCTCAAAGTCAAGTCAAAGTCAAAGATCTTTATTGTGAGACAGTGGTTACAAAATTGTTATTGAGTTATTTTGGCGTGCGTTTGCACTTCTCCACCATGTTAGGCATACAATAGTTTGTACAATTTTTTATGACATAAGTTTATGTGATAATATTATTTCAAATAGACATTTTAATTGAAATAGAGCTATATTTTGCATCAAAACATAAAAAAACCAACAAACCCTGAAGGTAAGGTGTCTGATATCTATGAACCTCTGCTACACAGATGAGTGTGCTGGTCGATAATTACCTAATAACAATACATGAAGTGCGGCTTAGATAACTATACATACATAATTTAAAACTATTTTTATAAATAAACTATTGAACTATACAGTGGTTTGGTGTATCTATACAAATAAATAAAATTGGAGTGTTTGTCTGTAATATTAAAATAACCACTTATTACTAAATGCATATGGATTTATACACGGTACATATACCAAAATAACATTTTTTACAATTTTTGTCTGTCTCTCTGTTTGTTCCGACTAATCTCTGAAATGGCTAGACCGATTTTGACGGGAGTTTCACTGGCAGATAGCTGATGTAAAAAGGAGTAACATAGGCTTATCTTATTTTAGAAAAAAAAAATAGGGTCCCACGAAAAAAATCTTAACTTAACAATAACAATTGGGGTATCCGTCAACGATGAGAAAACCCCAACAGAAATGTTCATGAAATTAAATAATTATGTAGTTACAGCTGTAGTCGATCTGTCTTCTTTAATTAATTCATACGAAAAATAATATTGAATCAGTAAACTTTTCATTGCAGTCCATCCAAGAGTATAAGATATGCACAAATAAATATCAAATACATAAATTTTGCTATGTAATTTGTATTCTATCTACAAAACTGAACTTAAAAGTCGTGCTTGAAATATTAAAATTAACCGGAATGCATTACTACTTGAAAAATGCTTTTTCAAATAAGCTCTATGCTATTTTTGCATATTTCTCATTTTGTAAATTAATTCTGTACTTTTTCAAATCACTGTAAGAGATGTTTTATGTTTTATTTTACCTTTGAATAATTAATTAATGTTAATGAAGGTACATTGTCAGAATTTTTATTTTTAGAAAATGTATGATAAGTACCTATGGGTTTTCATTAGTATGATTAAAACGCTATGTTCGAATGCAATCGTAATATTTTATTTGACTTGCAGAAACGATGACATTAAATTATGTTTCTTGGAAATAAAGATTCTGCATCAGAAAAACTAATGAATAGTGTGATCAATAAAACATTTCTTCCCTATTTAAAAAAAAAATAACATGAACACCTGTATCGAAATTCCAACCCCTAAGGTTGACTCTAAGTAATTTTTACGAAGTCCTTACTACGAAATCTTAAAAATTCCTTGCATTCATAACAAGGAATAATACCCTAAATTACATTTTAATGAAATTAAAGAGCGTTGTTAATTCCTTGATTTCCTCACTCCTCTCTCCCTAATTAAATCCAGATTGATAATTAAAATCCGAAACAAAAAATATAAAAACTAAAATTACCTAGTCAATTTAAAGGAGCAAGTGTCGCCACCTACCAATTACGTTGGAAAAAAATGCAGTTCCGTCAAATGTCTGGTACCCAAGGGTACTTCCCATTCAGTGGCGGTCTCGACATAAGCACCACTTCTGCTTACCCCTCTATTATTCCACGAGAGGCTTTTACAATTTCAAGACTTAAGAAAAATAGGAAAAATGCAAGTAGCATTTTTCACGTCGATTTTTTTCAGGCTTGTTAATTATGATGGGGGTGAAATAGTTGGTGGTCTATAGGGGTGTTGTTGTGAATGGTGAGGGGTGAAATGGAAAATGGGCAGTTTGTGTTGTTGATAGTTGTTGGGTAGAGTACCTAGTGTATGGTAGTTAGTGGCTTAGAATTTATGCTTAAGATTTTTTTTACTTATTTGAAATGCTCGCATTCACAGCCTTCTTCACGAGTTACGCAGACGGCGCTTTTTTATTTAATTCTCTGTACGCCATTTTATATTTCTTGAGCCCTTACGCCCACTATAAAACATGACCCTCTTCACTCTTAGAAAACGAAGGTGGTGATCACAGTACGTTACACAGGAAGATGTTTCAACCCTCTTGACATATCTCACCCGTTTTTACTACCCCTTCACAAAACCAGGCACCTACATTAACTACCTTTTAAGCTATATCTTTTACCGTATGCCCATTTCTTTTCCTGCCCAAGTATGCATAAAGAACATTCCTTTACTTCTCCATTATTTTCTTTTACAAGCAACTGTAAAATTGAATTTAACTCGAACGCAAGTTGTTTTCAATTCGGTAAAAGAAAAGTTGGCGGTAAGGTAAGCAGGGATTGCTAAGTACACTTTGTATTGAGACTTAAGTTGCAATGGATTTTTTTACTCAGAAGAGATGTTTTACTTGGCAAGAACCGCTTGGAGGGTGTTATGGTATTTCTTGATTGCTTAACTGTATTTGTATTAAAGCGTCTTCTCATTCAGAAAAGTATTGGACAGATCCACTGAATTTTTATGGTTTTTTCCTCAAAAGACCATTTCAGACACCAATCTAAATGGCCTTCACATGATCTGACCAAGATTATGTTTGGACTTTAAAAGACACTGTGACTTCTGGGTTTGTTTCGGCCTTTCTTCTCGAAGTAGTCAGATAGAAAACGCAGACATCATCTAGTTTAAAAAAAAATATTTTTGCGGTTCTAGCGCATAGATTTTTATTAAAAGCCTGTATTGTGTAGTTCAAGTCACAGATATGAGATATTATAATATATGACTGCTCTTATTTTGAAGAAACCAAAGAATAACATATTTTTTACCCGCTACGGCGAAGCAAAAAGAAGGGTTATGATTTTGACCGATGTGTACATATATATTCAACGTAAAATGTTACAGTTAATCTGTAGATGAACTGCAACATTTTGTGTTGAATTTTTCGCGATCCTCTTAACCACGGCTATCCTCTGAACATCGCTATGAATATGTATTAAATACATTAAAATATATTACGTGAAAGTTGTTTATTTAATAGACGATAAATATTGAATAGTTTGTACAAAACTTTTTCCCAAAAAAAACAACCGACTTCAAAAAAAAAACACTACAAAGCGAAAAATAACTTTAATTTCGGAAGTCGGTGTCGTTGGTTCCGCATTTTCGTCTTTTGACATCGACTTCCGAAATTAAAGTTATTTTTCGCTTTGTAGTGTTTTTTTTTGAAGTCGGTTGTTTTTTTTGTAAAAAAGTTTTTATTTTTCACTTTTTAGTTGTACCTACCCCACACAAATTCAATTAACACTAGTGCATTGAAGAATTGAAGACACGACTCGAAGAATCATCAAAATTCGCACAGAAATGTCGGAGATGCAGTACATTTATGCATATAACTTCGTACATAAGAATAACTACCTAATGTATTATATACTAAAACCTTCCTGAAAGTATGTACATCACACTAATGAAAGGATTATCAAAATCGGTTCAGTAGTTTTTGAGATAATCGCGGACATACAAACATACAAACATACATACATACATATGGGTCGAATACAGAACCTCCTTTTTTAAAGTCGGTTAACAACAATCATCTTTTTTGCGCGCGTGTGTGTGTGTTGTAATTGGATATTTCCATCTGAAATTTGTAACTAGCAGTTCGCAGTCTAAAGTTGTACTGTCTTGTTGATGGCAATAGGCTCGCCCCCTATTACATGAAACTTAAAATATAACTGCTCAAATGTGGGTGTTACTAGGTTACACCTCTGCCTAATCCTTATTGGGAATAAAGTACTCCAGAGTCCGCCAATGTCAATGGAGACTAGCCTTCGGCGCGGGAGATATTATAGTGCACATGTGTGCACTACCTCTTCCCTCACTCTCATAGTCCGATCGGACGGCAATCCGACACGACCGGAGAGAGTTCAGGCGCAGGACCAAACGGCTTAACGTGCTTTCCGAGGCACGGGGATATCACACCGCCAACTTCCAAACTCCGGGCTTTTACTAAGAAATTCCTAATGGAAACATAACACTTTGCCCGACACGGGAATCGAACCCAGGACCCCACGCTCAGCTGTCGCGCTGCGACCACAAAACCAACGGGGCAGTTACTGGGAATACGGGCGTGTTGTTATGTTATGATATTTGTGTCATATTATTTTTAACTATTCCTAATGTATAAACGTAAGTAATTACATAAAGAAGAAAAGCTCCAATGTCTTAGGTTAACATCATCATCTCTTACGTGTTAACCATTAATTAAAACGTAAGAGAAAGTGTTTATAGCACCAACCGACCTAACCAACAGTTATAACTATATTAATTACCAACTAGCCTTCTGTTCACGAACCACCCAAGTCCCAATGGTAGTGCTAACATACTTTCCAATTAATAACTATAAATTCTAGAACATCCCAACCGGTTACCGACATCTCCAAATAGAATATTATAATAATAGCTCTGCTGAGAATTGAATCGACGTCCCAAGAGGTACTTCGAAATAGAGGACAAGTTGTAGCATTTCATGGAAAATATTTATAACTCTTTTGTTAAAGTTGGCAATGATGGTTCTTTTGTCAAAGTTCTTGTTGCTAGGTTGGTAATATGTTATACTTATGCGATGCGAAGGGATGAGGAAAGTCTTCAGTATTAATGTGGATGGCTATAAGAATAGAGGAAGACCAAAGAAACTATGGATGGACTGTGTGAAAGATGATATGGCTAGGAGGGGGTGACTACTGAGATGACGATTAGTAGAGTAGTATGAAAAGAGAAGACATGCTGCGTCGACTCCAAATAAATTGGCATGAGAGCAAGAGAATGTTGATAATAGTGTGAAATATTTGGACGCATATTTGGTATTAATTTCTAAAGGTTTGACCAAGTCTGGGTCAAAAGAATCTCAAGAAATATCGACACTAATATTTCTTTTGACTTCTTTGAGAATCTTACGCTATATAGTCCGCGCGGAACTAGTTGGCCGCTGAGGTGGGGACAGGGGTGAGGCGGCGGTTCGCAACGCACGTACTGAGTAATGCGCCCCCGCCCCTCCGTCCCACCGCTCCCATACCTAAGGCGCGGCCAACTAGTTCCGCGCGGACTATAGTAGTTAGTTCGTTGTGTAGCTACACTACGTCTAGTGTATGAATCTATTAGGCATCAGGCCTGTTACTACTTGACCAACCTTGCTAACTTGCAAATTCAACCACTTTAATAGTATATAGTATATATGGTCTTGCCCTTATTGTCTGCCTTCTCTTAAGACGTACCGTTGGAAGGTAGACCGATGACCTTGTGAATGCTGCAGAAATCCACTGGATGCGGGAAACACAGTACTGTAGAGGTTCTCTATCTTTTGAAATACAGGCCGGTCATATTTGAAGGCATATTCCATTCGAACGTTTAAGCGTGTGTCATTGAAAAGAGAGTAGGTTTGACGTGTACAAATAAGATGGGCTAAGGGGTTAGAAGATTTTTGTATGGAGGGTGGCCCTAAGGTCGGCCGCCATTTTGATTTTTTTTCAGAATCGCGGTGCGCAACAAAAGTTATATATTTAGATAGAGGACGCTTATACAAACAAAAAATGTTACGTAACATAATATCCTAAAGCGTCAGGTTTCGGAGTTATTCACCAAAATATAAGTCGAAAACAACAAGGATTTTTTTGTTTTTTTGCCCTCCAGGTAAGGATATTGAACTATTGGGGTAATAGAAACGTTATGAAACCTTTATGGAGAAGAAACAAATGAAGAATAGACATTTTTTAAAAAAATAATTAAAAACGGCTATTTATAGTTCGTTTTTTAATCCCAGAGACTAATCTGACATTTAAGTCTTTTGTGTTTTCGTTTTTTTTAGTATAGAAGTTTAACATTACACTTGTCAGATTAGTTTCTGGGATTAAAAATCGAACTATAAATTGCCGTGTTTAATTATTTATTTAAAAACTGTCTATTCTTCATTTGTTTCTTCTCCATAAAGGTTTCATAACGTTTCTTAATAGAAACGTTATGAAACCTTTATGGTACTATTGAGGTAATCCTCAATAGTTTAATATGCTTACCTAGAGGGAAAAAACACAAAAAAATCCTTGTTGTTTTCGACTTATATTTCGGTGAATAACTCCGAAACCTGACGCTTTAGGATATTATGTTATGTAACATTTTTTGTTTGTATAAGTGTCCTCTATCTAAATATATAACTTTTGTTGTGCACCGCAATTCTGAAAAAAAATCAAAATGGCGGCTGATTTTAGGGCCAAAACCTTCAAACCCCTTTATGTATTTGATGAAAAAACTCCTAAAATAATAAGTGTCGAAGTCGAAGTGGCGGCGCTTGAGGGAGGCCTAAGTCCAGCAGTGGGTGTCTTTCGGCTGAAATGATGATGATGATAGGTCTTGCTCGAAAAGGCAAGAGATGAAGATGATATAGGTACTGCAGAGGCTATGTAGCCTTACCTTTTATAATGCAGGCTGGTTATAACGAGCATGTTTCATTCGAACGTTCAAGCAGGTGTCAAGTATTTTGATTGGGTATTTTTGTTTAGTAGAAGGAGTACTAGAAATAACATGATGTAAAAAAAATTAAATTTAAAAAATCAAAAAACCCGACTGCGGTAAAAAAACATAAGTTAAAAAAAACTGAAAAGCTAAAAACAAGCCCATTTTAAATTAAATAAAAGTTGGAAGCAGGCGGGACCCATTTGAGTTTGAAAATATAAAAATGGTATGGGTCCCGCCTGCTTCCAACTTTTATTTAATTTAAAATGGGCTTGTTTTTAGCTTTTCAGTTTTTTTTAACTTATGTTTTTTTACCGCAGTCGGGTTTTTTGATTTTTTAAATTTAATTTTTTTATTTTATTCTTTTTAGTTATGAGTTGTAAATCCCACTTAAGTGTGATAGTCTTCCTTTAAACTTCGTAATATATGAGTGCTACTGCCGTAACATTTAAATTTCTAATTACACCGTTTAGTTGGTAGTGGCGGGGACGGGTAAGTAATATTATATAATTACAAAACCTCTAATATTTACAAGATATAAGAACTGAACCTATAATTTTATTTGATACTAGCTTCTGCCCGCGACTTCGTTCGCGTGAAATTTCTTATTCCCTCGACCCATCTCGTCGTATTGCATCACTTGCCCGCGTCTCCTGCTCTATCACTTCGTTTCCCCATAGCGCTTTTGCTCGGCTCCTAAGGGCCATAGTGTGACGTTAAATAGCCTATAGCCTTCCTCAAGAATTGGGCTATCAAATGCAAGAAGAATTTTTCAAATCCGACTAGTAGTTCCAGAAATTAACCCCTACATACAAACTTACAAACAAATTTTACCTCTTTATAATATTAGTATAGATAATGATCAGTTAATATAATAAACGATTGATATAATTTTAATGTAACTAATTTCTATAAGAATAACAGACAATTAATATAAAATCATTTGATATACCACTCAATAGACATAAAACCTATTTAGTCTAATATGATAAAAACTTTTTTTTTCATCCTATGTCATCCTATGTCGACGGAGGCGGGGCCCCTATTTCTGTGTAAAGGGTTTAAAGTAACCTAACCAAACCGAACCTCGGGGTGCCCTTCGCTCGCCCTTGCATCCTATGTCGACGGAGCCCCGCTTCGCGGGGCCCCTATTTTTTTGTGTAAAGGGTTTAAAGTAACCTTACTAAACCTCGGGGTGCCCTTCGCCCGCTCTTGCATCCTACGTCGTCTATTGCGTTCGTTGAGTTCGGGTGCGGTAACGGAAATAATTCGGAAGCCACGAAGCCACGAAGGCTTTCTTACCTAAGCTGTCCGAGTCGGATCGCTCTGAATCAGGGTGTTAACCATAATGACGGTATCAATTATATATTTTAAACGATAGACCTAATGATTTTCGAATAAATAAACGTTACGTCCAATAACGTTATACGAAGTAAGTTTTAGAGTAGGTATATAAATGTTATATGTAAAGAAATTATATCAACAGTTGGTATATCTCACGTTTATTATATCTTGTGAACGTTATTGAAATGAAAATATACCAAATAACTCTATACCTACAATATGAGACGCGCCCGGGGGACACACTTGATTCTAACGAAAATTGGTACTTTAAAGCTTGATAAGTCACGAACGGTTTACTAAATCAAAAAATGGTCTTCCCAAACCACTAATATTTTTGAAAGACCTATTCAACGATACCCCACTTGACATAGTTTGTTGACTTTCATTTTTTTCATTTTCACAATATGGCGTCCAGTAGTCGCCATATTGAATTTTCATTAACGTCATGTCTTTAGTGACACTCGCCGGACTAAGAGGAATCGATTGACGTGTGAATCATAAAAATCGGCCCAGGCGTTTGGTCTGTATAGTGCTTCAAAGGAACATACAAACATACATACATACATACCTACATACATACATACATACATACATACATACATACATACATACATAGGCTGATAAACACATTACCACTCCTTTGCGTCGCGCAGTCGGGTAAAAATATAATATACTAGCCCCCTAATCCCCATAAATAAATATAATATACTAGCTGTGCCCCACGGTTTCACCCGCATAGGTTTCGATCCCGTGAGAATATCGGAAAAAAAACGATCCTATGTCCTTTCCCGGGACTCAAACTATATCTAAGTATACCAAATGTCATATAAATCGGTTCAGTGGTTTAGGTGTGAAAAGGTAACATACAGACAGACAGAGAGGGTTACTTTCGGATTTATAATATTAGTATGGATGGATATATTAGTATGGATTCTTGTCATAGCTTATCGCTGTTTAATTATATTGTGAAGTTCTCATCTAGAGTTTTACAATACTGACCCACGTAAAAAGTGATAAGAGTTAAAGGTCTCAATCAATAATTCAATAGGCTTTTAGTAGCTAAGGGCCAAAATCAATCATTTGAAATAAAAAAAATACTCTCAATATCAATTTTCCATCAACAATTAAATACTAATTATAAATTCTCGAGGGCTATTTCACCCTTTTAGTGCCCTTTTCTTCAAAAATCGACTAAAATATTCCATTAGTTGACATCGAAGATCTTTCCAGAATCGTCCATTCGCAGTAATTGTCAGGGTTTAATAAGAACGAATGAATGAATGATGGAGTTTCAAGCGAGTTGTTCGAAACTTTCCAATCCGTACTTCCGTTTAGTTTTTAATTGCCAACTGAATCTTTTGAATTCTTGCTCGTTTTAATGTATTATGTCGAAATGTATTGACAACAAGTTTTCAATTACAGAATGGTTCCTTTCTTTAAGCCTTGAATGCAAAACTTTATTTCTTTGTAATTTTGGATTTTTCCGATACTTTGTTGGTCCTATTTTGCGTACAAATTAAGCTAAAAGTTTCTTTTGACAAGCTAAAACATTATTATTTTTCATCTTTTAATGGTGATCCTGAGAGCAGTGGTGGCCCGGTGGTATCGGCCGCGACTTACGAGTTGTAGGTCAAAGGTTCGAACCCAGACAGGGGCTTTACTTTTTTGTAAACTATTTTATCACCACTGCTCTCAAAACGGTGAAGGAAAACATCATGAGGAAACCGGCATGTCCTTGAAGCAAAAATTCGAAGATATGTGACATCTACCGACCCGCACTGGGCCCGCGTGATATACGGCCCACTCCCTTTCACAGAGAGGAGGCCTGTGTCCCAGCAGTGGGAACATTATAGGCTGATTATGATGATGAATGGTGATCCTAATTTTAAAAGTTCGCGCCATTATTTGCCAAAGGGGTCGGCGGTAGACGTTATATACAGCAACAGATACTTATATTACACATCAATGCACTCTATTACGATTTAACCGGGCCCAAATCCATGCTGTGGGCTGTTAGTAAGACTTTCCCAATGGAAAAACTCGTAACACCATACCCAACCCGGGATTTGAACCCAGTACCATATACTCAGCAGTCGTAATTGCAACCAATAGACCAAAGTTACCAGCAGTTTGATAAAAATTAACTCTTGTTTCCAACCACAAAACAACTGACACCTAACATTCTCCAAGCCGTCTTAAAGGCAATTCCCCACCTTTTTTACCTCATTGTTCCACACGGGCGAACCAACGGTTTCCTGTCGTCCTGCTTACCCCTTGCAGGAATCACGCGTGAACGAGCTTAAGGGTACAACCGTCTGATAAGGATGTAGTAGTAGGTACCTATGTTGTAAGATGTTGTGTTAGCTGCTACAGATGTGACATTTTGAGTAAGGTTTCTTTAATGGAGGAAAAGGTTGTTGTTTTTGGGTCATATTTGTGTAAGGTGTTTGTCTGTTTGTCATATGACATGATCTCAGTAACGGCGAATTTGTGAATTGGTATTTTTTGTGATTGTTTAAGTTGCAGCCTAAACAAATTGCCAATTTTTTATTCCAAGTCATTATTTCTCGTTGGAATCTTCTTTATGATATGTATAACATCAAAATCAAATTATTTTTTTTTATTTTTATACGAGGATAACCTACTTGGGCACTTAGAAAACGTCAGAAGCTAGGTGCACAGTTCCAATTGGTCGTTTCGTGTAGACAAGAGCCAGCAAAAAACTTTTCCATCCCACTCCATATTATGAAATCATTTCTAACCAAATCACAGACATAAAAAACATGTTCTACAAAACTAAATTACGTGATCAATATACAGCATGCTCCATTTCTCTCTCACCTCAAGGTCAAGTTCACCTAACAATGAGTCTGAACAGAAAGCTGTCCCCATCGTCTGTCTGTATCTAGGTGCGTGTGTGTGCGTGTGCGTATAATAAAAACACAAAGCTTGTGTCCGCTGGGCCGTGGAGCGTGGTTATCCGCCACCGTGGGTACGAAACTTGGGAGAATTTTAGACGATACGATTATTTTTGGTTGTGACAAAGTTTGATATGGTTTGCGAATGGACTAGTTAAATAACTACTACTAAACTTGGCCGTCAATATAATGTAAGACGAACTAAAAAATAAAGTAAGGTTTATTGTAATAATGTGTCGATGTTCTAAAAGTGCTGAATGTCGGTTTCTCTATTTCTGTAAATTTTGTGTTAAAATAAGAGAGGTTCATTTTGAGGATTTTGAGGGCTGTTTTGGTTTTGGGGGTTATTTAGAATGATGTGTAACCTGCAATCCTTTTTGAAAATACTTAGTTTAATTACATATCTCTAAGCGAGATTTCTTATTTCTACAAATTGTTAAACCGGTTCCAAAAACATTTTTAGTTTGGCCATTTGTTCTATCATTTTACAAGTCTAGAATCAAAAGTAACAAAAGCTTTGTAAGTAAACTCACGAGCACGTGAAACAAGCATTTATCTACATCACAAAAACATGCTTGCCAAACGAAAATAGCGTAGCAATAAAACCAGCTACAAAATCGTGTCGTCCCCGTATCGTACTGTCTATACACGTCATCAAGGAGTGCGCAGCGATGCGTGAATCCGCCTCACAAGGTCACAACACCCTGTGTACGCCGCCGGTATGTTCACAATATAATAACGGCCTAAGTTTTTTTTTTTTAATGTAATTGGTTGAACTGCCTCGTTGGTACAAGCGCTACTGCTGAGCGTGAGGTCCTGGGTTCGATTCCCAGGTCGAACAAAGTGTTATTGGCAACAGGCCTGCCCCTAATATATAGGAGTTTAACATAAATGTCGAAACGTAGGTGTACTATAGATACACCTCAAGAGCTACAGTCGGTGGCAAAAAACGAAAATGCGGAACCAACGACACCGACTTCCGAAATTAAAGTTATTTATCACTTTGTGGTGTTTTTGAAGTGAAACTTCTTTACGCACGCTTGACTTGAGGGAGTAAGCTGGCGAACGCGTGACGTAAGCGTTACGAAAAGTGTGATCGGGCGAGGCGAACGGGAGTTGAGTGGGGGATATAAGCAAGAGAAAGCAGTGCGCGCGCACATTTTCTTTCTCTCTTCTTCTCATACCCAAATACGTTTGAAGTTTCACTTCATTCGTGTGGTCATAAGCACACTCGGTTTTTTTTGAAGTCGGTTGTTTTTTGTTGTAAAAAAGTGTTTATATTAGTAGGATAATACTTCTAGATAAACGTTCGAGATGGTTAAATTACCTGTCTCGTGTGCCAATACTTATAAAAACATTGGTTAAATGGATATAATATAAATCTTGAGTAGTTACTTATTTTACAAAGGTTACGAAAATAGTGTTCTCATTGTATGTACTAGGCATTATTTGGAGAATAAAGTAGTGTCGTACAATAATAAATATAAGAAAAGTACTTAAGTAAATACACGTACGTGACTATCAAAGATTCTATCCATCCTTACTTCCTTACTAATCACACTAATATTATAAAGGCGAAAGTTTGTGAGTGTGTGTGTGTGTGTGTTTAAAGAAAGAAAGAAAGAAAATACATTTATTTTTATTTAGCACAGATTTTATATGTTTGTTACTTCTTCACGCCCAAACCACTGAACCGATTTAGATGAAATGTGGTATAGAGATAGTTTGAGTCCCGGAAAAGGACAAAGGATAGTTTTTATCCCGATATTCCCACGGGATCGAGTCTTATGCGGGTGAAACCGCGGGGCGCAGCTAGTAATATTATAAATTTGAAAGTTACTCTGTCTGTCTGTCTGTATGTTACCTTTTCACGCCTAAACCGCTGAACCGATTTAGATGAAATTTGGTATAAAGATAGTTTGAGTCCCGGGAAAGGACATAGGGTACTTTTTATCCCGATATTCCCACGGGATCGAGACTTATGCGGGTGAAATCGCGGGGCGCAGCTGGTTAATAATAAAAACATAAAAGTAGCGTAAATGTAAGAAAACTATGTTCACTTTTAATTGTCGTTAAATACAGGGTTGCATCCTGACATCGACCTCCTAGACCCCTTACATTTTTCAACTTTTATAAAAAAAACTAGCTGCGCCCCGCGGTTTCACCCGCGTAAGTGTCGATCTCATGGGAATATCGGGATAAAAAGTATCCTATGTCCTTTCCCGGGACACAAACTATCTTTATACCAAATTTCATCAAAATTGGTCCAGCTGTTTGAGCGTGAAGAAGTAACAAACATATAAATACACACACACACTCACAAACTTTCGCCTTTATAATATTAGTGTGATTGCTGTTCCATACGTTTTGACCATGTAGGTAGGTATTATATGGGCATAATAATATGTACACTTTTCTATGAAACAGCAGTTTTTTTTTTATAACCAACGCAATATTTTAACGATAGGGGGTCTAGAATCATAATAATATGATGAATTAATGGTTACAATTTGCGGGTCAATGTCTTTTATAATGTTTGCATAGCAACTAAATTAAAAGTAATCAATTCAATAGAAAAAACTTGCAATTTATCCAACGTTCGCATGCTAGTTTCCAAAGGGTATCATTTAAGCTATCACCAATTTAATTAGTTTTGTGTTTCTTAAATAATAGGGTTTGTCCTCCAAATAGTAGATCTGTCACCAAAATGTAGTCACCAAACAATGCAAGTGACCTAACCAAACCGAACCTCGGGGTGCCCTTCGCTCGTTCTTGCATCCTATGTCGACGGAGCCCCGCTATCTGAGAACGAAAATATTTCGTGGCGATAGATCTATTTATTAGGTGATACAAATATTTCGTGGCGATAGATCTATTTATTAGGTGATACAACTTGATGACAAATATAAATTTTGGTGATAGAAAATATAGTTCCCGTTTCCAAAAATAAATGAGATCCCTTATGAGATCAATTCGTTGTCCGTCTTTCTGTCTGTCTGTCAAGATCCTTTTTCTCAGGAACGCATGGAGTTATAAAGTTGAAATTAATATCAAATACACAGGGCTGCAATCTCTTGAAGCAGTGAAAAAAAAATCAAACTTCTAAGACAACGCAATCAAAAGATACTGGCGTTTATGTTCTGTTTATGCCGCACATTTTGACACTTGCAAGGGAATCAAAACCGGGCACTTCTCGTTGACCTAGAATCATTAAAATTTGGCAAGAAGTAATTTCATGTAACACAAGTAAAGAAAAAAATCCGAAAACCGTAAATTTGTACGGAACCCTCGGTGCGCGAGTCCGACTCGCACTTGACCGGTTTTTTTAATATTACTGCAGTCATTGTAAAATCAACTTGGTTTATAATAATAAAGCTAAGTTGATATTTGTTTAAGTGAAATAACATCAATTGTAAATAAAGATTTGAACATGAAATAATTCAATTATTAATCATAAAACTACGTCTTCTTTGCCTAAAGTAGCCTTCACAATAAAATTAAACAACTATACTTTATCTTTGGATAGTAGTAATATTTTAATAATAACCCTTGACTAATTTGAATCCCGACTCCAACCGACAACCGTATAACAAGCTCACATTGAACAGAATAAAGCTTTTATTTCAATGAATCTTTTTTCGTTAGCTCTGTCACTTTATCTGACTGTATTGTATGACTCACCCTTGAGAAATATTGAGGCTATTATAGTATCGGTTACAAATATCAAGGTCTGGTCTTTCTCAAGGAACACTACCAGTTATTCATCTAGAAGTCATAGACATCTTCAAGTTAGACTCTTGAATTGATACTATGGTTTCCTACAATCTGGAAACTTAATCAGTCTTACCAAGGGGTAATTTGTCAACGTAACTGGAGTTGTGTAGGTCAGATATGTAGTCGCTCCATTCAAAATACTGGTATCAGCTGCATCCAGTTAAACGTGAAGCCATCCCAATCATGGTCTAGGCAGATGATGATCATGAATGAGTGATATCTCAGTAGAACAATCTTGTCTGCCAAAAATAAGAACATAAACATGCTACAAAAGGTACTAGATTTTGAGTTCATGGAAGTCTCGCATCATGCACTAAATGACACCCTAATAAAATAATATGATGGTGTTTTCATCAAAAACAAGGCGTGCATGATTTTAAACCCAATTGGGTCATGGAAAACTTATTGAAAATTTACATCACACAAGCCTAACGTAAGTTGTAAAACAAAGTCTCAGGTGAAACTATAAAGAATAAAAATGAAGAAACCAGCATTAAAAGGTTACACCAATAATAATCTACCCGTAGCTACTGTCATAGCTGATATTCTTCTTAAGTACCTACTTTATAAAACTCGTGATCTTTTTATTTCACAGCGACTTTCCGCCATCTTTGTCATTTTAATCTTCCTGTTGTATTTTGACCTTGACCTTGGGATATCAAGGTAACAGGATAGCGTACACGACTTGAATGTTTGTTTTGTACTTTAAGTTATTACAAGAGCTTCAGAGTTGTATGTTTTTACAACTTCCTTATAGACGATTGTGACTACTATTTATGGACAGTTGTAAAAATCTTTGAAAATGACAAAATTATTTGAGATTTAGTTTCGTCGATATCGTTATATCAACAATACCCATTATTTTAGATTTTTCTGTAAAGTCAGGGAAAACGATTTGTTAAGCAAATTGACTACCAACTTAAATTGTCCGTGTATTTAAATCACAACTGTCATTGTTTGACAGTTGTATGGGCACGGAAAATCGATGAAAGTGGCCAATTTGCTTACATATGAAATTTTACATAAATAACAACTTTGTAACGGCTTATACAACGTGTTTTTATATCCCATAACTCTAGGGGGTCATTGTGAACAACTATTGCTATGGGACCAAACAAAATCAGCTGTTCCCTACATTCATGTTCGCATAACTCGTCAAAATGTAGGGACCAGCTGATTTTTTTTTCGCGATTTTAGGTTTGGTCCCATAGTAAAAGTTGTTCATAATGTCATCATGTTGGGGGTCATTATTCTCATGTACAATGACCCCCTAGAGTTATGGGATATAAAAAAAACATGTTGTATATAAAACTTACGAGCTTAACGCCTACCCATTGCACTACCTACGTGTACCAACTCCTATTACAGGCACAATTACTATAATTGCTCAGGGTTACGAGACCACTAGTAATTAAATGTGCAACCTAGATTACCAGTGTTTTAATACTTAATTTTCCAGTGAGCTGATAAAATTCTTCTTAGTATCCTGTATAAAAGTTTTACCTTGCGAGTTTAATACAGTTCATGCTCCAGTTACTGACCAGGAAATTCACAGTAGCATCTTATAGTTTAGGATTTTACCTGGTAATTGGCACACACACTCACAATATGATAAATTTAGTACCTCATACTAAAACAACGTTTAATAACTTTACCTTTGACTAAATCCCTTTTATTACTTATTACTCCCTTGGCTTTAGTTTTGCTCTGGTATTTTAATATTACATATTTACTTCAAAGCTAACCCATTCAGTACAAAAAAAACAGTAGAATAATTATGTTTTCCTGGCTAAATATTATTAATTGTTATTTAATGACTTCATTTTGCTGGGGTGACCTTTGACCTTGGGATTCAAGGACGCGGAAAAGAGAAAACGCTGTAGATGATTGAGCAAAATAGTGGTGTTACTTCCTTATTGCACTGTAATGTATATCTCGTGTAGGTACGAGGTTAACAATATCTCATGACGGCAAGGTAGCAAGGTTGGTAATATAACTGCCTGCATTGGGTGCACGAACAACTATGGGCACAATTATCGCTAAGTCTAAACATCCCACATTCAGTGACCTAGCGAGCCAAGCTAAGTATCATTACTCGTTTGATTTTAAAACCTTTAACCGAGGGGCAAGTCCCGCACTTTTAAGAACGGACACGTTCTAATCTAAGTCTCAGTCTCTCAAAAATACCTCTAAGTTACTTACAGTTTTGTCAACATGTTGACATTGATTGTCGCTGAGATGAAATTGCGACCAGATTTTGAACGTTTTTCATTATGAGAATAAAATTGATCTTGAGAAATCAGAACTGTATCCCTAAAACAACACTCATCACTTAAAAACAACAGACTAACATTTACCTGTAACTAACTATTCATAAAACTGCCAGTTGAGTGCGTCGAGATGTTCCCACGGGGGCGTTAATATTAATATCTGCCACGCTCCGCTTGCCACCGCCGGTTCGAACCCACGACCCGATGGGAAACACTTTTTGTGATGTTTGTAATGATGTGTTTAACGAGAATTGTGGATTAGAACAAGTATGGATATCTAGGTTCTTCCCATAGATTGGGTTTAATGAGAATAAAATTTGGCATCGAGAGATTTTACCAAGTATTTCTGGGGTCACAACTTTCTATACGTTTTGTTTGAATATTTCGAAACTGTTATGTCAACTTGCATCACCCTATTGCCTGCATAACGGTCTCTCTCATGACCCGAAGTTACTTTGATCTTTCTAGCTTGTCCCATCCGACCACCGCCTTGCTCTATTTGCTTAAAAAACTATTAAAATACAAAATAGGTTCGTTTGTATAACAGATTAAAACGTCGGGATTTATAAACTTGCTTTACAAGCCAAGCGGTAATCGAAGGCCATGCTTTAAAAAAAGATTAGATTCCCGTAATGTGGGTTCACATTACTAATACTCCTGTTATCCCCACAAACTTAGGTTAATACCTTTGTAATTGGAGTGGGTTCACCTCAATACTCCGCAACATTGGCTAAGACCTCTTGCTAGTCAGTCACCATCATCAGTATATAACCCCCATCTGGACATAGGGCTCTCATATCACACGGCAGTTGCCAGTAGTTTGGTATTTTTCTGGTGCAAATAAATAATTCCTGAATTGTCAAACGATACTTCACGACGTTCTTAAAAGTATTTCTGTCCCTACAATACACCTAAGTGTGACAGAGAAGGCATGATACCTACTGACACTGTCTCAAAATTTATTTGAGTCCCTAGCTACCCATTCGCACTTTTTTCCTTCACTTCACTTAAAAAATAGAAGCCTGGGATCTAGATTTGTGCTCGGCTTATGGCAATAGGCTCGCTCCGTATTACTTGAAACATAACTGGAAATCTTGATGTACTATAATAGTTTAGGTACACCTCTGCCTAACCCTCTCAGGGAATACAGGCATGGTGGAATGATGTTTTCAAAAAAAAAGTGGCACTCCGGGAGTGCCGACAGAAGTGAAAACTTGAACAATTACGTGTGTATTTTTTTAATCGTCATAATATAAACAAAACACAAACAGAATACTTTGCCATCATTCACTAACATATCGGAAATACATTAAAACCGAATATATTCCGAGTACAGCCGAACATATCCGAAGTGGTGTCGATTACGGTAGGTAGCAGTGGCGCGAGTCCAATAGTTTTTTCTCATCTCAAAAATTGCCCGTCGCGCCTAAAGAAGTTTTCACTTCAAAAATAAGTACAACAGATTCGCACCACATGCCACAACCGTCTGTCAAACCAAAAAAAAATCAAAGGTACTACACACATCCCACCCAAGTGAATCCTATCAATTCCTAAGGCTTCAACTATCAAGTTTCAGTACATCACCATTTTAACAAGACCCCTCTCTTTCCTCATTGAGACCATTTTTATTGAAGAGGATAAATTAGGTGAAGGGGACGAGTCAGCTCAAGATAAAATAGTTGATAATTTGGATACTACCGCATGGTGGCTGTTACACGATATGTTGGTTAAGGAAATCTGCCGTGGCTTGGGAAAAAGTTAAGATTAAATAAAATATCTGTGTTTTATCGTGTACTTACCTAAAAGTATTTTATAGATAGAAAGAAAAATATTTATTTTGTAGTAGCTTTGCACCTGTACGCATAATCAGCCTATAACGTTCCCACTGCTGGAACACAGGCTTCCTCTCTGTGAGAGGGAGTGGGCAATAATCCACCACGCGGGCCCAGTGCGGGTTAGCGAATTTCACGTCTTAAAATTTTTGGTTTTAGGACATACCGGTTTCCCCACTATGTTTTCCTTCACCGTTTTGAGAGCAGTAGTGATGAAATAATTTACACAAAGTAAAGTGCCTGTCTGGGTTCGAACCTACGACCCTACAACTCGTAAGTCGCGGTCGTTACCACTGGGACACCACTGTGCTTTCCCGCAATTTTCTTTGCCCACATGTACGGTCAAACAAGCTATTTGGTATACAGGCAGCTAACTTGTAACTACTTTTAAACAATGGTGTGCTGAGTTAGTTAATTCTTTTATACGACTCTATTTAATAAAGGATGTCATAAGGTTTTGGCATCAAAAAAAACGTTTATTGCCCGTGGTCCGACCGCGTAGTTCTACTAGTAGGACCACGGGCATTTTTCTTTTCGGTGGTTCTATCAATCGGACCATGGGCAAATCAAGTTCTATCAGTAGTACTAAGGGCAACTTTGTTTACCCGTGGTTCTATTAAGTGAGTAAACTTCTTTGCATGTAAAACTTGGAGTTACTAAATACCAAAATAAATGTTGGACATGCATTGGATAAGCTGCGATGATATATATTCGTCCACGTTTACTTACTCTTTGTCAAAAATCTTTTTTTTTGTTAAACCAGCTAACTCTTTTACTCTCACATTTTTAATCTCACATTTACACGTCCGTCCATCAATGCCTCTTTTGCTGGCTGCTGCAGTAATGTACTGTTTTCTTTTTAGTGCAATAGGTAGCTACAAAAACATTTTTTAATAACTATACATTTTATTTTTACTTACACGTATTTTTTTTCCTTTGTAAAATAATTAAGGTAATACGGGCTGGTGTCCGCAACTCAAAATAATGTAACAGGTATAAGAACTACGTAAGTAGTACCATGGGCAAAAATATTTATCTTAGTTCTACTCGACCAGTAGGACCAGTGCCAATAAAATATGATAATTTTATAACGATGGTCCGATTGATAGAACCACCGAAAAGAAAAATGCCCGTGGTCCTACTAGTAGAACTACGCGGTCGAACCACGGGCAATAAACGAAAAAAAACTGTAACGCACAAAATAAAACTAAATATTGGCTGTGTAGTGGAAAGATGAATATTTTTGCCTGTATACCAAATAGCTTGTTCGACCGTACATTTACGCCTGCAATGCTATTTGAATTACTGACGACACATTATGCTGAAATTACGTTGCGTTAACAGCGTACAGTAAAATCAACCGCGGAACTTCGGTCGCGTACCTTCAACAGAGTGTTTGGCAAACAGTGTTTTGTTCTAACCCGTGTCATAGTCTATTCGAGAGCCAAATATCATCCAAATCCTGTGTGAAAAGGTAACAGACTGACATAGTTAATTTCGCATTTATAATATTAAGTATGAATTGTGTACGGTAACAGTTTCTTTGAGGCCTATCGTATCACCCAGTTACTGGGTTGTGGAGGTCAGATAGGCAGTCGTTCCATGTATTCAGCCTCATCCGGTTAGACTGAAAGCCGAACCTAACATAGTTCGGAAAAGGCTAGGCAGATTAAGTCTCTTTGAGGCATGGATGATTTTTGTACAATATGTTAAAATGGTCGTCCATCCATAGACTGACCTCAGCAAGCGTTGCTTAACCTCACAGATCGATTCGTACAGCTGTTGTTATGCCGTTGGAGCTTACAGAAAAGCAGTTACCTACATATGAAAATAATACAAAACCTTAAATGTAAGTAAAGACCAACTCCTATGATACATTTCTACACTTAAATCCCTTTAAAAACAATGAAATTGAATAACATTTAGTATACGGGAAGTAAATATATCCGAATTTTGCTTGAGAAATACAAATATTTAATTCAGAACAAATAATATTGCACCCTAACGCACAAACGATACGGATCACAATTGAAAAATCATTACCTTTTCATAACAGAAGTGGAATGGCTTTTATTGAAAATTGAATTTTAAAACTATAGTAGCAGAGTCTAATTTTCTATTTTCCATTTCTAGAATGCTTTGCTGAAGGATTTTGTGAGTTGTGCAGTATAAAATAAGGTTGGTTTTGGAGTGTTTTAAGAATTTTGATTCGTAATTCGCTCCGCTGCAGTAGGTAATATCGTTATATGGTGCGCAGATTTTGTTCGTTCCTAGTTTTGAAGGAAGCTTTCGAGGTGTTTCATGAAAAAAAACGTTGTATTTTAAAGGAAATATATTCTTTAGGAGTTTATTATTCAATTTAAGGTTACATTTCTACAGAACAAGGAGTAATTAGGGTTGTTTTTGGCTTAATAACAGATGCACGTATCGACCGACCTGCAAGGCTAAGCTGCGCTTGCTGCGGTCAGTTCAAGGATGGGTGACCAGACCACGCATTTACACATAGAGATCGAGCTGTTACATCACTGGTCGCGGTTTTGACTGAATATATTTTCTTTTCTTATCAGATGTGTAAATAACGAAGCTAAAGCAGTGTGTATGGACCGTAGCACTGCAGGTGGCGTTCTGTTTTTACCCGACTGCGCCAGAAGGAGGGTTATGTTTTTTCTGCCCTTTTTTTTTCGCAGTGGAAATCCTCATGGACTTCCTCTATCGTGGGGGGTCCAAAACCACCGCGGTGTTACACCTCTACCTATGGCCGGGGATGCGGGATTCGCATAAGCATTCACCGCTCCCTGTCGTTTCTGCCAACCTGCATGGAAAAAATGCGTGAGTTTTTGTATGTAGGTATGTATGGAAATATCTTTTGACATTCATGACAGGTTTCGAAAGGAGGTTGTCGAAATTACCCTGCTAGTCTATAAACAGCACCTTAATTGCGTAACACACTATCTGAATCATTTTGAAGGATATTGCTAATCCATTGCTACATAATATTTATGTTCGTCTGCTCAATAACATAAATAACGCAATAAATGTTGTTGAACTGTCAAAATGAAAGCCATTGCTACTGAATCCACTGATAGTGTGTTATACAATGACCCCGTTTGCCTTAGAATTTCAGAATTTTAAGCGAAATAATCGTTTTGTATGTGCTTCCCCTGTTAGACAAGGTATGCAGATACTCAGGTAGTTTGAACCGAACCCGCCAATCGATACTTTATTTAGTTTCCCGACTGGTTTTAACTGGATTGGGGAGGTACCTATATTCAGTTACTATGTATTGTGCTCGGTTTAAACTGTCAATGTGTTTGGTATACCGGGTAGCAGGAATATCAACGTGCAAACTGTAACCGTGCATTCAATACAGGACTCTGAACTCCCCTGCGGCGTTGAAGTTTTCGTCGGCGATTAAAAAAAAAAACCGGTCAAGTGCGAGTCGGACTCACGCACCGTAGGTATGTAAATAGTTTATCACGGGATTTTTGTTTCATGTAAGTATCTACTAATTTACGGTTTTCGGATTTTTTTCTTTACCTGTACTACATGACCTTGCTTCTTTCTAGGTCAACGGGAAGTACCCTACAGTATCGAAAAATATACGTTTTTCGCTGCATAAACGGCCGTATCTTTTTTTTACGTTAACTTAGAAGTTTGATTTTTTTCATTGCTTCAAGGGATTGAAGCCCTAAGTATTTGATATTAATTTCAACTTGATAACACCACGTGGTCCTGAGAAAAAGGGTCTTGGCAGACAGACAGACAGACGGACAACAAAGTGATCCAATAAGGGTTCCGTTTTTCCTTTTGAGGTACGGAACCCTAAAAACGGTATTCAGTACGTTTTGACCGCGTAATACCTACGCTGTCAAAACGTGTTGTGCCATGCAGTTTGAGCATTTTTCAGTTTTGCAATTCTCTATGAAACAGCAGTTTTATTTTTTTGGATAATCTACGAAAAAATTCTTCGTAACAGATTGAGCGTCGATGTACCTGCCACTCTGTATGTTTTGTGTTTTAGTTGTTTCAGTAATTCAATCAATCAATCAGTCAGCCTAGCCCTTTCCCAACCATATTTAGGTCGGCTTCGAATTTAACCGGATGCAGCTGAGTATGTACCAGTATTTTACATGAAGCGACTGCCTCTCCGACTTCTACACTATGTTTCAGTGATTATTAAGATTTATAATGACTGACTCCTAAGACACAGGCACCTACACCTAGATCAGGAGCCAGAGTATGAAAATTATTGTGACCTAGTTTTATAACTAGGTCTTTATGCTCTTAGTCTTTAGATATTGTACTGTCATGGGTTTTGCTAAAATAAAGAATTTATTTTTTACTAGCTGAGCCCCGTAGTTTCACCCGTATAAGTCTTGATCCCGTGGGAATATCGGGATAAAAAGTATCTTATGTCCTATCCCGGGACTCAAACTATCTCTATACCAAATTTCATCTAAATCGGTTCATCGGTTTAGGCGTGAAAAGGTAACATACAGACAGACAGACAGAGTTACTTTCGAATTTATAATATAAGTATGGATTCAATGTTTTGTATCGAATTACCCAGTAACTGGGTTGTGGAGGATAGTTAGGTAGTGGCTCCATTAAATTTTTAGTAAAAATAAAATACATAACTCTAGGCAAGTCATTTCTAGGCTTGTCTTTTAATAGAGTCCCATACTAAAATAATACAGCGTACATTTACTAACATTTCCGTTTTATATTGTTACGAAGTGCCATCTACCCTTATTATATATGACCAGAATGATAAGAATTCCAAACAAAAAACTTTTTGGGGCATATTTTTCATAGCCAATTAAGCGTGAACGATTGCTCACTGACCCGGCAACAATACGAAGCTAATTTTGAGTTATACCACGAATCCACAATATTCTCATTCATAAATATAATAAAATTATAACCACGTTTGCATAACTAGCTTTTGCAGTTGGTTTCACTCGTGTTCTAGGGCCAATATTTTCATTTAGGTATCATATAACAGTATAGTATGTTCTAAAAGTATCTTCTGAAAATGTAAACAAACACTGTTCGTTTTCAATTTTTACGCAATTACTCACTTAAGGCAATTAGTAACACATCCATATTACCTAGATATTTAGAAGAAATAGAAATTGTTGTTGCAAAATCATCGACGAAAATTGAGGTTACAAAATAAAACAGACAATTGGCCAAATGAAAAATAACTTTAAAATCGGCTTAAGTATTCAAATAATCAAATCAAAGCACTAAAGGATGATGGAAGGTTGGTACAACCCTCCATAGCGATGCCATGTAATGACAATCCATGTAATTATATCAGATAGGTATTTTTAATTGAAACAGTATTCTTTATAGTTATAGCAGCGTTCTTGAAATGTCTGTCCGTTGTGAGTTATAGACACCTGAATTAGGGTAAAATAAATTTGGCATCCACAGATACGTTTTGTATACTCATTTGTATACATTTTTATCAGATAATTTTAAAACGGATTTTAGGTAAGTAGGTACTTATTCTATTGTGTTCATCCATCACAAACATTTACAAATTAATATTATGTAAATAATAGATTCACATTATAATCCGCGAATCACGTTAATATTGCCGTTGGTACGTACTCGTATATAGCGTAATACAGAGCTGAAATTCGTAATTATGGTCATTTTTAATTCATTATAACTATAATCTGCTTATTAAAATTATGACTTAAAGTAAACAGTTTCGATAGAACCATGTTTTTATTTTGTAGAAAAGTAATAAAATATTTTTCAGTCAATAAAACCCATTCTCATTTAATTTTACTCTTTCCGGGAACATGAGTACCTAGCAAAGTTATTTATACTCCAACAAAATTCCTCATAACTGCACCATTACCAAGCGAAATATTTCATAATTTTACGCCATTATAGCTAAAAGTTTCGATCGATAAAACTGAATTTGCCGACGCAGTAGGGTTGCCCAAACTGTTCTGCCTAGCCTTTTCCCAACTGTGTTTGGGTCGGCTTCTCTAAGATCCCTCAGTGCCTCGGAAAGCCCATTTTAAGCCGTTGGTCTCGGCTGTCATTCGTGGATCTTTGACAGTCGTTACGGGTCATCAGAAGCCCGAAAGTCTGACAACCAGTCTTAACAAGGGGTTTCATATTACCTAGTAACTGGGTTGTCGCTCCATATAAAATACTGGTACTCAGCTGTATCCGGTTAGACTGGAAGCCGACTCCAATATAGTTGGGAAAAGGCTAGACAGATGAAGTTTGGGTCAGCTTCTAGTCGAGTCTAACCGGATGCAGCTGAATACCAGTATTTTAGATGTAGCGACTGCCTATCTGACCTCCACAACCCACAACCAACACAACAACAGAACTTTGTAAGACTGGTTGTCAGACTAATGGGCTTCTAATTACCCGTAAAGTCAAAGATCTAAGAATGCGAACAGGAGTCTCGGTATTTAAAGATGGTCAAACATTCACGGATTGACCACGGCAAGCATAGATTAACCTGATGGATCGACCCGTCAGCTGATGTTACTTAGCTACGAGCAAAACTATTTTGATTGAATTTTAGTTGAAATTCAGTGATTGAGTTATCGCTTGCATGATTTCTGGTTAATTGCATGATAATAATGAGTTTTAATAACGAATCATGTCAAAATTGACGCTGAGCCTGAACAAAGGAACATTAATGTCAGTTGCTCATTAATTATTACAATGAAATACTAATAGGACTGCTAGGACACTTGATTAACCGGTCAAGCGTCGCGGTTCGCCGATCGGCGACGAAACAATAGAAAATCAATTGTGTCTCATTAGCGGCGCTTGACAGATTAAGGTAGAGTATAACTTTCCAGGGCCTATTTTTTGATAAAATAATATCCAAATTCAAATTATATTACACGTTTAAGACTCTTCAATACGGTGAACATTGAGAAAACAAGCAATTTCTACAAGTAAAATAAAAGAAACCGACAAAGGAAAAAAAACATTAATTTTAGGTTCTAGGAAGACCAATTATTTAATGCCAGAATGAAATAATTTACGACAAACTCCTGTTCTTATATTAATATTTTATGAAACAAGCTAATTCTTTCCAGAAAGAGGGAAGATAACCCTTTTTTTTTAACTCATTTGAAAGAAACACAGAACTATTATTTTCAACTAAAACATCACAGTTTCCAACTCATTATGAGCTCATTAGGTACAATAACTAAATTAACATCTAATATTATTTAACGTAACATTGCCAACCCTAGAGCGGTTATAACTGGTTCCAACTGGTTTTAACTAGTTCTCTCTGGTAGTGAGAATTTTCGCATTAACATAAACATGTTATATGTAATTTTACAGAGAGGATGGATTGTATCTTTAAGCTTTAAAAACATTTTGGGGTAAAAATGGAGTATCATTTGTGAGGATGAAAATAGGGGGATGAAAATTTGCCTTTATATCAACATAACATCAAGTTTGTTATCCCCAAAGGGTTAGGCAAAGTTGTACCTACCTGTACTTGTAGTACACCCACATTTCGCCTGATATGTGCTCTTAAATCATCATAGCAAAAGTAGAGGTTCTTGTGCATAAAGTTCATTGGAAAAGAGGGTATTACCGAAAAATTTTGTCTGCTCTCAAAACAGTGAAGGAAAAAGTGATGGAACCGGCGGCATGTCTTTGAACCAAAAATGGGAAGACATTTGTGACTTCCTCAACCCGTACTGAGCTCGCGTGGTGGGTTACAGCTCACTCCTTCTCACAGAGGAGGCCTGTGTCCCAGCAGTGAGAAAACTGTAGGCTAATATCGGGTAGGTACTGTAGAGACCTCTTTGAGAGATTCCTTGCGAGTCAGACCACTTGTATTTGAAGTATGTTCTATTCGAACGTCCAATCATGAGTCATATGGGGAGTCGTAGGTTTGACGTCTTAGATATAAGTCTATAATTATTATACTAGTTATTATTGCTATTCTACTTAGTTGTAATTACATTGATACACAATTTGTAGACAGTCAAATGAATTATTGTCGATATAAAATACATATTTTTATATGCTTGCTATATTTGCTAATGCTTGCCTAGAAACAACCCATTCACTCGTGACGTTTTTCAGTTCACGGAAACGGAAAACCCCGAAAAATACAAAAGCGACAAAATTCAAAGCAGTATTTATTTAATCCAATCCCGTAACATTTGACATTCACGTACGGTCGCACACGCAAGTGTTATCACCAAATTTTATTCATTGTGCTGTTGCCATCAATTCTTTTTGTGGACAATCACATTTGTCGCTCACTGTACGTATTTGTATAGGTTTATTGTTTCGTTGTTGTGTTTTTATGGGTTTATGTAAAGCTTTGTGTTTTGTATTTTAGGGTTCCGTACTCAACGGGTGCCAACAGGTCCCTATTACTAAGGCTTCACTGTCCGTCCGTCCCTCTGTCCGTCCATCTGTCACAGGGCTGTATCTTTTGAACCGTAATAGGTTTTTCACCGTGTGTGCTATTATGGCCGCTATCAACAAATCATAAAAAATTATATAAAGTAAAATATTAAAGGGTATCCCATATGAGAACAAAAATAAATATATAATAGTATTAAATATTGTACGCAGTGGTGGAACCCATCGTGTGCGGGTCCGACTCGCAACGCTTTTCTTTATGTTATTTAGGTTGTAGTGTGACCTAGATTGGATTGACCTACAAGAGTTATGTAACATCATTAACCCGCACCCTTATAGCGTAACACACTATCAATCTTAATTTGAATCATTTTGAAGGACATTGCTAATCCATTGCTTCATATGTTTGAAAAATTTGTCTCCTCATCAACGTCAATAACGCAATGAATGTTGATTAACTGTCAAAATGAGAGCCATTCCTTGCTTGCTGATAGTGAGTTACGCAATTATTCTGCATATTTAAAAATTATAATCCTTATCTACACCTACATTGCCGGTTCATCCTTAAAATTAGTAACCATTATTGGTTCAAGCGTGACTGCAGAGCGTGGGTTTTGGGGTTCGATTACCAAGTTGGGCTATGTGTTATTGGGGTTTTTTTCCTAAGGAAATATAGTCATAATTATTATGTTTTAACGATGTTCATTTTGCACAGATCATAAATTAAGACTTGTTTATTGTTTTTTAGCCTAAAAGCCCATTTCCTGAAGTTAAATAACATTTATATTTAAATGAACAAAATCCCGAACACGCTATTAGTTTTCAAAAGCACAATTTTTTGCCTTTTAAAGTTCTCTTCGACAAAGAATAAGTTTTACAAAAACTTTTTATTAAAAGGAAAATTGTGTTTTAAAACACTAAAAAACTAAAACTCTGAAACACTCCAGTGCAGACATTTTTTAAAGTTTCTAAAGTTCAAGAATTGTTTCAAAACACAGCACTTCCCTTTTCTCCACTTAACCATAATATAGAAAATTCATTTCATGAAGATTATAGAGTTTATTTCAATGAAGTTGAATGTATATTTTTGTAGCTTGAGAAGTCTATTGCTGTTAAGATTACCGAAAATTCTTGTAAGTATGATAGGTACGGTTATTTACGTTATTGAGCAGGTATATTTTTCGAATATAATTATGAAGCAGTGGATTAACAATATCCTTCAAAATGATTCAGATTGAGATTGATATTGTGTTACGCAATTAGGGTGCTGGTATTTGCGACGTTGCCAACTTTCCGAATGCAACCTCTTAAGAGGAAATGCGGTCGGAGAGACTTTTGAAAAAGCCTGAGTATAAAGTCATAATTCGAGGTTTAGCTCTCACCTATTTCCTCCTCCAATATTGAACCAATTTACAATATATTTCATAAATTGAATAAGAAGGATATAATTAAACTGTGTGTGTTTTTCTTTTTTCATTATTAGTTGTCAAATATGTACACTAGGCCTCTGTTGACAGTGGTTTGAATCGGCATTTTTGAGGTTCTAGTGCTTAAAAAAATAATGTATCAAAGTCAAAGTCAAAGCATTTATTTCAAATAGGCACAAAAAAGGCACTTTTGAACGTCAAAAATTATCTTAAAATAGAATTGATTCTAGTCGCCCATTCCAAAAGGTAGTTTTCGTATGGAGAAGAATGGGCAAGAAACTCCACCGTTACTCTTTTAAAATGTTTTAGGTACAATATTTTGCATGGGTACATTAATTATATAATAACATGTGAGGACGATGCACCTAAAATAAAATTACTATACCACAATAGGTAAAAGAATTAAAAACGAAACCATGACATATAAATTAATTATCTGATAGATACATGGTGCTCACATATTTACAAACATGGTACAAGCAAAACGATTTTTATAAAAAAAAAAAAATACAAGTAATTGATAGATTAAGGACTGAAAATGCAAACACACCGTTGATTTAAAAGGATATATATTTGTAACACGTCCGAGTACATTTAGTATGTCACAGAAAAGGGAAGAAGAAAAATTGACACTTTTGACAGTTCATTATTTGAGACCCAATTCACATGTATGTATTTACGAGGTAAGTTACAAGGGAGTATTATGCTAGACCTATTTCATCTATACATTGTGTTTATAAAGATAGCTCTAATACTACCCCTTAAACCAATGTCATAAGTACTAACTAGACTTAACAGAATTACAATCAATTTACCTATTGATGTCTATGAAGCTTTAAACATAGTTTACAAATTATGTAAACATAATCCTTTTACAAATTGGTCATGTTTCTCCTTTGTCAGAGGTTTTGTCAACAAATCTGCAATCATTAAATCTGTTGGCAAGTACTTAACAGTAACAATGTTTTTCTTTATATTGTCTCTAATAAAATGATACCTCACATCAATGTGCTTAGTTCTATTATGAAACATACAATTAGTAGTTAATTTTTGAGCAGATTGGTTATCATTATACAATGTTACTTTACAATTACTGTTCAACAATTCATTAAGAAAACTTCTTACAAAAAGAGCTTCCTTACAACCATCTGAAATTGCCATGTATTCGGCCTCTGTGCTGGAGAGAGCAACAGTCTTTTGCTTTCGACTTTCCCACGAAATCAATGAATTACCAAGCTTAAAAATAAAACCGGTGAAAGACTTACGATCAAGTTCATTTCCACCCCAGTCAGCATCTACATGAGCAGTTACATCCATACCACTCTTCTGAAAAACTAATCCATAGTTTACCGTACCTTTAAGATAGCGAAGAACACGCTTCAAAGCTTTCCAATGGTGTTCAGTATGACACTCGTTAAATTGACTGAGCACACTCACAGCATGAGCGATATCTGGTCGGGTGCATACTGCTATGTACATGAGACAGCCAAGCAAATTCCTGTAATGAGAATTTTCACTTTTGTTATCACCTTTTGGTAATTTGATTCCTTTTTCTAGTGGTGTTTTTGCAGGTTTGCAATCCGTCATATTAAACTTCTCCAATACCCTTTTTATGTATCCAGTTTGATCGAGTGTAACTTTATTCTGACTTTTATTAACTCTCATTCCAAGAATGTGGTGTGCGGATCCAAAATCCTTCATTTCAAATGTGTTCATAAGTTCACATTTCACCTTTTCTTTCAAAGTTGAATTGCTGGAAAACAATAAAATATCATCGACATAGAGTGCAATTATTATTAATTCACTCTTAGTTCTCATGTAAAATACACATGGTTCTGAAGTTATCCTTTTGAAGTGCATTTTCTGTAATAATACTTCGTTTATTCTCTCGTACCACATTTTGGAAGCCTGCTTTAAGCCATAAATAGCTTTATTTAGTTTGTACACAAAATGTTCTTTACCTTTTACTATGAAACCTTCTGGTTGTTCCATATATACTGTTTCATTTAAGTTGCCATTCAAAAAAGCAGTCTTAACGTCTAGATGATCAATGTCCATGTTAAATTCAGCAGCAATGGCAAGTAGAGTTCTAATAGTTGAGTGTCTTACCACCGGAGAGAAAGTTTCTTCATAGTCGACTCCATACTTCTGCGAGTAACCTTTAGCCACCAGCCGTGCTTTGTATTTCAAGAGTTCACCATTGAGACCTCTCTTTCTTTTAAAAACCCATTTGCACTTAATTGGTTTCTGATTTTTCGGTTTCTCTACTAGAGTCCAACATTTGTTGTCGTTAAAAGATTTATACTCATCTGTCATGGCTGTTGCCCACTCATTTGCTTCCGTGCCTGCCAAAGCTTCTTGCACCGTTCCTGGTTCGTCATCGTCGTTGCATAGTTCTTTAACCAACAGAACAGACATTCCAGTCTCATTGAGATCTTCATATACTGATTCATCTGATGTCACCTCTTCCAGTGTAGAACTACCTGGAAAGTATGTTGGATCCGCAGAAAGATTTGATTCTAAAGTGGTGTCAATCTCACTGTCTGAATCATACACTGTAATTATACTCGACCGTGTTCTTCTTTGGTCATCAGAAAACTCTGGTCTTACGGTGGATGGTTCAGGCTGGCTCTGCTCAGGTCGTTCAATTTGCTGTGAGCATTGGTCACCATCCCGGATTGATTCTAGGTCATGAACAACATTCACAGGTTTCCTCGGAGCATCCTTTTGAGAAAATTCAATGAACACAGAGTCAAAATTATCATCATGTGACCTATTATTGAAAAATTTATTCTCCAAGAAAATCACATCTCTTGCTTTGACACACTTGTACGATTTTTCGGGATCCAACAGACGAAAACCTTTTGTACTTTCACAGTACCCAACAAAAATATGCTGCTTGGATTTCGAATCCAATTTGTTTCTAATTGGGGTAACAGCATAGGCAATGCAGCCAAAAATACGTAAATGACTAACATCTACCTTTTTATTCCTCCATTTTTCCTCAGGTACTTGTCCAATTAGAGCCTTAGTTGGTGTCCGGTTTTTGAGATACACTGCAGTATTAACAGCTTCTGCCCAGAATTTGTTGTCCAGGCCGGCATCCCTTAGCATACACCTGACTTTCTCAACAATGGTCCTGTTCGCTCTTTCTGCCACACCGTTTTGTTGTGGAGAATACGGGACCGTTGTGTGATGATTGATTCCATTCTCTTTCAGGTAAGCCTGTAATTTAGAGTTAACGAATTCACCACCATTGTCACTACGTAGAATTTTAATTTTGTGGTTAGTTTCATTTTCCACTAAGTTTTTAAAATTCCTGAAATGTTCAAAAACTTCATCTTTGTTATGCAAAAAATAGACAAATGTTTTCCTACTGAAATCATCGATAAATATCGGAAAATATCTAGCACCACCAATAGACTGCATTGGCATAGGTCCACACAAGTCTGTGTGTACCAATCCTAATAACTGTGTTGCTCGTGTATATGACCTTTTAGGAAAGGGAACACGAGTTTGTTTCCCTTCAATGCAAGCAACACAAGGATTAAAAATATCAGAATTATATTTAATACCTGTGACCATACCTTTATTCATCAGTGCCATACTCCTAGAGTTCAAGTGGCCAAGTCGACGATGCCACATTTCCTGCGACTCCTCCTTCACTGTACCTTTTGATGAGCTTGATGAAGAAATTATAACAGTCTCATCACTAGACTGTTTTTCTTTGGTAACTGTAGTGTAAGAAGCAAAATTGGTATTGCCTCTCTCCCCACACAAAGGCCGATCAATGACATCAAGTTGATATATACCATTCCTATGAGTGGCTGTTGCCAAAACTTCATCCTCATCAGATATAATACATTTCTGTTTATTAAAAGTTACTTTATAACCTTTCTTCACTAAAGAACTAACAGAAAGCAAATTTGCTGAAAGATTAGGCACATAATAAACGTCTCTAATTGTTCTTACACAGTCTTGCAATTTGACACGCACATTACCTTGTCCCGCTGTTGGCAATTTTTCACCATTAGCAACACTCACTTGTGACGGGCTTACTACGCTAAATTCACAAAAGAGTTCTCGGTTGTTGCACATATGGTTTGAAGCACCGCTATCCACATACCATACACCAGGCTGGAAGCTGACGGAGAGTGCCGTTAAGAGAGCCTTGAATGAATCCTTGGGAGGTTTATCCTTATCTGTATTCTTGTCTTTTTCTGGCTTCTTCTTATTATTCCTCGGGCAATCTTTGATAAAGTGTCCAGTCTTCTTGCATTTATAGCATTTTGGTGCTTTCCTGGTTGTTGCGAATGCCATAGTGTCTTCAGATTTATTCCTGCGGTCATATTCTTGTAATAATTTACCTTTGACCATGTCACTTGACAACTTTAAATTTGAATTCTCAAGTGCCATAATAAGCGGATCATAATTACTTGGTAACCCACTGAGCATGATGACAGCCAAGAATTCATCATCCAGAGATGAATTGATATCAAGCAGTTGTTGTGACAGTTCCTGCAGCTTGCCAAGGTAGCTTTCCATGCTGTCATGCTCTGCCAATTTGGTGCTGAACAGCGTTCTTAAGAGACTTAGTCTTCGGCATAGCCCTTTATCCTCATAGGCTTTGCTCAGGTTGTTCCACGCCTCACGTGCATCCTTTGCGTTCCTGACATGGGGGAATGCACTCGTTTGAACCGACAGGCATATTCTTGCAAGTGCCTTCTGCGATTTTTTCATATCTGCATCGCTAAGTGTTACTTTCTGCTCACCATCGATAGTGTCCCACAGGTCTTCATGGATTAGTATCATTTTCATACAAAACTTCCATGTAGAATAGTTATCTATACCTTTGAGTTTCTCGATGCTTTGCATGGGTGAAGCATTTCCGGCCATTTTTTTATGTCTGCATACGTAGACGTTATAGTTTTTATTTAACTTCTAGTTTCGTATTTAGACGGCAAATATTACGATTGCCGTGCAGATTTCGGTGTTCTGGGCCCATAACCTGATAGATTAAGGACTGAAAATGCAAACACACCGTTGATTTAAAAGGATATATATTTGTAACACGTCCGAGTACATTTAGTATGTCACAGAAAAGGGAAGAAGAAAAATTGACACTTTTGACAGTTCATTATTTGAGACCCAATTCACATGTATGTATTTACGAGGTAAGTTACAAGGGAGTATTATGCTAGACCTATTTCATCTATACATTGTGTTTATAAAGATAGCTCTAATAGTAATAAGTCAGGGTGTGAGTAATGAATGTAAAAACTAATAAAAAAAAATACAATTAAATTAGCAACCAGTTTGATTTTGTCTAGACTCTAGATTGTCCTATGGAGCAGGACCAGCATGTTTCCAAGCGTTCTTATCTTGGATATAATCTTCTAATTTATAGTATGCTTGTTTACAAAGTGTACGTTTAATGTGAGTTTTAAATTTTCTTTAATTTAATTGCAATATATCACAAGGTATTTTATTGTAACATTTGACACAGTACCCCATAAAAGATGTATGTACTTTGGCTAATCTGAAAAATGGTTGATGTATTTTATCTTTATTTCTTGTGTTAAAGTTATGTCTATCGCTTATTTTATTAAAAAGATGTAGATTTTTTCTTACATACATAATGTTTTCATAAATGAATTGGCAAGGTACCGTCATAATATTAATCCTTTTAAATAGTTCCCTGAGAGATTCGCGGCGATGTAGATTATAAATGGCTCTGACAGCTCTCTTTTGCAAAATAAAGATGGATTCAATGTCAGCAGCTCGACCCCATAGTAAAATGCCGTACGACATAATGCTGTGAAAGTAACTAAAATAGACTAAACGCGCGGTTTCTACATCTGTTAACTGTCTTATCTTCCTAACAGCATAAGCGGCCGAGCTAAGCCGCCCCGCAAGAGATGTTATGTGAGGTCCCCATTGTAATTTCTCGTCTAGCGTGATTCCCAGAAAAACCGTTTGATCAACAAATTCTAGTTTTTCTCCATTCAGTATGATGTCACATTCGCTACTTCTAACATTAGGCAATTTAAATCTAATGCATTTGGTTTTCTTTTCATTTAGCACCAAATTATTTACCGTAAACCAGTCTTGGACCTGAAGAATAGAGTTATTCACGTCGTCAAGATTTTGTGCCCGTCTGTCTATCTTAAATATCAATGATGTGTCATCTGCAAATAACACCATATCATCAAAAAGGAAAACATAGGAACACACAAGTAGTTAATATTTATTATTCTGTTAAAATAATTGATTTATGGTCATTAACCAGAAAGAAAACAGGCGAGAGCGTTTCTGCGGAGAAACGACCACCCGCATTTCCTCTTAAGTATTCGACCATTGTGCTGTTGGATGTACCTATAGGTAATTTACTATGGGCACCACGCGTACGTAGGTACTAACAATATCTACATAAACAACTATTATAATACCTAGTTATTCTCCCATTACCTACACTCGAATCACGTCTATAGAGGTGCACCGACTCGCAGCACTACATGGTACCACGAATGGGTGCACCTCTATAGTTTCACGCCTTAGTCTTTATCTTGGCACTTACCCCGCTGAGAAGTGCCAACGCAATTAGTGTTAGTGCCTGGGTACGTTTGTTTTGAAAGTCAATGACACTAAATAGTGTTTAGTAATGGTAACGTAAGCAGGTTGGTTTGGGGGTGAAAGGGGGAAGTATGGGGGTGAAATACATAGGTAGTTCATTAAAAAAAAATTAAACCTCCGAAAAAACTGAAAAGCAAAAAATAATAAACTTTTTTTATTTAACCTTAATAAATAAGTTCTTAAACTAATGCAAGTATACCTATGTAATTTTGAGTCGGCGCCAAACAAGCAAATTAATTCGTTGCGAGTGGTCGTGCGGAGAGCGCATTTTTTGTTTGAAATGTTAATGTTTATCGCTATAGATTTCACGTTGCTCTTGCGTTCTTTAAATTTAAGGTAATTTAGTAATCTTTGTTCATTGATTGTTTGGCGCCGACTCAAAATTACATAGGTATACTTGCATTAGTTTAAGAACTTATTTATTAAGGTTAAATAAAAAAAGTTTATTATTTTTTGCTTTTCAGTTTTTTCGGAGGTTTAATTTTTTGTTAAAAAGTTTTTATTTTATAATTTTTTGAGGCTATAATTTACTAATTACTACATGCTTAATGTTTGATTACTTTTAAAATACCTACCTTACTTTAGACATTTACTGTTATATAATCCTACTTTAACTATTATTTTTTGTGTAATATAATAATAATATAATGTAATACTTAAAAAAAACAGGCTTTATATACCAACATAGATAGGCCTTTTATTTTAATTGTAATACACAGCTCAGCATTAAAATCTGTGAATGAACAATAAGTCACCCCTATTTTCCCACCCTTAGGGTAGGTTTTCTTTTTCCAAATTTACATGGGACCAACTTCGAAGTATGTCCTATCCAACAAAAGAAGAATGATCAAAATCGGACTACTCTGTAAAAAGTTAAGCGTGGTCATACATTACAATCAGTGAGTGAACAATCAATCATCCCCTGTTTTCTAACCCTCAGGGTTGGAATTTTTTTTCCAAATTTATATGGGACCAACTTCAGGGTATACCCTTTCTAATAAAAAAAGAATTATCAAAATCGGACTGCGCTGTAAAAAGTTATGCGTGATCATACATAAAAAAAAAAAAAAAAAAAAAAAACCGAGTGTGCTTATGACCACACGACTGAAGTGAAACTTCAAACGTATTTGGCTATGAGAGGAAGAGAGAAAGAAAATGTGCGCGCGCACTGCTTTCTCTTGCTTATATCCCCCACTCAACTCCCGTTCGCCTCGCCCGTAGCCCGTAGACATGGGTCGTACTTGCAAAATCGAGTACCAGGGCTTCCAAGTACGTCCACCTTAAGAAACCAGGGCCTAAAACCAGGGCTCGAGATACGTTCAAGTATTTTCTATCTGCATCGAAAACTGATCCATAACTTCATACAAATAAGAAGTACAGACGCCAGCACGTCAACCTACCCGAAACTGTCAGATTTTCCCAATCAACTTTAAACCTTATGCTTTAGTGATAAAGTTGAAAATCTATTAAAGAAATTTGACAGATTGTAGTAGGTTGATGTGCTGGCGTCTGTACAATCGCGTAATCAAACAAAAGCCCTGTTGGAAGTAAAAAGTACTTGCATAGGAAATTGATCAATGTCTTCGAATAAATAAGGAGCAAAATCGCGTTTACAAATAAATACTTGCAAACCATTAAAGTAAAAAAAAAACTTTTTAAGAAAAAAAAACCGACTTCCAACAAAAACTTTACAAAGTGAAAAATAACTTTAATTTCGGAAGTCGGTGTCTTTGGATCTTTATTTTAGTTTTTTGCCACCGACTTCCGAAATTAAAGATATTTTTCACTTTGTAGTGTTTTTTTGAAAGTCGGTTTTTTTTTTCTTAAAAAGTTTTTATTTCACGCTTTTTAGTGGGTCTGCTTATAATTTATCTAAGTTACAATAGCCTAGTGATCATCGCCTTTTACAAACAAAATATTGCTTTTCCCGATACAGGGAAGGAAGTTAATTGTTGAGGAGTTCTCCAGATCCACCATCAGCTCCGTATCACCATTCACATTGTGACGAGCATAAATTGCTTAGCAACCATATTAAAGTAATCGAATCGCAACCCGTGAAATACTTAGATATTATTGAGTAGTTCCGGTGGCCATCTGTGGTCTTCATCATCAGTTCCACATCACCAAATAGTGCTTTCCGAGAGCAAATGCACGAGTTACTATAAAAAATACCCAAATCGCTATAGGTGTGCCTATAATATTTGAAGAGTTCCTTCGATTTCTCCAGGATCCCATCATCAAATCCTGCCCTGATGTTTTTAGACTAGATGCTGATAATCCTGGCTGCAGCATCAGGCCAGACTTGTCAACATTGCATTGAACTTAAAATTTAGTCCTGTTTAAAATGAGCCCAAACACGACTACGGTGCTGTAATTTCCAGGTTGGTACTTTTTCTAATGCTCCTGGCTTCAGCATCAGGTCTTTATGTACTTCGGTGTTCCTCATTAACAGTTCGTTTATCCACACATCGAGCCCTTTTCAATGAGCCTTAACACGATATATCTGCTGTTAGTTGTCGAGGAGTTAGGTACTCTGCAGACTATCTTGACTGCAGCATCAGGTCATGACTTGATGATCATGAGACCAAATGTGGCAAATGCCCTATCAAACATCAAAACAATTGACTAAAACAGTCCTTGCCTGTTCGAGTAACTTCTTACTGTTAAGGAGTTGTAACTTCCATCATCAGCCCAGCTACCTGAGATGGTGACAACCATACGCAAATACACAAGATACTTCGTAAAATATGCGAAAAACAATAAGTGAGCCTATAAAATTTAAAGGTTGCCCTCAATTACTCTAAGATCCCATCATCAGATCCTAACTTGGTGACAGTGGGACCACCTCAAAACTATCTACTTTGGAACAAAAAAATAATTTTGAAAATCCGTCGATAATTGGCGGAGTATTCGATGAACAAACATACAAAAAAAAAACATACAAACAGCCGAACATGGTACCTCCTCCTTTTTGTGAAGTCGGTAAAAAATACTTGCATACGAAATTGTTCCAAAAGGAGCATGATCGCATTTGCGAAAACTGACGCGGTTGAGTACCTACGTATTTGAGCGAGTAGCCGTATAAGATACTTAATAGTCTTGCAAGTATTTTGAGTCGGTACCCGGTGTGCGTACTTGGAAGCAAATACCTGGTGTAAAAACCCGGTCGCATATTTATGCGACCGGGACCGGGTTTTTACACCAGGTATTTCCAGCTATTTTTTACGTACCTTCCCTACTCGCGATCACACGTTTTCGTAACGCATTCGCCAGTTTACTCCCCAAGTCAAGCGCGCCTAAAGAAGTTTCACTTCAAAAATATACGCGTCGAATTGAGAACCTCCTCCGTTTTTTTTCGTCGGTTAAAAATATTAATTTACTTCTAGGATTTCCTAGTTTATGGCAATTTATAACTCTGTAAGTACTTAATATAGGAAGATTGATATTTTTCTTGTATTACAAATAAGCACCTTCACAAACACGTTCAGATGCCAGCTGCACATCAAGCTACCCGAAACTGTCAAATTTTCCCAATCAACCTTGAACCTTAAGCTGTAGCGATAAAGTTGAAAATCTATTAAATAAATTTGACGGATTGTAGTAGTTACAACAATTGAAAGTAACATCGCTGTGTTAAGTAAAGCCCTATTGAATAATAACAAGTTATTAGTTATCAAATACCTACTTATCTATCATGCAAATTCTCCATAACCGACACTTTAATTAAAGCGTATCCAGTTCCCAAACTTACTATTGCATGCCAAAACGCAACGAAGCTATAAATCACCAAAACTCCAGGCCAAGGTTAGTCCAAACTAAAAACCTGACCTGTCAAACATACATCCCCAACTGCCCCCATCGATCACCCCCAAAAACGAGCAAAACTGTAGTTTCACCCCCATGGGAGTCGCAAATCCAGGTGTTCCGATGTTCGGCAACTTTGATGTAGAGCGCGCCGCGGCTACAAATCACGTGGACCTTTATAGGCGACGCGAGTTCAGGGCTGACAGCTTCGGGGGGCTAAGGGGGTGAAAGTTGGGGACTGAGATTATTAGTTTTTTTTTTAAGCGATGAAGTTTGTTTGGAAGTAAAGTGTAGTATAGAGTGTGTACATTGTTAGTGTATTTTATAATAATCTAGCTGAACTCGGTTCATTTGGATCAGTTTTCGTTGCCAATGCTGCTAGAAAGGGGGTGATTACTGAGACAGCGGTTAAATAAAGGTGTATGTAAGAAAACGTCATGCTATGCCGAGTCTAAATATGGAACACAATATAGGCGACAACAAAAGGGCAGTGGGATAATGACTGTCAATTTTCGAGGCTATTTTGATGATGAAAAGAACTGTTTATTATGACTTGCAGTTTTATTTATATTTAGTTCAATACTCAATCATTTATTTGCATTCTACAATGTGTACTACGGTTGTGGTGGATTAATGTATACTAGCTCTTGCGCTCGGTTTCACCCGAATGGAGGTCGGAAATAATCCCATTGAACCGCACCGGGGTTAACAGTATACTATGTCCTCACAGAGTCATGGTCAACCTTTGTGCCTTTCAGTCGTTAAGGCGTGAAAAAGTAACAGCAGACAGAGGTGCTTTCGCATTTTTAATATAATATTATTGATTCTAAGGATACCTAACTCAGTATGTAAGCACTTACCAGAAACCAAAACTGACATCACAAACAACATCCCGAGACTAGACACATGTCACTCACTCACTAGACCTACCCAACCTGTGGGGTTATTACGTACCACACTAACAGTAGCAATGCCTTTAATTTTAACAGTTCAACAACATTCATTGCGTTATTTACGTTATTGAGCAAACAAATATTTCGAACATAAGAAGCAATGGATTAGCAGCATCCTTCAAAATGATTCAGATTGTGATTGATAGTGTGATACGCAATTCGTGTGCTGGGCCTGCGTCGTATGAAAAAAATTGCTGTTCCATACATTTTCACTGAGTAGGACTTTTTTATGAAACAGAAGATTTTTTTTTTTTTTGATCGAGGTCGGCCCAGAAAGCGGTGGCGAGATGACCTGGACGCGTACCGCGAGGGCTGGTTTGAAGTGGCGCGGGAAAGGAGTTCCTGGAAGGATTTGGGGGAGGCCTTTGCCCAGCAGTGAGACAGTACAGGCTAAACAAAAAAAAAAAAAAAACAACCAAATTTTCTACGCTAGTGTTTAAAATCATTGTATTCATGGTAAAGTTTGCGATTTGATGTCCCTGCCACCCTGTTTAATATTTTAAATGCGAAAGTAACTGCTGTCAGCTTACGGCGGTCGTTGAAAATTTTCTTTGATTCTACGGATTCCTAACTTGGTATTTAAACACTTAGTCAAAACCAAAACAGACACCACAAACAACATCCCAAGTCTAGACAAACGTCACTCACTCACTAGACACACGTCACTCACTCACTAGACACACGCTCGACAGCCCTATTAGGCCCGTCACGGCCGGCCGCTTTCACATGCATCTCACTGCTTCACCGATGCTTTTAAATCATTGGTGGGCTTGCAAAATGGACTGGGTATGAATAAATTAATTGTTGTACCTTAAATTGTAATTACTACCTTTAATTGTCCCAATGAAGGTTGAAAGCCGTTTCTCGTAAAGATAATGAATCTTTTGTTCACTTAATATTGGCTTAGGTCTCCAGACTAGGTTTCCTCATTAGGAAGATTGATTTATTACTAACATGAAACGGAAAAAGCCACAATGATGTTTACATAATACATACATAATCAGCCTATAATGTTACCACTGCTGGGACACAGGCCTCCTCTCAGTGAGAGGGAGTGGGCCGTAATGCTCGACGCGGGCCCAGTGCGGGTTGGCAGATGTCACATGTCTTCGAATTTTTGGTTTTAGGACATGCCGGTTTCCTCACGATGTTTTCCTTCACCGTACTGAGAGCAGTGGTGATGAAATAATTTACACAAAGTAAAGCACCTGTCTGGATTCGGACCTACGACCTACAACTCGTAAGTCGCGGCCGTTACCACTAGGCCACCACTGCTCTCAAACTCAATGATGTAAAACAGGACATTAAAGCGAAACTTTCAAATACAAAACTCACCACTACTACACTAGGAATAGTACTATAGAACTGCTTTCAGTTAGGACTTTGTACGGAAGAAGAACTATTCAGTTTGAGGGAGTGCAGCTATATAATAAGTAACAGAAAGAAATAAGAGATTTATCATAAGTAAACATTTTTTAAATAGGTTAAATTTGTATTTGGCTAACCAACAATAAGACATTAATACTCACTGTATGAACTAGGGTTGGATGACCATTTCTATATACCGAGACTCCTCTGTGCCTCGGAAAGCAAGTTAAACCGCTGTTCCCGGCATTCGTGGATCTTCGACAGTCATTACGGGTAGTCAGAAGCCCGATAGTCTGATAACCAGTCTTACCAAGGGGTATCGTATTACCCAGTAACTGGATTGTGGAGGTCCGATAGGCAGTCGCTTTATGTTGGTATTCAGCTGCATCCGATTAGGTTAGCCGACACCAGCATAGTTTGGGAAAAGGCTAGGTAGATGATAATTATGGTTTTGTTAAGTTTATTATATTTTCTTTTAGAGAAATCAATTTGTTAAAACCGAATCCTGCCTGCAGTAATCTGCTGCGGAGCCATAATCATGTTCACATCATACATACAGCCGTTTTCTGGTTTATTGAGGGTACTTAGGGCGAATTTCATAAATGTAACCGAAAGCGATCAGCACATCTAAACCACGTTCAAGAGCTGTCATCATTGTTTTGGAAAATTGACACTAATAGCTCTTAAACGTAGTTTAGATGAATATTGACACTGACAGCTCTTGACGCTATTTGCGATTTTGCGTTAAGTTACATAATACTTTGGTGAAATTGGCACTTAGACATTTCCGTTTCACTGTATTTTGAGAGCAGAGATACATGAGTTTTTACGTTGTTGTCTTTATTATGAAAGCTGTATATTCTAACAGACTCTCCTTCATCGAAAGCGCACAGCCAAAGTGTGGATTTCTCTGCCATCGTCTGTTTTCCCTTCCACATTTAACTCTGTGCCTTAAAAAGCAAGAGTGAACATCTTCTGGATAGGCGAATTCTACCTGTGAGGGAGCGCTTTGGGTATTGTCGGGCTTGTCCACAAATTTAAGGTCGCTCAGCGCACTGTGGAGCGGGCTATGCTCGGAGTTTCTTTGAAGGATAAAATCAGGAACGAAGTTATCCTGAACCGTCATAGCTTGCAGAGTAAGCAAACTGAAGTGGCATTGGGCTGGCCATGTTTGGATCCGATGGCCGGTGGAGCAGACATGTTCTGGAGTGGAGACCGCGTATCGGCAAGCATAGTGTTGGACGCTCCCCAGCTGTATGGACTGACAACCTCAAAAAAGTGGGTGGGACAGACAGGATGCAGAAGGCGGAGGACAGGGTGTTGTGGCGCAGCCTGGGAGAGACCTGGTAATCAAACCCAGGACCTCATGCTCAGGAGTAGCGGTTTCGACCAAAGAGGCAGTCAATAATATTATGCAGATGTTATTGGAAAAAATCAGGAGCCTACAGCGGTGACTTCCGTCAAATCCATACTTATTCATAGTAATATTATAAATTCAAAAGTAACTCTGTCTGTCTGTCTGTCTGTATGTTACCTTTTCACGCCTAAACTGCTGAACCGATTTACATGAAATTTGGTATAGAGATCGTGTGAGTCCCAGGAAAGGACATAGGATATTTTTTATCCCGATATTCCCACGGGATCGAGACTTATGAGGGTGAAACTGCGGGGTGCAGCTAGTAATATTATAAATGCGAAAATATGTCTGTCTGTCTGTTACCTCTTCATGCTTAAACCGCTGCACCGAATTAGATGAAATTTGGTATAGAGATAGTTTGAGTCCCGGGAAAGGACATTGGATAGTTTACACACAGGAAACTTATGCTGGTGAAACCGCGGGGCGCTGCTAGTACTCAATATTAACCCTTTTAACCCAAAAATCATTTCCTTCACATAATCAATAGATACAATACATCTTCCTCTCTCACCCTCAGTCATCACTCACGGTACGGTTAGCATAAAAACCGATCCTCAGTGACTAATGACAGTAGTTTCGGTGAACGCCCCGGGCAGCATAAATCAAGTGCTGCCGACGCTACCGGCGGGCTATCCGATACTAAATTAGTTTTAACTATATTGTAGTGGTTTAGGTGGTAAATTAATGTTGGTAGTTTTAAAAAGTGTAGTGAAGCAGTGATTTTTTAGACTACCGTTGTATGAAATACTACCAATTAACAATCATACTCTTAATGCGGAAGACGGAGGACAGGGTGTTGTGGCACAGCCTGGGAGAGGCCTATGTCCAGTAGTGGACTGCAATAGGCTAAGTTGACCAAACATAACATAACATCCCGCGTGATTTCCCAGGCTCAGTCAGGGGCCTATCCCTTCATTCCATTTATTTATTTATTTATATATACTTTATTGTACATCACAAAAATACAAAACATGAAAAAACAAAGATCAAACACTACAAAATATACAATGGGCGGCCTTATCGCTTTCTGTGATCTCCTGGATATAAAGTGATTTCCCTGGACATAAAATGGGGCTGTTGTTGGTGCAAATATTATGTATAACTCACTAAAACAGCTACACAGATATATATGTATCTAAAATTATAGACACATAAATACATGCATACTAAGTATATAATCAACGAAAATAAAAGAAGACTGTACATGACAGTTAGGACAACAAGATCACAACGACAAGTAGTGTTCCATTGTGCGCTTTCATAATTTCTAACGTCACGATATTATAGTCGTCTACGTCTACGTTCATAAAACGTAAGGAAATACGTGAATGTCGTTATCGTCGACGGAAACTTAAAAGCGTCCTTAAATATTTGCCTACATTTTACTTCCCTGCGGTGCCGTGACGTGGATGTCTAGAATAATATCGTCGCGTTTGAAAATATAAAAAAACCGATTGTGCTTATGACCACACGACTGAAGTGAAACTTCAAACGTATTTGGCTATGAGAGGAAGAGAGAAAGAAAATGTGTGCGCGCATTGCTTTTTCTTGCTTATATCCCCCACTCAACTCCCGTTCGCCTCGCCCGATCACACTTTTCGTAACACTTACGTCACGTGTTCACCAGCTTACTCCCCAAGTCAAGCGTGCGTAAAGAAGTTTCACTTCAAAAACGCACATTACACGAGACTCAAACATAACTGGAGAAGTGTGGGTGTACGATAGGAATACCTCAGCTAAACTACCAGTTAATAAAATAGAACTGACAGGGAAAAAAGTGCAGACGCCAGCACGTCAAGCTACTATAATCTGTCAAATTTCTTTAATAGATTTTCTACTTTATCGCTAAAGCAAAAGGCTTAAAGTTGATTGGGAAAATTTGACAGTTTCGGGTAGCTTGATGTGCTGGCGTCTGTACAAAGACGGTCGGGTAGTGAGGGCTTTAAGCAGAACTAAGTTAAACTCACGACTGACTTGAGAAAGAATATCGCTCTATGTTTGTTGCGCCACTTCTTCCCAGCGAAAGCACTAGGAAGTGGTGAAGGACGGGCGTTTTGGTGGACTGTCTTCTGTAATTTTGACTTTGGAAAAGTGCTGATTCGCAGCCTAGTTTGAATAAATGACTTTTGATTTTGATATGATCATACTGATGGTTCGCCACAGAAAAAAAAAGACGGGTTGCACTCCGGGAGTGCCGGCAGAAGTGAAAACTTGAATATTAACGTTGAAATAAATCAATTATTAATTTAATTAATATAACTCATTTTTTTCACTATTTCTGCGTCACTTTTTTCATTAATAGATGCACTTTGTTCAATTTCCATATTTTAAACACTTTATATAAACGAATTTTACGAATACACAGCAGTGTGGCTACTACACAGACGGTCGAGCCATCAGCTGTCCATCCATCCATCCATCCATCCATCCACTTCCACTTCGACTTCCACTTCGACTTCCACTTCGACTTCCATTTCGACTTCCACTTCGACTTCGACTTCCACTTTGACTTCCACTTCGACTTCCACTTCGACTTCCACTTCGACTTCCACTTCGACTTCCACTTCGACTTCCACTTCGACTTCCACTTCGACTTCCACTTCGACTTCCACTTCGACTTCGACTTCCACTTCCACTTCGACTTCCACTTCGACTTCTACTTCCACTTCCACTTCCACTTCCACTTCCATTTCCATCCATCCATCCATCCATCCATTGTGTCCGTGTGTCACTTCACTTCGGTTGGCGTCGCCGTAGAAAGAGGGGGGGGGGGGGAATCTCTCCTGACGGTCACGTGTCCTGACGCGAGTTTAACATTTTTTACCCACTACTAAAAGTGTGCAACGCCGCTAAAGAAGTTTACACTTCAAAAAACAATCATAGTTGTGAAAAATCTACAAAGACAACAGTTGAGGACCTAGTGGTCGCAAGCGCTACTGCTGATCATGAGTTCGAATCTCAGGTCGTTTGATGGTTGATGGCAATAGTCTCGCCCCCTATTACATGGGACTTAAATATAACTGGCGAAATGTGGGTACTTACTATAGGTACACCTCTGCCTAACCCTTCGTGAATAACAGGCGTGATATTACGTTACAACAACTCTGTTCCATCAGAAAATAACTGTTTTGACTCTGGTATTCGCATTGTTTCAACTACAGCTCCAAAAAAGCATCTACACCTCAAAACTCCCAACTCTAATACATAACCCGACCACGTAGAATGAGGCGGCGTTAGTATAGACGTCCAAATTGATGAGGTGCCACTAAATTCTGCCGGGTTATTGCCAAAGTTCCGAGTATGATGTCAGTTTCTTTGAAAAACTATCGCAGGGTGGTTCAAATGTTCGTTTTTGTGGGAATTCGAGGACTGTTGGAGAGACTTTATACTTTTACTGAGTTGGTTCTAGCTTAAAATATAAGTAATCAGTGTGCAATTTTCCTGCTGCAGCGAATGGCAGATACAGAAATGGAACTATAGCAGTGTTCATAAGATCAAGATCATTACATCACCACTTAATCAGTTTATCTACTTTAGTAAAATATTTTCTAAGTTAATTTTTGAGTGACCATTTATAACAAAAAGGTACTAATAAGTTTTTGGTTGCATTGAAATTTGAACTTTGTTAAGTATTGCGTTCAGTTTGTTTTTCTATAACTTGACAATTATCTCAAATTCTTAATTCAAATATAGTAATGTTTGATCATCTTTGTATCTTTATGATGGGCTTGTACTGCAAGGAAAAGGCCTAAATCTTGTAGGTACAGAGAAGGAATTTGAATTGATCACAAGGCTTGCTCAATGCAAGCTGGCGATTTTTTGGATCATTCAAATAGAAAGAAAGAAAAAGTATTTATTGTGACTCGTACAGGAAGATCACAAACTAAACTAAACACAGTAAAAAATAAAAAACCGGCCAAGTGCGAGTCGGACTCGCCCATGAAGGGTACCGTAGCAGCAAGTAACATAATATAAAAGTTCTTGTAGTTCGTTGTAACTTTGTGAAAGGTAAATTGCGGTTTTCGATTTATGACGTATTAAAAAAAAAACTACTTACTAGATCTCGTTCAAACCAATTTTCGGTGGAAGTTTACATGGTAATGTACATTATATATATTTTTTTAATTTTATCATTCTCTTATTTTAGAAGTTAGAGGGGGGGGGACACACATTTTACCACTTTGGAAGTGTCTCTCGCGCAAACTATTCAGTTCAGAAAAAAATGATATTAGAAACCTCAATATCATTTTTGAAGACCTATCCATAGATACCCCACACGTACAGGTTTGATGAAAAAAAATTTTTGGAGTTTCAGTTGTAAGTATGGGGAACCCCAAAATTTATTGTTTTTTTCTATTTTTGTGTGAAAATCTTACTGCGGTTCACAGAATACATCTACTTACCAAGTTTCAACAGTATAGTTCTTATAGTTTCGGAAAAAAGTGGCTGTGACATACGGACGGACGGACAGACAGACTGACAGACAGACAGACAGACAGACAGACAGACAGACAGACAGACATGACGAATCCATAAGGGTTCCGTTTTTTGCCATTTGGCTACGGAACCCTAAAAACCAAGTTATATAAAACAAAAAAGTAACAAAAAGAAAAATGAGACAGAAACTCCTATACGAGGCCAAAAGGCTCCTATCTCAGCATGATGCTGCGACATTAAAAAAAAAAAAAAATCTTTGTGTTAATTGCGTAGTAAACTAATGCACATTTTAACAATTCCAGAAAGATTTTTGCACCAATTAGATAGGTTCTTGAAAAATATATATTCTATCAAAATCAAATTAATTTAAACGTAATTTAAACAGACAAGAATAATTCTTGGTTTTTCAAGAATTAATTTCTTTGTCAATATAAATCAAATCTTGCTGGCTGTTTAATACATAAAAGTTGTAGCGTAGCCGAGATGAATGGCAAAGATGGATAACAAAAAAAGTTACGCCTGCGCCTGACAAAAATTTAAGCCTAAATAAACACAAGAAGAGCCCTCGGTAATAACCGTCCTGCCCCTCTGTCATCTGCACTCAGTCTGAAATCTAGCCGTCCAATTCGCAGCCGCCTCTAATTCGCACTGAAATAAAAAAGTCCCCCCCTTCCCTCCGCCTAATTGCATTATTTAATTTCTAGACTAATTTTATTTCTCTTTTTCCTCAACTGCTGCTATCAGTGGTTCTCGACGTCGACTCAGTTTTGGGTCGTATTTATGAAACGAAAATTGTCGCACTATGTGTGGATTCCTGGCAAAAGAGATTGGCACGATTATAGAGACGAAAGACAACCTCAAGCATCGCCAAAGGGACTGGTTAAATGCTATCAGCAGCTAATGGATCCTCATGACCTTCATCAGGGTGACGGTTACCATGGATCTCCTGCAATTCTTTTCGTTTCTGATACGATCACGCAAGGTAACCCTTGTGTAATCATTTACAAATGGTGCCCGGCTATCAGTAACAAAATCGAAATAAATTCGAGTTGTAATAGTAGTCAGCTGACCAGACAACTGTCCACGAGGGGTAACAACGAGGGACTGAGCTAACGCAATTACTCCGACCATTACTGATGATACGTAGCTTTCGTTTTCAGTTAGCACGTGAGGGGGGAGCAGATTTACAAGCTTATCAGAACGTATGTAGTCTGCTGATATTTGTCGAGAGGATATAAAGTTCATTTTCTGATGAAAATATTTGCAAAGCCGCAAGGCAAAGTGGCTGATTGGCCGAGGTATGCTTACCATGCTCTTTGAACACACTACTTACTTTTACACATTGACATTGCTGAATATTATATTCAAAATGACATGAATATTTACTTTGAAAAGTGATACATTACTTACTTTAAAATACCTATTTCAAAAGATCATTTCAGACACGGATCTAATGGTTCTCAATGTCTGGCCTTATAGACTTTGACCCTTGAGTTTGTTTCGCCATTTCTTCCCAGGGGTAGTCAGATAGGAAATGTCCATTCCTTCTAGCTTATATATTTGTTTATAATATGACGTGTAAAAGTGATTCCTGTATCCTACTCGTATTTAAAGAATAAACAATTTCACTTCATTTAATTTCCACTGCGTTTGTAGAAAGTAGTAGGTCCTTGTCAAAGAGTTCTTTTTAAGAAGTATTGTTATCATTACCATTTCATCTATCGGGAAAATTCGGTAAGAAGGATGTAGTTGCCGTTGACTTTCAAACTTTTTTTTTGTATTTTAATTTTTTACTACGAAGATTGTCTTAAAACTTGTCACTCATGTAGGACGAATTTATAATATTTAATTTTTTTATCTTTAATTTGTATTTCATGTTATTTTAGATCGAAATGTAGTACCTACATATCGACACAATGTAAAAAATATTAATGAAATAAATGAATAAATAAAGGTTTTCTGAAGGTTAGAAACTATCGACATTTTTCTGGATCTTCAGCTATCACTAATCCAAAATAAATCACCATTATCATCATCATTTCAACTCGGAATCACCCACTGCTAGGCATAGGCCTCTCCCAAGCTGTGTCACAACACCCTGTCCTCCGCTTTGCGCATCCAGTCCATCCCAGCCACTTTCTTTAGGTCGTCCGTCCATCTAGCTGGGGGGCGTCCCACACTACGCTTGCCGACACGCGGTCTCCACTCCAGGACTCGTCTGCTCCACCGGCCATCGGTTCTTCGACAAACATGGCCAGCCCACTGTCACTTCAGTTTGCTTACTCTGCAAGCTACGTCGGTAACTCCGGTTCTTTTCCGGACAATTTCATTCCTACCTTTAAATTCTTACCTCCTTACTAATAAACGTTATATAGCGTCTGTATAGTTACACAACGCTTTGTCTTCTTCTTTCGAAAATCAAATTACTGACGACTGAAAGAGAGAAATCGGCGTGTAACTATACACCTGATATATATTAATACGTTTATTAGTAAGGAGATTAGAAAACAAATATCTTTGAATATCAGATTCGAACCATTCTATTTCAAGAAAGGGACGGACGAATTCATTACAGAACCTACCACAAAAACGTAGGCACCTAATAGAAAATACCCGAAATATTCAAATAAAAGGGTACGTAAGTAAGTACAAATTGAGTTCTCTCACAAGTGTAGCGGCAAAAGATTGATGTCCATAATCTAGAGCCGGTTGAATTACTAACTCATTAGTGTCAAACACAGAGCGGCTACTTTTGCCTGGAATTATATTGAGATTATGAATGAATTTATTTGGTATGTGCGTCCTTAGTTATAATGATACAATACACAAACAAGAGTCTTGTTTTGTTATTCTTAGTTTAAGTATTTCGTTCATATAATTAACTAGCTTCTGCCCGCGACTTCGTTCGCGTGAAATTTCTTATTCCCTCGACCCATCTCGTCGTATTGCATCACTTGCCCGCGTCTCCTGCTCTATCACTTCGTTTCCCCATAGCGCTTTTGCTCGGCTCCTAAGGGTCATAGCGTGACGTTAAATAGCCTATAGCCTTCCTCAAGAATTGGGCTATCAAATGCAAGAAGAATTTTTCAAATCCGACTGGTAGTTCCAGAGATTACCCCATACATACAAACTTACAAACAAATTTTTACCTCTTTATAATATTAGTATAGATTTTGCGCTGATACCACCAGTTTGTAAACATAATCACATTCGCCATCGTAACAAGTATGTATTTACAGAATTATAATCATTAAAATTATCAATACAACTATCTAAAGTCATATAACCCTATTAAATGATTATTTTCAAATATCAATGAATAGGGTTTAAATCAATAGGGGATTTTAATTATTATAATTCTGTAAATACATACATGTTATGGTCGCGAATCATATTTTCTTCAACATTTGTCTGTCACTGACATGCAAATTGCAAAAAACGTAAAAAAAATATAAGTTTCGCGGGTGCTTCACCCTTAATAAATATTTGAATCATTTTGAGAACGCCTCCCAAAATAGTTTAGATTCAAAGGTAGTAATTTCAACATGTCGTTGTACAGATAATGACACACATTAGATAGGCAGATATATAGCAGCTAATCAAGAATAGTCGAATAGTTCGATGTTAAAGGACATGATAAATCAGTAATAAGTAGCCTGTGAATACATGATTGATTCACACAAAGAACACAGTCATTACACATTAACATCAATCACATATCGACATTACCCACCTCACTAGTTTCAATATTAAAATGCTTATCGAATCGAGAGCGCAACACAAACAGCACTATTAATTTCGAACAAAAGTCACAAATTACAGATTCGGCCAAACGTAAGTATACAGCAAAGTATTCGAATTAAACGATATATAATTCAATTGTTAATTAAAAACTGGGAACGCGACGTTGCACCAAAAATGCTTAATTGGAAACTATTGTGTTTTAATGTGTATCGTAGGATGTAATTTGTAAATAATTGAGGAGGTACCTACGTGTGCTGTTATTATGGCCGGCAGTGTACTGACGGATTTATTTTGATTGAGTTGTTCGTTCAGCTGAATGAATGAGATATGCATCAGATTCTTTATTAACTTCCCGTTTTTACCCGACTGCGCGACGCAAAGGAGTGGTAATGTGTTTATCAGCCTATGTATGTATGTATGTAAGTATGTATGTATGTATGTATGTTCCTTTGAAGCACTATACAGACCAAACGCCTGGGCCGATTTTTATGATTCACGCGTCAATCGATTCCTCTTAGTCCGGCGAGTGTCACTAAAGACATGACGTTAGTGAAAATTCAATATGGCGACTACTAGACGCCATATTGTGAAAATGAAAAAAATGAAAGTCAAGACACTATGTCAAGTGGGGTATCGTTGGATAGGTCTTTCAAAAATATCAGTGGTTTGGGAAGACCGTTTTTTGATTAAGTAAACCGTTCGTGACTTATCAAGCTTTAAATTACCAATTTTCGTTAGAATCAAGTGTGTCCCCCCTCTACCAACTAAACGCGGCAGTAGTACCTATAGATTACGAAGTTTAAAGGGAAACTATCACACTTAAGTGGGATTTACAACTCATAACTAAAAAGAATAAAATAAAAAAATTAAATTAAAAAAATCAAAAAACCCGACTGCGGTAAAAAACTTAAGTTAAAAAAAACTGAAAAGCTAAAAACAAGCCCATTTTAAATTAAATAAAAGTTGGAAGCAGGCGGGACCCATACCATTTTTCTATTTTCAAACCCAATGGGTCGCGCCTGCTTCCAACTTTTATTTAATTTAAAATGGGCTTGTTTTTAGCTTTTCAGTTTTTTTTAACTTAAGTTTTTTACCGCAGTCGGGTTTTTTGATTTTTTTAATTTAATTTTTTTGTTGATGTTTCCACTGCTTTTTTTTTCATACAAAATTCACAGATTCCATTCAGTGAAGCGTTAGCGTTTACTCGTATGTAGTGTATATTGTAATACACAGTTATGTTATTCTGAATTCGAACCTCATTAATCTAAATAACAGGTAAAAAAAGGTTTTCTTCTCACTAGAGAAAGTTACAAGCTTTGTTGCCATTTAAAAAATAAGTCGGACAGCTGAACAGATTTCTACAAATAATTCAAATTCTATCTTGATAGGAACATGAAAGCCTTCGCAGAAAAAAAAACGAATGCACCCTTATTATTCCTTTCAAAATATTCCTAAACTTGAACAAATCTATTTACCTACTTAACATAACAAAAACAAGTTAAATCATAAATAACAAATGGCGGAACTCCGAATTCTTTCGAGCAAAATCCTTATATTTCATTATTCTACACATGACCGTCTATCCTAAGGGTACAAACTTGGACCCTCGTCAGTTTACGTCAAACTACAGATATTTGACTACGGGGCCCGGAAATATTGGTTGCTAACGCACTCTGGTACTGCTAAGGAATTTTCAAGTACCCAAATTCGATTCAAGAGGATAAAACGTAAGATTCTCAGAAAATAGTGGATACCATATAAGAAATTGTGCAGGGTATTTGGGCTTGTGACCAGGAGAAATGAGGAAAATTTCGTGTGGAAAGTTATGAATATGAATGGTTATAACAATGGAGAAATTACAATGAAATGGTGAACGGACGGTCTGAAACAAGTTAATCGTCTAAAAGTGCGGTTGATTTGACGATTGTTAGAAATGTTTGCATGAAAAAGACATGTTATATGCATCATCGAACCCAAAAACTTAAACTGAGGTAAAGACAAACCAGTTGCCGTATGAAAAGCTGTTATCAACAGAGTATAATGATGACCGCTTTCCATTCAGTAACTGGCTCTTGCCTTTGCTTTTGCGGTAAGGGAACGAACATACAATGAAATGTAATGACGCGTCACACACGTCTCGCACAACGTTACTTTTTGTGTGTAATGTTTGTGTGTATGTAATGTGTGTAAGTGAATCGGAAATGAAGAGATCCGCAGGAGAACCAAGGTAACCGACATAGCCCGAAGAATTGCCAAACTTAAGTGGCAGTGGACAGGGCACATTGCTCGCAGAACAGATGGCCGATGGGGCTGAAAGGTATGGAGTGACGACTGCGTAACGGAAGACGTAGCATTGGAAGGCCTCCCACAAGGTGGACCAACGACCTTGTGAACAGGAACTCGTTGGATGCGAGAAGCACAAAACCGGTCGATGTAAAGGTGCTTGGGGGAGGCCTATGTCCAGCAGTGGACGTCTTTCGGCTGAAATGATGATGATGATGATGAATGTGTGTGTAATTTGGACATAAAATTCCTATTACTATTAACGTTTCGCAATCTGTCGTTTGTTGTTTGAATAGATTTTTAGTAAATATCTTATTAGTACAGCCAACTAAACATCATGGGGCTACAATTTGATATAGACGCGTACAGTTAGGGCGGTGTTTGTACTTGAGGTACGGTTAACTGTACGTACAGAGGGGTAATTACGTAACACACTAACAGTAGGAATGGCTTTAATTTTGACAGTTCAATAACATTCATTGCGTTACTTACGTTATTGAGCCGACAATTGTTTCTAACATACGAAGCAATGGATTAGCAATATCCTTCAAAATAATTCAGATTGTGATTGATAGTTTGTTAAGGAATCAGGACGCAGATGCGCAAACAAACATTCATCATAACCCCAACAGTAATTTCAAAACTTCTGGGCAGAGAAACTAAAATCAATGTGTTTTGAACTCCGAACCAAACATCAATAGTCTGACGTAATGACAAGGGTAGCGGGTTTGGAAGTCTGCCTTTAAGAAACAAACGGTCATCTTCCTTTCATATCGTATCGCAACGTCTGTCTGTTTGTCTGTCTGTCTGTTGATGCAGGTTTATATCCCGAGATTGACTTTTTATACCTTATATTACGAGATTCAGTACCGCGTAAACCGACGAAAAATTTCAATTCGAACTTTCATAATATACATCCTAAACAACAAAACAAACAATGCAGGAGAGTCCAGGATCTTGTAATGAATCCATCGTAACAGGTTGCACGTCAAAGTCCCTGTCACCTTGGCATACATCTAATAAGTAAGTTAAGTTTTAACCTACCCCACAATTATCCGCGCCATCCTGTCAAACTATTACGTCCCCCATTCCGCAAAACTGTTTCAGGATCCAATTCCCCCATCCCCAGAATTTGCAGGCTTCTTAATAATTGCGATGAATCAATAGATATTTTTTCCACATCACTTCAAAAATTCAAGCGCCAAGTCCATAAAAAGTAACCAACACAATTAACTGTTTTTTTAACTGCTTTTTTATCTTTCTTCATTTAATTGTTATTATTTTTTCCTTGTCCTGTTTTATAAAATTAATCATTAGTGTTGTAAGCGTTATTTCTGCACAATTATTGCAATTTTATTTATATTATAACTTTGTTTTTGCATGCTGTGTCTATCGCATCATATTGTACACTATGCTTGTATATTGCATGTATTTTAAGGATAAACAGTGTAACAATTGTAGATAGGCCAATAAATAAATAAATAAATAAATTACCGGATAGGTTTTAGTGAGTCATTGAAGTAATTGTCTATACCCGGGGCATAACTAGTGGTACCTACAAGTGAAACCTTTCGGGATAAAAGTCATACTGTACTGCCTTGTTAGTCTATCGGGCGCAAGAACTACTGCTGAGCATAAGGTCATGGGTTCGATTCCCGGGTCGGGCAAAGTGTTTAGGGGTTTTTCCAACTTTAATTTCTCAGGAACAGTCCGGAGTCTGGATTTGTGCCCAGTTGATGGTAATGAGCTCGCCCTCTATTGTATGGGACTTAAACATAACTGGATAAATGTAGGTGTAGTATAGGTGCACCTCCGCCTTAGCCTTGGGAGAATACAAGTGCGATGATATGTTTTCTATACAAATATTATAAAGAGGTAACATTTGTTTGTAAGTTTGTATGTAGGGGGTAATCTCTGGAACTACCAGTCGTATTTGAAAAATTCTTCTTGCATTTGATAGCCCAATTCTTGAGGAAGGCTATAGGTTATTTAACATCACGCTATGACCCTTAGGAGACGAGCGAAAACAAAAAAAGTCAAAAAGAACGTTAAGTGATAGCGCGGGCGGGTGATGCGATACGACGCGGTGGCTCGGGGGAAACAAGAAGTTTCACGTGAACGAAGTCGCGGGCTGAAGCTAGTATGTTATAAAGTTACTAGCTGCGTCCCGCGGTTTCACCCGCATAAGTCTCGATCCCAAGGGAATATCTGGATAAAAAGTATCCTATGTCTTTTCCTGGGACTCAAACTGTCTCTATGATAAATTTCATCTAAGTCGGTTCAGCGGTTTAGGCGTGAAAAGGTAACATACAGACAGACAGAGTAACTTTCGAATTTATAATATTAGTATGAATAGCGTGCCCTTACTAAAGTCTAAAGTCAAGTCATTCAGCTGCAGATAATTGACTCTTAAACTAACCTCATAATTAACGAAAGCCAGCCTACATCAACTCTATTCATGTAAATTATTTGTAGTTGCGTAGGTAATCAAAAGTTACTCGTACTGTCTGGCAAACGGCCTGAGGCGATAATCTATACCAATACTATCCTGTAGGTAAGCGACAAAGTTGTAATTACATTCGACTATTATTAATTATGTTTGACTGGATATAATTTGTAGGATTAGTGACAGGCTCTTTGTATGGGTTTGTCTGGGGAATTACTATCACAGTAACTATTTCTGTTTCTAATCACCATAGCTAGTTACGCTATGATCAGATCTGTAATAATATAAGTTTTGTCTGATTGTAGGATACCTCGTTTTGCGCTAAAGACATACTACCCATATCTATACACTAGTTTCGGTCCACGTGTTTCTTGTCGACGTAAAACAAACTTGGTTGAACTCATTTTTGTTAAAAAAAAAACACAAAACGTCAACTTTCTTTTCAACAGCCAAATGACACAACACAATTTAAGACAACATCTTTACAAATCCTGACCGAATTTCACGGGCGATCCGTTGCCCAAAAATGGCCAAACTAAACTAATTTATCACAAGCATTGTACAAACGAAGAAAAACCTTCATTTTGTGAAGTTATTGGTGATTTTTGTATGATTTATGCGTCCCCACTGAGCACCTTTGTTATTACTTGTACAATGAATGGAAGATGGAGAAGTCTAGCGAAGTTCCACACGAGTTTGGCTCCAACTTTATTTTGTATTGTATCGTATTGGGAAAGTAATGATTTAGTAGTTTCGAGCTTTTCCCTTGACGGGGTGGGCAGGGGTTTACCTTTTTGGATGTGGGTCTCGAGGTTGCAAGCGTTTTGAGTCATGAGGTATTAAATTCTGGGCTGATACCAAGATCTTTTGCAACAAATATCTTAGAATAATATTTATCTCTGCATCTATCAATACTGTTTGTCTCTGCATCACCCAATGATTGACTGGTAGAAAATGCCTATGCCATTAAGTCTGCCTCTGTACATTTATGTGCTTGAAGTATTAAATAAATAAATATGTTTTTGTATAGGTACAGGACTGAGCAAAATGTCGTGAGGAAAGTTATAAGTATGAATGTGGATGGCTAGAAGAGTCGGTAAAGACTAAAGAAACGATAGATGGACCGTGTAAAAGATGATATGGCTAGAAAGGGGGAGACTACCGAGATGATGTCTATATAAGAAGAATATATCTATGGAAGAAGAAGACATGTTGCGCCTACCCCAAATAAATTGAGATATGGGGAAGGGAATGAAGAATCCTCAGAATTTTTTGTAGATTATAAAAAACAGTATATCATATATGATTCTGGTGGAAAACCAAATGGTCACCGCCATACGGTCCCACTGGCAACACCGAGGTGTTTTTGGATCTGTTGCCAAACTAACACACAAGAAGAAAAGTGTCATTAAATTACACTATTATTGTCATATTAGGTTTGTGTCGACAGGCACAATTTTTTGGCTGTTATGACGTAGCAGTGGAAAAGTCAAAGTCAAAGCATTTATTTCAAATAGGCACATAAAAGGCACTTTTGAACGTCAAAATAAAAGGCACTTTTGAACGTCAAAGGAAGGCCTCCCTCCCACAAAGAGAACCGATGACCTTGTGGAGGCCGCAGGAATTCGCTGGATGCGGGAAGCACAGAACCGGTCGAAGTAGCGGTACTTGGAGGAGGCCTATGTCCAGAAGTGGACTTATAGTCCTTCGACTGAAATGATGATGATGTTAACATACTTTAAATGGAACACAGCGATGTTATTCGGAGGCAGTAAAAAGAATACCTAGTGGTAAAACTTCCTTGGATGATCTCCTTCACAAAGAGCTCTCCTAGTACTACAAAATGTCATACATTGTCATAATAAATCATAAGTGCTGTACTCTAGTTATTGCACGGCCATAATGTCCCACTACCAGGACATAAGGAGTCCAAGAAGCTATACTTAGCTTTGACATTGCAGATTCTATCATTTATTTTAAAAACTGTTATACCGCTTTTATTAACATTGAAAGGTCAGGAATTGTAAAACTGTTAGTTACAACTCAACTTTTTAAATAAAAATGAACTAAGATTTCTTTTCATTATAATTTTTAGAACAGTTTGCTGTTTTTAAATAGACGTCATTCCGTTTCATAGACGCAGTTTTTCACAAAGAATGTTTTCGAAAGAAAAAGCCTACCTACAAAAGAAATGTGCTTTTTTCAGTCAACTTTTACGAAATACCGTTCCGAAACTCTCCTCGTTTATATGAAAACTTGATCGGTTGTTCAACGTTTTTCAGTTCACTTCAAAACTATGGAATTAGTACCTGAAACGATAAAAATACAGTTTAATTTCTTCTTTAATTTCTAAAGCTTAAAGTTCAAATTCGAGTGGTACACAACTGAACATTAAAAACTAGATGAAGAATTGACATTCGAATTTCGGATTTAATTCTAGTAGAGCCGAATGGCGCACACACGGATTAGGACTGACAAGCCAAAACATACTCTATTCTTTCCAGTTATAGTTAGAATTGCTTTGTTATAAACTATACTCAGTAAATCATTATCAGGGAGGGCCAATTAACTGTTACTAATGGTTCTTGACACGCTAATATTCAATTAAAACCTCTTTTATGCCTATTCGAGTCGTACTTGTCATAGAAATTGATGCCTTATCACGTGGGCTTAAGATTTACAATCGATGTTTGGAGATTAATAGTTTTAATTTTTTGTGGCAATAATCTGGTTTGTTTGGGGAAAAATATTGTGGGTTTGCCGCGATTTTGTGAAGAAAAATATAATTAAATGGAGGGAAAAGAAACTTGATTGGCACCTTCTATGAAAAACACGATTCTGTTCCGGGAAACTCCGAGTGAAAAATGGATTTCTGTTTTCCAAGAAAAGTAATTTAAATAAAGCTTACTTAGATTTTATGATTATATGCTTTACTACGCCTTAATATCAGTATTTTACACGAAGCGGCTGCCACTTGAATCAAATAATGTATTTATCTTATACTCACTTAGAAATACCGATTTTTTTTGTCTCCGCTGGTGTCATTATTATTAAAGTGAAAACTTCTTTATACGTGTTGAGCATTTTTTTAAATGGGAAAAAAAATCAATGAATTCGCGCCACTGTTACCGTAAGCGACCCCGCTTCGGTTGACGACTTATCGATGTGCAAGAAAACAACAGCGTGCGCCGACCACTTATAAAAGGCTTTTTTTATTTTTATCCATACTTATCTCTATATATAAAAAAATGAAACCCGTTTTCCGTTGTCACGACATAACATGAAAACGGCTGGACCGATTTCGATGAAATTTGGTATAGAGATAGTTTGAGTCCCGGGAAAGGACATAGGATAGTTTTTATCCCGATATTCCCACGGGATCGACATTTACACGGGTGAAACCGCGGGGCGCAGCTAGTAATATTATAAATTCGAAAGTAACTCTGTCTGTCTGTCTGTCTGTATGTTACCTACCTTTTCACGCCTAAACCACTGCTCGGATTTAGATGAAATTTGGCAGAGAGATAGATCGCATCCCGGGAAAGGACATAGGATAGTTGTTATCCCAGAAACCATTCTTTAAGGGGGTGAAAAGGGAAAGGAAAGGAAAGTTTGTATGGGGAATCAATAACCGCTGAACCGATTTAGATGAAATTTGGTATAGAGATAGTTTGAGTTGTAGGGAAGGGTATAGAATAGGTTTTATCCCCTAAATTATCCCTTAAGGGTGTAAAAAGGGGGGTGGAGATTTGAAAAGGGAATGAATAAAAAAGGACTATAATACTTTTATCGCGGGTGAAACTGCGGGGCACAGCTAGTTCTTTATAAGGGCAGGATGATGATGATTACAAACAACTTCCCATCAGGTCGGCGATATAATTAGTTACCTACTTAACACATTTATAAATGGTTTTATAGTCTTACATAATCCTGGCCTACATTACGCTTTAGCTCACTTCATGCAAAAACACCACCTTTTTAATACAAGGCCCTAACAACCTCTGACAACTTCTATCCGAGCTGATAAATGACTCCGAACAAACACCTGCCAATCAAATACTGACCTTATCTCGCTGAGAATAGATCTACTATTCGTTTGAGAAGGTAAATGTGTTTGAAGTGCCCTGATTTGGATTCTATGTCTTTAGAAGTAAATCTCAATTTTGAGTAACGGTGATCTTTTTAAATTGTTTCTGGGAGAATGAGACTTAGCTTAAGACAATAAGGTTGGTTTTTGCGTGTGTGATGAAGCTTATTGGGATAAAATAGAACGCAGTTGACACCAGATAATTTATATTAGAGGGTACATCGAGTTTTTTCAGTTCGTTAAATACCTACAAGAATTGGCTGAAGTTCACATGGGGATACCTTTTTCGGCCATTTTCTATTAAGCCTCGCAAGCTGAAGGTTTTATGGGATAATTGGATTAAGTTTATTAAGATATTCCCAAGGTTTCAGGTCATGGATCTTTGTTCAATCAATGATAAAGTAACGGTTATGATTATTGATATTACTTCATTATATAGGACTGTTGAGGGTAGATTAAGTTTTACTGAGAATAAAGGACTGGATAAATAGTAGTATTCTGAAATTGAGTCATAATTTGAAGAAGCCTAGTGATCTCTTAATAAGCCATTATAACTGAAGTGTCAATTATCTTTTTATTTTTATGTGAATTGTTTTGCAATGAGGCTCACGGTCCAATCTATACTTACTAATAATAATCTATATCTATATATATAAAAATGAAACCCGTTTTCCGTTGTCACGACATAACATGAAAACGGCTGGACCGATTTCGATGAAATTTGGTATAGAGATGGTTTGAGTCCCGGGAAAGGACATAGGATAGTTTTTATCCCGATATTCCCACGGGATCGACATTTACGCGGGTGAAACCGCGGGGCGCAGCTAGTCTATATACAGGGTGAATTTTTCAAGTGGGCGTGGATGGCCAAATCCGAAACTATGAGGAATAGCGAAAAGTACTCAAAGGAGTCGCGGGCTCGATTTTGATGAAAACTAAAACTGCATCATTGGATTTTTGAAAAATCAATATTTCTGGCCATGAATCGAACCTGTTGATTTTGAAAAAAAAAAACACACGCTGTATTATTACACCATTCGATAGTGTCGCTAATAAGGATCAAATTCTGGGAAGTAATGACATACGGCAAACTTAAGGGTTCAGTTTTTAGGTACGGAACCCTAAAAAGACAGAAAGATCGCTAAATGAAGTGACAGCGTGGGCAAGTGATGCGATGTACTTGGTGGGACGGGGGAACAAGAAATTTCACGCGGGTGAAGTCGCGGGCAGAAGCAAGTAGGTAATAATACTGATTTACGACGTTTAGCCCTAAAAATAAATATGTTGGTAATTATAATACTTCCTGTTATAGCCGAATCCCTGTCATGAAACGCCCAACCACTACCAAAACCATGAAATTAAAACTTTTCATATCAAAAATATGTCGTCATTAAAATTCCAGCTTACACCATAAAAATATATCTCATAGCATATTCAGGGCGTTAATTGTAGAGGAAATTACGGCGTAATACCAATAAATTAAATGAAATCCGGCCGTTCACCGCGACACACTGTAGTTATAGGTGATTGTGAGTAAGGCTACTGTCACACTGACGATTACATTTTACATAAACTTAATTGATGGAGGAATTTGGCATGGTTGTAGAAACAATTAGCATTAAGGGAAAATTAGCTGCGCCCCGCGGTTTCACCCGCATAAGTTTGGATCCCATGGGAATATCGAGATAAAAAGAAGCCTATATGTTAATCCAGAGTGTCAGCTATCACCATACAAAATTTTTTCAAAATTGGTCCAGCTGTTTGAGCGTGAAGAAGTAACAAACATATAAACACATACACTCACAAACTTTCGCCTTTATAATATTAGTGTGATTGAGGAATTACTTTTATTTTTTTTACGTAATCGTGAAGATATTGATGAAGGAATTTGGCGTTTGTTTATGGGAACAAGGTATGAGTTGAGTGAGACTCGCATAGACCAGGGAAGCAGGGCACAACAGAGAGAAGGTACAGTTACTCAGCTGTGGGTGAGACGAGATTGTGAATGATGATGATGAATAGGAACAAGTCATGACTGTAAGAAAAATGGAAGAATCGGTAATCATGGCTAAAAGGACAAGTTAGTTTTATTAGGAGAGTAGATAAATCTTTCTTATTGAGAGAATGGAAGAATGAATCATACTAAAGGAACTAAAGAACTGTTTATAGAGAGAGTGAAGGGTTTCGAAATTCACGGATGGCATTATTGGTCATGTATGGAGAGAAAAAGAATCTGTCATACATAATGAACAATGTCATTTTGAATTAGTATCGCTGGGTGTAGGGGAAAACAAGTTTTATTGAGAGAGTGGAGAAATAAGTTCTTTTGGGGGATTTTTACAATGAATCTTAGAGAGAATGGATGAAATGAGCATATTGAGCAAATTGAGGAACCATTAATCTTGGGAGAGAGGATGAATCAAGCATTTTTCTTTTAACTTCGTTATTAAAGGATTCCTTTCACTAAAAATAATGAACTCCAACTCACACCTCATCGCTCTGTTAATAAAAACAAAAAAAAAAATGTCCTCCACATTACAGCCATCACTCTGTTCCCAACCTTAACCAACATTACTGATTGCAATGCGGCGAATACATCACAGTTTGATAGGAATCCGTTTTGTGGCCGCTTTGGAACGCAGTTATTAATATTGTGTGTGTGCAACGGTAATGTTTAGCCATGTCAAAGTGATTTAGGATTGTAAACTCTAGTATTGATTTAGCGCCGCCCTCGTAATCGCTGTTTATGTTTGTGTAGTGTTTATATTGACTGACCTGCGTAGTTCCGCGGTGGGGCCCGTGGCTACGTGATAACAGCCACACAGGTCGACATAAGATTAAAACGCGGTCAGTTCGTGGATGGGTGACCATACATTATATAGCGAGATCCCTTTGTGCCTCGGAAAGCACGTTAAGCCATTGGTCCCGGCTGTCATTCGCAGATCTTTGACAGCTGTTACGGTTGACAGAAGCTCAAAAGTCTGACAACCATGTCTTAAAAGGTGTATCGTGTTATCCAGTAACTAGGTTGTCGAGGTCAGATAGGCGGTCGCTCCATGTAAAACACTGGTCAACTGCATGCGGTTAGACTGGAAGCCGACCTTAACATAGTTGGGAAAAGGCTAGGCAGCCAAATGCATAGTTCTGCGAAATTACGAGTATCTCAACTGCGTTACGAATCGATTGCACTTAAACGGAGTTATTTACAACTGTCCAAGCATACACTGGACTGGGAATTTGGTCTCACAGAAGTCCGACATCAGTCTTCGTTTTCCCTAAGACGAAAAGATAATAAAATTCATGATAAATGTCTCTTGATTACACTTTCATAAGTAAATAATGAGTATTTGTCTTCTTTAATACAAAAAGACCACTGTATCTCACAATTGTGTCACCAAGAAAACTAAATAAATTAGTCACTGTTTGTCTACCATAACGCTGTGTTAGAATGTGTGTACGTTAACCTAATTTCCTTAACCTTTTGCGTCCAAAAATCTTTCCGCATTTTCCTTAATTCCCTTCACACATCATATCAACCTAATTTACCCCCGTTCGCCCCAAACTCGTCCCTTATTTGTCCTGTTTCGATCCCAAACGTACAAACCCGAAAAATTGCAGCAGCATAACTGACAACAGAATTGAGCAGTTCCAAAGTTGAAATAATAAGAAATTAACCAGCAAATTGCTCCGGGCAAGGAAACGGCATTTACTAAGACAACTTTAAATTTACACCCACTTGAACCTCTATTACAAGTGTTTATAGAGTTCATGTTTGCTTGGTTGGAACGTAAGTAGTATCTTGGCAACTCGCTACTAACCTATTTTGGAGGCGAAACAGTACAATTTTAAAAGGTTAATTGTTCAAAAATGTTTGCCAAATGTGAAAAGTTGTGGCGGAGGCGAATAGCGGGGTGATGTAAAGTTTGTTTTAATTCGGCTCAAATAGGAACATGCAATTAACAATAAGAACACGCTAGCTATTTACCAGATGGTCGACTCTGCAAAGTTTCGTCAACTTAAAATAAACCAGTTTGGGAAACCGCGGTTGTGGTAAAGGTTTGTCTAAAGGATTTTGTTAGCAAGATAAGCGTTCATTATCGTTAATGCGTTTGTAAAGCATTTGGTAGTTTGACTTATAAGAACACTAGCTGCGCCCCGCGGTTTCACCCGCAAAAGTCTCGATCCCGTGGGAATATCGGGATAAAAAGTATCCTATGTCCTTTCCCGGGACTCAAGCTATCTCTATACCAAATTTCACACAAATCGGTTCAGTAGTTTAGGCGTGAAGAAAAGACAGACAGACAGACAGAGTTACTTTCGCATTTATAATATTAGTTTGGATGTCATGATGTCATCGGCAATTGTTTTCAAGTAAGTATTAAAATAAGATCCTCCAAGGTCGTAGATTCGAACTAGGTCAGGCGCTTTACTTTGTATATTATTATAAATAACTTCATTACCACTGCTCTCAAAACGGTGAAGGAAAACATCGTGACGAAACCGGCATGTCCTAGAACGAAGTATTCGAAGGCATAATATTGTGACATATAGTACCCGCGATGTGGATTGCAGCCCAACCTCCCTCGAAGAGAATTGATTATGCTAAAAGGTTATAAAATGCCTTGAGTTTAGAAGACGACGGATTAACAAACTAACAGTCTCTAAAATCATGAAAACGAGTTAGTAAATCTGTCAATATTAATTATAGTGTCCAGTTGTTAGGGTACATATTAAACGAAGGGGTTGAAACACCCCAGGCGCGGGGTGTCGTATAAATGACGGCTGTCACAGGGAAAGGATTGTATGGTATAATTTAAATTCATTGTCTGTAGGAATTTACAATTGCATGACTAGTTGAAGTATTTATGGAACGGCTTTTTAAGGATCTGATTGCAGTTTTAACATAAAATAATTAGTTCCATGTTTTTTTTTTATATTTTAATGGTCAGGTTGCTGGAACCTTTTAGTCAAGTCTTTATAATTACTTCCAATGACGAAGCCTTAACTACGGTTATATTATTAATACAGTATTGTGACTCGGCCCTGTTCTACAAATAATTACCTACAGTTGCGCCGCGCGGTAGGTACGTAAACACGCGATAGGGCTGATGAATTTGATTTCAATTTTGATTATGATTTTATTTTAAGTTCGATTATGATTTTAAATGTATTTTGATTTTTACTTTGATTTTGATTGCATATAATTTTAATTATGTTTTTAATTTTGATGATGGTTTTAATTTTAATTATGGTTTTAATTTTAATTATGATTTTAATTTAGAATTTGGTTGAAAGAATAATTAAGTTCGGTAAGTATAAGAACTCATCTAATTTTAAGTAGGCGCTCAATATCAATCGACAAATAAGTAATGCATGATGTGCTTACCTGTAAGAAATTGGTACACTAGTGTATACGTCTATTGGATGTATCTCATATATTTGTATTAGTGTATTCAATTGTTGGCTAACCAAAAAAAAAAAAAAAAAGAAGACGCCTAGACTTTAATCACGCTAATACACGATATCAAAGCATTAACATTCGTCTGCTGTAGAGTACTATTAAGTATTCTGTGGCTGTAGTAAAAGCGCATGTTACACAAACATAATATACACACCAAATGTAAGTTCATGGGTAATATCAAAAGTAAACGTGACAACAATAAAACAAATATTCACACTGAATGATTTAAGAGTGGCAAAAAATTGAATGAAATTAGACGCGCCGCGAGGGCTGTCAGACCGAATGAGTGAACGGTGACCATGTGAGTGAATGATTAAATTAAATAGCTCGTTATTTGTCATTGTGGACGGAACATTTTTTGCTACATTGCGTTCACTGCTTGTATTTTTTGTGCTTTAGGGATTTTTTAATTTTTTGAGCTATTACTAGTTTTGTGAAAACATTTTCTCGTGAGGTTAGTTTAAAATATATCATTGGATTTCTGGGTGTTTTGATTAGAATCTCTATTACGTTAAATTCTAAGTTAAGCCTATACTAGATTTCTGTAGTGATTTTTGCAAGTAATTGCGGTTTGTAAGTCCAGAAAAGGTTCCCAGATTAACAAAATTACCTACCTAGTTGACGAGTGTTATTAACTCTACCATAATTGACAAATTATGCCACGAAGATGTGTACCTACATTTATACTAATATTTAATGACGACATTGACTGCTTGTTCTTTTACAAGACCCAAAAGAAAGAAGCTTCCCTATTCTTTGCCAGAACATTCGAATTAAAATATCAACAATCACCTTCTAAAATGTCTCCGCTAAATACATCTCAACAAATTGTAACATGGAAATTATCGACCACAAAATATTCAACCCACATTCGTCCCCACTCGCCCCCATTCGTCCCAACTCACCCCCACAGCTAAGACAAAAGTATGAAACAATAACAAGGGATGAAAACTCGCGCTTTACATATCATAGGCGAGGCTTTTAGCCGTCTTTGTCAAACATGAGTGTAATGATATTAAGTTGGTATATTAATGTAAGAATTTTGGGGCGGTAAGATGCTGCTGTGCGAATGCAAGTGCGTGAAGATAGGATATAGACCGTTCGTTTTCCTTCACATTTTGTTCATGTTTTCTTGATTTCGTGTTGGAACTGAAGAGGAAAAATCCAAACTAATATTATAAATGCGAAAGTAACTCTGTCTGTCTGTCTGTCTTTTCTTCACGCCTAAACTACTGAACCGATTTGTGTGAAATTTGGGACTTGAGAAAGGACATAGGATAGTTTTTATCCCGATATTCCCACGGGATCGAAACTTATGCAGGTGAAACTGCGGGGCGCAGCTAGTTAAAGACTAAAACAACAATTTTTATTTCGCTCTAAATTATGACTTCTTTTAATCTATAATAGGTATTAATATTTATTTTTTGTTTTCCAATTTTATGTTACCGCCTTTTGTAATTTTATAAAGTCTCATTGTTGCGAGGTTTCATTTTAAGCAACTGATGCTTCAATTGTTAATTCATGATGATGATAATGATAAAGGTTGAGGAATCTTGATTTAAAATGAAATAAGTATACTAATACAGGGTGTTACAGAAAGGGTATATCAATACAAACAGGTTGAAGAGTGTATCTGGTTTAGAATCTCTGTACAAAATTTCAGCTCAAAAGCAGTAGGTAACTTTGAAAATGCTTAATATTTTTTTATTTCGATAGTTTATTAAATTGAAATCATAAAAAAACGTGTCACCGCACTACGAGGGTCATTATCCATTATCTGTAGTGTGTCTGTGCGCCTAGTACACGCACATCACGCCGCCGCGCGCCAGTGCAGCGCCGTGATGGCGAAATAAAAAAATATTAAGCATTTTCAAAGTTAATGCTTTTGAGCTGAAATTTTTTACAGAGATTCTAGATCAGATACACTCTTCAACCCGTTTGTATTGATATACCCTTTCTGTAACACCCTGTATAGGTAGCGTTTTTTTTTGCAATCCTTTTTAAGCACAATCGCAAAGCAGACCAGCGTCATTTTAGCCTCCCTTTCCATGTGAACACAATACAGTGTTACTTCTTTTGTTTTAAATGTATGGGAAATTCGTAGGCAGTGCCAGGTGGAAAGATGTATTGAAGGGATTCACATACATACAGATGGGTATTTAGTCGTATTATTTAATGCATGTGACGGTTGACTATCGTTTGGAAGCAATTGTCGTTTAGTTCCAGGAAATTCCTTGTTCGAGCGTTTGCGTTTTTGATTGATGTGTAAAGTGAATTATTTATCTGTGAACGAAGTCTAGGCATTTTGTTATGACAATTACCAGTCTATTTAAAAGCTCGAATAAATCCAGTTTAATTTAATTTTATAAATCTAGAAACGACATTGGATTGTCAGAATGTATCCTGCAGAGCAATGCTGAAAGGTAAAATTGTACGTGGCATAAACGCCAACTGTTTTCAGCGTGTCAATTACTAGCGTAACGAAAGCCTTAAATAGGATTAACAGTCATACTTTCAGTGCTTCTGCCTGGCTTGTGGTGTTTATTTTTAGCACGTTTTTACTGTCACTACAGCATCAAGGCCTTAATTTATATCTCTTCTCGTTTTGAGGATCTTGATAATCAGTCAGCAAGAATGATCCGCTTACTCAGCCAGACTGACCTCTCCAGATTTAATAGAATATAATAAGAATTAATAGAATAAATAAGAATTAATAGAATAAGAAAATTCTTCTCACGATAACCGAGATCAAAGACTTCTTCTCCTAATTATATTGTAAATCCAACTATTTATTCTGTAGCCTAGTAACCATAGTCCTTTTACAATGGCTATCCTCTGCAGTGCCTAGCGTTTTTAATCCCAGCTTTTACCAGGGTCCTTCTCATATTCTTAGACATTCTCTGTGGCCTTTATCTTTAGAAGCGTGTCTATAGAGTCTCTTGCCCGTTCTTCTCCATAGGAAATTCTACGCTTTGGAATGGGTAACCAGCTTCATCTTTCTGACTAACCGACTCCTCGACAAATCAAAAACTGCCTGTAATTGGTTTGATTGAAATAATAATAATTATTTTATTCATATTTGTTTCTGAGTAAGTTTGAGTTTACCCTCTGATATTAAGCTACCTATTACATTATTAACACAGTTGCATAATATCGCACAGTCTCGTACGGGTATTGTCGCGCAACACCGTGAGTATATTGTCGCATGCTCTATGCTGAACGTCGACGTACGCGTACATATGCAATGTCGCAAATGAAGGTATTATTATAAGTGGGAGGTCGGAAGGTTAGCTGTGTGTTACACCGTACTGTAATGCTGTAAAGATATGGTGTGTTGACTACTTTGTTAAGCCTTGACAAACGACGTTCTCCTTTTTAACCGAATGTTACGGATTGCAAAAAGGGGGTAATGTTTTGCCTGAGGATTAGGGTGGACTTTAACTCCGCAAGAATTATAACCATAATTATATATAAATGGATTTCACATAACGCAAACGGTATCTGTGGTGTCAATTTATATGACTCTTGTTTTTAATTCAGTGTATCAATTTTGACAGGTAAAATAGTTTGGCTGTTAAATTGTAACTTACCACAACCTCAAACTATTCTGTTAAAAACATACTAGCATTTCACTTCTGCATTTTTTTTTTTTTTTTGACTATCCTTTGAATTTAAAAACTTAATTAACAAAAATAACAAAATTAAAAACTAACTTAACTAAAACTATATAAAAACTAAAATATAGCGTCGAAAAATTCATCCGCATCGCTGTCGACTGGTAATGTACCCAAGAGACTGGCGGCATTGCCACGTTGTATGGCAATGCTTAGCCTTTGGCCAAGGTAAAAGCCAGCCCTTGGGTCACGGGAAGTGTCAACCAGCCGTTTTGAAATTTCTGTAAAAAGACCATGAGCACTCGGACCCCACGGCCCGAGGGTTTCAACCCCAAACGGCTCGAAAATATAATTTCCGATAAGGTTATTATATTTTCGCCGCTTGAGGTTTTCCGCAGCCGCAGCAGCAGCGCCAGCACAGCATGCCGATCCAGGAAGGTGGGATGGCGCAAGAGTATCGACACAAGTTGCGTCCCACACTAAAGGCCTACCCACCTTCCAAGGAAATAGAGACATACCGTCCGGTCTCTTGCCATCGTCGCGTACCAAGCCATTGGGTTCTAATACAGCTGGAACGCCGACGGTAACAAGAGCTCGTCGGATGATGTCATTAATGTTCGCGTGGCGCGCTAAGCGACCCGCACTTCGGCTGCAAGACAGGCCGTGGTGTCCGAGGCTGTTGACATCTTCGCCACAGTGACAGCGATGAGGGGAACAGCAAGGAGTGCCTAGTCGCAGGGAAGCAGCGAGGCGAAAAGTAGTGTCGTCGAACAAAGTGCCTATGTTCGACGAAGGTAGTGCATGAAGCCAAAGTCCCGACTCCCATCTACCCACAGCCAGCAGGCGCGCACGTTCCGCAGGAGTAGCAGACGAGTCAAGTAAATTGTTCTGTACTACTCTGCAGAGCGGCTCATCCCACCGTCTCTGGGAAGATGGATTGTCGGGTGGATCTGTATTCGGGCAAGCGAGTCTCCAGGCATCCATAGCCTCGGTGAAACACGGCACATCAGAATTAATCAGTGTGGAGGCTAAGATTTTCCTGATTAATTTATCAGTGCCGTGGACCGAGGATATGAAAGCCGGTAAACTAATACTAGAAATTTTGCGGACGCCGAGGCCCCCCATACGAATGGGAAGAGTAGCTTGTGCCCAAGCTCGGTCGTCCATGGCCACATTTAAAATAGATGTTAATGTATGCCTGATAATTTGGTCCATTTGGTCTAAAAGGTGAGTGTGCTTCCATAAATGTGAAGCGCGAAGAAAATATGTTAATTTAGGGCCAAAACAGCAGTAGCGGATTAAAGTTATGGCCGAATGCATATTAATTTCTAACAATCTTTCCGAAACGTCATTGAAATTTTGAATTTTTTTCTGAATAAAAACGGGAAAGGAATTGTCAAAGATTGGAGACCCAAGAAGACGAAGAGAGCTTTTTTCAATAATTTTGATTTCTGGAGCTATTGCGTTAAATTTGGGAAGTGTCAAGTGTCTGTCAGTACTGTCCGCTAGGTATAGTTCACATTTCGAAAGATTGAGATCAAGGCCAATGGAATGAAGTTCGTTTTTTAAAAATTGAAGGTCGTGTAGTACAGTTTCTGCATCGCCTCCCAAGGTTCCATCATCGAGATACCAAACGTTAAATTTGGAATTTAGCTGTCGAATAATTGGGTGGATGGCTAAACTAAAAATCACTGGCCCGAGGGGGTCACCTTGTTGACAGCCAACAGCAGATTCCAAAAGGTTGTCCCGATACAGTAATTTAGAAGAACTTCTGCATCCAAAAACATCAAAAGAAGTTATTTCGATGGTGGATATTTACATAAAAGCCGTACAAAAAAATAGCCTACAAATCGTAACGGTGCGCGGTGTCATCGGCCGCCTATCTCCAAGTTTTCCTTTCAAAAACAAGAACAAATGCAAAGTATATGACGTGTAAAGTCCCGCTTGCCGGCTTACGCAGATTTAGACTACCGACGGTGGTGCTATAGGTACATAGGTAGATACATGTGCTGCAGCAGAGTAGGTAAGCGTTTTAAGTGATAATGACGGGGAGATTGGATTGTTGGTGGTGAAATGTGATATTTTTGCTACTTTAGAAAGATTGTTTGGTAAAATAATAAGAGTTATCAGTAATGAACATGAAATTTATCGCAAATCACCCTCGTTATAACAGTAGCTTGCATTTTGACAATACAAGAAAATTCACTACAATGCATTATATTTTTTGCTTGGCTGTTATTGTAGCTAATTTTGCGGCTTTGAAATACAGCCTACCCTTTCGGGGAAAACGGCTGTAATAGTATGTTACATTTAATTTAAAAAGCAGGGGCGCTATTTATAAGCGAATCGAACGCCAAATGAGTTATCCTAACTTTCTAAATCTATTAGGATCACAGAAAACCAAGAAGTTTACATCTAAACCCGAACAAACTCCGCAAAAACAAAACACAAACTGAGTAACACGTGAACGAGATAAAAGTTTGAAAATCGAACAGAATGAAATCAACGACCTCCAGTCCAGTACATTGTATCATTCACTTATTACATTTGGCCAATCACATTCGAGTGTGAGACGGCTGGTGTGGTGTGACGTCACAGGGTAGGGGCAGATAAAATGCTGCTTGGATTGTTTCTTTATTTTGTTGATTAGCTTTGTAATGATAATGGGGTCTATTTTAAGATTTTATTATTGCTAAACGGAGATCTTCTTATTGGACTTCAACGACCACCACTTGTGTTGTTTTACTTGAAATAAGTATCAGTTTAAAAAATCAGTTTTTTTGCCTAAGCTTCACATATTTAATGGGTCGATATCTAAACACGTTAAAAAATAAAAAACAGATTTCCTAAAGTTATACTTCGAGTAACTACATTCGCTAGCTAATTTAAATTAAACTATACCTACGGGCTCAATTGCCTTACAATTACACTTTAAAACTATCCAAATATTGCAGAATAAATTTTTATACAGCGGAATATCATAAAAGAATCCAAAGACAAAGCAATGAGAAACAGATTGTATGATAACAATATGTTTTCATAATCTCATTGTCGTAGGCGTACAAAGAGGGCGACCTTTCTTTGGGAGGAAAACACAAAAAGGGTAGGTACCTATACAGAGAGGGAATACGGAGCCAATCTCCTAATAAAATAAAGAGTCACTATGCCGAGTTGGCTATGGCCATTGTAGATATAGAGGACGCCGAATATGCCACCATGTAGCTTTTCTCATATAAACATTAGGTACTTTGCCTCCTTGGTTTACTAGTTGCAAGTACGACTGGTACCTACTAATATTCAGTGTAACCTCAAGACACCAAGGATTATTTAACACATATAATTATATAGGCTTTTTATTTACCCATTTTTACAGATGTTTAAAATGTCAGTTGTTGTATCGGCTGTTGCCGCTGTGTATAGTTATGCTTCAAAATAATAATGGACTGCTGCTGGTTTAAAAATCTGTAATGTATTTTAGTTTAATTTAATGATGACGTGACGTGTGAAGGCGAGACGACGACGACGATGACTGGCCCCCTGGCTGCGCGAAGTGGAGACGCGGTATGGCTACGCAGGCATGGTCGCAGAAAGTCCTGCCGTGCGCCATCTGGCGATGGCGAGGCCGTAACAGTTGTCTTATTTACAGAGGCCCCCGCTAAAACATGTCAAAATGTACGGTTTTTCATTTATAGAGGAGAAAATGTTAATTAAAAATACACAATTTCCTGTCCAGACCAATATTACACCTAATAAATTAAAGATGATGTATGTATGAACGTGAACGTGGCAAAAGGAGTATGCAAGGATCTTAGCAGGTGGCGTTTGTGGTTTCTGCTTACCCTCACGGGAAGAAGGCGTGAATTTATGTATGTATGTAATAAATTAGAGAATCGAGTCAATTAAAAACTGACAGATTTCATACAAAATATCTTTACTCTATGTATTTTTAACTCAAGATTCATTTTCAAGATATGGACCAAAATTGACTTACTTAGTGTATTAAGATTCACAAAATTAATTTGTTGTCATCTCCATAACATGTTAAAGCCTTTCTCTGACGAGAATAACAAGCCATAATAATTATTTTCTTGAACAGTTCTTCTCTTCAACAATCTTTGGAACAAGCAACTCAGATCCCTGAAAGACATCTTGACAGTTTCAAAGTACTTATAAATGTTTTAATTGAAATATAATGCTTTGACTTTACCTTAGTAATCCCAGTACATAGATATAAGTCCATAAATTAGTCCTAAATTTTGAGAAAATAGGGGCTGAAGTCTGTCCAGTTTTGCCAATAGGAACTCTCGCTAGCAACCTGGTTTCTGGATCACTAAACGGGTAATTGAAATTAGTTGGACCAGACTTCAAATTCAATACATTATATATCACACAAACCTACATAGGTACTTATGAAACGTCTGAAGATAGGTGCACGGTTCCAATTGGTCAAAACTTAAAACATAACAAGCGAAATATAGTTTGTTACTATACACTCTGGCTATCCCTTAGATGGATATGGGCGTGATGTTACGTGGCATAAAAAGCGACCAAGTGCGAGCCGGACTTGCGCACGAAGGGTCCCGTACCATTATTAATACCGAGCAAATAACGGCAAAAAATCACTTTTGTTGTATGGGAGTCCCCATTAAATATTTATTTTATTCTGTTTTTAGTATTTGTTGTTACAGCGGCAACAGAAATACATCATCTGTGAAAATTTCAACTGTCTAGCTACTTATCACGATTCATGAGATACAGCCTGGTGACAGACAGACGGACAGACAGACAGATGGACAGCGGCGTCCTTGTAATAGGGTCCCGTTTTTACCCTTTGGGTGCGGAACCCTAAAAAGTCAAACCCGTTTAGGTACGGAAAAGCAAAGCACTACTTAGTAGCAAAGTCAAAGGTTAAAGATGTAAGTTACATCAAAGGGTGAACAGGGCGGTGCCGACTCAGTTAACAGTGTGCTAACTGAAACACACCTCAAGGTTTTCTTGTGTGGGACAAGTCATAATACCTGGGCGTTAATACGGGGTGCTTTGTAGACTCATAGGTGCTTCGATTTGTAAATAGAAGTACCTACTAGTTGACAGGCTTACACTGCCCTCCCATATCTATTAACATTGTCATTTGAAAACATTGTAAAAGTCAATTATTTTGAAAAGTAACCGTGGATTTTCTTACCGGCTCACCTTCATAGGAAACGACCGATTAGATCCGTGCACTCTGTATCATAAATAACCTAGTAGGTTTATGTGAAATAAACAGTATCCAACTGTTTATAATGACACGATAATGGGACACTTAATATCAAGTTCAGCGAGTCTTGTTGCCTGCAGGTTACAGGAACTGATGGATGCTATACTAGCTGCCTAGCTAGCTAGCTGCTGCTAGCGAGCTGCTAGCTTAATAGCTACAGTTTGGGCCAACTCAATTTAGATTGTCATCGACACTAAGAAGAATATTTATTTATTTATTTATATATACTTTATTGTACACCACAAAAATACATAACATGAAATAAACACATTAAACACTACAAAATATACAATATGTCATGTTGAACTTTAGATCGAGACTGTCACAAAGATATTAGTGGCAAGAGAGTACGCTATACAAAGCCGTGCTTTTTTCCGAACATCTAAGCGCCATTTTAAGGGCCGGGTACTGCAAAAAAATTGATGTAGACAAATTAAGTCGTCCTTTACGAGTGACACTGCCGATCACAATTATTTTTGGGCATGAGTCTTTACGCAGATGTTCTCCGTTTTGTGCCCCTCTTGGCCCGTCCAACGCGTAAATTTATATTATGGATTTATCTCACGCTCAGACTAGGAACCCTCAGCCCACTCTCGGTCCACTTGCGGTCACTACGTCTGGCATATTGTACTTCGCACTATCACTTGACCTTTTCCAAGGATACTGATGTCCTCCACTTGGATATTTATTAGAAAACATATTTTATGTTTTATGCACTGCCAACCTTTCCCAATGGCTAAAGTTTTCATTACAACATAAGCAAAGTCAAAGCCAAAGTCAAAGAGAGAGAGAGTCAGTCAAAGTCACTATGGTTTTGTCGGCACTAGATACGAAAATAAGATGGACTGTTAATATATTAAACTTTTGTTAGGTTTGTATAAGTCTAGACCTCTAAATACTATCTTGAAATGGTTAGAGGTATTAAAAAGATTTGGTATTCTAGTTATCGTTATATAATAGAATTTTTCAATAGAAAATACTACTTAAAATCGATTTTATTTTCGCTTTTACATCTGAACTGCTACCTTTTGACCCAATTTACCGAAACACCAAACAAGAATCCTGCCTCAACAACAGACAAAATCCCTTAAAAATATACAAACTAAACAGACGGCCTTGCCAAAGTTACAGCTTAAGAACTTAATCCCTTAGGTCTCAACACTTCAAAGTTCGGAGATAAAACTAACATCAGAGGGTTAAACAAGCATTTAGTACTAACATCTTACTTAACTGACACCTCGAGCATTCTGCGATTGGCACAAGTTAAGGATTCCAAGAACTTTGACCTTGCTACTTAGAATAACTAAATTTTATTAACTCCAAAGCTAAAACACGTGCATTTAAATTAAAGACCTGTTATAAAATGGGAGGGCTATCAAATTACTAAGAATTTGTTCTTGTTTTAAATTCGAACGAGAGATTAGACTGGAATGTTGAGCCTTTTAGCCAAAGTAAGGATTATATCTAGGCGGTCCTTGTCTAAGTAAATATTTCTGTGTCGATATCCAATTTTCACTGTCTCAACTAAGGTATCTGTGTCATGAATATCGTTACTCACAGACTCGCCATTTCATTCTCTGGTTCTTGTGATATAGAACTTCCATTTCCAACGAATTGCTGTACTGTTGCCTTTCCAAGCTTTGGCTCTCGAATGTTTCTACTTAATGTCATTTACAAGAACAACCTTTAAACATACAGGTTACTTAGTATAGAACCCAGACCTTCATTGTCAGATTTAATTGATGTTAAATAAAGCTTTATTAACTTTAATTACCGATGTTCACTCTATCATTATCCATTAACACTTTTTTAACCCAAATAGTGTCTGATAAAAACTTTTTGAGGCATTAAATCTGCTTTTTGCTTTTTCAACATAAGTGTAATATTGGGCTTCAAAAGTATCAGTCAGCTAGAAAATGTCTGTGTAGTTTCAAAATATTGTCCAAAAAATTGCCGTGTTAAAATGTCTCAGACGATCTACTTACAGAAATAAATATAATTTAATTTCAATGAATATATTTTAAAAGCTACATTTCTCCAGTTGCGTGTTCAATGTCTCTATCACCAAAACCGCTCCTCGTTTATCACTCAACCCCCTCTAGTCTACAGCTATCAAACTCGGCGTTTGCCTTCAGATTGTTAGCTCTAAATGTTTCGTTCCACCGTGTACTATAATTGCGCGACGGGCTCCGATTGATCCCTTTATTGCCTTTGTCGGCAAAAAATAACTAAGCTGCTTATTTTCTTCTTTGTTTCTCTGAAGCACTTACTTTTCATGCTATTTGCGCTCGGGATTGATATATTCACCTTGCTTTTAGAAGGAAGGATTTTTTGCGGCAGTTCGAGATGAATAGTAAATATTTCAGGAAGGCAATGATGAAGAAGAATCTCATTCTGTTTTAGAGTAGTAGTAGTATTGTACAGAAAAGTACACAGCGATTTTTTTTTGAAGTGAAAACTTCTTTAGCGGCGTTGAGCACTTTTTGTAATGGGTAAAAAATGTTAAACTCGCGTCAGGACACGTGACCGTCAGGAGAGATTCCCCCCCCCCCGCCTCTCTTTTTACGGCGGCGCCAACCGAAGTGAACCAAGTTTAGTGACACACGACAATGGATGGATGGATGGATTGGATGGAGTGGAAGTGGAAGCGGAAGTGGAAGCGGAAGTGGAAGTGGAAGTGGAAGTCGAAGTCGAAGTCAAAGTCGAAGTCGAAGTCAAAGTCGTAGTCGAAGTCGAAGTCGTAGTCGAAGTCGAAGTCGAAGTCGAAGTTCCGTAGTCAACTAGGAACCCTTATAGTTTCGCCATGTCTGTCTGTCCGTCCGTCCGTCCGTCTGTCCGTCCTCGCTTAATCTCTGTGACCGTTAGCACTAGAAAGCTGAAATTTGGTACCAATATGTATATCAATCATGCCGACAAAGTAGTAAAATAAAAATTGGAAAATAATGTTTTATTAGGGTAGCCCCTATATGTAAAGTGGGAAGTGATTTTTTGAAGTGAAAACTTCTTTAGCGGCGTTGAACACTTTTTGTAATGGGTAAAAAATGTTAAACTCGCGTCAGGGCATCGCGTCAGGACACGTGACCGTCAGGAGAGATTCCCCCCCCATCTCTTTCTACGGCGGCGCCAACCGAAGTGAACCAAGTGAGACACGATAATGGATGGATGGTGATGGTGATGGTGATGGCGATGGTGATGGCGATGGTGATGGCGATGGTGATGGCGATGGCGATGGTGATGGTGATGTGATGTGGTGGTGGACGCGGACGCGGACGTGGATAGACAGCTGATGGCTCGACCGTCTGTGTAGTAGCCACACTACTGTGTATTCGTAAAATTCGTGTATATAAAGTGTTTCAAAAAATGGAAATTGAACAAAGTGCATCGATTAATGAAAAAAGTGACGCAGAAATAGTGAAAAAAACTTAGTTATATTAATTCAATTAATAATTGATTTATTTCAACGTTAATATTCAAGTTTTCACTTCTGCCGGCACTCCCGGAGTGCAACCCGTCTTTTTTTTTTAATTTCAACCCTAACGTGTGATATATTGTTGGAAAGGTATTTAAAAATGAATATGGGTTTACTAAAATCATTTTTTGATAATGTCAATAATTTCGGAAATAATCGCTCCAAAAGTAAAAAACAATGTGTCCCCCCCCTCTAACTTTTGAACCATAAGTTTAGAAAATATGAAAAAAATCTGAAAAGTAGAACTGAAAAGTAGGACTTTCTAGGAAAATTATTTTGAACTTGATAGAAACAACAGTTTTTGTACAAAAAAGACAAAAGTTGTACAAAATCATTTCTGGACTAAGTTTGTAGTATAATCGTATATGCAAGCATTTTTTTTAACTTCATTTACATATTTTATTATCCTGAACGTATCTTTTTTCAAACAAAAAAAGAATGATTAAAATTGGTTCTCGCAATCCAAAATTACCACCGAAAACTTCTGGCATGTCTATGTATTAATTAGTAACCCAATTCCCCGAGAGATGGCGCTGTAGGTACTTATTACATTGGGTCGGGTATTATCGAATTGTACGTGGGAACACTTATTGTGACGGACAGGAAACTACGGAACCCTACCGTGACAACATATACCGTGACCAAAATTGAGCCAGTAATTGACCAACGTATTGACTTATACATGAATAAAATAAAATAAAAGGCCATTTATTAAATTTTAAAATCAACGTTTATTGAGATCTAACTTTTGTACAGACGCCAGCACATCAAGCTACCCGAAAGTGTCAAATTTTCCCAATCAACTTTGAACCTTATGCTTTAGCAATAAAGTTGAAAATCTATTAAAGAAATTTGGTCAATTAGAATCCAACATGTTTGCCTAATTTTTCCAGTCGAATTTTTGAAGTGAAAACTTCTTTAGCGGCGTTGCACACTTTTTGTAATGGGGAAAAAATGTTAAACTCGCGTCAGGACATCGCGTCAGGACACGTGACCGTCAGGAGAGATTCGCCCCCCCCTCTTTCTAGCGCGGCGCCAACCGAAGTGAACCAAGTGAGACACGATAATGGATGGATGGATGGATGGATGGATGGATGGATGGATGGACGGACGGACGGACGGACGGTGACGGTGACGGTGACGGTGACGGTGACGGTGACGGTGACGGTGACGGTGACGGTGACGGTGACGGTGACGGTGACGGTGACGGTGACGGTGACGGTGACGGTGACGGTGACGGTGACGGTGACGGTGACGGTGACGGTGACGGTGACGGCGACGGTGACGGTGACGGTGACGGTGACGGTGGACGTGGATGTGGATGGATGGATGGACAGCTGATGGCTCGCCGTCTGTGTAGTAGCCACACTGCTGTGTATTCATAAAATTCGTGTATATAAATTGTTTAAAATATGGAAATTGAACAAAGTGCATGGATTAATGAAAAAAGTGACGCAGAAATAGTGAAAAAAAATTAGTTATATTAATTCAATACATAATTGATTTATTTCAACGTTAATATTCAAGTTTTCACTTCTGCCGGCACTCCCGGAGTGCAACCCGCCTTTTTTTTTATAATATAATTATATTTTTTTGGACTCAATTTTCCCTGATAGAAAGCGATGGATGAGGATAAAACAAGCGAGCCCTCCTGGGCTCGCTAGTTTTATCTGCGATGCGATACGTTTTTGTTAATGTTTACTCTTAGTTTAAAGGCTGACAGGTTACCGGTAGGGAGCACAAACGCCTGGCAAGAAGTTCCACAATTTTTTGTACTCTTAGAGCATTTAATTTTAAACGTAGCAGATATCGGTGATAAATAAGTTCAAAAACAGCTTTATCACGGATGCAAAATCTAGCACTATACTTGCAGTAACACCAAAATACAATGTTAAAGTCCTCTTCCACAAAATGTCCTTCCTCCTTGACCGTAAATTCCGTACGTACAAAGACAAAACAATTTAATCTCCCCACATTCCGAGTTTGGTTAAAATAAATTCACAATTTTGGACTCCTGAATTAATTCACGGTTTTAAATTTAAAGACTTCGGTTACATCTTAACCCGTGGATGGTCAGAAACAAAATAATTTGGAGCAAGCAAACGTTACTTACATTTTACAAAGGGAATGTCTTAATTTAAATTTACTGGGGACTAGAGGTCGGGACAAGCGTTTTGGTGTTGCCAGTGAATATCAGCCTGCTTGAATGGTGGGAGAGTTTGGGTCTATTTTTGATGTTTGAGAGTGTTATTGTAGGTGGTTTTGACTGGAGTTGATCTACTTTGGTTGTATAAAAGTTCTGATTTAGATAGATGATAACGAAGAATAGATAATTATGTAATGTCGGAACTGTTACATGAGTAACAGGAATAACTGGTAGTTTCTTATAATTCATAATTAAAGTTCGTAGAAGCAGGAAAATCTACTTCAGCTAGATATGAAGTTAACATCAGATTAAACTTTTTAATACCTACCATGCATTTTAAAACGTCACTCATGTACGAACTTCTACTTATGACTCATATTACAGCTACCTTCCTGAAAAACTTTTATATGTGCCGTAATCTGGAAATTGTGTACTTAATACAAATTTTAACGTTTCATACCGAGCTTGTTTAGTACAGCTTTCTACTCAAACTTTGCAGACGGTATTAACTTAAATATAATAACTTTTCATCTTGTAAACATCAATTCTGTAGCTTTTTTTATCACCAAAAACATTCCTGCTTCTACAAAAATTTGTGGCGCTACTGACTAAAAGAAAGAGGCTTATAAATGCCGTCTGAACATAGTCCTTTAGCTCCAACCACTGTCTAACTTCAGCCCCTATCAAGTTAATTGTTGCCTATCTACCTTTCACCAACTGTTGCTTTGAAAATAATTTTAATTTAATTTTGCCATTTTTTCATTATAGGGTAAAATTGTTGCAAGGCTTATCGAAAATTGCTTGTTCTCAATTAATTTTCCTACTTAATTTTGTAAATATTTATGTAAATCAATTATTCCAATAAACAATTTCCATTTATTTTGATTTTTTTAAACTTATTATTTTATTGACACTACTTACTATTTTATTCTACTACCAAGGCCTTTTTTTTTAAATATATCTCGATTCGAAGCTAATAATTTTCATACGAACCTAGTCACAAATCAAATTTCAATTGTTAAAGTTTGAACATTTTTATAACTAAAAACATCTTGAAAATTATTTAATTCGCCTTCCCGCAATCTAATAGCGAAACACATTATTAATCACAATCTGAATCATTATGAAGGATTTTACCAATCCATTGCTTCATGTGTTCAAAAAGTTTGTCTGCTTAACAAAGTAAATAACGCAATGAAAGTTGTTCAACTGTCAAAATGAAAGTCATTCCTACTAATGGTGTGTTACGGAGTTTTATTTTATTTTATTACTTTTTACCTCGCAGTTCAAAGCTACATTCCAATTATAACATCATTCTTGTTTAATGAAGACTTCTGCGAATAAGTATTCGTAAGATACGATTTCCACGTACCGTACGCACCTAGCGTTTATTTAATTTTTATTTCACTAAGATTGACACATTACAACAAAACGTTTTAACCATTCTCCTCACGCATACCAGGGGATATTTTAGCAAAATTCATGGGACTTTTTAACAGTCCAACTTGGCATCCCCGTCTTAGCCGAAAAGTCGTAACTCTTGGTGGGTCGTAAAACGTCTCGGAATAAAACCGACGGCCTTGAGGGTTACTGGGACACAGGTTCGATCCCCGGCCGTAGTTTTTCTTAGTTTTTATGTAATTTCGTGTTTTTCCGCGTCGTTGTTTTGGAGTTTATTTTGTTTTCAGTGTTGTTGTCTGTGATGAATGTTTGGTGAGGCTTTGTTTTGTGTTTTGTCGGTTGTTGGAGTAAGTGGATGTAATTTCAAAGTTTTGGGAGTTATTTTTGAGGAACAAACACTAGAATGTTTGTATTTTCTAGGTGGATAGTGTGGGAGTGGATATTTGACAAGAGTGGTAGGATAATGATACCAGCGAATTGCGTAACACACTTACAGTACGAACGGCTTTCATTTTGACAGTTCAAAAACATTCATTGCGTTGATTTCGTTGCACAGCAGATAAATTTTTCGAACTTATGAAGCAATGATTTAGCAATATATTTCAAAATGATTCAGATCTTCATACTTCATAGATCATACGGCAAAAACAGAAAGGTCCCACGGCTAGAATGTTAATATAATTGTATATGTTTAAAATACGTGATGTAGAATACGTGGTTGCTTTGTTTACGTTCTAAAGTCTAAGTCTTATAAAAATCTAATAAAGCCAATTCTCAAATCTAGCATTTCAAGATCAATAACCTAACTTTCTAGATACATAATCAATACCCAGCAAGGTTATATAAAAAAACCGGTCAAGTGCGGGTCGGACTCGCGGACCGAGGGTTTCATACAAATTGACGGTTTTCGGATGTTTTCCTTTACTTCTGCTATATGACTATTGCTTCTTGCCAAATTTCATGATTCTAGGTCAACGGAAAGTACCCTATAGGTTTTGATTCCCTTGCGAGTGTCAAAATATGCGGCATTAACGGTACATAAACGCCCGTATCTTTTGATTACGATGACATAGAAGTTTAATTTATTCACTGCTTCAAGGGATTGCAGCCATGAGTAGTTGATATTAATTTCATATTAATTTCCATAATGATAAATCCACGTGTTCCTGAGAAAAAGCGTCTTGACAGACGGACAACGAAGTGATCGTATAAGGGTTCCGTAGTTACTTTTGAGGTACGGAACCCTAAAAAACTTAACAACCTCGAATGCTGTTCAAATTTCCTAGTTCCAAAACTTAAGTAAGAACAACGGATCGAAGAGCTACAATATATTCAAGGAGATATCCGAGAAAATAACTTAAAAAGGTCACCGATGTCACGCCAAAGAGAATTCATTAAAACTTAAGAAAATTAGCTAAGTTTTACAAAACATTAATCTTGTAGGAAAAATATTCTGACAGAGTTGTGTAACGGTCCAATAGGCTGCGTCTTTGGAAGGCTGAGTTTTAGTTTTTTATGTTGTTTATGGTTCTTTGTGTTATTGAAACCATTTTTCTTGTGACCTATTTTCAATAGGGCAATGACCACTAAATTGTCCTTTTCATCATCATTATCAGCAGCGTTCAATATCCAACTACTAATTATTACAACTACTAATTATTGACCTTTTTTTTAACTTTTCTACTGGTTAAATACACGCTTCGGTCCTGTGCCATGTTTTACATACTACAGTTTACAGCTAATAAAGATCAAAGTCGCAAAACACGTATTCGTTTGTAGGAAACTGATTGGTGTCAAGAACGTCGGCCGCACTGTAGAAAAAACTATACAATAATTTTAGTTAAATGGTTACTCAACAAGAATGTTTAGGAGAACATATTATTATATTAGTGATATAAAAACCGGCCAAGTGCGAGTCGGACTCGCACACGAAGGGTTCCGTACCACCGTAAAATATTTAACACTACATAATATAAACAAATCAGGTTTGTTGTATGGGAGCCCCCTTAATTTATTTTATTTTAATTTCATTATTTATTTTTAAAGTAAATATATACAACTAAGTAGCTATTCTGTGAATATTTCAAGCGTCTACCTGTTGCCGTTAGTAATATCGAGCAAAAAACGACAAAAAAATCACGTCTGTTGTATGGGAGCCCCCCTTAAATATTTATTTTATTTTGGTTTTCGTATTTGTTGTTATAGCGGCAACAAAAATACATAATTTGTGAAAATTTCAACTGTCTAGCTATCGCGGTTCTTGAGATACAGCCTGGTGACTGACAGCCGGACGGACGGACAGAAAGCGAAGACTTAGTAATAGGGTTCCGTTTTCACCCTTTGGGTGCGGAATCCTAAAAAGCATTAACCGGTCAAGCGGCGCGGTTCGCCGATCGGCGACGAAACAATAGAAAATCAATTGTGTCTCATTAGCGGAGCTCGACAGATTAAACAAAAGTATTCTAGTTTTTCCACTTCTATTTTGTCTTGACTCCACTCTTCTTCATGATGCAGAATTTTATCTTTTAATAACGTCAGTAACTCCAGACGGTTTATTTTCTTGCTTGGTGACGAAATTAGACCAAAGAAGCCACCAAGAATATAATATTACGGGTAATTCAATTTACCACGACTGATGTTATATCTCCTCCTTTAACGACCACGAGCAGTCCCTCACAGCCCTCAGCGCCCTTAAAATCACTGAGTCGACATCGCCTGATAATATTTTATACCTTCGCACAAACATAAAATCTTCATAAACCTCTTCACAAATGCTTTATATGTTCCTGTAATAAAACTATTTTATCTCACCTCTAAAACCCACAAACTTTATCCATGTCCACTGTCCATTGCAGTCGTCTAAAGGATATTACCCCTTGATAGACTATTGAAATAACGCAATGGAGATTGAAGTACGAATTGAATCGTGATACTCTTATCTTCAAGAATAAATGTGAGGTCTATTTCGGTAGAAGAAAGGTCTTTACGGCAATAAAGTGTATTAAATTGAACTCCTTTTTGCTGACCCACACCCGGAATAATGTTTTTATCCGTTTTTGTTCGGATAAGGCCAATTTTGAGGGAGTCATAACTAGCTCCTTACTTACGAAGAACGTTTATTTTGAGGATAAGTTTAGTTTATAAAATACGTTCTTATAAAATACGAGAGAATAAACCAGAAAATGCTCTTTGGTTAATATTGGCTTACCTACTTGACCGGACCAAAGATATAACCTTGAGGGACATAATGTGCAGAATCGCCTTCTCCCAATAAATTGTTCCCTTCCTATTATTTTTCCTCACCCTGTCAGTATGTGCTAAATAAAATCCACATAATTTACCAGTAACATGTCAACAACTGCTAAAATAATAAAATGTACGAGTACATATGGATTTGTCAGGTGGAATTTAGCATTCTCACTCTCGAAACCGAAATCATGATGATGTCAGTTGTTTTATTTAGATAAAATTAATAATATTCACCTGAATAAATATGAAATACAAACATAATAATGTATATCCAAATGTGGAAGTCTTTGTCGAATCAACATTATTATTATAACGAATGTCATTGAAGCATGGAAGTAGGGGAACGAATTATAATTTATACAGGGTGGCATGGCAGGAACATCGACGTGCATACTGGAACCATAAATTTAGCACATGATTCTAGAACCCCCTGTGATGGAATTTTTCGTCGGTTATTAAAAAAAAAACTCTACGCTATCTGGAATAATGTGCTGAATTTATGGTTTTGTATACTACTGCCATCCATTTGCTCAAGCATTTGTTAAAAATAAAGCTATCTTAATATACCAAGTGGCTTGTTAGTTTAGTGGTCGCAAGCGCTACTGCTGAGCATTTGACTCCCAGGTCGGGCAGTGTTATTGGGTTTTCCATCTGGAATTTCTCAGTAGCACCCCGAGGTCTGGATTTGTGCCCAGTTGCTGGCAATAGACTTCCCCCTATTCCATGGGACTTAAACATAACTTGCTAAATGTGAGTGTACTATAGGTACATCTTTGCCTAACCTTTCGGGGATTACAAGCGTGATGTTATGTAATATACCCAGTTATTTAGCAAAGTATACAGCTCTAATAACACAGTTTTAAATCCTGATTTACCACTTCATAACAACACAAAAATGCTCCAAATGTTTAAGTTTGCAACTTTTATTATTTCTCCACAAAATTAATGTGACTTTACAACGGCGATATTGTCTTCCCCAACAGACTTATGTACACAGAATTACTAAAAAGATTAACGCTCCGTACCATAAAAGAACCAGAAAAATCCACACAAAACTGCGCATTCTCTAAGAAATATAACTGCAATATTAACTATAAAACCAAATCTTTTGTGAACCATACAAGCTCAGATTTTCAAAACCATTATAACACGACCTTCGTGTCCGAAACATTTACTACAAACCCGAGCTCTTTATTAAATGGTCCTTATACATTCTGTCCAGTTTATGTTGGAACATGAGTAGCGGTTTCTGCTCCCGTTTTTGGTATGTTTAGTTCATACGTTGGGAGGTGAGGTGGGTCTTCATAAAATGGATGATGTCAAAACATTGTTTCATGTCAAGAATTGCTCCCAGGAGAGGTAACGTTTCTAAAAATGTGTTTTATACTGATGTTGGGTTTATTTCGCGGGAATGTTTGGGATATTACACATTTTGGAGATGTATACGCGTTTTTATGTCTGTTTTTGAGTGAATCTGGGAAAAAATATGGAGTGTTAAAGTGATTAAATTTTGTATAAGTTAGTGGGAAAGGGGACGAGAAAAAATGACTTGATTAACCAAAAATTGGTCTTATTGAAGTTTACAGTGTAGCTTTTCTTTTAAGTAATTGCCGTTTGAGTTAGTTAATCTATTTTTGATCGACAGCAAAAATAGTCTATAACTTATTTAGTGGTACTACTGATGTTAGGCTGCCTTAACATATCGACCGCATTACAACACCAGTGTTAAACACGTCTTCAGCTATACACGGACCTAATCATTAGCCTTGTTTTCTTGTTAAATAGAAAGCTTTCCTAAATCCTTAATTTAATATTATAAATGCGAAAGTAAGTTTGTTTGTTACCTTTTCACGCCTAAACCACTGAAGCGATCATCCTGAAATTTTGCATATACGTTGTCAGGTGTACAGAAACGGACATAGGGTACCTTTCATCCCGAAAAAAAGTGCTGTTCCCGAGGAAAACAACAATAACGTTATTATGATAATAGATGGCGCCACGTGTCTATTGAACTTTGTCCCATTATTTAATTCTGAGGCGGTACGAGGTTCGCCGGGTCAGCTAGTCTCTTTATAAATTACCTAAAGACCTTTGATCTGTTACATTTACGTATATTAATTCTAGTTCCAGCTTCATTGAACAATCTCCCATACTGGCCTGTGTAGTAAACACAGTAATTATTAAAGAATGCAAGTGCAACTCTGACAGGTTGGCAGCCCATCCACCATGATTGTTATGGTCGTCAGTCTGCTTGAATAATCCAACAACGTTGAGTATGTGCTCAGTGTTCGGAAAACTAGGTGCAGTACGTTGGTTTCATGGGCGCAAACGCGGGAGTACCTGGTTCGATTTCCAGGTGGGGCAAAGTGTTATTGGATTTTACCATTACAAATGTCCCAATAACAGACCGGAGTTTGGAAGTTGGCGGTGTGATATCCCCGTGCCTCGGAAAGCACGTTAAGACGTTGCGTTGACCCTGCCACTGAATATCTCCCGCGCCGAAGGCGTTGAGATTGGCCACCATGGCCCAAATACGGTCTGGAGGACTATTTACAGTACCTACGCAATTAATATGACAAGAGACTGTCACATCGGAGTAAGTGTCAGAGTTCATTGGCCTCATTAGTCAAGTGGATGGAATTCGCTTCTTCTTCTCGGGTCAAAAAATGGGCTAGTTTATTAGTGTGAGTACCATGCAGGCTAGATTGAGTACATGACTTTATAACTGTCTGGCGGGTTTGAGTATTTTGTATATGGCCTACGCGAATGTCCTGCAGACCTGGTAGCATCGTGGGACGGGTCATTGAACTCCCTAAAATAGGGTTGAGGTACACGATGACTGATGCATGCATCTACTGGGACAGTTCAACTTAAAGCTGCAATTGTTAACCTCACATAAAATCCTAATAATAATCCATACGAATATTATAAATTCGAATGTAACTCTGTCTGTCTGTCTGTATGTTACCTTTTCACGCCTAAGCCGCTGAACCGATTTAGATGAAATTTAGTATAGAGATAGTTTGAGTCCCGGGAAAGGATATAGGATACTTTTTATCCCGATATTCTCACGGGATCGAGACTTATGCGAGTGAAACCGCGGGGCGCAGCTAGTAGGTAATATTTTGACTATAAAAGTGACCATGACCTTTGAGTTTGTTTCGGCATTTCTACTCAAAGATCAGTCAGCTAGGAAATGCCGGCGCCATCTTGTTTTAAAATATTGACTAACAAAATAATATTGACGTGTAAAAGTGTCATAAAAGATCTACTTACAGAAATAAACATTTCATTTAATTTCATTGGCAGCTCTGGGATTGTTATTTATCTTTATTACCTCTTACTAATCCAGTGTTAAAAGAAAATTATCCCAAGGCAGGAACTTTCACTTCTTTTTCTCGCTCAATCCCTTTAGGAGTTTGCATTAGTTTTAATGAACAAACCTCGTTCACTCAACACTAATGAAGTGGTTATTAAACGTACTCTTTCTGTTTCAGCAGTTTCCCTGAAAACACTGACATCATATTTTACATAATTATTACAAAGATACCGACTTTTTTTCCTGGTACTCTACTTAATTACCTCCAAAATACATTCAACAAAATTCCTTTTGCATTTCACGAAACCCATTTTGCACCTTATTATGACGGCAGTAAAAGTGATTTGCGTATTTTTTAACAGCAAACACATTTGGCCAACTCCTCAGTAGAACTCTTAACAAAATTAAAAATTCTTTCGTCTAAAACTTTATGTTAGTAAAAATAAAGATGATTTTTGCTTGAATTTGTGTAAATCTGAGTTTGTAAAAAGATTTTTTCATGAGTAAGCTTGGTAGCAATTTGAAGGGTTTCTGAATAATTAGCCAAAAGACAAATGTATCGGGAATTTGTTCAGCACTCGAGTCGATTGGGAATAATAGGGGAAGAATAAGTACCACTCCCTTCTATTTACGATTGAGTGGAGGGGAACTACGCTCGCTGCTCACCTGTAGTACGTAATTACATTAAAGATGAAATACCTGAATGTAAAATGTAAGGACAAGGCTTTCTAACTAAATTCGTGAAGTGACGTCACTTTGCAACTGATAGGAGACGCTATCAAATGCGTTCACGTTACAGGAGAGAACATAGCATGGACACTTTGTTCATTCAAAAAGGCTAGGTAGGTAAACTATGCAGAACTTCGAGATAGATCGATAGATTTTGCGTCGCTTTAAGTTTACAGTAGGAATGCTGTAACAACTTACAGCATTCCTACTGTAGTTTTCTTCCTACATAACAGTAGTTGTGAAATCACACTAATATTATAAAGGCGAAAGTTTGTGAGTATGTGTCTGTCTATATGTTTGTTACTTCTTCACGCTCAAACAGCTAAACCAATTTTGATGAAACTTTGTATGGAGGTAGGTGACACCCTGGATTAACATATAGGCTACTTTTTATCCCGATATTCCCACGGGAGCGACATTTACGCGGGTGAAACCGCGGGGCGCAACTAGTATAAAATAAAAAAATACGAATTGACCCTCAAATGCCCTCTGCATTTGAGTGATTGATTCTTATTATTGGGTTAGAAAATCCAATATGAGAGAAATATTTATTATGGGTCACCATCTTTACATACCAAGACCCCTCCGTGCCTCGGAAAGCGTGTTAAGCCGTTGGTCCCGAATGTCATTCGTGGATCTTTGTCAGTCGTTACGGGTCGTTAGAAACCCGTACCTAAGTATAACAACCAGGGGTATCGTATTACCCAGTAACTGGGTTGTGGAGGTCAGATAGGCAGTCGCTCCATGTAAAATGCTGGTATTAGCTGCATCCGGTTAGACTGGAAGCCGACCCCACCATAGTTAAGAAAAAGCCAGGCAGATGATGAAATGCAAAGTCTGTATTTAAACAGCATCTAAAATTCTAAACGAAAAACCAATTTATAATATAAAACAACATAACTTTTCTCTTGGTTAAAGCCGTGCTTGAGGCAAAAACAGTATCAATAGACATTCGTTACTAAAATTGATCTATAACTCTTGCTCTCTCTGTCCATCTGTCTCAACGAGATTCCGAAAACATTACATAACATAGGCACTCATACCAACGACCATTCCCACCCAATCGTCCTGAAGCTTGTAAAAGTCATAACATTAAAACGCCATAGAAACATTGTTCTAGAACATTCCAGCAGGCTCATAACACCATAACCCTTAAATAAACTTTTACGAGCTTTAAATTTTAACCCTCACGTGCTAGGTCGGTTGTACCACAGAATAACAGAAGGTCGGCTTTATACAACGAACGAAAACGAATATCCCGAGTTCACAATTTAGTTTCCAAATATGTTTTTGAAGTGAAACTTCTTTAGGCGCGCTTGACTTGGGGAGTAAACTGACGAATGCGTTACGAAAACGTGTGATCGCGAGTAGGGAAGGTACGTAAAAAATAGCTGGAAACACCTGGTGTAAAAACCCGGTCCCGGTCGCATAAATATGCGACCGGGTTTTTACACCAGGTATTTGCTTCCAAGTACGCACACCGGGTACCGACTCAAAATACTTGCAAGACTATTAAGTATCTTATACGGCTACTCGCTCAAATACGTAGGTACTCAACCGCGTTAGTTTTCGCAAATGCGATCATGCTCCTTTTGGAACAATTTCGTATGCAAGTATTTTTTACCGACTTCACAAAAAGGAGGAGGTACTATGTTCGGCTGTTTGTATGTTTTTTTTTTTGTATGTTTGTTCATCGAATACTCCGCCAATTGTCGACGGATTTTCAAAATTCTTTTTTTGTTCCAAAGTAGATAGTTTTGAGGTGGTCCCACTGTCACCAAGTTAGGATCTGATGATGGGATCTTAGAGTAATCGAGGGCAACCTTTAAATTTTATAGGCTCACTTATTGTTTTTCGCATATTTTACGAAGTATCTTGTGTATTTGCGTATGGTTGTCACCATCTCAGGTAGCTGGGCTGATGATGGAAGTTACAACTCCTTAACAATAAGAAGTTACTCGAACAGGCAAGGACTGTTTTAGTCAATTGTTTTGATGTTTGATAGGGCATTTGCCACATTTGGTCTCATGATCATCAAGTCATGACCTGATGCTGCAGTCAGGATAGTCTGCAGAGTACCTAACTCCTCGACAACTAACAGCAGATATATCGTGTTAAGGCTCATTGAAAAGGGCTCGATGTGTGGATAAACGTACTGTTAATGAGGAACACCGAAGTACATAAAGACCTGATGCTGAAGCCAGGAGCATTAGAAAAAGTACCAACCTTGAAATTACAGCACCGTAGTCGTGTTTGGGCTCATTTTAAACAGGACTTAAGTTCAATGCAATGTTGACAAGTCTAGCCTGATGCTGCAGCCAGGATTATCAGCATCTAGTCTAAAAACATCAGGGCAGGATTTGATGATGGGATCCTGGAGAAATCGAAGGAACTCTTCAAATATTATAGGCACAACAATAGCGATTTGGGTATTTTTTATAGTAACTCGTGCATTTGCTCTCGGAAAGCACTATTTGGTGATGTGGAACTGATGATGAAGACCACAGATGGCCACCGAAACTACTCAATAATATCTAAGTATTTCACGGGTTGCGATTCGATTACTTTAATATGGTTGCTAAGCAATTTATGCTCGTCACAATGTGAATGGTGATACGGAGCTGATGGTGGATCTGGAGAACTCCTCAACAATTAACTTCCCTGTATCGGGAAAAGCAATATTTTGTTTGTAAAAGGCGATGATCACTAGGCTATTGTAACTTAGATAAATTATAAGCAGACCCACTAAAAAGCGTGAAATAAAAACTTTTTAAGAAAAAAAAAACCGACTTTCAAAAAAACACTACAAAGTGAAAAATATCTTTAATTTCGGAAGTCGGTGGCAAAAAACTAAAATAAAGATCCAAAGACACCGACTTCCGAAATTAAAGTTATTTTTCACTTTGTAAAGTTTTTTTTGGAAGTCGGTTTTTTTTTCTTAAAAAGTTTTTTTTACTTTAATGGTTTGCAAGTATTTATTTGTAAACGCGATTTTGCTCCTTATTTATTCGAAGTCATTGATCAATTTCCTATGCAAGTAGTTTTACTTCCAACGGGGCTTTTAAATACGCGATTGTATTTCTTATCTGTATGAAGTTATGGATCAGTTTTCTATGCAGATAGAAAATACTTGAAAGTATCTCGCTCCGTCGTGCCTCGACGCTCGAGTACGTAGGTACTCAAATAGTTCAACAACCGCGTTTGTTTTCGCAAATGCGATCATACTCCTTATCAGTAAGAGCACAGAATACTTAATAGTACTACGTACAGAAAGGACACTCCCTTCCTCGCCCTCATATCAGATACCGCACCTCACCCCGCACTTCGAGGTATTCGTCGCCGACTCTTTAGCAAGGGCGCTCGCGAACCGCAGCGCTGTATTGCTGACACACAATTATGCGATTTAAAAGTTTTATTTGAGTTTTAATCACGATGGTTGGATATTGTGATGCTTTTCCGAATTCGTATTTGCATATACTGTTTGTATGATTTCGCATTTTTAATAACATGCGATTTAATAACCGATTATTTACAGATAAGTCATTTAAACTAAACTATTTTAGTGTTTTTATTTCATTACGAACCCGACTATATAAATGAACAATTGAACTACATGGTCACTTCATAATAATGCACACGTTCGGGCAGCGCCGCCGCCGATGTCGTTCGGTTCCCCGACACAAATTGCTTTCCGCGCCATTTTTTTTTACGCTACTAGATTTCACGCACACATTTGCACGTATACAAACGTCATTTGTTTATGTAGTAGTCATAGGTAATTATTTTGCGAGCGTTGTATGGAGTGTCCGAGGTGTGGTAAGAGTCTACGGAACAATTTCGTATGCAAGTATTTTTACTTTAATGGTTTTTAAAAGTATTTATTTGTAAACGCGATTGTGCTCCTTATTTATAGGAATTCACGGATCAATTTCCTATGCAAGTACTTTTTAGTTCCAACAGGGCTTTAGTTTGATTACGCGATTGTACTTCTTATTTGTATGAAGTTATGGATCAGTTTTCGATGCAGATAGAAAATACTTGAAAGTATCTCGAGCCCTGGTTTTAGGCCCTGGTTTCTTAAGGTGGACGTACTGTGAAGCCCTGGTACTCGATTTTGCAAGTACGACCCATGTCTAAGGGCTACGGGCGAGGCGAACGGGAGTTGAGTGGGGGATATAAGCAAGAGAAAGCAGTGCGCGCGCACATTTTCTTTCTCTCTTCCTCTCATAGCCAAATACGTTTGAAGTTTCACTTCAGTCGTGTGGTCATAAGCACACTCGGTTTTTTTTTGAAAGATAACTAGGCTTAGTTAATAATGATTATAAATGTAGTCCCAAAAGTTCTTTTCCCCACAGGCATTATCCCAAATCATCTCCTCCATAACTTAAAATTATTAGACCTTAAGGAAATTCTCTACACCACAGAAAGCTGCAATTTTAGATGCGTGTAGAATTGTTATGAATTCATGCATATAGAAGAGAACGAAGTAGGACCTCATCACAACAGATAAACAATTATAATCTTACACACCACACGCTGCATGTACTTGGCTTGGCCGGTAAATGTGGTTGAAACTAGCCAAAGAGCGGTGAGAAAAAACATGTAGCCGATAATACTTTAAGCCCACACATAAAGCTCAATTTACGCTGCAACATAACATAACGTGACACCTGTATTCCTCGAAAGGTTAGACACAGCTAGTACGTACACCCACTTTCGACAGTTATGTTTAAGTCCCACGTACCACGGGGCGAGCCTATTTCCATCAACCGGAGACTAATTCAAACAATAATCACGCGCGCTGCAAATTCAAGCATTTTTATGACTTTTCCAGTAATACTAGTTATTCTGAAATCTACTTAATTTACAGTTCGATTAAGTTGATATTTCTTTAAGTTAAAATAATGAAGGGAAACTAGGATTTGAATAGGGAATATGGTGAATATGGGTCGCAAGTGCAAACTTACTCGCGCGCGTCTGGTTTGGTGGCATTTGTTTGAGAGCGCCGCACGTACTATACGCTACGTCTATGTATGTGTGTGTGCACCTGTATTCGCGCGTTGTATGAAGCCGGCCTTCTGTACCAATCTTTTCTGTGGTTGTACTCAGTAACATTATTGTTCGTCTATAAGCGGCGGTTTCGGGTTGATTAGATTGAGCTATAACGGAACCAGATTAGATGTTATGTCGTGTTTATGTAATTTTTTGAAGTAAGTACTTAGGTGCGTTAGATAAGCTGCGGTGTGGTCTTAGGAGGGTTGATAAATGAAGAAATAATGGTTTGCTGATTTTAGGATTCTGCCACTGGATTCCAGTGCTTTGAATGGCCTAAAAAAGAAAGGTAAGTGGACTGTAAAACACGTATAATGTAGAAAAAGATAAGATTACAACGGTAAAAGGAAATATGAACGTTAGTAAATCGTTCAAGCGCAGCCGTGCGCAGAGGCGTGCAATAACAGCTGACTGGTGTGTCGCAGGGGCTATATTAGAAGAGCGATCTCAACAGTCTCTAAACAGTTGAGATCAAGTCCGATAATAAGTACTTGGTGTAGAATGGTAGAATAGACTAGAATAGAATACTCTTTATTATATACTCCATACTAATGACAGATATGAAAGTAGATATTTTACAAGAATAGAATACTCTTGATTATTTACTCCATACTAATGACAGATATGAAAGTAGATATTTTACAAGAATAGAATACTCTTTATTATTTCATCATCATCATCGTCATTTCAGCCGAAAGACGTCCACTGCTGGACATAGGCCTCCCCCAAGCACCTCCACTTCGACCGGTTTTGTGCTTCTCGCATCCAACGAGTTCCTGCGGCCTTCACAAGGTCGTCGGTCCACCTTGCCTTCCAACGCTACGCCTTCCGGTACGCGGTCGCCACTCCAGAACCTTTCGGCCCCATCGGCCATCTGTTCTGCGAGCAATGTGCCCTGCCCACTGCCACTTAAGTTTGGCAATTCTTCGGGCTATGTCGGTTACCTTGGTTCTCCTGCGGATCTCTTCATTTCTGATTCGATCCCGCAGGGAAACTCCAAGCATAGCCCTCTCCATTATTATTTACTCCATACTAATGACAGATATGAAAGTAGATATTTTACAAAGGTGTCACAATGGGCCTTATCGCTTAAAGAGATCTTTCAAAGACAACCTTGCAAGTGTTTTATGTTCAAGATTTAAACATAATCAGTTTGATTTTCGGCAACAAAAATTAGGATTTACGTTAGGTATATTATGTATAAATTTTTGCTAGCTATTATATACTACTCGTAAATCGAAACCACAATGGTGTCTCCTACTTTAATAGTCAACCTACCTCCCAACATACCATTCCAATAATATTCCGCATATTATTATGCCAAATGACAACACTCAAATCGACCCTTAAATTAAAGCATGTTTCCACCCCAAACAACTTTTCTTTTATCTTTGGGTACGTTGTTAATATGTCTTTAAGGTGTGGGGCTGAAACGACGCATAAATTATGGGCCTATGACATGTAAATCGGCGCTGTGATGTTACAAGTGTCGTTTGGAGGGTAGATTGAGATTTAGGTGGAAAAAAAAATGGGAGGATGATGGAATATTGGAATATGTTTTGGTGAAATATTGGAAATATATGCCGCATAGAAGAAGTTATTTAGGTTTTGTTTTTGATGTTAAGATTCATTTTTAAGTTTCAAGTTACTACAAAAATCATTGTAAAAGGTACAGTGATAAAAACATTACAAGAACTGTCGTTTTAGGTATCACCACAGACATGTAAAAAGATGAAATTGTAGGAATACATATTTTATTTTACACCAGAACAAATGACGTCAGTCATCCCTGAAGGGTTTACCGAGGTGTACCTCTAGTACTTCCACATTTCACCAGTTATGAATACTTCATTATTTTATTCCCAATTCTACAACGTTCAATCAAGTTCTCTTTCAATTTAGTTATGATAAATAATATTTATTTCTGAAAATTGGTTTTATTAAAGAATTTACAGAACTAAGTTCAATCCAGTCAAGACATAGATAGTAACAAACTACATAATCGTCAAGATTGCCAGTTTCCTATTTAGCTGCTTTATTAATTGGTCCCCTTACAATAGCTTAATATGTAACGATGTTTCCTGTATTATAAAATCAGCCAAAAATTTTTAAATTCCCACTCTGCCGCCTCATAACCTTACCTTAACCAAAACAAAAGAACAAACACCTATAAATCAATGTAATTCGTTGAATCACCGACAACTGTCACGTCATAACTCACGAATTATAACCGGATTGAATTGTAATTGGATCACACGATTTTTAACTTTTACCTTTATGTTGTACATCCGTTTGTTATTGAAATGAACTTTATGTTTACCTGTAACAAAAAACAAAAAAAGGGTTATTACCTAGTAAAAATACATTCAGAAAATTATTGTTTGTGCTACTTTGGTGGCCCAGTCGTAATGGCCTCGACATGGGAGCTGTAGGCCATCGTGAGAAAACCGGCATGTCCTAGAACCAAAAATGCGAAGACATGTGACATCCAACAACCCGCACTGGGCCCGCGTGGCGGATTATAGCCAACTTACTCTCACAGAGAAGAGGCCTTTTTTTATGGATGGGAAATCATCAAATGACCCCTCCCGCTCAGGGTGCAGTGGAAGGGAGTGAAAACATTCTAGGCAAATTATGCTACTTTGGGGCTATAATACACACATCAACACGGTCTAGGGATATTTCATACTCAATTAAATAACTCGAAAAGTACTGGCCGCATTGGAATCTTTTATACATCGATTTGTTTGTAATTTATCTCAGACTAATTCCAAATTAAAATTTTTGAAAATTCTTTTGTTTCGGTGGCAAAAAATGTCTTGATGTATAGGAGAGGGAATTTTCATTTGTGCGAAATTTAGAAAACAATACGAATTACGTTTAGTTACAGTTTTTTTTCATTTTTAAACGAAAGATAAAGTTAAAATTGAGGTATTGTAGCCATGCAACGCCGACATTTGATGAGGGCGGAGATGTTACGAGCTGTGGGAATGCTGGAAGCTGGATCTGTTCAGCGTAATGTTGCTGAGGCCATAGGGACCCATCAAAATGTAATTTCAAGATTGTGGACACGCTATCGTGCCACAGGTGAAGTAGCGGAGAGGCACCGGGGGCCAAGTCGCATCACTACCCCCAGACAAGACCGATTTTTGCAAATTACTGCGCGAGCACAACCAAATGCAACGGCGACTCAATTGGTTCAAAGGCTGCGAGTGGAACACCAAGTGCTTGTGAGTGACCAAACTGTAAGAAGGCGACTGCATGAAAGCAATCTACGCTCTCGTAGACCACTCCGGGTCCCACCTTTACGGAGAGGCAATCGTGGACGACGATTAGAATGGGTTCGGAACCACGTGGACTGGGGCCGTGAGCAATGGTCCAATGTGCTGTTCACGGATGAATCCAGGTTCGGCTTCCATCCAGATTCACGAAGGACGCGTGTTTGGCGAGTTCCTGGACGATGGAGCCGTCTCCAGAACCCTCAGGAAGTTCACCCATACCAAGGAGGAACAATTATGGTTTGGGCATGAATTCGTCTTGGAGGACGGACGGATCTCGTTTGGGTGCGGGGCAATATGACGGCAGAACGATACGTCCAACAGGTGCTGGGGCCCGTAATCTTGCCCCACAGAACACAAATGGGGCAAGATTTCCTGCTCATGCACGACAATGCCCGGGCACACACGGCGAGAACGGTAACAGCTTGGTTACATACACATAATGTTAGGGCCTTAGACTGGCCTGCTCAATCGCCAGATCTAAATCCCATTGAGCATGCGTGGGATATGCTGCAAAGAAGAGCTCTGAAGGAAGTTCCTGAAAATCTGGCTACAGAAGATCAACTTTTTGCGCACCTCAGAAGGACATGGGACAATATTCCGCAGCAAGACATTGACAACCTTGTTCTGAGCATGCCGAATCGTTGCCGATGTGTTATGAACATCATGGGCGCTTTCTCAGACTACTAACTTCAAGTTTATAAACACAAATTAAATGATTTTTCTATTTTTTTTCAGTTTTTACTCACAAATTAAAAGTTCATTCATATACGATTTCCGACTATGCTTCATTTTTTTCCATAAAATCCTGAAATTTTAATCTAAGTACCTTAACCATTATTAAAACATGGTAGAATATTAAATAACGTATCTTATAAATATATACATGTCATCTAAATAATTAACACATTGATAGTAATTCGCTTTTTTAAAAATATCCCTAGACCGTGTTGATGTGTATATAATGAGGTCTAGGCAGGGAGTACTTTAAGAAACTATCCCGATAAGTAAGCCCAACTTGATGCGAATGGGTTACTAGAAAAGGATTATCTTGCACTATCTTAGATATGTGATTATCGTGAGTAGCAATTTTGCAAGCATTTGTTCTCTGCACAAACGTTCACGTTTGATTCCCATCTCACACATACCAAGATTTAGATTAGTTGTTTTTTTTTAAGTCTATCTATTTGTGCAAGAATTACCGAATCGCTTAATTATTAATTTAAAACTTAACACCTTTCAGGTGTTGCTCAAGGTTCTAATCTTGGTCCAATGTTTTTGAAGTGAAAACTTCTTTAGCGGCGTTGAACACTTTTTGTAATGGGTAAAAAATGTTAAACTCGCGTCAGGACACGTGACCGTCAGGAGAGATTCCCCCCCCCCCCCCCCCCCCCGCCTCTTTCTACGGCGGCGCCAACCGAAGTGAACCAAGTTTAGTGACACACGACAATGGATGGATAGATGGATGGATGGATTGGATGGAGTGGAAGTGGAAGTGGAAGCGGAAGTGGAAGCGGAAGTGGAAGTCGAAGTCGAAGTCAAAGTCGAAGTCGAAGTCAAAGTCGAAGTCGAAGTCGGAATCGAAGTCGAAGTCGAAGTAGAAGTCGAAGTCGGAGTCGAAGTCGAAGTCGAAGTCAAAGTCGAAGTCGAAGTCGAAGTCAAAGTCGGAGTCGAAGTCGAAGTCGGAGTCGAAGTCAAAGTCAAAGTCAAAGTCAAAGTCGAAGTCGAAGTCGAAGTCAAAGTCGAAGTCAAAGTCGGAGTCGAAGTCGAAGTCGGAGTCAAAGTCAAAGTCAAAGTCAAAGTCGGAGTCGAAGTCGGAGTCGAAGTGGAAGTGGACGTGGACACACTGCTGTGTATTCGTAACATTCGTGTATATAAAGTGTTTAAAACATGGAAATTGAACAAAGTGCATCTATTAATGAAAAAAGGGACGCAGAAATAGTGAAAAAAAATTAGTTATATTAATTCAATTAATAATTGATTTATTTCAACGTTAATATTCAAGTTTTCACTTCTGCCGGCACTCCCGGAGTGCAACCCGTCTTTTTTTTTTAATTCAAAATGGTTTACTCCATGCAAACATATCAGTAAAAATTCAGCGATTAATCTCACAGACAACATTTTTTATTAATACTAGCTAACAAGCTACTTTTCTAGTAAATTCTTTTTAATCCTAAATCAGCAGAGTAAAGTGTTAATAAAAAGAAGTTGTAAAACTGTAATGGCAGGACACAGCTGTTTTCAAACCAGACTTATACAGCGAATGGAAAATAAATAGAAAATTCGAGGAATTTGCAAGTTTTATCTTGTTACAAAACTTGTATTCCCAGAAGTACCTACTAAGGAGAAAAATAATAAAACAAGTCTAAGGTAAGTATACCTGTCTACTATATTCACTAGCTATTTGGTTCATAACTTGTAAGAATATGTAAGCATAACATTAAAAAAATTAGCCTATAAAGTTCGTACTGCTGTGACACAGGCCTCCTCTCTGTGAGAGGGAGCCATAATCCACCACGCGGGCCACGGGGGCCTCCGTGCGGGTTGGTGGATATCACGTCTTAAAATTTTTGGTTCAAGAACGTCCCTGTATTATTAATTCCAGTCGCTGTTGAGAGTAGACTAAAAAATATTTTGTAATTAAGGGTACTCTCAGAGTTGTAAGTTGGCTTGAATCAATAATTTCAGGTTCCTACTTTACCGAGGGGCCTGTGGATAAATTATAACAGCCGCACGGGTCGATCGACGCGACGGTCGATCAGTGCCAGTAATCGCAGTCCATTAGGTACATAATGAGACGCTCCTTGCCTCGGAAAGAACGTTAAACCGATGGTCCCTACTGTCATTTGTAAATCTTTGGAAGTCGTTACGGATACTCAGAAGTCTTAGCAAGAAGTATCGTGTTACCCAGTAAGTAACTGGCTTGTGGAGGTTAGATAGGCAGCCGCTCCATGTAAAATACTGGTATTCCGTTGCAACCGGTTAGACTGGAAGCCGACCCCAACAAACATAGTTGGGAAAAGGCTGCAGAGGCAGATTGATATTTGACTATACATCCATACTATAGTAATATTATAAATGCGGAATAACCTGGTCTATCTGTCCGCCTGGCTTTTGAAATTTGGCTCACAGGTAGACCAGGACCTGGGTTAGGACATAGGATACTTTTTATTTCGGTAGTACGTCCTCGTGGGATAATTAATCCTGACCTTCACACGCCTGAAGCCGCAGGTAAAAGCTAGTTACTAATATTATATGCATTTGACTCTTAACTTTCCATAAATATAATCATCCACACCGAAACCGAAAGACGTAGCGTTGGAAGGCCTCAAGGTGGACCAACGACCTTGTGAAGGCCGCAGGAACCCGTTGGATGCGAGAAGCACAGAACCGGTCGAAGTGCGGTGCTTGGGGGCTTATTTCCAGCATTGGAAGTCTTTCGGCTAAAATGATGAATTATTCACAGCTCGATTGCGCCAACTGCTAAACATAGGCCTATCTTTTCTTGTGTCAGGCTCATGCAAGTCTAGCCACGATGGTAACAATATCGACCGTGTATCTCGCCGCATAAAGATAATACCTTACTCTAATAGAGGGTGCGACTGTATCAACGCACACACTTGTGCACTATAACATCTCTAGCGTAAATGGCTAGTCTCCGTTAAGATTGGCTGCCGAGGCCGAAATTCGGTCTGGAGGATTATTATAATAAACAACATTTTCAGCTTCATATTTTATCACCGGGTCGCAATTGTCAAAACTTTTTTGATACCAAATGAGACATGCAACACGTTGGATTCCTATACACTTTGAAGGACACAACACTGTTATATTCCAACTAAAAACTATTATAACTTGATCCCTGCCTAGGATTACTTTAAGAGAGTTTCACAGTTCAAGTTATATTGGCCGTAATACTAAGCCACGCGCAAAATATTATTATCAAATTGTTAAGAAAATAGTATGAGCTTTATTTAAAATTATCTCTGAAACATTTTCTGAGAAAATGTTTAGTAAAAGCATTTTTAAAGTAATTGCTAATAGTTTGGTGCGTTAGTGCTAGCTACTAAGAGCTGGATGCTGTAAAATTATAGTAATGGAGATGAGAGTAATATTTTGCTAAGAAAATAAAATAAGGAGGGGAAATCGTTATGACCGTATTAAGTTTCATTATAGCAGCTTATTACTATTTGTTAGATCATTGTTTTAAATTTAACACAAATTCTATATGAGAATAGTATGGAAGAAAAAGACATGTTGCGTCAACCCCAAATAAATTGGGATGAGGACAGGAGAATGTTGATGATTGTGTTGTGTTCAATTCTGTATTTGCAGAGCAAAGATATCTTGATATTCAGAGAAAGAAAATCGTTAACCACTAAGTCTGTTCAGCCTACATAGTAATGTTCCCACTGCTGAGTCAAAGTCATTTATTTCAAATAGGCACATAAAAGGCACTTTTGAACGTTAAAAATTACCTTAAAATAGAATTGATTCTAGTCACCCATTCCAAAAGGTAGTTTTCGTATGGAGAAGAATGGGCAAGAAACTCCACCGTTACTCTTTTAAACTGAGACATAGGCCTCCTCTCCGTGAGAGCGGAGCGGGGCGTGATCCACCACACGGGCCCAGTGCGGGTAGGTGGATGTCACATTATAACCATGTAATATATACGAGTATCTACAATATTACATACCGTGGTTTTACATCAAATAATTATTTTAAAGATAACTACAACATAATAATACTCACTTTGGGTCAAATCAAGCGAGCTTTCTGAAGTAATATATATTTTAAATATTAACAGGAAAGCTTTCTGTTTAAATCTTCTTTACAAATAAATAAAATTGAAGTGTCTGTTTGTAATATTAGTATAACCGTTTTTTGCTAAATACATATGGATGTAGGTATACACAGTACATATACCAAAATAACATTTTTTTTTAATTTTTGTCTGTCTGTCTGTTTGTTTGTTCCGGCTAATCTCTAAACCGGCTGGACCGATTTTGACGGGACTTTCACTGGCAGATAGCTGATGTAATAAGGAGAAACTTAGGCTACTTTTATTTTAGAAAAAGAATTAGGGTTCCGCGCAAAAAAATTAAAACGTTTTCCGTCATGCTCGCGAACGAAGTCGCGGGCACAGCTAGTAAATAATAAGCAACAGTAAAATACAGTGCTCAAATAAGTCCTAATTAAGTGAAAATAATGAGTCGATGCTCAAAAGACGATAACTGGGCATTCAGTGGGTTGCACCATGGTTTGATTGCGAGTTAACATCAAAAGGAAATAGATTACTCTGTAATCAATTGATTAAGTGCGTTGGTATTGCTGATTGAACTTGGGTAATGGTTTAAGTAGCGGCAGTTAATGAAACTGTAGGTATTACTTCGACCAGATGTGTAAACGTAAACAAAACAAAAAGAGTATCTCAAGGATTGTATTAGGTGTCGTTTTGTAGTTTCTACCACCCCCATGGGAAGAAGGCATGAGTTTATGTATGTATTGCTTGGAGGTTGCATTTGTAACTACAAATTATTTTACTAACAAGGTTTTTTCTAAGACTAAAAAGGAATGGCATTATCATATTTCGTTATTGTCTAATGTTTACGCCAACTCGTTTCAATAAAAAAATTCAAATTCATGTCAAAATAACAAATTAAATAAAGAAATTCACAGTTTCCAATTACAAAAAATATACCAAAGAAAGGTCATAGGGCAATTAAAAATAAACAAGAGGAGTCTTTCAAAACATGCAAATAATTTCTAAGAAATCCTATCAAGACACAAATCAGCATCCCAATTGCGTAACACACTTTCTTTCACAATCCGAACGATTTTGAAGGAAATTTCTAATCCATTTCTTCATAATTTTTTTGAAAAATTCGTCTGCTCGTCAACGTCAATAATCCAATGACTGTTTTTGAAGTGTCAAAAAGAAAGGCATTGCAGTTGTTCGTGTGTTACGTAATTACCCCGATGAGGGTAGGCCCTCATCGGGGTAATTGCGTTAGCGTTTCATATTAAGCTTAGCTTTTCGATAGCTTATATCGGTCTTATGTATTTTTGACTTTCCCATCATAGTTATCACTGATAGAATATTGCTTTGTCCCTCTGATCTGAATAAACAAGTACCTACTCTCTTTAATATTTCAAAGACCAATGTTTAACTACAATTAAACTAACCGGAGATTAATACCCAACAGGATTCGGTGCTGTCAGACCCAACGCGGTAATTAACAGAACAATAGACGCCTTATCAGTGACTTCATTATTATTAGATAGCACATTATGTACAAGATATAAACAGCTTTGTTATGTTGTTAATTTCTTAGCGAAATGTAATATTCAATGATTAATAGGATGTTGAAGGATAAAATCAGAAATTAACTGTCCGGAAAAGGACCGGAGTTACCGACATAGCTTGCAGAGAAAGCAAGCTGAGTGGAGACCGCGTATTGGCAAGCGTAGTGTGGAACGCCCTCCAGCTAGATGGACCTTAGAAAGGTAGGAAGGGATAGACTGGATGCGGAAGGCGGAGGACAAGGTATGGAGGCGCAGCCTGGGAGCAGCCTTTGTCCAGCAGTGGACTGCGATAGGCTGAGTTGATTGAATAGAATGTTAATAAGTTCTACTTAGACATCGCCAACTTATGAGGAAGTAAAATCACCGAACAAGAAAGTCAACACAATGCTTAGGTTTGTACAAAAATACCTTTGTCTATCAAAGAAAAAGGACCCAATGTTGGTGGTGCAAAATAGTCACTCACTGATCCACCTGTATTTTTACTTGGAGATTCTGGCATTCTTCATTTCAAACGCAAGTTTTTTAATAAAGTCCGTCAATATCCGGAATTGACAACATTTCATATTTTTAACCTGCATGTATTATTACGTTATATAAAAGTAAATTCAAATCTAGGGCACCCATATTTTTTCGTTTTTCGAAATTATGTACTTTTCATTCATAATTATAACTTTGAAATTCGGTGTATTCTAAAAAGACGTAAGTGCCAGATGACGGTAGAATGGCGATATTACCTTTGCTTTATTGTGACCCGTCAAAAAAACTGTTAGACGTCACTTGTCTCAGTCGTTGTTTTGGTTCCTTCATTGGCGTATATTTTTCATTGGGATCCATTTTATTGGCGATATATCAATCAAAAATTGATAATATTAACAGTAAGCAGCGTGTCGAGTTGATAGGAAAAAATATTGTTGAATTCAATTCAGTTTTTTAGTTGTTTTCTAGTTACACTTCTTAGGTGACATTGACATGTCTTGTTTGATGTAATGTTTTCAATCAAAGACATTGGAATGCGCAAAGGTAACTACCTCATTCCGCCGTTTATGTGACGTCATCACATGTTTTTTGATTTTTATTTTTTTTCTCAGAAATTTAGAAATAAAAAAATAAAATAAAAATATATTTGAACTCAGGATACGAAAATAAAGAAATAGCATTTTTGTTTTAAGGTCGTGTCAGGTTTGAAATGTTGTCAATTTAGCTCGAATGAAAAACGAAACAAATAGTTTGTCATTCGGATTCCTACAAAGAGATATTGGGGAAAGCGCAATGACCAGTATTGTCACCTTATTTGCGACTAACTAATATCATCATAGTTCTCCTGCCCTTTTTTTGGGTGGGAAATTATCAAATAACTTCTCCCTGATGGCGTGTCAGACTTTTACCGACTAAAACCCACCCGTGTTCCTTCAGTTGCCTGTGCCAGGGGCCACGGTATCTCTTTCGAACAGCCCGCGATCCCGGCAGGCATCGGCCCTAGCGGACTCCGTCAGTTAGTGCTGACATCTCTTTGAGGCGCGCGTGGAACACAACGCGCCGTGGACACGGGCCTCCTTACCGGACGGCGAGCTGCCCATTGCTCGCCGTCCGTAAGCCCGCGTCTCCTGCGGAGTTCTCTTGCTCTTACTTGAATTTATTTTAGTTCGACGCAACTTGGCTTTTTCTTCCATAAGTACTTCTCTATTAGTCGTCATTTCGGTAGTCACGGCCTTTCTAGTCATATAATTTTTCACACAGTCCATCCATCGTTTCTTTGGTTTTTTTCTACTCTTATAGTCATTCACACTCATACTTAAAACTTTCCTGACGACATTTTCCTCATCCCTTTGCATCACATAGCCCATACCATGACAACCAACTAATAGACAGCTATAGTAAACACGAGACTAAGATTTCGCAAAAAATCTAAACAAACATACAAATTCTATTGATTAACGGGTCAAACACAAATTCCTTCCTATAGAACCGCCACATTTGTGTAATTTTTTCCAACCTCCTCTAAAAATTACGTGGCTTGAATTTTAAAGCTCGTTACACACAATTGTGCATTTTTTATTCATTTAAATGTTAATTCAACTCTTTTCGTTTCAAAGGAATTATATTTCCACTACCTGTTGGGTCCTTAAACTGTACGCTTAAACCTTGCTTTTCTTTTTATATTTCTTTTCTTTCTTTCTTTTCTTTATAAACAGAGGTTTATGTAGCCTCGACTTTAAATTGCTTAGAATTACTTAAGAGCTTTGTAAGAGAGCATAGAAAATGTTATTTATATTAGACTGTAGTTAAAAAAAAAAGATTATTCTGCATTGTAGGTAAATGGCATTGCATTGCAGCTTACTTTTATGGGTCCGTATATAAATGAACATAACGTTTCTTTAGTGTCATTTGTTATTATGTCATAGTCTGATAAATCTTGACCCTGAATCTTGATCTTGTATTGTATTACCCAGTATCTGGGTTGTTGAGGTCAGATAGGCAGTCGCTTCATGTAAAATACTGGTATTCAGCTGTATCCAGTGAGACAGGTGATAGTCTGATAAATTTTGAACCTAAACAAGCGAACTCCGGATTAAAAGTACGTACAGCCATTAGTAAAGCATTGTACCTAACTCTTATTTCACCGTTTTAGAGTAATAATAAGAATGATTGCCGTTAGCTACTTAAAACTCACGGCATCATTCTAATTTAAACTTTATGACGATGACTTAAGAATGGCTAAACGTAAAAAAAAGACGGGTTGCACTCCGGGAGTGCCGGCAGAAGTGAAAACTTGAATATTAACGTTGAAATAAATCAATTATTAATTTAATTAATATTACTCATTTTTTTTCAATATTTCTGCGTCACTTTTTTCATTAATAGATGCACTTTGTTCAATTTCCATATTTTAAACACTTTCGGTCTTATTCATAAAAAAAGCCTATTGAAGGTTTAAACCATTCATTAGTTAAAATGCTCAATAGGCCTTCAAAACATTCGAAAAATTTTGTATTCATAAACGCTTCATAAACGTTCTATAACTAGAATGTCCTACAACTTCTAAATGTTGCCATTATAATGAAGTCATCCAACAAATTGGCCAACACATTAAATCGGCATACGAGAATATCTGTCTACGAACCGAATATTTGTGTCCATAGACATTATTACGTATGAAAAACTAATTTATTGTCTACAGTTTCAACAGTTTTGACGCGACAACGTCATGGTCGTCATGGAAACAATATGAATATGTCAATGAATGAATTTGATATTGTATGTGTCAAACTAAAAAACTTTTGAATATTTTTTTTTGTATTTAAACTAAATGAAATTAAGACCGGTGACTAGTTGCAATAAAGGGCAAAGAATTGAATATTGGTTGGAGGAGGATAAGGTGTGTACCTACTGTTACAGCTAAAATGTGTTCAAAGTAAGTTATGTTTTGTAAACATTCTCAATTTCTTATACTGTCTTATGCTTGCTTTTGCTTCTAATCCTTAGATTTTTTGGAAGAATTGGTCAGAGAGAGGTCTCCATAATAGAAAATAAAAACACTGACACAAGCACTAACGCTAAACAGGGGCAGCCTGGCATGATTTACGAATTAGGTGCCTATCCAATTTACAATTTTACGAAGAACTTCGTTTGCCTGTACAAAACTCATTGTAACAAAAAAATTACGAATACACAGCAGTGTGGCTACTACACAGACGGTCGAGCCATCAGCTGTCCATCCATCCATCCATCCACTTCCACTTCCACTTCGACTTCCACTTCGACTTCGACTTCCACTTCGACTTCCACTTCGACTTCCACTCCGACTTCCAGTTCGACTTCGACTTTTACTTTGACTTCGACTTCGACTTCCACTTCGACTTCGACTTCCACTTCGACTTCGACTTCCACTTCGACTTCGACTTCGACTTCCACTTCCACTTCACCTTCTACTTCCACTTCCACTTCCATCACCATCCATCCATCCATCCATCCATCCATCCATCCATCCATCCATCCATCCATCCATTGTGTCCGTGTGTCACTTCACTTCGGTTGGCGACGCCGTACAAAGAGAGGGGGGGGGGGGGAATCTCTCCTGACGGTCACGTGTCCTGACGCGATGTCCTGACGCGAGTTTAGCATTTTTTACCCATTACTAAAAGTATGCAACGCCGCTAAAGAAGTTTACACTTCAAAAACCCGCCATAAGAATAATAATGACTGTTATTTTGATGCCGCTACTGATTAATTAAATCAGTATAAATAAGATAATGAAGAGAAAGAATTTATAACATTAGTTTTGTATTTCAGGTCAATAGGACTAGTAAGGATGGTACTTCACTACGAATAGCAGAAAATGAAACGGCCTACAGAATAGATGGCACAGATGGCAAATGAAAAGCAAACATTTTAAAAATGTTGTTCTGCTTGCACAAGTTTTAGAAGCCAAATTAGAGTTTAGAGTATTGTTCAGCCGTGAACAGGCAAGAGTTACATACGCCAGCGTCAGCATCAAGAGCGACATACATTCGTTCCACATAAATTAGTAATTAGTAAATGAATAAATTAGTCATCAAGCTGGAGTAGAGTTTGATTCATCTTCCATAATTCCTCTCACTATGGCCAAGACACCTTTAGCCATCACCAGTTCTATGAGTCTGTGGGACCGGCAATGACAAAACTATTTCCTGTGTACACATTGCACGACGTACACAAACCCCTATTCCTACTCAAATTCTGTCTGTTCCCGTAGGTCTCCCGTAGGCTTGTATGATAGGTTAGGGTGTTAGGATAACTACGGTGTTAAGTAGTTGCTGTAGGTTTATAATCAGTAGGGTGAGGTAACCATAGGTACCAGGCTCAATTGTTACAAACTTAGCCACACTGTATGTATTTGGAATAACAGCCGTACTAAGCTGTAAGTCCCGGTGCGTACAAGTATTATAAAAATAAACTGATATTTGTATACAAGCTTTTTATTAATGAACTACTCCCAAAATTTCTTCTCTTTTACTTTAGATCTTGTTGGCTCAAAATATTGCCACTTCCACGTTGTCGTCGGTGGCAGCGCAGAGGTCACTTTGACTGCATGTTTTGGGTAGGACAAATAAGGCAGGATAGGACGTGGAGCATGTTTTGCAACATAGCTTCACAGCCACACCCTACAGGAGCATCTCCCTGCAGGGTGTAAACTTCCGTGGTCGGCACGGAAGCATTATTTTCACACAAAAGCAGCAATGTCCCACAGTATTTCTTGTTGCTATAATGTGCTTCGTTATATTTTTCGTCGCTTCTATTTTGTATTGTAGGTAGTTATCTATATAATAATAAACTAAATTGGTTAAACAGAAGTTCAAAATAAATTAAATACAACTGCGGCTCCTCGAAGTACTATTGTTTACGAAATTGACTTTTCAAACATTTGTACCTACGTCAAATGTCATTTTCTTCGGCCATCTTTGTCATGTCTCACTTGGTTCACTTCGGTTGGCGCCGCCATAGAAAGAGATGGGGGGGGGGGGGAAATCTCTCCTGACGGTCACGTGTCCTGACGCGATGCCCTGACGCGAGTTTAACATTTTTTACCCATTACAAAAAGTGTTCAACGCCGCTAAAGAAGTTTTCACTTCAAAAAAATTGTGAGTTTGCTCCTTTAGCAGGAATCCAAATCATCTAGAAATCACTTTATACATCTTGTTTCTACAGGAAATCTAGGAATTGGATTTACGGGTAAGAAATCCAAATCACAAAACATTAAAATAATGGAGCTAGCGACGTCTATTTAGAAAACAACAGTTCATTTAGTCACCAATAAAGAAAACAAGAAAAAATAAGCAATTCTCAATACTACAGGTAGAGCTTACAATAAATTATTCGGCACAAATCCGTAGAATAGCAAATGGGCCGCCATTTTCTTTGAAATGACTTTCAATACAGAATCAATGACTTTTTCACAGAATCCGAGACGATTTTGTTTCCTTCGCTTAGTTTGGTATAATTTGTAAGAGAAATGACGATTTTGTTATTCCATAATGTTTTGAGCAAAAGCCACCCTTGTTGCAATGGGACTGAAACATAACCGAGGGCTTAGAAAAAGTGATATTCTATCAATAACGATGATAGAAAAGTCAAAAATATGAAACGCTTTCAAAGCTATCGCTATTGATCTAGTTAACGCCCTAGTTAAATATGAGTGTACTATAATACCTCTGCTTAACCCTTCAAAACAAGTCCAGTTGTAAAAACAATCGATTTCCAAATCGGTCAAGCCGTCTTCGAGTAATCGGGGAACATACATTTTAAAAAGAGATTTCGACGAACTGAGAACTTCCTTCTTTTTTAAAGTGTGTTAAAAATAGCCTCTACGAGTATTAGTACACCTACTTAAATATTCGTCGAGAAAACGCATTAAGTATTCGTCCAGGTCACCATGGGCAGTCAACCCTGGTATCACTTCGGTGACTGGCTAATATTGTCATCACGACATGACGAGCTATTCGTGTATACCTAAATCGTGAAGATGAAGATGGGTAGTTTTATCCAATGTTTTTAAAGTAAAACAATAATAAAAAAATACTAATAGGAAACGTTTTACATGACGATGATGATTTTGGTATAAGTGCCTAACATGCATTCATAATTTGCCAGCAAAACCTGTAACCATTACCCCGGGTTTGTTTATATAGAAAATGTGATTTTGTCGTCTACAAGTCTTGTAAAAGAATGTCAAAAACTTATCGTGCTTACAACATAATTATTATTTTGACGTTGTTTCAGACAAGTTTTGCTAACTATTTTGTTAACTTTTTTGACAGTTACAACTAGTCTTTACAACTTGTGTTTTAATGTAAATGATAACGGCACTTTAGCGAACTAATGGAACGTAGACACGACATTTATAGCTTGGGCTAAATGCGGGGTTAAAAGTGTCTATTAAGGTTGTATTTACCGGGAACCGATCACTAATAACATCATTATATTCTACTAGCTTCCGCCCGCGTGGTATGCAGATAAAAAACCTATGTCCTTCCCCAAGGTTCAAAGTACCCCCATACCAAATTTCATCAAAATCGGTTCAGCCGTTGAGCCGTAAAAGCGTAAGACACTCACATTCACATTTATGTATAATCTTAGTTAGGATGACATGATACGTGTCCCTAATTACCTTTTTCGTCCCTCCAATAGACCCGTACTTAGGCCACTCGACATCGACAGCGAAAACCAAATGAACATCATTCAAAAAGCCCTTTGGGTACTTTAATAAATCGTTTTATCGTATTTGTAGCATCAATTCGTTTAATAGGCGTACCTTGTGATTACAATTGGCTCTTTATGTAAAAAGGCAACTTGAATAATGAGATAGTATGCAAATTGGCTAAGGCTGGAGACACACAGGTGGGTGCTTTGGTGGGTGCTTAGAGCTTCGCTGCGGTGACATGCTTTAGCGAACGCATGGTTTTACTATTGTAATGACTACACTGATGTTTGGTGCCACACTGCATGACTGATTTATCACTTAAGACATTTTACTTTTGCATAAGTTAAGACCTGAGTTTAGTTTGAAAATTGACATATTTAAAAATGGTACGTGATTTCTATTTGTTTTTAATTATGCAAGCAAGTAATATCCTGGCTTGGTACATGCTAAAGCTGTTCACAAGGCGTTAGGAAATGTTAATTTTAGCATTAGTGTGAACAGCCGGATCGTGTCAACAAAATGGAGGACGCATAGCATAACATACATAATCAGCCTATAATGTTTCCACTGCTGAGACACAAGCCTTCTCTCTGTGAGAGGGAGTGGGCCATAATTCACAACGCGCCCAGTGCGGGTTGCTGGAGGTCAGATGTCTTCTAATTTTTGAAGTGAAAACTTCTTTAGCGGCGTTGAGCACTTTTTGTACTGGGGAAAAAATGTTAAACTCGCGTCAGGACACGTGACCGTCAGGAGAGATTTCCCCCCCCCCCCACCCCTCTTTCTACGGCGGCGCCAACCGAAGTGAACCAAGTGAGACACGATAATGGATGGGTGGATGGATAGATGGATGGACGGACGGACGGACGGACGGTGACGGTGACGGTGACGGTGACGGTGACGGTGACGGTGACGGTGACGGTGACGGTGACGGTGACGATGACGGTGTCGGTGACGGTGACGGTGACGGTGACGGTGATGGTGACGGTGACGGTGACGGTGACGGTGTCGGTGACGGTGACGGTGTCGGTGACGGTGTCGGCGACGGTGACGGTGACGGTGACGGTGACGGTGACGGTGACGGTGTGACGGTGATGACGGTGACGGAGACGGTGACTGTGTCGGTGACGGTGACGGTGACGGTGTCGGTGACGGTGACGGTGACGGCGACGGTGACGGTGACGGTGATGACGGTGACGGTGACGGTGACGGTGACGGTGACGGGTGACGGTGACGGTGACGGTGACGGTGATGGTGATGGAGACGGTGACGGTAACGGTGTCGGTGACGGTGACGGTGACGGTGTCGATGACGGTGACGGTGACGGTGACGGTGACGGTGTCGGTGACGGCGTCGGTGACGGTGACGGTGTCGGTGACGGTGACGGTGACGGCGACGGTGACGGTGTCGGTGACGGAGTCGGCGACGGTGACGGTGACGGTGACGGTGACGGTGACGGTGACGGTGTGACGGTGATGACGGTGACGGAGACGGTGACTGTGTCGGTGACGGTGACGGTGACGGTGTCGGTGACGGTGTCGGTGACGGTGACGACGACGGTGACGGTGACGGTGTGACGGTGATGACGGTGACGGTGACGGTAACGGTGACGGTGACGGTGACGGTGACGGTGACGGTGACGGTGACGGTGACGGTGACGGTGACGGTGACGGTGACGGTGACGGTGACGGTGACGGTGACGGTGACGATGACGGTGACGGTGACGGTGACGGTGACGGTGACGGTGACGGTGACGGTGACGGTGACGGTGACGGTGACGGTGACGGTGACGGTGACGGTGACGGTGACGGTGACGGTGACGGTGACGGTGACGGTGACGGTGACGGTGACGGTGACGGTGACGGTGACGGTGACGGTGACGGTGATGGTGGACGTGGATGTGGATGGATGGATGGACAGCTGATGGCTCGACCGTCTGTGTAGCTACACTGCTGTGAATTCGTAAAATTCGTGAATATAAAGTGTTTCAAATATGGAAATTGAACAAAGTGCATCGATTTATAAAAAAAGTGACGCAGAAATAGTGGCAAAAAATTAGTTATATTAATTCAATTCATAATTGATTTATTTAAACGTTAATATTCATGTTTTCACTTCTGCCGCGGCACTCCCGGAGTGCAACCCGTCTTTTTTTTTTTTCTTCTAGGACATGTTCCCCACGATGTTTTTCTTCATCATTTTGAGTAAATTGACTACAAGCAGATCACAGATTACCTAGTTCCTAGTTTACGAAACCATATTGCACAGTTAGAGTTACACTTCTCACCAAGTGAAGCTGCCACTGTGTAGCTACAGCCTTAGACTTAAGATCTGATTATGGTACTTATTTCTAATTCTGTCGGAGTCTTTGAACGATGTATGAATATCTATTGCTTGATATTTCGTTCTGTTGTCTGTTTCATTTGTTGTGGCATCGTTTGTTTATTTAAGTGTGTAGGTTATATTGTAACATTTTATGCATTGTATGATTTTGATCTGTTGATGGTGTACATAATAATGAGTATTCTATTCTATTCTAAGTAACCTATTAACTTACGAATTTAAGACGATGAAGAAGATGTCTAAACAGTTGACAATTATTTTTAAGACCGAGTTCAAAATCATTGTGGTAATAATTATAAAGGCAGGTTAGGGATAACAGCCACACGGGTCGATCGAGCAGTCGGTCCGTGGACGGGTGACCATCTTTACATACCGAGACCCCCCCGTGCCTCGGGAAGCACGTTCGGCCGTTGGTCCCGGCTGTCATTCTTGGATCTTTGACAGTCGTTACGGGTCGGTAGAAGCCCGAAAGTCTGACAAACAGTCATACCAAGGGGTATCGTATTCCCCAGTAACTGAGTTGTGGAGGTCAGATAAGCAGTCACTCCATGTAAAATACTGGTATTCAGCTGCATCCGGTTAGACTGGAAGCCGACCCCAACATAGTTGGGAAAGCGCTAGGCAGATGATGATGAATTATAGAGGTAATGTGATCTAAAAGTAGATCCCTTGGTCGAAGGAGAAATGTTGTGAAGTTATTATTTTAAAGATGTAGGTAACATAAAATATCCAATAAGTAAAAAATTGTATGCGTATTATTTCCTGTTTATATATGCTTTAATGCATATAACTGCTTAAAATAAACGAAACACAACACACTATATATACAAAAAACATTTCCATATTTTCATGAACATTTTGCTACATTCTGGTAATAATTTTCAAGGGCATCTTTTGTTGGAATATAACATATTAATGAATTATTAATCATTTAAATATGTATTAGGGTTCCTTCGTCGATAATGCCGAAACTCTTTGGTTCTGCTTAGAGCCAACGATATTTACTTTAGTCTTCTTTAGTAGAAAACTTTAGTTTTGTATTTCAAGTGACTACTTGATATAATTATTGACTCGAGTCCGAGTCAATAATTATATTCATTATTTATTACATTGACTTCTTCCATCGTTCGCGAACCCGCGAGTCCTACTTCCAGTGTTGACGGAACCTATCCAGCTCGTCCCGCCATCTCCTACATGGCCTGCCGCGACCCCGCCTCACTATCTCCACCGGCACCAGTTTTGTGTATCTGGACCCATAGTTTATCCACAGTTTGAATTATTCCACTTTGCCCCACCAGCCGCCCCACTTTGTGTTTGACTTTTAAACAGATCATGCCATTCGTCATCCATCGGCGACTTTGTCTCTGTCACCTCTGACCTAGACTAGAGTCAAGAGCAAATACACTTCAAATTAAAAAAAAGACGGGTTGCACTCCGGGAGTGCCGGCAGAAGTGAAAACTTGAATATTAACGTTGTTGAAATAAATCAATTATGAATTGAATTAATATAACTAATTTTTTTTCACTATTGTTGCGTCACTTTTTTCATTAATCGATGCACTTTGTTCAATTTCCATATTTTAAACACTTTATATACTTACACGAATTTTACGAATACACAGCAGTGTGGCTACTACACAGACGGTCGAGCCATCAGCTGTCCATCCATCCATCCACATCCACGTCCACCATCACCGTCACTGTCACCGTCACCGTCCCCGTCACCGTCACGTCACCGTCACCGTCACCGTCACCGTCACCGTCGCCGTCACCGTCACCGTCACCGTCACCGTCACCGTCACCGACACCGTCACCGTCACCGTCACCGTCACCGTCACCGTCACCGTCACCGTCACCGTCACCGACTACGTCACCGACACCGTCACCGTTACGTCACCGTCACCGACACAGTCACCGTCACCGTCACCGTCACCGTCACCGTCACCGTCACGTCACCGTCAACGTCACCGTCACCGTCACCGTCACGTCACCGTCACCGTCACCGACACCGTCACCGTCACCGTCACCGTCACCGTCACCGACACCGTCACCGACACCGTCACCGTCATCGTCACCGTCACCGTCACCGTTACCGTCACCGTCGCCGTCACCGTCACCGTCACCGTCACCGTCACCGTCCGTCCGTCACCGTCACCGTCACCGTCCGTCCGTCCGTCCGTCCATCCATCCATCCATCCATTATCGTGTCTCACTTGGTTCACTTCGGTTGGCGCCGCCGTCGTAGAAAGAGAGGGGGGGAAGGGGGAACTCTCTCCTGACGGTCACGTGTCCTGACGGTCACGTGTCCTGACGCGACGATCTACATCTTTTTAATAAAATAAGCGATAGACATAACTTTAATACAAGAAATAAAGATAAAATACATCAACCATTTTTCAGATTAGCCAAAGTACATACATCTTTTATGGGGTACTGTGTCAAATGTTACAATAAAATACCTTGTGATATATTGGAATTAAATGAAAGAAAATTTAAAACTCACATTAAACGTACACTTTGTAAACAAGCATACTATAAATTAGAAGATTATATCCAAGATAAGAACGCTTGGAAACATGCTGGTCCTGCTCCATAGGACAATCTAGAGTCTAGACAAAATCAAACTGGTTGCTAACTTAATTGTTATTTTTTTTTTTTTATTCGTTTTGTCATTCATTACTCACACCCTGACTTATTATTTGTATTTTTTTTTTATTAAAATTGTTTTGCTTGTACCATGTTTGTAAATATGTGAGCACCATGTGTCTATCAGATAATTAATTTATATGTCATGGTTTCGTTTTTAATTCTTTTACCTGTGGTATAGTAATTTTATTTTAGGTGCATCGTCCTCACATGTTATTATTTAATTAATGTACCCATGCAAAATATTGTACCTAAAACATTTTAAACTCAAACTCAAAGCATTTATTTCAATTAAACCAATTACAGGCACTTTTGAATTGTCAAGGGGTCGGTCAGTCAGAAAGATGAAGCTAGTTGCCCATTCCAAAGCGTAGGTACCTATGGAGAAGAACGGGCAAGAAACTCCATGGACACTCTTTTAAATCAAAATAATATGGTTACAAAGTCTTGGTTACATCATTCACGTTAAAAATTATACATGTGAGAACGATGCAGAACGTTAAAAGCGTCCATAACGAAAAGATGACAAAAAACAACAATTCAAATATTAAATTAAAATAAAATAAGCCATGGCAGCAAAGAGATGACCAGTCTCTACTGACGGCGCCCGTTCACGAACATGACGCATGTATTAGCACCATTCAGCTCAACCATTTTGAAGGGAGCTAAATGATCCAACACATGCGCCGCCATCAGCGAGACATTTGAGTGAGCATGACATACTCTCAGCCGCCAGGGCACATTCAGTCAATGAAAGACGTACCCAGTAAATGGTAGCTTTATAGTATGTACATAGTACTCAACATGTGCTATGCAATTATACAATACTAGCTTCTGCCCGCGACTTCGTCCGCGGAAAATTTCTTGTTTTAACATAAGATAACACTCGATTGATATTACTGTATTTAATTTTATTAGTAAAATATTGTTTGGAATCAGATCAGTAACTTCAAAGATTACCTAAGTTCTCTTTTCTGCTCAAGGTAACTTAACCCTTGGTCGCCTTTTACTTATTTTATTTATTTAAGTTAGGTATCTATTTAATTTAAAGCTTCTCTATATACAATGTTTGAGGTTGTTTTATTTTCCGGTAACAGAATAATCTGCTTTTCGGATGATCCCACTCTTGATAGACCAACATATAATTGCCCATGGGAAAAACATTCTTTTCGTAGCCAACCAAAGAGAATGTTTATCACTGGGACTTGTTAATAGTCAGGGCAAATGATGTTTTTATTGGAAACTCAGATAGACGCTGTGCACGTTCATCGCTGGATTCTCGAGCGCGGGCCTGCGATGTTATGGCATTTTGCCTAGCGAGCCGCTGCGAGCGCTCAGCGCTAGTCTCCCTATCCCTTGTTTCAGAGACATGCTGCCTTAAAACAGATAGACGCTGTGCACGTTCATCGCTGGATTCTCGAGCGCGGGCCTGCGATGGATTCTCGAGCGCGGGCCTGCGATGTTATGGCATTTTGCCTAGCGAGCCGCAGCGAGCGCTCAGCGCTAGTCTCCCTATCCCTTGTTTCAGAGACATGCTGCCTTAAAACAGATAGACGCTGTGCACGTTCATCGCTGGATTCTCGAGCGCGGGCCTGTGATGTTATGGCATTTTGCCTAGCGAGCCGCTGCGAGCGCTCAGCGCTAGTCTCCCTACTATCCCTTGTCTCAGAGACATGCTGCCTTAACTCAGATAGACGCTGCGCACGTTCAGCGCTAGATTCTCGAGCACGGGCCCGCGACGTCCTCACATTTTGGCTAGCGAGGCCCTGTGAGCGCTCGGAGCTAGATTCTCTAGCGCGTGCTTGCGAAATATTTTCTCTATTTCTCGAGAGGCGCTGCTCATTTTCAGGGGCAGATTCTTCCGTACGGCGTACTCGAGCGGCTCTTGTCTGTGATGGTCTGCCGGGACAGTTGAGATTTCCTTTTAGGCATGCTCTCGACAAACTACGCACAGACTTGAAAACAATTACGAACAAAGGGAGAGCGACTCGAACACCGTCCGCCTTTACAAAACAAAACAATCGTAATATCGAATAACTTTAACTCGTATCGATTATTACGATAGAACGAACGAAGCATAGTATATAATTGTACCATGGAACGAAGTACGAAACTACGAACATACAAAACAATGAAAACAAACGTACAACGAAATCACGATATTTTCGAATATGAGGTATCTAATAGATACCTCATAATCTCCGTGCTCATAATCGAATCGTTCGTATGGAACTCCAATCCAACTAACGTGGGTATAAAAATTCGAGAGGGTCATCAATCCACGGAAAGTCTTAACACCGCGATTCAGAAAAATGACGTAATTGCAGAACGCCATCTATGGGCAAATAGGTAAAACGTCTGCACAAATGAAAGTTATGCTAGGGGCATTTTGCGTTTTAGTAATTTTATATTATCTCCGAAACTATATGACCAATTGATATACTGTAAATGGCAAATCTTATCTGTATGATGTTCTTGTGATACTGAAATAATTTATTGTCATAAGAATTAATATTTTGTTGCTCAAATAATCAACCAAACGTAAGTATACCGAAAAAAAAAATTTTTAATGCAATAAAAGAAGTATAAAAGATAAAATATAAAAGATAGAGATATGGTATCGCGGACTTTTTTGTAGAAATAATGAAGACGAATCAGGTAGCCATACATTGTTTTTAATTTTAAGCAACTGTTTAGGCAGCGCACGCAAATAATTCTGTTTTATGTGGTATTTTTTTCCGACTTGCTAGACAAAAGTTGTGATAGCTCGGTTAATATACATGCTATAGAAACAATTTATAGCCTATAGCACTCAGGAATAATGTAGCTTTCTGCCAGTTAAAAAATTGTTAGAATTGGATTATGAGTTCCAGAGATTACCCATTACATACAAACTTACAAACTTACAAACTTACAAACTTACAAATTTTACCTCTTTATAATATTAGTATAGACTAGGAGATTGAATTTATACAATGCAAAGATAGACTTACAATCTTCAGCAGCTCCAACAGCATTTTTAAGTGTTAATCAAATAGTTGTGGTTGTGGAGCAGGACCAGCATTGAGCCAGGCATTTTTATCAGCGATGTAATCCCCTAACTTATAATATGCCTGTCTGCATAGTGTGCGTTTAATACAAGACTTGAATTTTGTCTCATTCAGTTGAAGAATGTGGGGAGGTATTTTATTATAACATTTTAAACAGTACCCCATAAAAGATGAGTCTACTTTAGCTAGTCTAAATCCTGGTTGAACTAATAGGTCCCTATTTCTAGTACTATAATTATGTCTTTCACCTCTTTTACTAAAAAGATGTAAATTTTTCCTTACATACATGATATTTTCGTAGATATATTGACAAGGTACCGTCATGATGTTAATTTCTTTAAACCGTTCCCTTAGAGAATCGCGCCTGCGGAGATTATAAATGGCTCTGATAGCTCTTTTCTGCAGAATAAAAATAGAATCGATGTCTGCAGCCCGTCCCCAAAGCAAAATACCGTAAGACATGATACTATGGAAGTAACTAAAATAGACCAGTCTCGCGGTATCTACATCAGTAAATTGACGGATTTTTCTCACAGCATAAGCTGCTGAACTTAGCCGTCCTGCAAGAGATGTTAAATGCGGACCCCATTGTAGCCTTGAGTCGAGCGTGATCCCTAGGAAAACAGTTCTATCGACGAATTCAAGTTTCTCTTGATTCAATATTATCTCACAATCACTACCTTTGACATTCGGTAAAGAAAATCTTATGCACTTAGTTTTTTTCCCATTTAATACTAAATTATTAGCAGTGAACCAATTTTGGACCTGCAGTAGGGCGTTATTTACGTCGTCAAAATTTGTAGCACGTCTATTTACCTTAAAAATTAAGGAAGTGTCATCAGCAAATAACACCATTTGTGGTTGATTTTTTAATAAATGGAGTAGATCATTTATATACACTAAAAAGAGGAAAGGACCCAAAATCGAGCCCTGTGGCACACCCATTTTTACAGTTAAACCGTGTGAATTGACACCATTTATTTGAACTTGCTGTTGTCTATCATTTAAGTAAGAACTAACTAAACTGAGCGCAAGTTTTCCAAGTCCGTAATGCTCAAGTTTCAAAAGCAAGGTTTCGTGATCGACGCAATCAAATGCCTTGGAGAGGTCACAAAAGATTCCTATGGCGTCTTGGGCCTCTTCCCACGCGTTAAAAATGTGTTTTAATAAGGTTACACCGGCGTCGGTCGTACAACGTCCTTTGGTAAAACCATACTGTTGATCGTGAAGGATTTTGTTCGTGTTAAAATGATTGAGCATTTGATTAAGCATTATCTTTTCAAACACCTTGCTGAAAACCGGCAACACGGATACGGGTCTATAATTATTAGTGTCTTTACTGTCCCCGGATTTGTAAAGTGGTATTACCATACTGTATTTCATTAAATCGGGGAAGACTCCTTGATCAACACACGAATTAAATACTAAGGCTAAGTAAGGCGCAATAGTCTCAATTATGGAGGTACATACTTTAATAGACATTCCCCAAAGATCTTCGGTCAATTTGATCTTAATTTGCTTAAAAGCTTTTATTACTACTGCAGGGTTAATATGTTTAAATTGAAATTCAACCGGGCAGGCTTGAACGTTCGCTCTTAATAAATCAATTGATACGCCGGGTGAGGAATTTAAGGCTTCCGTCGTTTTTGATGGTATATTAGTAAAGAAATTTACAAATTCTTGAGCTACTTCTAAGTTAGAGCTTATGGCACCACGTGAAGTCTCCAACGTGTAATCTGTGTTTCGTTTTTTATTCCTACTAGTTTCGTTATTTATAATTTTCCAAACCGTTTTTATTCTATTTTCTGCCGATTTGATTTTGTTGCTAATGTACCGGGCTTTGGCTATTTTGCAAGTATTTCTAAAAATTTTGGAATATGTAGCAACATACTTGCTGAAAGTATCAGTATTAATGTAGGGCTTAAGGCCATACAGCTCGAACAGTCTCTCCCTACTTATCCTAATACCTCTAGTTGCCCAGTCACTAAATATAAAATTAGGGCAAATGTTTTTTGTTTTCTTTTCAAAAGTTTTATTGAATTGAGTCTGCACTACTGAAAAGAAATCCTCGTACAATTTATTTGCGTCATCCATATCATGGCCCAGATCATTTAACTTATTATTTAGAGTACTATTGAATCTTTTTAGTTTACCAGTCGTTATTGGTCTAAATTGTATTTGCACTTTTTGCAAAGGTGTTTTAAACTTAAAAGTTACCGTTTGTCCACTATGATCAGACGGCAGATAATTTACGATGGCTTTATCTAAATAATCACAATCGCAAAAAACATTATCGATACAAGTAGCAGAAGTTGGAGTTACTCTAGTTGGTTCTGTAAAAACATTGGATAAATTGAACGATTTGAAAAGGCTTAATAATCTACTGCTGTTTGAATTATTTTCCGAAATATTAATATTAAAATCACCACAAATAATTGCGGCTTTGTTATTGGATGCAAGTTTCACTAGAACATCCTCCATTATTGACTCAAATACAGAAAAGTTCTGATAATTAGGGGGTCTGTAAACGCACACTACAACATGCTTATCTAGCTCAACACAAGACAGTTCGATGCAATGTTCAATTGATAAATCCACTATGTCATTTCGTTGCTTGAATTTTAAACAATTTTTTATTAAGATTAAAGAACCTCCACGCAGCATAGATTTACGGTTAAAACAACTGCCTACACTATAGTTCTCATAATTAATTAACATTTGGTAATCCTTTAACCAATGTTCAGTAAAACAAACAATGTCAAACTTTGTTTTTTCTAAAAACATTTCAATTTCTAATAATTTGGAGGAAATGCCTTGAATATTTTGATGAAATAACTTCAAGGTATTCTGCTGATCTCCTTTTTGATATTTAATTATTTTAGAGCAAGAAGATACCTTGTTGCTGTTAGGTATTAGAATATTATTACTGGTACCTTCTGTTGTCTTACAAACTAGTTTAAATGATTATCCGGAGTTAATCCCAAGACTTCAATGTCATCACCAGGCAGTGAGCTCATAGTGCGTGAGGGAAATGGAACCTCCTTCGTACAATTTGTATACATATTTATAGCATTTGAGCTACATTCATTTAGGCAAACCACCTTATTATTAGTATTATTACTAATTGTTGTGGTGTTAATAATACAAGACTTCGACATAATACTTATGTCTGTGTTTATATAAAAAGCTAATAGCCTTGCTATTGTGTGTCTAAAACTAACAGGCAGATACACAGTACCCCTAGTCGACTTTAAAGTTTCTACAAAACTGTTAGTGTCAAAATAGACAAGCTTGTCACTGTAATGACTAACTAAAAAGTGCATTTGCTTATTAAGCATATGAATATAATTGTTTTGTCTATTTGTCAATTTTTTAAAATATGGGAAAGCACACAATATTATTTTATTACAATTTAACTTTAACAACTCAGTTACACAGTCAGTTATTTCATATTTTTTGACTTTAGCACTGTTACCTACAAATACAGTAATGTTGGTTTTAGGATTAAATACATTTCCTGTTATTGATGCCATTATTTCTTTGTAGGTTGACCCTGGCATACAATTGTTTTGAGTAGAATAACTCAGGTTGTTACTAATTAATTTACCTAATCCTCTTCCTATACTATCTGAGAACATAACTGAATTATAACAATCATGACTACTGAACGATGGACAACTACTAACCTCAAGCTGTACCACTGGGGATAGATCCTGTACTATATCAGATACATCTGGGTTAAGGATACACTCTTGAGACAAACACTCAGTCTGGGACGGGTCCTCCGTTGCCTCAGGCTGGACAGCAACAGGGTTTGAAACCTTCTGACAAGTACACTGACACATAACTAACTCATTAGCAGCAAGAATATGTTCTTTAATTAGGTTCTGAGAACCCACATATTTAATGTAAAGGGAACTAAGTCTGCCCTCAAGTACCTGTATGTCAGACTGTAAGCGCTGTGTATCAAATTCATATATTTTTGTGCTGTCTTCTAATTTGATTTGATAATTATTTAATTTATTAATTAGATCAATACGTTCTTTCCTTAGTGGAATATTTTTAGAAAAATGTTTTTGTTGTTTCCTAAATTGATTACATTTTTTAATTATTCTATTCATTCTTGCATATTTTTTCATTTTGTTATGACTCAATTTATAACTATAATTCTGTTTTAGCAAGGAATCTTCAGTAAGGTCAATAGTTATTATGGGATGAGGGTTACAATTAATGTTTAATAATTCATTATATAAATGGTTTGTTTCTTTAACCTGATTACATTCTTTTTCTTTTTCCAACTGGAAGATGCGACTATTAGAATGAATTAATTCATCTTCTAGGTCCCTAACTTTACTTAAAGCCTCCTCATACAAATTACTACAGTTGTTGAAACCATCCGTGACTACCTTCAGTTGATCGCGTTCATCAACAACAATCAGATATTGTTGATGTAGGTCTACTAGCTCCCGTTTAAGGCTTGAGTTTTTGTCAACTATTTTCTTTATTTCCTCCTCACTTTCATCGTTCTCCAGTAGCAATTGGTCACACTGGAGTTGTGTTGCTTCAAGTTTTTGGAGGGCCGTTCTCAATTTAAGGTCCATCTCCTGAGCAGTAGCCTTACGGGTCATCACAGGCATGGTTTCAGGATATGTTACTGAAATTAGAATAAAGAAACGGTGAGAAAAATTGGACAGACAAGTAAAATAAAGTTGGAAATGAAAGGGAAAATGGGAGAAGTGATCGTAGTTGAGTGGAGAAACTAGGATGGCTACTAAATTGGTTTAAAGGGCTATTTTCAAGGCTATAATATTTAATAGTATGCATAATTTGGATGATTTTTATAGCCTTAGGATTTTACTTTTATCTATGTGGGTAGGTTGCCTAGATTTTAAAATTTTTTTTTATGATATTACAGTAGGTATAACGGCAATGCAAAAATAGCGAACATGAACGTTTTTATTGTTGTAAGTATATTATATTAAAGATCAGAATAAAAATAACAGAATCTTCGCTAAGTTTCGTTTTCTACGATGTAAACAACGCGATTCAGACCCAATGCAGGGTGCTAACTCAGCGAACTATTTATTCTAAGACTTCACGAGGATGTGTAACAGAATTACAATGACGATTGTGTGCTATTATAAAGTAAAAGTGAGCAAATACTTCCCGTTTTATAATCCGAAGTTTGAACGTCAGCTGTTGGTTTTAGGTTACCGGTGTGTAACAAACACTGTGTATTACTTTATCCATTTACAGGAAAACAATAATCCTGAGTATTTATGCAATTATACCACGTTTACACATAAAATTACACCTTAATTTTACTTAATTACTAATTAAAATTAATTTTAAAATACGGAACAGAAATTTGACATGTCACTCGGACAGTGTTGCCCACAGAACATCCGTTACGTTACGTTACTAAAAGAGTAACGGTGGAGTTTCTTGCCCATTCTTCTCCATACGAAAACTACCTTTTGGAATGGGCGACTAGAATCAATTCTATTTTAAGATATTTTTTGACGTTCAAAAGTGCCTTTTATGTGCCTATTTGAAATAAATGCTTTGACTTTGACTTTGACGTCCTGACGCGAGTTTAACATTTTTTCCCCAGTACAAAAAGTGTGCAACGCCGCTAAAGAAGTTTACACTTCAAAAAAAATGCCGCAACTGTTTAAAAGGCGAAGCTTTTTTTTTCTTCTTCAACTTTCTTCATCTTGGAGCAAAATTATATTCGGAATTTCTTTTATTGGAACGGAACTTCCGGTAGAAGTAAACTGGGAGAAATCGTCACGCAACGAAAGGCGTTATGCCCCCTCCATGCGAAAGAGAGAGAGAAAGAGATAGTTATCATGGTTTTCAAGGCCGATATTAAGGTCAAAATGAAAATCCCAGATGACGGCTGCGTTTATATAAGTATCAATTTTTTCGTCATTTTGAAATCTTCGCAGCCGCCAACATGAATTTTTCATTTTGAGCTTCGTGCCTGCCGGGGGCCCCTCGACTCCATACGTTTTTTTTTTGTTTGTTAATGTAAAAATATATACAATAGATACATTTCTTATACTAAATTAACTAAAAACTGTTCAAATAAAAATAATTATAATAACCTTACGTTACTAAAACAAATTAAAATATGACGTCAAAATCCCTCCTCATCGCTGTCAACATGTAAATGAATAGCAAATAAGTACCTATTATAATTTCAAATGAATCCAAGCAAAATTGTACTTATAATAAAATAAACACATGTGTTGTTCAGGCCTATTTTTGGAGTATAAATAGTCGATATCGGTCAATTTGTAATTAGTCGATTGAAAACTACTTCATCGGTAAGTAAACCTTCGTATTTCATTTAATTTTCTATTAAAGTGTTTTTTGGGTTTTTCCATTTTGAATTTCTCCGTAGCAGCCCGGAGTCTGGATTTGTACCCAGTTAAGATAATAGGCTCGCCTCCTGTAACTTAAGGCTTCAATATAAGTGGCTTAAAGTGGGTGTACCTAGTGTAGGTTCCCTATACGAGTTCGAAATACTATTCTGCGAAAATTGTTACATCAATGCTTTGATAATGCAACGTTATGTTTTTACTAAATCTTTTTTGTTCGCTGTTTCTTAATATCGATAACCTAACATCGAACCCTTGTTTCTTCGACGTTTGTATGTTCTATGTAACGTTACTTCGAATATAAGTACACTTAAGCATTATCAGCCTATAATATTCCAGGTGTTATTCTCTAAAAGACAATTTCATGGCTGTACGCTGCGACGAGCTCGTCGACGAGACAGCCTTGAGATCGACCGAGCGCGCAGCGCTGATTCAAACCGTAAACGGTATTCACTAGCGTCATTGTCAGAGTCAGGTCTTACATTTTCTTGGATTATGGGGTCCAATGTAGTCCTGTTCTTGTTCGGGATGAGCTCCACGTGAATATTTTTTGTCAGCCTGCTTACACATCCAAATGACCAGGTTTGCCGTTGCAGCAATCGACCCCTGTGGTATTTATTGGTATACATGTGGGTCTCATCGACCTCCACTATGTCGTTGTCCCCGCCGAGCATTACGCGATCGTGCGCTTCAGCTACTTCGCAGACCTCGCGCAAATAGTGGTATACCTGTATAGCTGTTTTACGAGTGACCCCTACATCCCTGGCTGCCTGCGATACCTGGTCTTTCCTAAAGAAATGGAGCAACAACCTCATTGTGCTTAAAATTGACACGTTGCTGCGGTCAAAAAAGGTACCCTTTAGGGGGGACCTGATGTTGTTGCAGCCCGCTCTTCTGCAACGCCATCTAAAGCCCAGTTTATAATGTTGGTTGCGCTCTGGATTCATAGGACGCCTACATGTTGGACAGCTAGGCGTCTCAGACGGAATTAAAAGCCACCGTCTGGCGGCTTCAATGGCTTTTTCTTCGGTAGTAATAAAAGAAGCGTAATTCCAAAAGGAAAAGTTTCTTGCCAATAACAAGTTAAATGGGTCCATAGTTATGGAACTATAACAAAAACACTAAACTAAATAAAAGAAAAAAAAATAACCTAATAATTACAAAACTACACTAAACTATGACAAATTAAAAAAAAATATTAAAGAAAAAAATAAAAAATAATGAAAGAAACAAACAAACTAATTAACAAAAATAAGTGCGTAAAAATAATGTTGTATAGTTAATATTAAAGAAAAAAATAAAAAATAATGAAAGAAACAAACAAACTAATTAACAAAAATAAGTGCGTAAAAATAATGTTGTAGTTGATAGTTATGGACCGCAAAGGCAAAGAAAGTATTGAGAAATTCCAATAATTTGCAAATTTTAGAGCCAGTATACTTGTTTTCAAACTTTACCGTAACGACGACCGGTCTTAAGACTTGTAATTTTTTACGGAATTTTTGAGATATTTTTTTTCTTAAATTTGCCATTTCTTTTTATGTCGTCTCATGCTTCTCGATGAAAGCAGCAATTTCTTTCCCGACAACTTTTTTATCCGAGCCGCCGTTTTGAAAATATGAATTGGTTTTGGAAAATCATAAAAAAATTGAAAGCTCATATCTCAGGAACGGCACGTCCTAGGGCCATGCTTCTCAGAACCTAAATGGTTTCTATGGATTAGGCTAATAATGTGCTGCAATAAAAATTGCAGAAATCTGTAAAAAAAAAAATCTCCGAAAATTTGGCTAAGTCCCTGTGCCCCTAAGACTACCCAAGCTGGAAGATCCACCGACACTTAGAAAATTTTTTCAACTTTTTTTTTTTCTCAACATTTTCCGGGTTTTTTGCACCATCTCATGGTTTTCGACTAGACCAACAATTTCTTTCCCGAAAAGTTTTTCATCCGAGCCGCCGTTTTGGAAATATAGAGCGTTTTATAAAAATTAGATAAAATTCGGAGGCCCATAATTCGGAAACGGTGAGTCGTAGGACCATGTGTCTCAGAGCTTAAATGGTTTCTATGGATTAGGCTAATAATGTGCTGCAATAAAAATTGCAGAAATCTGTAAAAAAAAAAATCTCCGAAAATTTGGCTAAGTCCCTGTGCCCCTAAGACTACCCAAGCTGGAAGATCCACCGACACTTAGAAAATTTTTTCAACTTTTTTTTTTCTCAACATTTCCCGGGTTTTTTGCACCATCTCATGGTTTTCGACTAGACCAACAATTTCTTTCCCGAAAAGTTTTTCATCCGAGCCGCCGTTTTGGAAATATAGAGCGTTTTATAAAAATTAAATAAAATTCGGAGGCCCATAATTCGAAAACGGTGCGTCGTAGGACCATGTGTCTCAGAGGTTAAATGGTTCCTACGGTCAAGGTCAACCCGATATTGCAGAAAAATTGAGAAATTTCCGAAAAAAAAAAAAAGAAATTTTTAACGAAATTTTTCTAAGTCCTCGCGCCATAGCGCCCCCAAGGCTACACTCCGACTCCTAAGGTGAGTATTATGATATTTTCACTGTTATTACATGGAAAATAATACTAATGTTTCTCAATAATATTGTATGATATTACACGAGTTATTACTAAAATTTAAGTTAATTACTTATTTAACTAATGTTTTACAATAATATGTACCTATAACTTTATTGTTGTAACGTAACATTGTGTATTTTAGGCATGCCAAGAAGTGCCAAGTGCGCAAGTAGAGAGAGATGTTAATAGAGTTTGGAAGAGCGACGTTGGCTTGCCACAGGGCACTCTCGGACATCACATCGGCATGGCAAGAAGTAGCTGGCAAGCTAAACAGTGATGGAAGTGGCTGCATTCAAAGTTGGAAGCAATAGCCAAAGGTTTGTTAACAACATGTCCCTAGGTAAGTATTGCATTACTGGTGTGCTTCGTCAGCTTGCATACTTGGCATGCGTACTTTGACTGTTTCTTTAAGAACAAAGTTAAATAACCAGTACCTATGTACATTGGGTCTAATATTATAACATAGGATGTAATGGATATTTAGGTAACTTTTTTTTTGTTTTAAGATTACCACCTGCACTGCCTCATAGGAGTAATGCCCCAATTGCCTCCTCATATAAGGTTAATTTAATTATAATTTGGTTAATTATTGGTTTAGTGTAAAAAAAAACTACATAGGTAGTAGACATGGTCTCACTTTTGACTCCCAGGTTCGGCTAATTGGTTGGGATTTTCTGTAGGTTTTTTCAACAGCAGCCCTTATTCAATCAACATGTATGTATATAGAGTACATCTAATAAGTATGTATACTACATTGTAATATCTATTCCTTCAGAGAGAGTCATGTGATGCTGTTATATTTACATAATGGTCTTTATATTTGTTTTACTTGTTTAGTAATTTGTTGCATTTTTTATGTTCATAGTACCTCGTAGGCGTCGGACGGCACGCCGCCGTCTGATCCAGCGCTCATCACCTTCTCAAAGTCAATCACAAATGGCGAGCCTCACTGAACGTTTTCGCCATTGAAGAGAAGCATTTGGAAAATGAGAGACTCGTTATGGACAACCAGCAGAGGATGTTAAAAACTTAAGGAAATAAGTGAGTCATGGTCAAGGCAGACCCAGGCACTGCAGGATTTATGTACATCCATCAGACGAGGGAGTCCCTGAAACATGGATCTACCACAGATTTTTAATATAATATGTTTAGATATTAAGTTTATGATAGATGTTAAGAAATTTAAATGTTTGAAGTGTAAAAACTGTTTTTTGTAGTAAATGTAGTGGAGTAGTTTTCATTGTATTTGTTGGTATAATTGGCATCTGCTAGCTGACATATAGTAAACAATTTAATTTAATGTTCTGTTTATCATAATGTGAATTACTTTGCATTCCTACTATTGTAAGAATCAAGTTTTTCTAACTGAACCAACAGCTGTGCTGTTGGGGAGTTTGTTGCACCACCTCTTCCCAGCTAAATGAAGGGTGGGCGTTTTGTGGGACTGTTTTTTTGTAATTTTGACGTTCAAAAAGTGCTGATTGTCAGCCTAATTAGAATACATGAATTCTGATTTGATTGATTGATTGTTTTGAATGGTAAATAAAAAAATAAAATATTATTATGCAGATATTGTATATTTAATTTCTCATGCCCCATACTGTATACACATTTAAAAAAATAGTAAAAATAGAGACAACAGTATAAGTATAAAAATATGCACTTAAAGGCTAATAATTTTTGATATTATACCAATCATATACCTACACCTTAAACACCACACTTTAAACACACACCATATTATGACATAATTATAATTATCATCTATGCACTTATTCAACATTAACATTCATAAATTATACTTTCATTTATTTAGTGTATCTAATCAATAATGGTGAGTATGTTCTATCTAAACATGTTTTCCACATCTGGAAAGGGAAAGATAGGAAAGCATACATTTTAAATATGACATGCTCGCCATAATTGATTAACTAAATCTCGCCTACTTATCAGCCCACTCTCTAAGTCACCATATGTTGAAGCCTGATGTGTCAGGATTCAAAGTAGGTAACCTAGATTCTTCATCTAAGTCACATTGGTCTAACATAGGAGCTGGTAGCCCAGCTCGATTACATGTTGTGTAAAACAGCAAGCTATCACAATTTTTCCCACTGTTATAGGATCATAGTGCAATACCCTATGAACTAATAAATATCAGAATTGCCCTTTCAGTATTCCAATAGTCCTCTCCACACTGTTCCTTGCACTACTGTGCAAATTGTTGTTATGGCTCTCTGGAGTCCCAGTTTCTGGATTATTAAAGGGAGTCATTAAATAAGGCCTTTGAGGATATCCTGAGTCACCTGAAATCAATTAATGAAGCTGGAATTAAGAACAATCTTGACTTGTGTTTAAGTTATCATTGTATTGTAAATAATAACTTACCAAGTACACAATTTCTTCATTATTTAAATTTTACAAATGCTCCTTTACTGTTTGAAAAAACAAAACTATCATTGTGTTGCACCCCCAAGTCACATCCACATGCAAGATGTTCAGATCAGCATCATTAAACTGAAATAAGTATAATAATTACATACTGTAAGTATCTAGGTACCTATGTGGATTCTTTATAATTCTACATTATCCATATTTATAATTCTAGGTACATTATACTTAACATATCACAAGAAACCTAGCTGTAAACAAACCTTTAGCATCTTGGTTAAACCACTGGAACGAACTCGCGGACGCATACATGTAGTTAGGTGATTTTCCAATATATTAATTAAATCCTCAGAATGCCTGTAAATATGGATAAAGTCTGTATCACGGGATATTGTTTTAAACTTTCTTATTTGTTTCGCCTGTCGAGCTTTCTTCAAATCATCACTTTTCTTGGCTTCTTCTAATAAATGTAGCTTTATAATTCACCGAGCTGCCATTTTTTCATATAAGTATTAAAAGAATCGAGTACGGTTTATTATTTTCGTCAAGACTACACACGAATATTCAAAGCTTTTGGATTTGACAGTTAGAATCGAGGCTGTGGGCGAGGCTGTGAGCGACTTCGACGCTGTTTTTTTTTACGGAATGCCAAAATGTATGAAGAACTGTCAATTTGCCCTCCCGTGGCTGTGCCGTTGGGTAGTTTAACTCACGGCCGTCACAGCCTTGAGCGCTAGTGTAGCTGTACGCAGCTTAGTGAATGCCAAACTAAGTTTCACAGCTGCGACAGCGCTGCACGCAAGGCTGTATCCTTAGAGAATAGCATGGCTGAGAGGCCTTCGCTCTGTGAGAGGCAGTGGACCATAATCCACCACACGGACCCAGTGCAGGTTGGTGGATGTCACGTCTTCGAATTTTTGTTTCTAGTACATGCTGGTTTCCTCATGAAGTTTTCCTTCACCGTTTTGAAAGCAGTGGTGATGAAATAATTCACATAAAGTGCTTGCTTGGGTTCGAATCCACGAACTACATCTAGTACGTCGCAGCCGTTACCATTGGGCCACCACTGCTCTAAGGGCGTCTGCTAAAATGGGCGTGATGATATGTTATGTTTTTTTTTTTCTCAAAAGGCGTTTTCTTGGCGTAATAATATCCACACTAGCTGCGCCCCGTGGGAAAATCGGGATAAAAACTAACCTTTGTCGTTTCCCGGGGCTCAAATTGTCTCTATACCAAATTTCATCTAAATTGGTTCATTGGTTTAGGCGTGAAAATGCAACATACAGACAGGCAGAGTTACTTTCGAATTTATAATATTAGTGTGGAAGTATGGATATCTTTATCCTTAGAGGTCGTAGAAGGAGGTTATGGGTGACGCTTTGGAAGCAGGCAGTAGGAACTGGTTTTTTTTTTTAGCGTCGTGGACAATGGGCATTAGTTTCCTGTTACGGACATAATCTACATCTATACTTATTATATTATAAAGAGGTAAAATTTGTTTGTAAGTTTGTATGTAGGGGGTAATCTCTGGAACAACCAGTCGGATTTGAAAAATTCTTCTTGCATTTGATAGCTCAATTCTTGAGGAAAGCTATAGGCTATTTAACGTCACGCTATGACCCTTAGGAGCCGAGCAAAACCGCTATGGGGAAACGAAGTGATAGAGCAGGAGACGCGGGCAAGTGATGCAATACGACGAGATGGGTCGAGGGAATAAGAAATTTCACGCGAACGAAGTCGCGGGCAGAAGCTAGTTATATAATACTAATATTAAAGCTGAAGAGTTTGCTTAACCGGTTGAATGCCGTAATTACAGACACAATTAAAAAGCCATTGTGTCTCGTGTAGATCTACGTTCCGGCATACGAAAGGTTAAACGCGCTAATCTCTGGTACAACTAGTCATCAACATCAACTCAGCCTATCGTAGTCCACTGCTGGACATAGGCCTCTCCCAGACTGCGCCACAGCACCCTGTCCTCCGCCTTCCGCATTTAGTCTACCCCAGCCACCTTCTTTAGGTCGTCCGTCCTTCTAGCTGGGGGGAAATACCAGTCGGATTTGAATAATTCTTGTATTTGATAGCCTAATTCTTGAGGAAAGCTATTGGCTACTTAACATCACGCCTGGACCTTTAGGAACCGAATACAAAAAAGCGGTCTGTGAAAACGAAGCAATAGTGCTGGCAGGCGATGCGATGCGACGGGGTGGGTCGGGGGAACAAGAAATTTCACGCGAGCGAAGTCGCGGGCATAAGTTAGTTAGTAAATAAAGTTTTTTTCTCCCACATTCGCATTATCAATTCGTCTACTTCACAGACATGGCTATCCGGAATGCATCGCTGAACACCAAAGGGAAAGTTAAGTTCAAGTTAATATTGACTTTCTGGAACTAAGTTACAGGAGTTCCGACAAGTACATTCCGACCGGTGAGTCTAAGTTACATCAAGGAAACCAATATTTTGTTTTTCTTTAAGTTTTATCTTCAACATGTTTTGCTTCTAAAAGTAGGAATGTTGCACAATCCGCGGGTGTTGTGAAATGCTTACTATGTTATTTCCTTTATTACGCTTTAAATATACAAATTACAATTTAAAATATTTCCATAAAAAATATAACAAAACAAATAAAATTATAATTATAATAATAATTATATTCATAGTTTTAATAGGTTTATGCGCATCTTTATATTTAAAATATTTATTCCTTAATTTTCATAATTGCACCTACCACTGTTTGTCTCTGCATCACCCAAAGGTTGACTGGTAGAAAATGCCTATGGCATTAAGTCCGCCTCTGTACATTTATGTGCTTGAAGTATTAAATAAATAAAAAATTAGTTGCCAAAAATAGGAACCAAGCTGCGGCAGTCAGGGCTCCAGAGAGATAAATCTTCTTACAATACAAGCCGTGTCCAGGAGTACCACTTTATGTTTCTTATGTTTCTTTACTGTTACTGTTACCCTGCATCATCCCACAGTTGGGAAAAGGCCTCTCCTCATGACTTCCAGCTCTTTCGATCCAGGGCTAAAGTGGACCACTCGACGCCTTCTAGCCGTGTCAAGACTCCACGTAGTCAAAATCAAAATCAAAAGTCATTTATTCAAACTAGGCTGAGAATCAGCACTTTTCGAACGTCAAAATTACAAAAGACAGTCCCCCAAAACGCCCGCCCTTCGCCACTTCCTAGTGCTTTCGCTGGGGAGAAGAAGTGGCGGAACAAACTCCCCAGCAGCACAGCTGTCTGTTCAGTTAGAAAATAATTAATTTTATACAATACTATGTATGCAAAGTAATTAACATTACAGGACACAGAACCTTAAATTAAATTATTTGCCATAGGTTAACTAGTGGGCTTTGGCCCATAGCTCATTGAGCATACGGCAGACGTGACTAGCCCAGTCCTACTTCAGCTTAGCGGCTTTTTGAACCACGTCAGTACTCTGTATTTTGGATCGCAGTGCGGTGTTGCCTATTATGATCTACAATACGACGCCTAGAATATTGTGCTTATGTTTCTATAAAATTATTAAAAAGTTAACAGCCGTCTACTTAGAACTTATACCCCACAAAACCGATTTCACGGTTAAGTTTGGTGATTGTGGCAAGACCCGCCGTTTCTAACAAAATTTGCATATACTTTGAGTTTTAATAATTCCAGGTTTTTCTTTTTTTTTTTGTTCTTGACCGAAACATGCAATATGATTAGGTTATTTATCATTTCAGGTGAACGCTATTTGCTGAACTATACATCTTCGTAATGGGTGGCGTCTTTAAAATTAAATATACATATAAGGTCGCGAATAGGCCCTGGAAGAGTAAAAGCAAATCAGCAGACGTATCTTTGTTTTTGAATCTGGTGGAAACTCACCACTGAGGTACGTGTTAGTTAATGTTAGGCACAAGTGGGGTACTGTAAAACAACAATAAAATTTAAATTAGTAACATCTTTATGTAGTAATAATTACTTCTTGTTTTCAGAAACAAAACAAAGATGCTGCAGCAGACACTCGGTCGGTTTATCGTCAATTGACGGCATCACGGCGCGAACCCTAGGGTGGGCTGGCATAAATCTACTAGACCAGTCTCAGTCTACCAGACTAGTCTAATATACTACATCAGTCTTCTACATTACTCTACCAGACCAATCTTCTAGACCAGTCTTATAGATCAGTCTAATAGACCAGTCTACCAGACCAGTCTACCAGACCAGTCTACCAGACCAGTCCACCAGACTAGTCTACCAGACCAGTCTACCAGACCAGTGTACCAGACCAGAGTACCAGACCTGTCCACCAGACCTGTCTACCAGACCAGTCTACCAGACCACTAGTCAGTAGACTCTATGCCAGCCGTTAGCGCCGTTTCTCACATGATACACGTTAAAATGTTCCTCTCTTTAGTCTGAAGGAAAAGCTTCTTTCGACTGGAGGAGGTCACATGTCCTAAGGATACCATACCGTCATGGTCAGGGTTAACTACTACAGGATATGTATTAATAAGTAGGGTAATATAATTAATTCTCGGCTCAAGAATTTATTGAAAACTATCAAAAAGGTATACAAGTGATATAATTGTGTTAAGCATACATATTCGTACGACTAGCATATTGTTGTTTTTTTTTTTGCTTAAATTTTGTTTCGGTTCTCTATTAGAATGCATTGTTATTTAGTTGCTAATTTATATCCAAAATTCATGTTGATAAATTTAATTTGAATAAAAAACATTTATAATTGTCCCTGTCAGTTTTTTTTTTAATTTCCTGTGCCGGCTCTGCTTCAAAAAAAACATCTTCAACCGAGTCATAATTAGGCACAGTGCTTAGTGCTCCACTCTTCGAGAATGAAGTCAGCCGCGCGTTCAGCTACCACCAAAACTGCATCATTAGGATTACCCCTCACGTGTGTTGGCAACACGGATAAGTCTGCTCTCCGAACTGGATCCACGCCCTTTACTCTCAACCTGCTGTCCAGAACAGAACCCATGGCACAAGTGCCGATATAGTGCCACAAACTAGATGACGTAGCTAGTGCATAGCACTCCCAGAACTCATTCTCGGTAGTTGCATCTGGACACAAACCAGTATCGATACGACTTGCGTTTACACTCTTAAAGTAGGACGTGGTCAACACCTTATTGAAGTCTTTTAAACTGTCCACCATTAACTTCAAGTCGGAGCTGTTACTGTATGTCCTAGTATATACCACAGGATTGTCTTTTGGGTCAGCACTTGCCAACAAAACTTCACCTCGTGAGTCCGGCAACATCAATCCTTCCTTTAGTCGCATCATAGAATGTATCACACAGACGATTTGAAAATTTCATTACGTTCGAGCATAATTGAAGAAAACCAGCTGATTCTTGAGGGAACAGAAGATTGATTGTATGGTAGTCTGGATACGTCTGCTCAAGATCAAGAGCCACAGAACCGACGGTCATTGGGGCAGGAAACTTCCCGGGGTTAGCCGCTGGGGTAGGCGATGTGGCATTCTCCATTTGGTAACCAAGAAATGCCGTTGCCGTCTTGAAAGTTCTTGCCAACAGGCAGGTCGACGATCACGCATACTATGTGATTCTAAGTGATCTTTAGGCCCGACAGCAGACAGCATCAACAGTTTGGGACTATTAAATGTTCCCGCAGATACTATCATTTATTTCTTTGCTAAATACACTTGAGTGTCACCATTAGGATCCATCACTTGCACACCGATAGCAGCGCCATCTTTGATAAGAATCCTAGTAGCGGTCGTGTGTGTCGCAACGCATAGGTTGCAACGCGATTTGGCTTCTGTAAGTACGTGACAGAACTGCTTTAACGGAGGCCATTAACGTTGGCGTACAGTGGCTCGGTGTACCCAAGTCTTGACTCCTGTGTACTAAAGTCATCAACAATATTGTGACCAAGCTCTGCAAAGGCAGATAACAAGGGTTGGTTACTAGGCTACAATTCTCTTGCTCTTTTTAATTAGTCCATCAGCGCCATGTTGCTTAGCAGATGAAGACGCGAGCAATTCTTCGTCTTCTAATTTCTCCGCCTTTTTTAAGCATGGTTGGATGTTTTCGAAGTTCCAAGTGGGGTCATTTAACATCTCAGTCTAATCGTTATAGTCACAAGGATGTCCTTGGACATGCATTGCATGGTTAAAGCCGCTGGTGCCACCTAACATCTTGCCTTGCGTCAGGCCAACATGGCCGCCTTGAAGATTCTGCGCAGTGTATCCATAATCATCTTAAGTAAAATTTTAATCGTATATAGTGCTTGACAGAATAGTAAATAGTCCTGTCATCTCTTAAAGTAAAAAAAAAAATTGAAATTATTAATAAAAACTTTTTCTTGTCAAAACACAATCAAAAAGCCTATGATGGTGCAACAAAACAATGAATTAAAATGCATTAATATTGGACTAAAGTAACTCCCTTGTAGCACACCACGTGCAAAAATTCAATTTGTTGCTCAAATAATACAATGTATGTAGGTGTTTAGTGGAAAACAAATAACAAGTAGAAACAAAAGTAACATTTAAAATGCTTTTAAAGCGAAATAATAAAAGAGAGAAAACTCATTTACGTAGTTCCACAAGTTTTATCCACTTCATTGTTTAATTAAAAGCAAGTTAAAAGAAAAACTAACGTATCTCTCACATTCTAAAAAATCTACCTCTACTGCCCCTTTATGAACACGGCTCTTTTGAAAAAGAAGTATTTCGCGTCTTACATTAATTATCTTGGTTTAAATAATGGTACAAATAAAAGTTTTCTATTGTACAAATAAAATATAGTTTCTGTAATTGGTAGTTTTATTTTCCAGTTACTTATCTTTTTTTATTGCCGAATGGGCCTGCTCTTGACCTCGATCACGCCTGATGGCAAGCCATTTTCATTTGTTTAAAAAACTTCAACGTTTTTGAAAGTTTTAAATACCTATTCTATTTTTATATTATTTAGTAGATATGACTTTTATTTTATGACTATTTTATAAATATTGTGACGGACGTATTTCGAATCAAATTGATGATTTATGTGAATTGTGAAGCTACGGCTCATTTTTGTTGTAATAGAATCTAATTCGTCAAATCTATCGTACCTACATAACAAAAATAACTTTTTTACAAAAAAAAAAAAATCAACCGACTTTTTATTTTTAATTGTTTTTCACTTTTTAGTTGTACTTACCCCACTCAAATTCAATTAACACTAGTGCATTGAAGAATAGAAGACATCGACTAGAAGAATCATCGAAATTCGCATAGAAATGCCGGAGATGCATTTATGCATATCACTTCGTACTGTATAAGATTAATTACCTAATGTATTACTTTCAGGAAGGTTATAATGTATACTAGTATAACCTTCCTGAAAGTATGTAGTAAAATTGCTAGTTTTTGAGAAAATCGCGGACATACAAAAATACATACATACGGGTCGAAAACAGAACCTCCTTTTTAAAGTCGGTTAAAAAAGAAAGAGTAATCAATTACTTACATCTTTTATTGGTGAAATATAAAACAAAGGGACATACACACATTTTTCCCTGGATACGCAGAAATGCAACAAAAGGAAAGCAATAATAAAAGTAATACAGGCCAACGTAATGGGAAAAGCGCCTACCTATCAATATTTTCCCAGCACGCTCCAATTTCAGGTGAAAATTGAAAATAATACAACATAATACATAGTTTCGCGAGTTCATTTGTTGCATCGAGTTTTTGGGCAGGCGTTTCGATATCGATTACATGACTTAACATCACGCCTATTTTTCCCGCAGGTTTTAGGCAGAGGTTTACCCAGTACACTCACATTTGACCAGTAATGTCGATGTTAGTTGTGGATCGCGCGTTTCGTCATAGATCTCATCTATCGCTTTCCATCAGGCGTGAGCGAGGTCAAGAGCACGCCGTTTCAGCAATAAAAAAATATATATAATTACTAGCTGCGCCCCGCGGTTTCACCCGAATAAGTTTCGATTTCGTGGCAATATCGGGATAAAAAGTATCCTATGTCCTTACCCGGGACTCAAACTATCTCTATACCAAATTTTATCTAAATCGGTTCAGTGGTTTAGGCGTGAAGAAGTAACAAACATATAAACACACACACAAACACTCACAAACTTTCGCCTTTATAATATTAGTGTGATTAAGTATGGATAGTATCGAAGTATGGATATGGGTTCGATTTTGATGTTTTTACAAGGCGTATTTTTTGGCCCGCGTGGTGGATTACGGCCCACTCCCTCTCACAGAGAGGAGGCCTGTGTCCCACCAGTGGGAACGTTATAGGCTGATTATGTATATTTTTGAAGTCAAAACTTCTTTAGCGGCGTTGAACACTTTTTGTAATGGGTAAAAAATGTTAAACTCGCGTCAGGACACGTGACCGTCAGGAGAGATTCCCCCCCCCCATCTGTTTCTACGGCGGCGCCAACCGAAGTGAACCAAGTGAGACACGATAATGGATGGATGGATGGATGGTGATGGTGATGGCGATGGCGATGGCGATAGCGATGGCGATGGTGACGGCGATGGCGATGGTGATGGCGATGGCGATGGAGGTGGCGATGGAGATGGCGATGGCGATGGTGATGGCGATGGTGATGGCGATGGCGATGGTGATGGTGATGTGATGTGATGTGATGGTGGACGCGGACGCAGACGTGGATGGACAGCTGATGGCTCGACATCTGTGTAGTAGCCACACTGCTGTGTATTCGTAAAATTCGTGTATATAAAGTGTTTCAAAAAATGGAAATTGAACAAACTGCATCTATTAATGAAAAAAGTGACGCAGAAATAGTGAAAAAGACTTAGTTATATTAATTCAATTAATAATTGATTTATTTCAACGTTAATATTCAAGTTTTCACTTCTGCCGGCACTCCCGGAGTGCAACCCGTCTTTTTTTGACTGGCAGACAGCAGGATAGGTAAAGTATTCAACAAAAGGTACATAGATATTCTATTTGTCTGTTTCCTATATAGCTACAATCTAGGAGGAAACAGACAGAAGCTAAGAGTCCACTATAATAATCATATGCAGAACAGGTTGATGTGCAGAGCAAGTTAAGTTGACAGTTGGCAACTGTTAACTGCACTCAGCAAATGCACTCAGTGGGTGCACGGCATATGTTACGAAATAGTAAAGAAAAAGAGAAGAGATAATAAAAACCGGCCAAGTGCGAGTCGGACTCGCCCATGAAGGGTTCCGTAGCAGCAAGTAACATAATATAAAAGTTCTTGTAGTTCGTTGTAACTTTGTGAAAGGTAAATTGCGGTTTTCGATTTATGACGTATTAAAAAAAAAAAAGACGGGTTGCACTCCGGGAGTGCCGGCAGAAGTGAAAACATGAATATTAACGTTGAAATAAATCAATTATGAATTGAATTAATATAACTAATTTTTTTCCACTATTTCTGCGTCACTTTTTTTATAAATCGATGCACTTTGTTCAATTTCCATATTTGAAACACTTTATATTCACGAATTTTACGAATACACAGCAGTGTAGCTACACAGACGGTCGAGCCATCAGCTGTCCATCCATCCATCCACATCCACGTCCACCATCACCGTCACCGTTACCGTCACCGTCACCGTCACCGTCACCGACACCGTCACCGTAACCCTCACCGCCACCGTCACCGTCACCGTCACCGTCACCGTCATCGACACCGTCACCGTCACCGACACCGTTACCGTCACCGTCTCCATCACCATCACCGTCACCGTCACCGTCACCGTCACCCGTCACCGTCACCGTCATCACCGTCACACCGTCACCGTCACCGTCGCCGTCACCGTCACCGACACCGTCACCGTCACCGTCACCGACACAGTCACCGTCTGCGTCACCGTCATCACCGTCACACCGTCACCGTCACCGTCACCGTCGCCGACACCGTCACCGACACCGTCACCGTCGCCGTCACCGTCACCGTACCGACACCGTCACCGTCACCGTCACCGTCACCGACACCGTCACCGTCACCGTCACCGTCACCGTCACCGTCACCGTCCGTCCGTCCGTCCGTCCGTCCATCCATCTATCCATCCACCCATCCATTATCGTGTCTCACTTGGTTCACTTCGGTTGGCGCCGCCGTAGAAAGAGGGGTGGGGGGGGGGGGGGGGAAATCTCTCCTGACGGTCACGTGTCCTGACGCGAGTTTAACATTTTTTCCCCAGTACAAAAAGTGTTCAACGCCGCTAAAGAAGTTTTCACTTCAAAAAACTACTTACTAGATCTCGTTCAAACCAATTTTCGGTGGAAGTTTACATGGTAATGTACATTATATATATTTTTTTAATTTTATCATTCTCTTATTTTAGATGTTAGAGGGGGGGGACACACATTTTACCACTTTGGAAGTGTCTCTCGCGCAAACTATTCAGTTCAGAAAAAAATGATATTAGAAACCTCAATATCATTTTTGAAGACCTATCCATAAATACCCCACACGTACAGGTTTGATGAAAAAAAATTTTTGGAGTTTCAGTTGTAAGTATGGGGAACCTCAAAATTTATTGTTTTTTTTCTATTTTTGTGTGAAAATCTTACTGCGGTTCACAGAATACATCTACTTACCAAGTTTCAACAGTATAGTTCTTACAGTTTCGGAAAAAAGTGGCTGTGACATACGGACGGACGGATAGACAGACAGACAGACAGACATGACGAATCCATAAGGATTCCGTTTTTTGCCATTTGGCTACGGAACCCTAAAAAGTGGGAGAGAGGGAGTAGTGTAGAGGCAAAATGTAGTGGATTAGAGTATTCCTTGTACAGAATACTATAAGAGTTAGCAATGTAGAACTAGATTTGAATGAGACTAATAAACTTGATGTAAAATAAATGGCCGATGCGATTTTGTAAATCAATTTCTTTCTTGAAGACTTCCTTCATGTCATAATGACTTTTTTCATATGGTAATGAAAGATTTTCATTTGCTTTCGTGGTTCATATTGGGGATGTATTAAAGGAGCCTCTAGGAGTGATGATTTCTTAATCATTCCGGCACACTCTGGGTCAGTCAACCCTGTTACCAACTCAACCTAGCTGACTGGCTAAGGAACATGAAGTATTCTTACATTAAGTCATTGACCCCCGTCTACCGCCCTTCGTAAATCTTTGACAGTCGTTATTGATAGTCAGAAGCTTCAAAGTCTGATAAAGAGTAGATACCAAGGGGTGTTGTGTTACCCAGTACTTAACTGGGTTGTGGAGGTCAGATAGGCTGCCGCTCCATGTAAAATACTGGTATATTTTACCAATAAAAGAGTAAAGACGTGTCTCTTTCAATTAATACAGGTGTTTTATATAACAGTTTTAAATGACAACAGCCTTAAAAAGTCAATAAACGCTCCTGCGGACAGGTGCGACACGACAGCGTGACGCCATAAGTAAATAGTCTGAACGCATATTATTATATTCTCCTCACTTCTTTTCAGTCCTTCAAAAAACTTTTTATACAAAAAAAACACAACAAAGTGATAAATATGGGGCCTTTCCCGGGACTCAAACTATCTCTATACCAAATTTCATCTAAATCGGTTCATTGGTTTAGGCGTGAAAAGGTAACATACAGACAGACAGAGTTACTTTCGAATTTATAAAATTAGTATGGATTTTTGTTCACGTTTGTTGTTCGTTAGTTATTAAAAATATATTGGATTCACACTGCCATTGATACCTGTTTCACTCTTTTCACTGAAACAATATACATGGTGATTCTTTTTATCTCTTTCAACTAATAATTTTTAACAACACTTTATAATATTTATTTACATTGTTACTTTCTACACATTATTTTCATTTGTATCTGTACTACCTTACTCTCCTTATAATCAAAAGTAGAAAGTGATTATTGACGTCTACATCACCAAGAGATTGATTGTATTGATTGTATTTTTATGGTGTACATAATAAAAAGTATTCTATCTTCTATCTATTGTAAATCGGCAATCTCTGGGTAGAAACTTCGGGTAAAGTTATCTGAATTTCAATGGAATATTGTTTTCGAAATAATACTACAAAACCACAACGTGATAGCAAATAGTGTGTATAACTATTTATTATTTCACAAAGCGATCAAAACGAATCCGACAAACAAATAATCCCATCATCTTCAATATTCTAAATGAATCAACCTGTATAATGCTCAAACTAGCAACACGATCAGTGTAAACAAAGAAATATGTATAAAACCGATATTACCGGTAGGTACTCTCGCAAAGTACTGGTGAACACGTCTGGGATACCATGTGAGTCAATATAATTATTTGTTTCATTTTCTAGAACTTGAATTTGACTGTTTATTTAATTACTGTCGTTTAATACTTATAATTTAAAAAAAGACGGGTTGCACTCCGGGAGTGCCGGCAGAAGTGAAAACTTGAATATTAATGTTGAAATAAATCAATTATGAATTGAATTAATATAGGAAGCTAATTTTTTTTCACTATTTCTGCGTCACTTTTTTCATTAATCGATGCACTTTGTTCAATTTCCATATTTTAAACACTTTATATACACGAATTTTACGAATACACAGCAGTGTGGCTACTACACAGACGGTCGAGCCATCAGCTGTCCATCCATCCATCCACATCCACGTCCACCATCACCCGTCACCGTCACCGTCACCGTCACCGTCACCGTCACCGTCACCGTCACCGTCACCGTCACCGTCACCGTCACCGTCACCGTCACCGTCACCGTCACCGTCACCGTCACCGTCACCGTCCGTCCGTCCGTCCGTCCGTCCATCCATCCATCCATTATCGTGTCTCACTTGGTTCACTTCGGTTGGCGCCCGCCGTAGAAAGAGGGGGGGGGGGGGGGGGGGGGGGGAAATCTCTCCTGACGGTCACGTGTCCTGACGCGAGTTTAACATTTTTTCCCCATTACAAAAAGTGTGCAACGCCGCTAAAGAAGTTTTCACTTCAAAAATATGTATAATAAACGACCGTCTTTCCGATCTTTAAATTTAAGGATTCAACTTTTTTATGATAATTATGATTAAAACACTACATGCAATGATCTTTTCTAGAATGTATTATTAATTATTTTTTTTCATATTTTGGTGCCTCTCCAATGACTGAGGCTTCGGCTTAGGCCATCAACTCCGAATATTTCTTCTTATCCTCTCCTTTTCATCCAATGGTTGTTTTTTCCTTTCTTGAAAATCTGTATACGTTTCACAATCATCAATATGTTGTCCTTATCCCAAAATATTTCGGGTCGCAGCATGTCTTTCATACTTCTCTAGCTATTATCCGTCGTCTCGGTAGGCACTCTCTTTCTGGGCATATCATCTTTCACACGGTCTATTCATCGTTTCTTCAGTCTTCTTCGACTCTTATATCTATCCACATTCATACTCAAAACTTTCCTCAGGACCATTTCCTAAGTGTTCATTATTTCACCAGTGGCAGTATAATTTTAGTTTTTCAGACTGTATCGAAGAGCTTTCTCAATAAAGGTTAGAAGAGCAAAGAAGAACATTCTTGAAACAGTGTTAATTTCAGCCACATGATGCACGTACGTCTGTGAATATCGCACGTGTATCATGTGGTTGAGACCGGCCTATTTCTGATACCAGGACATCAAGGAAATGAAGAGTCGATAAAATTGCATGGAGCTCGGGAAGATCTTCTTTACTTTACCAACAAATTTTTCGTCAGTGGTAGTTGCTTTATAATTGCGACAGGCTGTTTCTGAGATAATGCCAGTGGCCACTATGGTATAGAAGAGCTCTTTGAAGTGAGTAACCAGGAACTAAAGGAATTTTTTGTTGGAATTTGATGACGATATTTGCTGGACCATTTTGTTAGCACGGGATAATCCTTCTTAATTTCCGCCATGGCGGCCAATCTCAACCGAGACTAGCATTCAGCTCGGGAGATATTATAGTGCACAAGCGTGTGCGCAGATACAGGTGCACTCTCTTTTTCCTCACTCTCATAGTCTGATGGGACGGCAATGCGACATGACCGGAGACAGATCAGGCGCAAGACCAACGCTTCAACGTGCTCTCCGAAGCACGGGGGTATCAGGTCTCCAACTTTCTAACTCCGGGCTGTTAGCAAAAAAATACTAATGGAAAAACCCAATAACCCTTTGCCCGACCTGGGAATCAAACCCAGAACGCTAGGCTCAGCTGTCGCGCCCGCGAGCACGTGACCAACGGGGCGTCGTAGGTGACCCTAACTGTGAAACCAGGGAAGTCCATTTTGGCATTATTATCAATAGCTCAGTTTGGAACACCTAGTATTGTGTTCTTATACAAAGTAAAATGTCTCTTATTATATTGAAAAGTATTTCAATTCGTGTTGGCGATTTCAGTACATTTAACCGAGTTTTATATTGATATTTTCCGTAATATCCTCGTCCGTAACCTTGTGTTTTCGATTACCATTTCAAGCTACTTGTACTAATGGGGTTCTATCTTTACACGCATGATTATTTTAATACGACAATGTAAAGAGCAAAAACTACATGAATTCACTTAGTCACGCTAAATATGATACACACACAGTTTTTCTTACATTTACTAAGAAAATTAATTATGACATGATACTAATTTATTTCTTTTATGACTAACTCAGCTTTCCCATGCACATTACAATAACTAATAAGGTTTTACCTCATCTGTAGAGCCATCATTTAGCAAAAACCGCGCGTTTTATTAACCGACTTTAAAAAAGGAGGTTCTGTATTCGACCCGTATGTATGTATGTATGTATGTATGTATGTATGTATGTATGTATGTTTGTATGTCCGCGATTATCTCAAAAACTACTGAACAGATTTTGATAATTCTTTCATGAGTGTGATCTACATATTTTCAGGAAGGTTTTAGTATATAATACATTAGGTAATTATTCTTATGTACGAAGTTATATGCATAAATGTACTGCATCTCCGGCATTTTTTGTGAATTTTGATGATTCTTCGAGTCGTGTCTTCAATGCACTAGTGTTAATTGAATTTGTGTGGGGTAGGTACAACTAAAAAGTGAAAAATAAAAACTTTTTTACAAAAAAAAACAACCGACTTAAAAAAAAACACTCCAAAGTGAAAAATAACTTTAATTTCGGAAGTCGGTGTCAAAAAACGAAAATGCTGAAGCAACGACACCGACTTCTGAAATTAAAGTTATTTTTCACTTTGGAGTGTTTTTTTTTAAGTCGGTTGTTTTTTTTTGTAAAAAAGTTTTGTCACACTCGACTGGCCTAGGTTCAGTGAACCAAAATGAACCTAAGGTTATGTAGAGAGTTTAAAAACAATAGCAAGAAAAATTCCCACGATTGTTTTAAAACACACACATCTACTCCTAATCAATTTTCAACCTCAAAATCCGAAAAATAAAGTTCATATTTCTGTATCAGTGTATCTTTAATCTCTTTAGGCAATTATGGGCCGTTTGTTGTAAAGAATATAGAGTATTTTCGTTTGAAAGTTGTGTGTAAAGCAAGCAGGTTACCGCGTTCTCATAAGAATTATATGCTAGATTGTTAAAAACTTGTCTCGTTGAAAAGACGAAGTAAAAATTATGTTAGGAGAAACTTTACAGACGTTGTTTGTATTAGGCATAAAACGTACGTTACGTAATATCTTGACTGTGGTTAAGGGTCACCCAGTCAGTCTAGGTCCTCAATTAGCTTAGTTCTATCCACAATGTCGAGGGAAATAATAATAATTACATAACTTGAATATTTGAGAAGGTACTTCAGGGAGAAATCCAAAACTATGACGAAATAAATAACAAATTGGTCAAAGGAGTCTTGAGCTTGATTTCAGAGAAAACTAAAATTGCGCTTAGGGCTCAAATCCATAAACACGTTACGATGACATAACGTGCCACGGCATAGCACCGTGACGCGGATGTTTACGTCACGGTGCCGTGACGTAGAAATTGACGTCAAGCAACGAAAAATCCACGTTAAAAAAAAAAAAAAAAACTTAAATTCGACACAGGCAACTAAATGTGTATAGGACTATTTTGGTTAATTGAGACATCTTGCTTGATAACAGCCGACAACGGTTTTGGTGAAGTTGGGTTTATCTGACGACGATATTTACCAGCGAAATCTTAGGTGTTATTGCCTAAATCGAAGAATGCCGACCCCTGGTAATGAAAAAAGGCGGGGACAGAAAAGAACATTATTTTATTATGGTAAAAAATACAAGGATTCTATTTTATTTAATGTCGCCGCCGCTGCCGCTGCTGATGTATTACAAGTAGAAAAGATGTTATTGTACATTAATGGCGACTAAAACCGGTCACAAGCGTGGGTGATACGTTTCGAATTACGCACTACATCAGACTACATCGGCGATAAAGATTCGGGTACAGCGATATATTATGGAAACCAAGAAGGACCAGGGTATCATAAATAGGTAGGCGGTCTTCAAACATCTTAGGATACAATACTGCTGACGTGTAGTTCATAGAATAGTTTCTAGGCGATGTAGGTATACACAGTTTTGAATCAATCGATGCTGAAGTACTAGGCTTTCATAAGTATTGAGGTAATTCCTACGGACGGACGGTGGACAATGCCTTGCCAAAGACCGGTGTCTTCTATTATTATTAAAAAAATCACTTACTTTTAATAATCAGAGGTCGCTGATTGTTATGCCAATATGAAGTAACTTGCGGATTTAAGAAATTACCTGGAAAAAGAAAGACAAATATTACAAAAGTATTCAAACAAAAATACAAATATTATTAAGTATTGTGGTCGAAGAAATAATTATGTGATAGCCGATCTATTCTGTAACAATGTCACCGTGAAAACTTATGTGAGATGAGCTGTCATTTCACCTGAGGCTAGGGATCGATACTATACATAGCTCACGTCAAACTCACTTCACCTAAGTTTCCACGGTGAGGTTTTTACAGAATATATTAGCCGATTATAATAATACAGTTAGAGGAAGAAAACACACCGTCATCTTTAATACACACCACACTCTGCATTTCCTTGGCTTTGGCCCGTAAATGAAAACCAGCCTAAGAAAAAAACACTTCCAAAAACAATTATAATAAATCGTTTATTAACCAAATAGTGTTTTTATATTTCCTTATAACTAGGTACAAACTATTCCTAAAATTATTGTTACCTACATGGGAAATATAAATTTAATATTTTAACTTATAAACTCCACACTAGGTCGACCCTGTCTCGTGGAGTCCTTGGGAGTTTTTAACAATTTGAAACATCAGGGTTAATACTGTATTGCAAAATTTTTCACATATTGTTTTAAAAAAAATGAACGTAAACCAAAATCAAAAAAAGACGGGTTGCACTCCGGGAGTGCCGGCAGAAATGAAAACTTGAATATTAACGTTGAAATAAATTAATTATTAATTTAATTAATATTACTCATTTTTTTTTCAATATTTCTGCGTCACTTTTTTCATTAATAGATGCACTTTGTTCAATTTCCATATTTTAAACACTTTCGGTCTTATTCATAAAAAAAGCCTATTGAAGGTTTAAACCATTCATTAGTTAAAATGCTCAATAGGCCTTTAAAACATTCGATAAAATTTTGTATTCATAAACGCTTCATAAACGTTCTAACTAACTAGCTATGATAACTAGCTATAACTAGAATGTCCTACAACTTCTAAATGTTGCCATTATAATGGAGTCATCCAACAAATTGGCCAACACATTAAATCGGCATACGAGAATATCTGTCTACGACCCGAATATTTGTGTCCATAGACATTATTACGTATGAAAAACTAATTTATTGTCTACAGTTTCAACAGTTTTGACGCTACAACGTCATGGTCGTCATGGAAACAATATGAATATGTCAATGAATGAATTTGATATTGTATGTGTCAAACTAAAAAGTTTTGAATATTTTTTTTGTATTTAAAATAAATGAAATTAAGACCGGAGACTAGTTGCAATAAAGGGCAAAGAATTGAATATTGGTTGGAGGAGGATAAGGTGTGTACCTACTGTTACAGCTAAAATGTGTTCAAAGTAAGTTATGTTTTGTAAACATTCTCAATTTCTTATACTTATGCTTGCTTTTGCTTCTAATCCTTGGATTTTTTGGAAGAATTGGTCAGGGAGAGGTCTCCATAATAGAAAATAAAAACACTGACACAAGCACTAACGCTAAACAGGGGCAGCCTGGCATGATTTACGAATTAGGTGCCTATCCAATTTACAATTTTACGAAGAACTTCGTTTGCCTGTACAAAACTCATTGTAACAAAAAAAAAAACCCGCCATAAGAATAATAATGACTGTTATTTTGATGCCGCTACTGATTAATTAAATCAGTATAAATAAGATAATGAAGAGAAAGAATTTATAACATTAGTTTTGTATTTCAGGTCAATAGGACTAGTAAAGATGGTGCTTCACTACGAATAGCAGAAAATGAAACGGCCTACAGAAGAGATGGCACAGATGGCAAATGAAAAGCAAACATTTTAAAAATGTTGTTCTGCTTGCACAAGTTTTAGAAGCCAAATTAGAGTTTAGAGTATTGTTCAGCCGTGAACAGGCAAGAGTTACATACGCCAGCGTCAGCATCAAGAGCGACATACATTCGTTCCACATAAATTAGTAATTAGTAAATGATTTAATTAGTCATCAAGCTGGAGTAGAGTTTGATTCATCTTCCATAACTTCTCTCACTATGGCCAAGACACCTTTAGCCATCACCAGTTCTATGAGTCTGTGGGACCGGCAATGACAAAACTATTTCCTGTGTACACATTGCACGACGTACACAAACCCCTATTCCTACCCAAATTCTGTCTGTTCCCGTAGGTCTCCCGTAGGCTTGTATGATAGGTTAGGGTGTTAGGATAACTAGGGTGTTAAGTAGTTGCTGTAGGTTTATAATCAGTAGGGTGAGGTAACCATAGATACCAGGCTCAATTGTTTCAAACTTAGCCACACTGTATGCATTTGGAATAACAGCCGTACTAAGCTGTAAGTCCCGGTGCGTACAAGTATTATAAAAATAAACTGATATTTGTATACAAGCTTTTTATTAATGAACTACTTCCTAAATTTCTTCTCTTTTACTTTAGATCTTGTTGGCTCAAAATATTGCCACTTCCACGTTGTCGTCGGTGGCAGCGCAGAGGTCACTTTGACTGCATGTTTTGGGTAGGACAAATAAGGCAGGATAGGACGTGGAGCATGTTTTGCAACATAGCTTCACAGCCACACCCTACTGGAGCATCTCCCTGCAGGGTGTAAACTTCCGTGGTCGACACGGAAGCATTGTTTTCACACAAAAGCAGCAATGTCCCACAGTATTTCTTGTTGCTATAATGTGCTTCGTTATATTTTTCGTCGCTTCTATTTTGTATTGTAGGTAGTTATCTATATAATAATAAACTAAATTGGTTAAACAGAAGTTCAAAATAAATTAAATACAACTGCGGCTCCTCGAAGTACTATTGTTTACGAAACTGACTTTTCAAACATTTGTACGTCAAATGTCATTTTCTTCGGCCATCTTTGTCGTGTCTCACTTGGTTCACTTCGGTTGGCGCCGCCGTAGAAAGAGATGGGGGGGGGGAAATCTCTCCTGACGGTCACGTGTCCTGACGCGATGCCCTGACGCGAGTTTAACATTTTTTACCCATTACAAAAAGTGTTCAACGCCGCTAAAGAAGTTTTCACTTCAAAAATATAGACTTATTTGAAATAGGGTGTGTCGTAAAATGTAGGTACGTATTTATTGAAATTTGGTAAGGATGCCTCCAAGGGAATGATAAAGTAAGAATGTATGAGTCTGAAATGGTTGGGGAGGTAGTGTATAATACATTCAAAGGGTTTGATTCGGGATGTCATCGCAATCCACGGCAACAAAGAGAAAGTGGACTTGACCTTTCTTATAAGTCGGATCAACAAAAGCGGATATTGTGTTGAAACTAAAATAATGATACTGTAAACTGGAACTGTTGAATATTTAATTTCACGTAAAAGTATCCTTTGGAATACGAAATACGGAAAATAGAATTCTATACATCATTATTTTAGGTCAAAAGTTGTTTACTGCTGGACATCGATCTCTCTCAATAATCGCCACAAAGACCGGTATTCTGCTGCTCATATCTAAAGGAAATAGCACTACCTATCCTACCTAAACTAATAAATTTTGCCCTCCTTTAAATATTTCCCGAGTATAACACTATCAACATAGGATGCTGCTACCAGGAACACAGAATCACCGAGCATGTTCTCAATACACAAATGATGTCCATACTATACCCACATAATAACGTAAACGTTCGAGGCTTGAAACTTTAATTGTTCTGTCTGTATAAAGGTGCGCTTACACGGACAACTTGAATTACACAATTTTGGACCATATTTGTCAAGTTATTACGTCATGGCAATATTAAAAACCACTTTCACTTCCACTCCATCCATCCATCCATCAATCCATCCATCCATCCATCCATTGTCGTGAGTCACTTGGTTCACTTCGTTTGGCGCCGCCGTTGAAAGAGAGGGGGGGGAAATCTCTCCTGACGGTCATGTGTCCTGACGCGATGTCCTGACGCGAGTTTAACATTTTTTACCCATTACAAAAAGTGTGCAACGCCGCTAAAGAAGTTTTCACTTCAAAAAAAAAGACGGGTTGCACTCCGGGAGTGCCGGCAGAAGTGAAAACTTGAATATTAACGTTGAAATAAATCAATTATTAATTTAATTAATATTACTCTTTTTTTTTCAATATTTCTGCGTCACTTTTTTCATTAATAGATGCACTTTGTTCAATTTCCATATTTTAAACACTTTCGGTCTTATTCATAAAAAAAGCCTATTGAAGGTTTAAACCATTCATTAGTTAAAATGCTCAATAGGCCTTTAAAACATTCGATAAAATTTTGTATTCATAAACGCTTCATAAACGTTCTATAACTAGAATGTCCTACAACTTCTAAATGTTGCCATTATAATGAAGTCATCCAACAAAGTGGCCAACACATTAAATCGGCATACGAGAATATCTGTCTATGAACCAGTGCTATGAACCGAATATTTGTGTCCATAGACATTATTACGTATGAAAAACTAATTTATTGTCTACAGTTTCAACAGTTTTGACGCGACAACGTCATGGTCGTCATGGAAACCAAAAAGTACTCTGTGAAACTGACTTTTCAAACATTTGTACGTCAAATGTCATTTTCTTCGGCCATCTTTGTCGTGTCTCACTTGGTTCAATTCGGTTGGCGCCGCCGTAGAAAGAGATGGGGGGGGGGAAATCTCTCCTGACGGTCACGTGTCCTGACGCGATGCCCTGACGCGAGTTTAACATTTTTTACCCATTACAAAAAGTGTTCAACGCCGCTAAAGAAGTTTTCACTTCAAAAACTAAGATGCTTAGAATTATTGTGACTAGAGATCGTTACACTGTATTGAGCGTTATTAATAATAATGGTGTATTTGAGTAAATTGATTGAAAAAACACTTTTACACGTCTCGATAACGACCGTCTTAATAAATACGACAAAATATTATATTAGAAATACAGAATAACATGCGTGTGGAGCAATTAGAGGTACCTAATGCTTGCTGGGCAACAAAATTGAAATAATTTTCTTGAACTCGTTTGCTCCACTCGCTTCTGCAATAATAATTTATTGTCGATGAGCAATAATTGCCAAAATAAATAAGAATTTCCAAACTCAAGTGGCAGCAAGGCACATTGCTCGCAGAACAGATGGCCGATAGGGCCGAAAGGTTCTGGAGTGGTGACCGCGTACCGGAAGACGTAGCGTAGGAAGGCCTCCCACAAGGTGGACCAATGACCTCAAGGTCATTCTGGTCCGCATCCAGCGGATACCTGCGGACTTCTCAAGAAGGCCGCAGGAATCCGCTGGATGCGGGAGCACAGAACCGGTCGAAGTGGCGGTGTTTGGGGGAGGCCTATGCCCAGCAGTGGACGTCTATCGGCTGAATGATGATGACGATGAGCAATAATTAATTGCTAAGAACTTTGCCACAAAGTAGACAATTTTTTGTCAGCAGTTACTGCTTGTGTAAGCTCAGCTTTATACCTATAGGCATGGGTATGTGTGTCTGTCGAAACAACAGTACCGAGCCGGTCTGATTTCATTTATAAGGGATGTTTTTCATTATTTACTCCGTCTGATAACGCCTACACCCTTGCTGTTTTAAATGGAGAGAGATTTTTTAATGTTTCAATTTTGTTTTTTCGGGTCGTGGTTTACCGCAGGTTTGGCTAAATATGCTGCCTTATTAAGACCCGAATGTTTTGTGAAATGCGAATTTCAGTTCCTAACTGACCGTTTATGGATTTTTCTTGGTTACTACCTACCTACAATAATTATGATTTTTACTGCTCATTGTTGCATTTTTTTACAGGAGTTTAACCTAAATTATTTTTCGCGGATGACATGGAATCACTTCTTTTTATTTTAATGTTATTTTTGAAAACTCAATAAACAGAATCTGTATTAGAATTTAATTTACTAATACAAACTTTGAACCTACCCTTGATGTGCACGCAACTAGCAATGGTGGTCCCAACGCTTGGCAGCGATTGTTCACTGGACAGGAGTTGTTTCGCATCGTGTTTTTGTTTGGTGTTCAATTGGTACAAGTTCGATAATTGATTAATTCTATTGTTTGTCTCACTCTTTTATTGGCAGCATCAGACGAATTCATATTGCTGGCTTGCACTATGTTTTGTTTCCTTGTCACGTGTTTCTTGTAAATTTGTAGCTTGTTAACACTCAACATTAGTTTATTTTTATTTCACCATTTCATCCATGCCGTTAATTGCCTATCACACTCCACTTTCATTGTATATTTAAAGTAATGCTGTTCCACTAGTAGACAGCCGTAATGTATTTTTATAAAATTAAATGTCATTTATTTATATTTACGTCGGAAGATCGGCGCCTACGACCATTTACTTGTCACAGCAATGCCACAGATCACCACAGACACACCAAAGTGCCCGTGACACTCAAGGCATAGACAAGTAATGAGGTTACGCCTGGCGCGGATGAAAAATTATTTTTTATTTTATTTGCTAATATTTTTCATATTAAATCTATTTTAATATTTATTTATTTTATTTTATTTCTGTAACTGCCCGTGACATCACAGCGGCGGGCCCTATCAGAATACCAGCGTTGCGATATTTATTTTTTAAATGTCGCAGCATCATGCTGAGATAGGAGCCTTTTGGCCTCGTATAGGAGTTTCTGTCTCATTTTTCTTTTTGTTACTTTTTTGTTTTATATAACTTGGTTTTTATTTTTTATTGTGTTTAGTTTAGTTTGTGATTTTCCTGTACGAGTCACAATAAATACTTTTTCTTTCTTTCTTTCTTTCTTACAACAGCCCACTCCACAATAGCCGGCACGTCTGTTCAATTTTTTCAGTACAATCTTTGTTATTTTTCAGAGTTTCGCACTGCAGACTGATTCGCGATCGCCCTCCTAACAACCAAACCCACATTTGCACTTAACAAAACAAAAACGAGACCTTCTATCAACAGAAATAAGATTGAAATTACTTTTTGAACTGTAAAATTAATTTGGTCGACCATTTTCATATAATTTTGATTAAATTAAAAAACAGGCGACTGTATATTTTTCTTTGTAATGGACGCAGTTTATCAAGGGATGAATTTATAAAGCTTATGCCAACATACATCGGTAAGTAAATTTAATTTATCGTTTAGTGGGTTAAGGGGTGAAATAGCGTGTTAAGGGGTGAAATTGGTTGTTGTTTAACTTTTCTAATAAATGTAAATGTTTACCTTTTTGTGATATGAGCTGATTGATTGCCGTAGCAGTTTAGTGATTTAGTTCTTTTACAGCCAATTAATGATCGTGGGTTCAATTTCACCATTGATATTTTTTATGGTTTTTTGGTATGTGATAATGTTATGAATATCTTTTAAACCCAGTCAATGGGTGATATAGTGATAGATATTTTAACATTAGGAGGACCATAAACCAGTTTTTATTTTCTTGCAAAGAATTAAAACCCTCACAGCAACAAAAAACAGTGACATGAAAATTAAACCCCCCTCTTCACGCTTTACAGCCGCGCTTCAATCGACTAAAAATGAACACCAAATCACAAATTCACAATCCTACTTGACCTACTCCGACCAAAACGCAACTACACAATAAAAATCCACTTTTCGCGTAACAGCAAAAAATAATGGCTCCCTAAAAAAGACGTCACGTTCTGCCAATATTTCAGTTATTGGATAAAATTTAGACATAATAGTTCGGACGTGATCGGCAATAGGCGCCGTGCAGCATACGCTATCAATATATATATACATGTATATTTTATATACATTCGATAGAGTGACCTATTGGTTCAATAAAAATGTGTGAAAACACCAATGTAGGTACTCGTATATTTTTGAAGTGAAAACTTCTTTAGCGGCGTTGAACACTTTTTGTAATGGGTAAAAAATGTTAAACTCGCGTCAGGGCATCGCGTCAGGACACGTGACCGTCAGGAGAGATTCCCCCCCCCCCCCATCTCTTTCTACGGCGGCGCCAACCGAATTGAACCAAGTGAGACACGACAAAGATGGCCGAAGAAAATGGCACTTGACGTACAAATGTTTGAAAAGTCAGTTTCACAGAGTACTTTTTGGTTTCCATGACGACCATGACGTTGTCGCGTCAAAACTGTTGAAACTGTAGACAATAAATTAGTTTTTCATACGTAATAATGTCTATGGACACAAATATTCGGTTCATAGACAGATATTCTCGTATGCCGATTTAATGTGTTGGCCAATTTGTTGGATGACTTCATTATAATGGCAACATTTAGAAGTTGTAGGACATTCTAGTTATAGAACGTTTATGAAGCGTTTATGAATACAAAATTTTATCGAATGTTTTAAAGGCCTATTGAGCATTTTAACTATTGAATGGTTTAAACCTTCAATAGGCTTTTTTTATGAATAAGACCGAAAGTGTTTAAAATATGGAAATTGAACAAAGTGCATCTATTAATGAAAAAAGTGACGCAGAAATATTGAAAAAAAATGAGTAATATTAATTAAATTAATAATTGATTTATTTCAACGTTAATATTCAAGTTTTCACTTCTGCCGGCACTCCCGGAGTGCAACCCGTCTTTTTTTTTAGAGTGCTCCTCATAATTCTAGTATGAAAATGTTTCATAGATTGAAACAATGATGCATTGAATAGAACAGTTTTTTTCATAGATTGCGTGGTCATTTCTAGATTTTTTACCCTACAGCAATGGTGTTTGCCACGTTTGCCAACTGCTTACGCAAGCTAGCAATATAAAAATTTTGGTATCATGTATCCAAATGCGTCTCACATATTGAGGGTAGAATTCATATTGGACCCCAGTATTGAGCCAATCATACTCCGGCTTCCTTTCCAATCCTACCCCCATGCCGCAAAAAGGTGTTACACCGCAACACCAATGAGAAGCGTTTCCGCCGCAGTGACTTGACCGAGGTCGCCATGAGGATTCGCACTGTTCTCTTCAAGCAGCCAACCGCTTAAACACCGCTTAATTCAACCGCTGTACCATCATTATAATATAAACTATTTAACGTGTTGGCCGACGCAAAGTGACAAAAGTGGGACAATTCAATCGATTTACCGAGCGCGAGTGAGAAAAACCAACCACCACGTCGGCAGTCGTTGCACCAACCTGACATCCAGTGCTCCCAAGTAATTCATATTCTTCCCATACTTTCATTTTGCTCAATTTTCTGTGTCGTCCAATATTCGATCCAGCATAAAAATTATTTTCCCGCTAAATTACACAACGCTTGTTGGTCCTTCGAAAAGCCGCTATCCCAACTTCACCACCAACTAAGAAACTATTGCTGCTCCAAGATTTATTTTCCAACTATCTTGCTTGTATTTAACTCAGCAAACTTCAAACTAAATCTACCAAGCATGCATGCCATCTAAAGAGTTATTCGCTTGAAACTGCAAGTCAGCTGCGAGCTTGCATTAAGACGGATTATGTTCTGACATAGCACTGCAATAGTACTAGGTCATCAGAGACTCTTCAGAGCTATTCACGTTTAAAGGTCTTTTGAATTATTCTTAAGCTAACGGTATAAGATTTTCCGAAGCATTTCTTGGAGTGACCCCGATAGATTTACCGAACGCCATTTGTTTTTTCGTGACATTGCCTACCTTTCGGTTTTATGGCGGGTCTGCCATCTGAAGTCCGTAACCATTTAGGTTACCAACTAGTCCAAGTATTGAACAGCGTCCTTCGTGATTTAACTATTTAAAAAATCAGTTTAGAAGAAAAATGTAAGGCACTTTTCAACCATAAAAAAAAAAAAAAAATCTCTTTGTTGCAGAGATACAGCCATGCAAACCTTGCTTTAAAGAGATTAAGCAAAGGATTAATATGTAGAAGCTGAATACCAAATTAAACATCCACCGTTTAGATATGAATGTCAACTGCAAACCAGACCATGATAAATATTACTCTATTTTCACGAGTGAATAAACAGTCCAAAGTCCAAAACCCAGCAAAGGCTTCCAAAATGTGTACAGCTTAAACCAATATGTACACGGCTCAAACACTCCTCCTACAACATCGCGGTACCAGGCTTCCATACCCCTCTATGAGATGTATTTAGAAGTGCAAGTCAGCGAAGAGACGACACGACCGGACCGACTGCGCTCGCACTAAGATGTATTATGTGCTGACACGGCGTTTCTTCCTCAGATGTTATATAAAGGAAGCTTTATTATTCAGGTAGCTAGATTTTACTGGCCATTTTGTGGGCGAATTAGATTTTTATTATTAAAATGGTGGTGCTTTCAGGTAAGTGGAAAACTTGAATCTTTTTGCCTATCGCATCGATACGACCGCTACCGTTCCTGAAGTCTTGGTTACGTAGTTTCATTTATAGCGAAATTATTCAAGAGTGCACGGGAAAGGAAAATTTTTATTAATTCGAAATTTTCTTTGCTTTGTGTTTACATTCGTCTTATTATAAAATAATGTGTTATATTATTGGCCTTTGATCCTTAACATTTATTATTATAAAAATATTCAAAATCACGTCTCAACTCAAAATCGAGTACCTAAACAGAAACGAAATAGAAGATACCGAATTTTATTTTGCCAATGATTGAAACCAAGGGCCTTATCGAATCCATGGCATCAGCGCCAATTTAGATTTGCGTCCAACGTACACCTTATTCCGTTGACATAAATGCCAATTTCATTTAAGAACGGGAAATAGTATTACTGTACCGAAATGTACCAACGATTTTTTTATTTACACTCGAATTACTCTTTATTACCTGCGGATAAGGCTTGGTTTTGTTTATATCATCAGTATTTAAAGGTTGTTTTGCAAAATGGAGGAACAAATCTCAATTTTCGGTTGAAACAAACGTTATTCTTAAAGTATTAGGGTTAGTTTTTGTTTGTTTAGAATTAAGATTAATATTGTCGTTTGGGATCGCTTTGTTTCTTCTAAATTAGGTCACGTTCGGGCGAAGGCACGGCTGCATCCAGCCTTTGAACTAATGTAATACATTATAGTTTCACATTGATTCGTTTTCTACAGAATTACGTTTCACCCTTGTCGATGACGTCGAGGATTTGTTTGTGTTTCAAAGTGAGATACATCAAGCCATAGACAGGGATGAAACTCGAGGATAATAATGTTTTAGCGGTTTCACCCCACATTGTTTCGTGGGGGTGAAAAAAGATAAATTAAAGGTAAGGCATTGGTTTTATGTTATGTATTTATTTATCTTTAATTCGGGAGCATTAGCCATAATTTTGTTAGTATTACTTAAACGATATCAGTATAATTAACTAAGGCATAATAAATTATTATACCTTAGGTATTACTGTTAGCTGCAATGTATTTTTCAACACACTTGCTCGTAAAATGGCTCTTAATGCACCGCTTTTAGGACCATAATGCAGTGTATTACAAACGCGTGCTTTTTCTTTACGTTACGGTACTTGTGCTTTATTTCCACAGATAACTATTTAAGTTACTAGTCGGAGGTCGGAGAAGTGCGTTTTTTTTTTTTAATCTCTTCAAAGAGACTTAATGCCAAAAAGAATCCGTGAGCCATATTTTTTTTTTTTAAATAGTCTGTATTGTCCTTGGTCCCAAGATGAACTAAAATGTATTTACCTTAAGATGAATGCGCAGTTGTAGCCCACGAAATTAAATTTATCTAACGTTTTCTGCAATTTTCAGGTCAGTGTCAGGTTGTATCTTGATCAAAATATGATTCGCGACTATAACAGATACGTATTTACAGAATTATAATCATTAGAATCATTAAATACATCTTTCTAAGTTAGATTTGTTCCATAAGAACAAATCTCTTATAGAAAAGTTCTTAGGGAACAAATCTAACTTAAATATATATATTAATGATTCTAATGACTATAATTCTGTAAATACATATCTATTATATAAATATACATTTTGATCAAGATACAACCTGATACTGACCTGCGAATTGTAAAAAACTTAAAAAAAAATTAAATTTCGCGGTCTACCACTGCGCATTCACCTTAGGGTGCATCCACACATAGCGAGGCATGTGCCGCAAATGATTTTTTTATATGTACGGTTGCCTCAGGCTGAGGCATGTAACATACAAAAAAAAAGCACTTGCGGCGCATGGTTCGCTCTGTCTGGATGCACCTTATAATTTTCCATCGTCGCTCCCGTAACCAAACCAAACGGAAAAGACCACTGGCGTTCTATTATTGCGGATTCTCACTGAATTAATGTATATTTCTCTATGCCAATAGTACTTTCTAATTCCATACTAACTAAACTACAATTTGACATACGTTTTGTCTGTGGTGCCTTTAAATAAATAAACGCGCGCCATTACTTACTCTATGGGTAAACCTGCGCGCGCACCACGCTAGCGCGGCGCGCGGAAAAACAAACCCAGCCCGCCATTATCCATACAAGTTAATATTTAACAATACAAGCCTGTTTTTTTCCTCGCAAGTGTGTTGAAAAACGTCGTATGATACGCGTGTGCATTGATAATTAAACTCTCGGCTTCCTTATCGCGCTCGCCTACGGCTCGCGCGAATAATACCGCCTCGAGTTTAATGATCAACATAGCACACATGTATCATAATGTACTATTAAGTAGCTACTGCCGTTGTTTTTATTGAATTTTGTTCTTAGATCAGTCTGCATTTTATCGTTTAACTTTAAGAAAATGATAAATTCTTCCATCCATAAAACACTTTTTATCGGTTGTAAAATTCCCGTAGTATGCATCTTATATGGCACTCATATACATGCTGTGTGTGCAACACTATAAAACCTTTTTCATTTATTACACTACAGAAGATTAAATTAAAATGTACTTTTCATTTATATGTAACGTGTATGTATGCATTTAATTTCGTCTAACAGACCTAATCATTTTTTTTCTAGCATCTTTATGGTGAAAGTTTCAGAGTAGCCCGCGAAAACTAGATTTTCTTACGTTTTTTGCTATTTGCAGGTCAGTGTCCCTATAATCATCAACATATGATTTGGGACTGCAAAATATATATTTATGGAATTGTAATAATTGAGAAACGTATGAATATTCTTGCAAAACGGAAAAAAAACCTAAGAAAATTTAAATTTCGCAGGCGACATTAACGCATCCTCCTTAATGAACCCTATACTTTACGGCAAATCCTCCATTAGCAACAAAAATAAAAATTCTATCAATCACCACCATGATTCATCTCGACACGTTAGGTGTAATCTCCTTATCTCCCTTACAGCCTGGTACTAGGGGAACTCGATCAGCACCCGATGTCACTCCATTGTGAAATAAATTGTCCTTTAGCATTAAATTGATTGGATGTAAGGAGGTAATGGGACTTGCATTCCATTAATTAAATTGGGAATTACTTTGATTTAGTTTGGTGCAAGTGATTTAGTTTTGGTAGATGTGGCTAAAGCGTCATTAATTTCGGAATTTTATCAGTTAATTGTGTATGTAACAGTAACGTATTTTTGGTAAGATTAAATTCAATTTAATTCAGGGTTCTCGCGAGTGTAACAACTGAAGTATTCGGGCTTATACCAAAAAGAACGACGTAATGATTTCTGTGAAAATTTCGTCACACTTCCGACAGGGGTGAAATCATTTTCTGGAATCGACCAGACAGACGGTCCTAATACAATTTTAGCTAAAATTGTATTAGGACCGTCTGATTAGTTAATTATAATCACAAAAAAGTGGCATTCCGAGAGTTCCGACAGAAGTGAAATCTTGAATGTGTGTATTTTTGAATCGTCATATAAACAAAACACAAACAGAATACTTTGCCATTACTCACTGACATATCGGAAATACATTACAACCGAGTATATCCCGAGGACAGCCGAACACATTCGAAGCGGTGTCGGTTACGGTAACAGTGGCTGCAATTCAATGGTTTTTTCCCATCTCAAAAAATGCCCAACTCGCCTAAAGAAGTTTTCACTTCAAAAACTCACAATTTCACCCCTTTACTTCTCGCTCAACATGCGACTTCACCCCGTAGTACGCAATCTTAAGGGTGTGTTTATTTGCGGTTACAATGAAGTTACACAGATTATATCGAGCCTAATGTCCCGATATAAACGACCTACGCTCAACGGACGTCCGTATCAAAATAATAGATAAGAAATGTAATCCAAGGGGATGAATGGATAATTTATGGTAATTGAATTTTTGTTAAATGTTTCGCTGCTTCGCTGCTATGGGGTTAACTGTAGGGGCTTTATTTAAGAAAGTGTCAGAGTTAAATTGGGGAAGTACTTCATTTTCTGTATGAGTTATTTTGCAAATTATTAGTTATGTTTTAATTTATGGCGAATTCAATGATTAAAATTTGTTGGGCAGATGAAATAGTTTTTTGAAGTGAAAACTTCTTTAGCGGCGTTGAACACTTTTTGTATTGGGTTATAAATGTTAAACTCGCGTCAGGACACGTGACCGTCAGGAGAGATCCCCCCCCCCCCATCTCTTTCTACGGCGCGGCGGCGGCGGCGCCAACCGAAGTGAACCAAGTGAGACACGATAATGGATGGATGGATGGATATATAGTGATGGTGATGGCGATGGCGATGGTGATGGCGATGGCGATGGTGATGGCGATGGTGATGGTGATGGTGATGGCGATGGTGATTGTGATGTGATGTGATGGTGGACGCGGACGTGGACGCGGACGTGGATGGACAGCTGATGGCTCGACCGTCTGTGTAGTAGCCACACTGCTGTGTATTCGTAAAATTCGTGTATATAAAGTGTTTCAAAAAATGGAAATTGAACAAAGTGCATCGATTAATGAAAAAAGCGACGCAGAAATAGTGAAAAAAACTTAGTTATATTAATTCAATTAATAATTGATTTATTTCAACGTTAATATTCAAGTTTTCACTTCTGCCGGCACTCCCGGAGTGCAACCCGTCTTTTTTTTTTAAATAATACTCATTGGATATTATTATTGCAGAAAACAAGAATAAGTACAGTACTTATATATAGAAGTTAAATAAAAAACCGAGTGTGCTTATGACCACACGACTGAAGTGAAACTTCAAACGTATTTGGCTATGAGAGGAAGAGAGAAAGAAAATGTGCGCACGCACTGCTTTCTCTTGCTTATATCCCCCACACAACTCCCGTTCGCCTCGCCCGATCACACTTTTCGTAACGCTTAAGTCACGCGTTCGCCAGCTTACTCCCCATGTCAAGCGTGCGTAAATAAGTTTCAATTCAACAAAAACAAAAAGAAAAGAATTCCACACTTTACAAATTAAGTAAGCCTCACTACAGAGATATTAAGTCATCATCATCATCATCATTTCAGCCGAAAGACGTCCACTGCTGGACATAGGCCTCCCCCAAGCACCTCCACTTCGACCGGTTTTGTGCTTCTCGCATCCAACGAGTTCCTGCGGCCTTCACAAGGTTGTCGGTCCACCTTGTGGGAGGCCTTCCAACGCTACGCCTTCCGGAAGATATTAAGTAACTTGATTAAACTAAGCCCATTTCAGACTAAACGGACCCTGGAATAATTGATGAACGGCTTAAAGTCGACAAAAAATGTCTAGACGGAACATTAGCCCTGATCAAGTATGTAAGCAAATGTCGTTCAGTGGGATCTCATGCTTTATGCATAGGTATCAAAGATCGGGTTTACACAGGGTTAGCGGTTTTCAAAATTAATTAACTAATTGTGATGAACGTGGGGTTCAGAGGCTCTATGCCCGGGTCAAATAAAGAGTTCTAACATGTCAAAAAAAATCCACCACCACGCACAATGAAGGGTTCCGTAGTTGGGATGAATTTATTCCAAGAGCAAACTTACCATTGTGGTTGAAAAACATGTTCTCACATACATCGATACCCAGTAACTGGTTTGTGAGTCAGATAGGCAGTCGCTTCATGTAAAATACTAGTATTCAGCTGCATCCGGTTAGACTGGAAGCCGACCTCAACACAATTGCGAAAAGGCTAGGCAGTTGACGATAACGGCAATAGAGATAAATACAAGTCAAAGTAATATTTATTTTAAGCAGTAACAACTTCATTAGGCATAATTGATAAAATTACACATTTAAGAAAACAACCTTACACAATAGACGTCCAACTTTCCCTTAATCTCTTAATCACAGTTTATACACAATACATCACTCCCCTAGATCCCAAAACTAAGGCAGTATCCACACGTTACATGCTCCTGCAATAAAGATAAACTGAGCAGATTATAACGGCCCTTACCGAGGGTTGTGTGCACTAACCCTTAAAGGAAATTGTAAGGATAATGACATCTCTTCTTATTAGGGAAGTAAATGAGTAACGGTGCCATTGGATAGATAAGTACAGAAGGTTAGCTCCGTACATCCGGCGAAGACGCACGCACACATAGACACGCTCTACGTACAGCGACTGCGAGCGCACTAGCGACCGGCATTTGTTTGAGATTGCCGTACGTACAGTCACGAACAGCAATACGTCAACACTTGGCAATTTTCAATTGCGATTTTTTCGTGAAATAACGAATGCAACGTTAAAATACGACACTTAACATAAATGTATGGGTTCGAAAATACTATGTTCGTAAGTACATAAAATTTCATTTAAAAATAAAGAAGAAATTCGCCTTTGAATAAAGCCAAGTGTATACATACTTATAGACGTGACTGTACGCGTCTATGTCTGCAAGCGCCAGAAGGCCGATTCTCGTAATTTAAAACGTTCAAAATCTAGTCGCAGCCTCATCTCGGCGACAAGCAAATGTCAAAAACTTGTCAAAATGTAGGGAAATTTAAATTTTTTGACAGATTCAGACTGAGATCAGACCTTGAACGTTCTTAAAATTACGAGAATTGCCCCTCTGTTCTTGTTCGTTGTATGCAGCTGGCCTTCTGTACCTATTTCTTTTGTGACGGTGTCTTGGTTGGTCGCCCGGGCTTGCCCGAGATTGCATGGTCATGCATGTTGTTAATCGGGAAATTATTGGATAATTATATTGGACATTTATGCTTTCATAGACAACTAGGGACCCGCCCCTGCTTTGCTCGGTTTTTACAGCTGGACAAAATATTGCGATTTCCTTGTTATAATTTTGTTGGTTAATGTATTATACACATTAACCTTAAGGGATACATTTTGTTAATGATGATGAAAACCGCGTTATAATCCGTTGCGTAGTTTAGAAATAGAACAGACACGAAAAGAGAGTTTAATTAATAAAAACAACCGACTTCAAAAAAAAAACTATTTAATTTCGGAAGTCGGTGTCATTGGTTCCGCGTTTTCGTTTTTTGACACCGACTTCCGAAATTAAAGATATTTATAACTTTAATTTCGGTTGTCGGTAAAGTCGGTTGTTTTTTTTTTATAAAAAAGTTTTTATTTTTCACTTTTTAGTTGTAACCTACCCCACACAAATTCAATTAACACTTGAGCATTGAAGAATTGAAGACACCGACTAGAAGAATCATCAAAATTCGCATAAAAATGGCGGACATGCAGTACATTTTTGCATATAACTTCGTACATAAGAATAATTACCTAATGTATTATATACTAAAACCTTCCTGAAAGTATGTAGATCACATTAGTGAATGAACTATCAAAATCGGTTCATTGGTTTTTTAGTAAATCGCGGACATACAAACGTACATACATAAGGGTTTTTTGAAGTCGGTTAAAATTGTAGGTATAGGTATAGATTTATTAACCTTTTAACCGCCCGACTTTATATCAGTTGCCGTGCCCCCAGCGCCCGAAAAAAAAAAAAACGAAAAATAAATACCGATGAAACGAGCTGTGATGATGTAATAATAATACAGATTAAACGAGCTGTGTTATTTGGTCGTATATATACGACTCTGGCGGAATGGACACGAAAATATTTGTCGGATTAATCCGACGTAAGCGGTTAAAAGGTTAAAATTACTATACTTAGTACCTACTTAGCAAGTTCAAATTAATCAAACACATGGGCGGTCTTATCGTACAAGGCTAATTTGAGTACCTAGGTAATTGTTGAAGTGAAAACTTCTTTAGACGCGTTGGGCATTTTTTGAGACGGGAAAAAACTATTGAACTCGCGCCACTGTTACTGTAATCGACACCGCTTCAGATGTGTTCGGCTGTCCTTGGGATGTAATCGGTTTTAATGTATATCCCATATGTCAGTGAGTGATGGCAAAGTATTCTGTTTGTGTTTTTAATAGGTAGATATCTGCCTTACGCTTTAGGATCACATACTTGATGTTATGTTTGTTAACAGTAATAAAAGTAATTAAAACAATCTAATTTCACAGCAGCAACTAAACTTGTTAGTTTAGACTTTAAATTCAAGGCTTTAACTCAGTACACAGAGAGAGACGTGTGCCTACCTCAATTAAGAGTATGTAACTACTCGAAATGGGCGTAATTCAGGCATGTAGGGTTTCGTATTTATTTCGTGTACTGTCAAGGGCAAGAAGATGTGAACTGGGTCAAATTAAATTACTAGGTCAATTCTTGTAATGAAAAACGGTCAAAATTTTCTCGCAAACTCATCTCAGCGACGATCAAAGTCAAAAATATAAGGAATATATACGAGTATACGACAGCCCCATTTTATGTCCGGGAAATCACTGTCCATTCCAATGTTGCCTGGAAGAGATCGCAGAAAGCGATAAGGCCGCCAATTGTATATTTTGTAGTGTTTGATGTATTTTGTTCATGTTATGTATTTTTGTGGTGTACAATAAAGTATATATAAATAAATAAATATAGGTATTTTTGACAGAATAAAACATATTAGAATGCGAACGTTCTTATCAATATGACGGTAATAGGCAATAGACTGACCAATTACATGGGACTTAAACATATCTGACGAAATGTGGGTGTACTACAAGTGGACCCTAAGCCTAATCTTTCTGGCAAACACGCTGTGATTTTTTTGTATTAAAATTATAAGAATGGTAATTTTTTTTAACATAACATCACGCCGTGTCTCGATCCACATCACAACTCTGAAGTTTCATCACAGACGTGATGGATGTAGTTATCTAATCATGTTTCCAGCTAAAAGTAATATTTCCTGAAATTCATTTGAAGTAACATCTGATTACGGGGTCAAAGGCCAAGTGTAGGTAAACTTTAGGAGAAAACCGTTGTTGAATTTCACAAATTGTACATAATTATTTTTGCCGTCGACTGTACTAGTCGGAGGACAAACGCAAACAATGGTCCCTATTCTAAGTGTACTATTAAGATTTCAACTACAAATGTTTTGTTGAAAGGATGTAGGTTTGTGCGTGAAGCTGAATGTAATTATGGAAACTTGAGTGGAGACACTCTTACGCTGAAATAATCATAAATTCATGTTGATTTTCATCAAAGAAGTGGCAATTGCTACATGCATTAGAAAATAGGATACATAATACATAAAACAGGAGGACACAATTTCACGAAAATAAACCATATTTTTTTATTTTAGCCTATAAAAAATCGGAAATTATTCGAAAATACTTACATCTAGATTAAATTGCCTTGAAAAACTGTAGATGGAATTCTGAAATCCATCGTTAGTATTTCGGTGTGTATAGCTACCGAAGTGAACTAACTCTTTCCTGAAGTTACCACAATTTAGAGCCATAGATCGTGTAACGAAAAATATCATCACCTAATAAATAAAAAATAACGCCATGATCTCAATTCACCCCGCTAAACGGATCTATAGAACCATTCCGATTTCTCTACGGTAATTCTGTCACCCCCCTCTATTGTATCGTCGTGAACATATTTCATGATAACACGGTTAGACTATGATGGCTTAAGCAAAGTAGGTGTAGCTTGCAAAATAGTGTATGCACTTACTGTCTTTATCTTTTTATTTTAGTAGGGGAAGCTAAAAGTCTCCAGAGCGTTTGGTTGGTGCAAAAGAATATAAACCTAAGATGTAGTAACACTTGGCTTTCTGTATTCTCTGGTTTTTGTATTTTTGTCTTAAACGGCACAATTATACAGGAGTAATCAAAAGAAAATACCGTATTTACCGAAACAATAAAAATATTCTCGTATGAAATTAGTCTTAGAATTAACGTAGCCGTGGTCCATTTTTCCAAAACTTAAACTTATAGCTTTTAATTAAATTAAACCATTTACTTTTGAATTGTCAAAGGAGTCGATCAGACAGAAAGATGATCATGGAATTCCATAGACACGTTCTTTTACTAGTTTCCATTGCTGGGCAAAATCTCCCCCAAATTATTAGAAATAAATTCGCCGTCACCGCGTCACACTCACAATAGCGTTCATTTTGAAAAGTTCGACAAAATTCATCATCAGAAATTAGTTTTTAAGAAGACAGGTAGAAGAGCACGCACGTGTCTGCTTTTAAACCACTCAAAATATCTCCCAAAAAGCCACATCAAAATCGGTCAAGCGTTTCCTAACATAAGCCAACACAAACAGACTGAGGACTTCGTTAAGACCAGATTATAAAGCTTCAGTACGTCATTAGGGAGATCTAACAATGCCTCTAGCGTAGGGTTCCATTCCCGGGTGAAGCAGACTGGCACAATTTGATTTGATAACATGTAATCTCTTAGGGGTGAATTTTGAAGGGTAGTTCCATGTTAAGGGGTAGTTATAGTGTCCCTGAACGTTATTTGTTAGGGTACCAGGGTTTTAAATAAAGTGTATTTGCTTAGCTTTTGTAATCTTGCTTAAGGATATTTGTATTTTAAAGTGCAGGGGTACTTATGTTAAAGTTATATGCAGTTAAAATGTAGGAAAGTACTTATTTGAGGGGATAAGTTAGTATTAAGCAGCCTGAGAACATATATGACTGTTTAATATGGCCTGCTATAACGGTATTTCTGATTATGCTATTGCCATATTGCTAAAAATACCATGCTTTTCAAATAATGTAAAAGAATGTCCTTGGAGTTTTCTGGCCGTTCTTCTCCATAGAGAAGAACGGTTCCATTTTCAAATGCACAACTAGCTTCAACTTTCTAACTGACCGACTCCTTGACAATTCTAAAGTGCCTGTAAATGTTTTAATTGACATAAATGCTTTGATTTTGAGTTTGAATAGATTAGCTACTGCAAAAAAGTACTTCTACTCCAAATCTAAAGACAAAATGACATAGTCCAAAAGTGACAAAAAGGGGTCGATTTAATCGCGTGTGTAACCTTTTACAATAAAACACAAAAACCCAATTAGAAACTAGTTGCTGTGTAATTTTTTAAAGCAAAGAGTTCCCAGCTTCAAATGAATAAATTACATAATGAAGATGAGTGAATTCTTTCAATAGGTTTACAACCTGTGCTTTCATTTAGCGCTGGTTATGAACCAATGGAAAGCACTCCCCACTCTGTACAAACGTGACTATTATAAGCTTCATTCAATTATCTTACTAAAATAACTCCTAGCGTAATATAATTACGCCGTTACAGCTTTTTGTCAGACTGCAAATTTTTCAGAAGGTTGACTTCGAATAATAAATACAGGAGAGTCACTGAAAGAATTTAACCACGAACAAATAAAAATATAGTACGTTGATCATGACTGAAACATTTCGAAAATTATAATTTAGATAATACTAGTTTGTCCCCGCGGCTCGCCCACGTGGGTGTCTGAAAATACACCACGGTTACTACCGGGATTAAAGCACCCTATGTGTTAATCCAGGTATACAAAAAAAAAGATGGGTTGCACTCCGGGAGTGCCGGCAGAAGTGAAAACTTGAATATTAACGTTGAAATTAATCAATTATTGATTCAATTAATATAACTCATTTTTAGGGTTCCGTAGCCAAATGGCAAAAAACGGAACCCTTATGGATTCGTCATGTCTGTCTGTCTGTCTGTCTGTCCGTCCGTCCGTATGTCACAGCCACTTTTTTCCGAAACTATAAGAACTATACTGTTGAAACTTGGTAAGTAGATGTATTCTGTGAACCGCAGTAAGATTTTCACACAAAAATAGAAAAAAAAAACAATAAATTTTGGGGTTCCCCATACTTACAACTGAAACTCCAAAAGTGTTTTTTCATCATACCTGTACGTGTGGGGTATCTATGGATAGGTCTTCAAAAATGATATTGAGGTTTCTAATATCATTTTTTTCTGAACTGAATAGTTTGCGCGAGAGACACTTCCAAAGTGGTAAAATGTGTGTCCCCCCCCCTCTAACTTCTAAAATAAGAGGATGATAAAATTAAAAAAAATTATATAATGTACATTACCATGTAAACTTCCACCGAAAATTGGTTTGAACGAGATCTAGTAAGTAGTTTTTTTTTAATACGTCATAAATCGAAAACCGCAATTTACCTTTCACAAAGTTACAACGAACTACAAGAACTTTTATATTATGTTACTTGCTGCTACGGAACCCTTCATAGGCGAGTCCGACTCGCACTTGGCCGGTTTTTTTTTCACTATTTCTGCGTCACTTTTTTCATTAATAGATGCACGTTGTTCAATTTCCATATTTTAAACACTTTATATACACGAATTTTACGAATACACAGCAGTGTCGCTACTACACAGACGGTCGAGCCATCAGCTGTCCATCCATCCATCCATCCACTTCCACTTCCACTTCGACTTCCACTTCGACTTCCACTTCGACTTCCACTTCGACTTCCACTTCGACTTCCACTTCGACTTTGACTTCCACTTCGACATCCACTTCGACTTCCACTTCGACTTCCACTTCGACTTCGACTTCGACTTCCACTTCGACTTCCACTTCCACTTCGACTTCCACTTCGACTTCCACTTCCACTTCGACTTCCACTTCGACTTCCACTTCGACTTCCACTTCGACTTCGACTTCGACTTCCACTTCCACTTCCATCCATCCATCCATCCATTGTGTCCGTGTGTCACTTCACTTCGGTTGGCGCCGCCGTAGAAAGAGAGGGGGGGGGAAATCTCTCCTGACGGTCACGTGTCCTGACGCGATGTCCTGACGCGAGTTTTACATTTTTTACCCATTACTAAAAGTATGCAACGCCGCTAAAGAAGTTTACACTTCAAAAAAAACCGTATGAAAATGTGTTCGGTGGTTTTAGAGAATATCGTGTTCAGACAGGCAGACATCCTTTTTGCCGGCAATTATTTTAGGTAAGCTGAAATAATCTTATCTCAAAGGTTCCCTAGGTTTACTAGTCAGGTTTACGAGTACCTCTAGGTGACTATTACAGGTGACGGTTGCAAGTTTCAACCAGTCCATTTCTATAAGAAAATCCTAATCCTTCTGTTTCAATTCTGTCACGTCACCCCATCTCAAGGGGAACCCCGTCTAAGAGGTATTATCGTGTACAAAACGCGGCGATTTCGCGACACTCCCCGATTTCCCCTAACCTCACACCACGACATACCAACGACAGCATTACAATGTGACATTTTTTTATAATTCAACATACATCGCCGCGTTTTTTCCAAGAAGTTACTTCAACTTAGTAGAAAAACGGTAATGTATGAAGTGTAGAGAAAATGTCGATGTGTTTAGTAAAAGTTGCTGATATGACTGTTTCAAGAATCCATACCATTGCGGTGACAAATGTTTTTTTTTCTCCGTTCGTGTGGGGATGAAATTTTTTATTTTTTCCCTCATTTCTGGAGAGTTGTGAGCGGTTGAACAAATTGAAGTTTTATGTGAAGTGTTTGTAAGACTTACGACGGTGGTAGCAGTCAAATATGTGGTATTTTTTTGGTAATACTGAATGGGTAAACGGAAAGAGTGGATAGGATAGGCTATATGGTTTAAAATGCTCTTCTAGCTTTTTAGCTCGATAATTGAACCCCCATAGATACACGCACATGAAAATGTACTTATACTTCTTCAGAAAAATGTTGTGTTTATCAAATGGACACACTACCTCAACTAGTATGGTTATAGCCACATCGTACAGCTGTCAAATAATGATTCAGTAAACCAATCCCACCCAAAAGCAACCGTACCTTTCAACAGTAGTACGTTAATAAGTATTCCATCATAAATAAGTTATAAAAGTTCGACTAACTAATACATCAGCAATAACAATCATAGTAAAACCTTCTTGTCTCAAACTCATTATCTGGCGCCGAAGCAAATCATTACGTAACACGATAAGAAAACTTCGTTAGCGTATTCAGCAAATCAACAAAACGATCTAATTTGACAATATAGTACGGAATCACGGAATCACGAGAAAATTCGTTTTGGGTGAGAAAACATTTCTACAAATAGATGAAGACAAAAGAAAGCGAGATTGAAAACAATGGTGGGTAATGAGAAGATTGATGTGGTGAAGAATTATTACAAGATAGAGGAAGAACAAGAGGACATTCTTCTACTTGCAGAAGTATAGTTTCTTGTGAATGAGTTAGTCCAGGGAAATATTACACAAAAGCTGGTAATTGGCTGCAGTTAGGGAATTAATAGTCACCGAAAAAATCATATTAATGATCTTAGGGAAACCAATGTCCAGCATTGGACTACAATTTGATAAACCGACAAAACATGGGTACAGTAATCATCAATTAAAAATAATAATATTGCAATAAATTATCACCACTCGTAGCAGAATTGATGATCATAGTAAGTTGTTATTTGAAGACAAGAGAACAGTGGTGAAAGAAATGTATAGAAGAAGACATATTGCACCAACCTTAAAAAAAAAAGACGGGTTGCACTCCGGGAGTGCCGGCAGAAGTGAAAACTTGAATATTAACGTTGAAATAAATCAATTATTAATTGAATTAATATAACTCATTTTTTTTCACTATTTCTGCGTCCCTTTTTTCATTAATAGATGCACTTTGTTCAATTTCCATATTTTAAACACTTTATATACACGAATGTTACGAATACACAGCAGTGTGTCCACGTCCACTTCCACTTCGACTTCGACTTCGACTTCGACTCCGACTCTGACTTTGACTTTGACTTCGACTTCGACTTCGACTTCGACTCCGACTCCGACTTTGACTTTGACTTTGACTTTGACTTTGACTTTGACTTTGACTTTGACTTTGACTTTGACTTTGACTTTGACTTTGACTTCGACTTTGACTTTGACTTTGACTTTGACTTTGACTTCGACTTCGACTTCGACTTCGACTTCGACTTCGACTTCGGCTTTGACTTCGACTCCGACTTTGACTTTGACTTTGACTTTGACTCCGACTCTGACTTTGACTTTGACTTCGACTTCGACTTCGACTTCGACTCCGACTCCGACTTTGACTTTGACTTTGACTTTGACTTTGACTTTGACTTTGACTTTGACTTTGACTTTGACTTTGACTTTGACTTTGACTTTGACTTTGACTTCGACTTTGACTTTGACTTTGACTTTGACTTCGACTTCGACTTCGACTTCGACTTCGACTTCGGCTTTGACTTCGACTCCGACTTTGACTTTGACTTTGACTTTGACTTCGACTTCGACTTCGACTTCGACTTCGACTTCGACTTCGACTTTGACTTCGACTCCGACTTTGACTTCGACTTCGACTTTGACTTTGACTTTGACTTTGACTTTGACTTCCACTTCCGCTTCCACTTCCACTCCATCCATCCATCGTCGTGTGTCACTAAACTTGGTTCACTTCGGTTGGCGCCGTAGAAAGAGAGGCGGGGGGGGGGGGGGGGGAAATCTCTCCTGACGGTCACGTGTCCTGACGCGAGTTTAACATTTTTTACCCATTACAAAAAGTGCTCAACGCCGCTAAAGAAGTTTTCACTTCAAAAAAACCGGCATAAGGAAAGGAAGAATACAATAATAACGCTACTGCCTACCCTCCTGAAACCAAAGGTAAGAAAAAGGTATTTGAAAAGGCAGTTGACGATAATGGATTGCTTCATTGTGTCGATAAGAAAACTTCATTAGCGCGATTCAGAGAGACACAACAAACGGACTAATTTAACAAAATACTACGAATTACGGCAAATCTGTTTAGGTAAGCACACACTTGAATACGGTAGGATCACGGACACGACTTCTTTGTTGATGATGTCTTTCATTAAATGATTACTTGACTGTCACTAAGGTTTTACTTTTATCGTGGACTGGCTTCTGCCCGCAACCAACCCACCCCGTCACATCGGATCACCTGCCCGCAGTGTCATTTCGTTATTGTTTAGCGATCTTTCTGACTTTTTTGAAGTGAAACTTCTTTACGCACGCTTGACTTGGGGAGTAAGCTAGCGAACGCGTGACGTAAGCGTTACAAAAATTGTGATCGGGCAAGGCGAACGGGAGTTGAGTGGGAGATATAAGCAAGAGAAAGCAGTGCGCGCGCACATTTTCTTTCTCTCATAGCCAAATACGTTTGAAGTTTCACTTCAGTCGTGTGGTCATAAGCACACTCGTTTTTTTCTTTTTGCTCGACTCCTAAGGGTCATAGCGTAATGTTAAATAGCCTTCCTCAATAATTGGTCTATCAAATGTAAAACTAAGTTTTCAAATCCGACTGATAGTTTCAGAGAAATCGGCATTAGCGTGTTCAAACAAACAAATAAACACTTCAGCTATTATAAATATAGGTATAGATAAGTTCAAGGAAATATTCACATACATGGCGCTATTAAGTTACATAATATGGTAAACAAAACATTGACAACCAACACAGTGGACGACAAACTGAACAAATTCGCCTATCCAACAGTCAAAATCTAAGCACATACTTTGATGCACTTAACAATAAAAATAAAACCAGCAAATAAAAACTGGCTGCATCACTGAAGCCGGAAAGAGGGTGTCACAAACAATTGAACATTCAACACAACACGACGACAATAATCTCCGACACAATTCTTTTAAATCACGACAAGTCGCATTGTCGCAAAGTCGCATGCTGTGCGCGATTCCTTAGAGGGCTTGTCCATTGAGTTACGTGTGATTTGTGTTGCGGATACCGAAGGACAGAGGGCTGAGGTTGAGGGCAATGCCTCCCTTCCCTATTTATCCCCACACGATAGTTAAATGCAATCTTCTTCCATTAATGTGGACCCTTCCTTTATCTTATATTTTCGTGAGTTATTTCGCACATAAAAAACAGTGTTTTTTTTCTTATTTTGTGTAACAAATGGTAACGTTTTGTGCTATGGTGGTATGTGTTTTAGTTTGAGCACTTAGTTTATGAGCCACTTATTAAGGTTGGCACACATGTGGCATGCAGTTTTAATGAGGTACACTATGACAGCATTGTTTTTAAGTCTTTTAACTGGGCCTAAAATGCAAACTTATCAATCAATTAGCTCAAACTCAGTTATTAGTTAGTTCCCGCCTACTAAATGACTAATAACTGAACATAATTTCCAGAAGTCATGCAAATCTTCTAAAGTCACTACCACCCCAATACTAAGACAGTAAATTAAACAGCCAACAAAATGTCAAAGTACTATAAACCTCACAACCACAACACAACACATTTACAACAGAACTAACTGACACATAAAATCTTAAGGCTCAATGGCCGAACTTGTGTGGAATAACAGTTGGAACTGAATGTGTCCACAATTGCCCGTATCCCTCATAATCCGGGGATCCTAGCAATACTACACTCGATACTGAACCCGAAATATTCGCAAATATAGTGCAGAAGAACCATTTGATAAGGGAAATTAATAAATTGAAGATGAATGTAGCCGAGCCTTCCGCCTGGGCACGCGTTACCCTGGCGTGGCCGACATGGAAATCTCTAAATAGACTTCAAACCCAAGTCGGCCGGGGCAAAGACAATCTTCACAGATGGGGGGTTCATGAACACTGATCTTATTCGGCACCTTCCCACAGTCAATGGCCCACCTTCCGCCTGCGCCGCATGCCCTGTCACCTGTGCACTTGATGATCTTATGACTGTGTCAGTGAGCGGGGTTCGCGCAGCTGACTTTTGGGCAAACACGTTGGAAATTTTTGACATCTATACGCTAAGAAGAAGTGTAGCCGAGAATAGAGTTCATTGGCAAACGATTGAAGAGTGTAAAGTCCAGCAGTGCTATAGGCTGATGATAAAGAAGAATTAAAAATAACAAAATACGGATCAGCAGAAAGATGGGCTTTCTGTTTCAGAAGAATATCAATACATGGGAAAAATCGTAGGTTAGGGAAACGAAATGAGCAAAACTGGGACAGATTTGAACACAAGGGAAGACAGACACAAATCATAGGTGATATAAAAAACAAAAAAAAAATACTCCACAGTCCAATCCCCTCGTTTCAACAAGAACTTGGCAATAAGAGCAACGACAGTTTTTTGTTTGTTAAGATTTGTACAGACTGAACCTTCCTATCTGCGTTCCCCCTGGCATATATTTCTTATCCCCAGCCTCGAAGGGTGGGCAAGCTTTTAATCCGACGGTGCAAGATTGATGGTAAGTCAGTAGGGGGTGGGCAGAGGTGTCCCTATCGAAGCTAGTTTCACGCTACGGATTAGGTGGATGTCTTATATTGATTTATTTGTGTTAACGTGTTAATAGTGATAATGCTGCATGGGGTGCGTTTTTTATTTGTTTTTGGGGGAAAGGAATGTTTTATAGAAAAAGATTTGAAGATTTCTTGCTTTAAAATAAAGCTATTTTTGAAAAACTTTCTTCTAGAGAAACTACCAAGATACTTATTTCAGACGCCACACCATCGCCAGGTACCAGGAAACCATAAGCACATAAGACGTTTCATATTACGAACGTAATATTAGGACATGTAATACCCTTGTATTGAACTAGTAGAAGCGAGAAGCAATGACCGGGAGATGTTTCGTGGAAGCCTATGTCCAGCAATAGACAACTTTAGGCTAAATGATGATAATTACGAAGATGTGCCAGAGAACTTCTTAATATAAGGAATACCTGGTACATCCATCCAGCACATTGCCAAATAAAGATAACTTTCTCCTAATACTCAAACCCCTGCAAAATTAACGTACTGCGTTATTCCCCGAAGGTCTTAGCACTAAGAATACAGGACCATTTCCAAACTACCTGGCAGTAATTCCAGAGGATCATTGGGATACCATTAAATAAATTTATTTGGCTATTTACTTTGAAATTACGGCGAACGGGACTCGACTCGCTCTGCCCACAAATATTGGTCTGCTGTGATGAGAAATTATCTGATCAATATTCTGGATATAACCGGTTCGAACTGGAAATAACTAGTTTGGAGTTCTATTAATAATCATTGTGGAATTGTTTCCGATTTTCCTGGAAAGTTCACATTCGATTTAAAACGAGATGCTTTTAATGCTATAATGAACAAAAACAATTATAAATTCCTAGAAGTGGTTTAACAAACTCTATTTTAGTTTATAAAATATAATTAATTTTATTTGTAGCAAAATTTTAAATAAATTGCCTTTTCTACGTGAAGTGGTAACCGTCGCTTGTAGACACTTGCGAATACAATGGATTCGTTGATGCGGTTAATTTCTGAAACAAAGTTCAGGTCTCATGGGACAACTTTCACCACAATTCATAGCTATGGAATAATAGATATTAATATTATGTCTTGTTTACCACAAATATAGCTATACTATAAAATATTATAAAAAGATTGTTGGATTCCCAGATTGAAAAAAATGGGTTTTTCAATGAAGAATTTCTCAGCGTAACTTGCCTATGTATTTATATTTCCATTCATACACTTACCTTTTTTATTAATATTATTTATTTAATTATATTTAATATTGCTCATTTCTTTACTATACTCGTACATATTGGCATATTGTTAATATTCATCTTTATTTTTACTAAAAACTGGGTCATAGTTTCACATATTATTATTTGTACTTCCCCAGTCTTCCAATCTCCCATAATAACAAAAAAATACTAGTGATTGTAAAACTCGACACACTTACCAGCCCGCCACAATGGCCGACCTTCTCCACAAAGGGTTACATTAACCCGCCATTGTTTCTGGCAACACTGGCACACAATACCCCTGAAACTCCCGCGTTATTTACAGTTTATAACGGCAACATTGATATTATATCTGTTTTGGTTGGAACTTTAGATAGTAGTTGCCCTTATTGTTTTGAAGTTCATGACTTTTATTCAGTTCTTGTTTGTGTTTTGAGGTTGCTGAGCCTTTTTAGGACTCATTCCATTATACAGGCTGAAATTTTAATCACCGTTTTCCTCTGAAGGGGTCATTGTACTCATCATTATGAACAACTTTTAGTATGGGACCAAACCCAAAATCGTGAAAAAAAATCAGCTGTTCCCTACATTTATGTTCGCGTAACTTGTCAAAATGTAGGGAACAGCTGATTTTTTTCCGCGATTTTATGTTTGGTCCCATACTAAAAGTTGTTCATAATGATGAGTACAATGACCCCTTCAGAGGAAAACGGTGATTTAAATTTCAACCTGTATACATATACCTAATTAGTTTTTTTCCAACTAGCTTCTGCCCGCGACTTCGTTCGTTTGGTTTAACAAATACAATATCTTATGACACTCGGCAATACTGTAGCGTCCCCCGACCGACCGCGTTGCGATGTTTTCGACTTTTCTCTTTTTTTCTCGGCTCTTAAGAGTTGTAGCGTGTTGTTAAATAGCTTATAATCTTTCTCAAGAACTGGGCTATCAAATGAAACAAGAATTTTTCAAATCCGACTCGTTCAATCAGACAAACACTCAATCAAACACACACAAGGCTTTATTATATTTGGTATAGAAGTGTAGATTCTTGCGTACAATATTATGTTATCAGGCGGTTAAGTAATACTACCTATATATCTATATATATAAAAATGAAACCCGTTTTCCGTTGTCACGACATAACATGAAAACGGCTGGACCGATTTCGATGAAATTTGGTATAGAGATAGTTTGAGTCCCGGTAAAGGACATAGGATAGTTTTTATCCCGATATTCCCACGGGATCGACATTTACGCGGGTGAAACCGCGGGGCGCAGCTAGTTTTCAATAATTGTCATTTGTATAAAAGCGAAATCAAAACCGCGTCAAATATAATATAACACAAAGCAAAATCATTTATAGTACCAGCAATTCAGGATCTAGTATACCTCCCTGCGGAACTTAAACAAGTTGGTCAGACTGAAACCATACATAATAGTAATTAATAGTACTATTTCAGGCATTGGCAGGCAAATAGTATCAGTTTTGTTTGAAGTTCTAGATAACTGTTCGTTCATTAACAAGTAGTTCCGAAGAACGGAGCGTGTTGTATTTCATTGATTGAATATTGAAAGAAATGTTAGTTATTGATGGGGTTTGAAAGTGCAGTTTATGGGAAATCTCGTTGTTGAAATACCATTTATTTTATTTTATTTTATTTCTTCAGGATAACCAACAATTGCGCAATGCTTAATATTTAGGTACAGGTATTTTATATAAAAAAAAACATCATTTAGGTACATAAATACAGTAGGTACAGTACATAAGTACAATAACATACAGTAGGAAGATGTTCACTGCTGAACAAAGGTTATGATGAACCAAAAAATAGAATAAAATACAATATTCTGTATTATGTACACTATTTGAATTACAGATATACATACATTTATCCATACCAATATTATAAATTCGAAAGTAACTCTGTCTGTCTGTCTGTATGTTACCTTTTCCGCCTAAACCACTGGACGGATTTAGATGAAATTTGGCAGAGAGATAGATTGCATCTTCGGGAAGGACATAGGATAGTTTTTATCCTAGAAATCATCCTTTAAGGGGGTGTAAAGGAGGGTGGAAGTTTGTATAGGGAATCAATAACCGCTGAACCGATTTATATCAAATTTGGTATGGAGATAGTTTGAGTTGTGGGGAGGGATATAATATAGTTTTTATCCCTGAAGTTATCCTTTAAGGGTGTAAAAAGGGGGGGGGGTGGAGATTTGTAAAGGGAATCAATAAAAATAACTTCAATACTTTTACCACGGTTGAAACCGCAGGGCTCAGCTAGTCATTAATACATTAAACAATTTCTAATACTACGTCATCCTTACCTATGAATACAACTAAAGGTTATATCAAAGATGCATACAATACTGATCTATCTAAACTATGTTTTTCTTCCACCATTTCTTTCCTCACACTAGCACAATGAACAAACGTGCTGAAACCGTAACTAGTCATCAGTTTAAATATGAACGGAGAGCTGCAGTCCCGTACCTTAAATAACAAGTGTCCGGCCGGAGTTACACGACAGCCGGACAGCCGGACAACCGGACAGCTATACGAGCAACCTTTGACCAGAATGTATAGTCAGACCCGAATGGAGCGTCCATTTTGATGTTAAGGTTTCGGGGTCAAGTTATATTTGGTTCTTCCTGAATCGGATAAAGGTTATATTATTGTTCTTGAAAACATTGTATCTCGCTTTGGTAGAAATTGGGTAAGTATAGTAATGTGGTGTGCATAGAAATACATATTAGAATGTATAAAAATATTTCAAGACATATTCAAGGTAAAATCAGAAATAAAGTTATCTAGAAAAGAACTGGAGCTTGCAGAGTAAGCAAGCTAAAGTGGCAGTGGGCTGGCCATATTTGTCGAAGGACGGATGGCCGGTGGAGTAGACGAGTCATGGAGTAGACACCAAGTATCGGCAAGCGTGGTGTGGGTTGCCCACCAACTAGATGGACAGACGACCTGCAAAAGGTAACTGGTTTAAATTGGATGCAGAAGGCAGAGGACGGGTGTTGTGGCGCAACCAGGTAGAGGCATATGTCCAGCAGTTGACTGCGATAGGTTGAATTGATAGATTCAAGGGAAAGGGGAAGGGGGAGGATTTTTGATTCAAGGGTTATTTCAATGTGAAATTCGATCTTATAACTTCTTAGTTACCTGTCTGAAGCTTAAACTATGTATTTGATTAGTTTCTAATATCAAAGGACAGCTTTGGATTCTGTAGGATGACGTAATTAGTACCTATTTCTTGGTAAAGCAAGTCTTTTAATTGGTTATAATACTTTATTACTCTAATTCCTTTTAAGGGTTAGCTATCGAAATCTTTAAGGCGCCACTCCACACCAATCCCCGGCTAAGTTACGCACTATAATTAGTTACGTTTTGATAATATGACTCGCGGCCACACTATACGCACGAATTCGTGGCTGGTAAACAAATGAACCGCGCAGCTATCGTCTGAGACCTCTCCGTGCACATCCTACGTAGTAGTGAACAGTCAACTATATAGGTACCGTTAACATTTCTGGACATAGGAACCGGGTCTCAAGTCCGTAATTTATGCCCACTTACACAACACACAGTCCACTTATTAGCATTAAATTGACCCACTTCAGCCGCCATTTGAAACTAGGTTAAAGATTCTCAACAATGTTCTGAAGTAATTATAGATTTGAATTCTCACTTCGTGTGGTGACCTGGCCAGAAAAGTTTTAATAGTTTGTTGTTTACGTTGAAGTTTCAAAGTCAACTACTAATTATGGGCTTCAAATGTCAGCTATAATTAACGATCTGATTAAAGCTTTAGAAAATCCTGAGACTTAGAATCGACAAATAGATAGAAGTGGAATGAAAATTGGAAGGCGATTGGCCTACCAGTGAAGCAATATAGGCTTATAACAAGCACGATGATATTAAAATAATCACATCTCCTAACAGATAGATTAGTAGCAGAAAAGGGACGTTGCTTCCCATCGTCTTTTTGTAAGTAAACTATTTGTAAATTGATGACTCATCATCTTCATCGGCCTCGTCGGAGGTCGGATTCGATCCAACGGAATACAGCTGAACACCAGTATTTTACATGATGAGGCTGCCTATCCGACCTCCACATTTCCACAACCCATTCCCTGGTTAACACGATACACACACACTGGTTAACCCCTTGATAAGACTGGTTGTCAGAATTCCAAGTTCCCGACTACCCGTGAAGAAATTGATGGCTATCAAGATAAAAAATAAACGTAATTAGAACCAACCCACTAACCAACATTATTCTAACAATTAAATTCAATATTATAATTGAAGGACCCACCACGCTAATAACCGTAGCGCGGGTCAAAACGACCGCAAACAAAATGGCCGGCCTCCTGAATACTTGGACAACTATTCCGTCTATTATTACGAGGCACAAGGACGAGGGGCGCAGGATGTGGCCTTGGCGTGACCTTAGAAAATTTTATGAATGTAATGTCAGTAGGCTATTGGGCCCGAAGGAATTACTTTTAGAGAGTGAGCTGATAAGAACAACCTAATACAGCTACTGTGATCACCAATTTGGAAGTAGCATGAAATCGAGTGTTGAGGGTCGAATTTTATGGGAAATGATTTGAGTTAACTGCTGCTGCTGTTTAACTTTTCTTGATTGTTAAATCTGCCTGTGTGTCTTTTATTCGCTGTTGCCCGCGACTCCATTTGTGGTCTATGTACAATTATTTCCTGGGCCCCCGATTCATGGTACTACTAGGAACAGTGGAGTTTCAGGAAGTAGGAGTCCGACGTAACCCTCTTTTCTTACTAGACGGAGGGTATCCATGAGGATTTCAATAAGGAAAAAAAAGGCTACCTGTCTTTCAAATTTCAAGTTCAGTGGTTCGGGTCTGAAAATTTAACAGACAGGGAGACGGGTTTACTTTCGCGTTAAAAATATTATGAATAGTATAGATGGATGCCCCCATACTTCATTAGAATGAGTACAATCGGCGTGTTTATGTAATAAACTACTACTAAACATAAACATTAAACGTTGAATCGGATCACAAACAGCTGTTTTCATCAAGGTCAGCTAAGAAATGTATTTTATTTTTATGTTCCTACGATTTCACAGTTGCGTGGTCAGATTATCATCTTATCTTGTCAACATTGGGACTGACATCGGCTCTCTAAAGACGGTATTTACTTCTATGTAATTTTTTATTAATATTATATTTTGTAGAAGAGATCGTGAAAGATTTTGCAAATTCATCCCTGAAAGTACTAGGTACCGACTGTGGTTCCTAAGTATATCTTGCCCATTTCTGCCGTCAATTAGAATAAATTACTGTGTTTTGTGTCCTTTAAAGGGTATTTGAAAGAAAGAAGTAAACCTTCAGTAATGTAGTATTTTCAGGAATACCTTTATAAAACCTTTCACAATAAGCACTTCTTACACAAGACACCTCTCAACTTTAGTTCTGGTTGATGGACACAAAACTAAGCATTAAGACGTAACATCTCGCATAATGTTCTCAAATGGGTTGGGCAGAGACCTAAAATACATCTGACACTTTAAAACAAAGTTAAAGGTTTGCGTGTCAAGTTCACACTGGCAACATAGCCAGTTATGTTTAATTCTCATGTAATAGGCCCTCCCGGCCTATTGCCATCAACTGGGCATAAATCCAGACTACGAGCTTATACTGAGAAACTTTTAATGGAATAACCAATAACATTTAAGGCATTAAGGCGCTGCCCAAATGTAGGGCACTGTAAAACAGTCAGTTTTTATCAGCATAGATAGGCATATTGGTACATATTACAAGCCAGATTTTTAGTTTTGTTTTTTGTTATCCTGGGTTCGATTCCCGGGTTGGGCAAAGTGTTATTGAGTTTTGCCATTAGGAATTTCTTATTAGATATTGAGATTGGCCGCCGTGGCCGAAATACGGTCTGGAGGACTTTATATACAAAATTTGTCTTTCTAAGTTTCATACGCGAACACCACTTTACAAATACCGTCCAAAACCAACAAAACAAATAATACACAAGTAAATTGATCCTTATAACTTCGAATCAAGGTGTTATAGTTTATTTCAAGGTTGGAAAAGTAGCGTTGTTTAGCAAGTGGAATCGTAGGACTTATTTGGAAAGTAATAATAGTCTGTCAGATGTGAGAGTGATGCTCTAGAAACTTTTGTATTGAGTCGACCCGATGCTCTTTTGTTATTTTTTTAATGAGTTGGTCGCCAATGTTTGGGAGTTGTTCCTTATGTGTCATTATGTGTGTGATTTGGATGTTGGTATAAGTTGAAATGAAATGTGATAACGCCGTATGACGTAAAAAGGATACCCTAAAATTTTCCAAAACTGTAACAGGTCAGGCACTAAAAAGTAAAAAGTCCACGGCAAATTACTCTTAAAATTCAATTGGTGAGGCAGCCATGGGTCTTCCCCTGCAGATTCGAATAGCGACCCTACATAACGACGTTATGTTTGGGCACTGGGCAGAGATGGCAGGGGGTAAAGTGGGCAGAGGGCAACGTCGGGGGTAGTAGGTGCGTCACGTAAGTCAATTGTTACAGTGCTTTGGTTTTTATAGGGTTTTTTAGAGTTTCTATGTATTTTCGTAGATATGTTGTAGCTCCAGGCATGTTTTGGGATTTTATGAATGTACTGCAGGCTACGGAGGCTATTACCGCAATAGGCGGACCTTACACCTAACAAATACTAACATATCAAACCATTATCTTCGTATTGATGGTAGGCCTACGACAGTTTATTGAATTCATGCAACATATTATCTGCACCTACTAATATGAATGACAAATAAAATAAGCCGAACTCGCTTGATGCAAAGCGATATTGAAATTGATATTATAAGAGGAAGTGAATTCTGATATTATGACAGCTCGACATAATGGAAGAAAAAGATCTAGTGAGCCTACCCCACATAAATTAAAGTAAGCTTAAGGGCGGAAGAATGAACAGCTGTGTTAAAGTAATTTCAACATAAATATTAAGTATAACTTTTATTTGTCATTTTAATACTCGTAAGTTTCATAATTGTAATCGATTACTAAGTCGTTTATTAAGTAGCAACACTGTAATTAAGCTTGGCATTTTTGATGTCTGGCAATTCTCGATCTCTCTGCATTCATGCTTCCAACCGGCAAGTCCATTTTTTTTCTACTTTTGTTAATTTTAAAGTAATAAATTCAAATCTTTCCACGCATGAGTTTTTATTACACAGCTGTACTTCCAAAATTTTGGGATGCGCGAAAAAGTCTCCTCGTGTAGCGCAGTTTGTTCCGCCAGTTATTCGACTGAACCGAGCGCGCTCGGCGCATCCTAGACAGTCACACCCAACACCTTATTTACTGGCCAATTCTTCCCTTGCGGTGGTAGGGCTAACGCCCGCTTGGTTTTCGACCACCCTCCCACCGGAATCCGGCGTCAAGCAGCCTACTGTGTTTCGTCGATGCGTGGGAGTTCCAGTGAAAGAAAGAAAGAAAGAAAGAAAGAAAGAAAGAAAATACATTTATTTAGCACAGACTAAAGGACACACAATACACTAGATACATCAGATAAAAAAAACAAAACAAAGATCAAATAAAAAGCGTAAAGTCCGATGTAAGTAATAGCAAGAAAGTGTGCCTCACGGCTGCGCCAAAAAGGCCCAGTTCAGCAATAATGCCAGACAACTAGTGCCTGACGCTGGTTTTCAACTGGACCTGATGTGTGAGGTGACGAATGTAAATCAGCTTTACGATGCAACTGATGTGTGTATGCATACTTACTTAAATAAAATATGCGTAAGAAAAAAATAAAAATAGTAACAAATAAATAGATACCTACATACATAAATAGTGTGAGTTGAATAAAATTAAAAAAATAAGCAAAGAATGATAATTAACATTGTGCAAATGAGGCTGATACATAAACGAGACGGCCGCATGATAGACCAAAACCTGTCTTCCACGTTCCAACACATTGTCGTAATTAATTAATCCGTGCATTTCGTCGCACAATACGCTGCAAGCAGCTGAGCGCGGCGGAACTATTTACGGACAGTTTGCAACTTGCGCATTTTAAACTTAGCTATGGTTTACATTGGGATTAACTCGATAAGATGGTATTATAATGTCCATAAAATGTCCGCTAAACATTATTAGCAAAAGTGGAAATGAAAGTAAAAAAAAAATAAAAATCAAAACATGCACAAAATAAAAGAAAAAAATGTAAGGATGAAAGGTAAGCGCTTTGATAAAAATATTATATATTATGCAGAAAAAAATCGTCATGGATTCTTGTATTGAAATGTGAAAGCACCTACCCACTTTTAATTTATCGCCTCCTTTCTACAGTCTTATGGATGTCAAAACACAAGCTGTGCACAGAGGTTCGCCCACTGCCAGGTCCTGGTGAAAGATGGAGAAATGGCGCCATCCCGACACCGTACGTCTCATTCGTGTAAGTAGGCCAGACAACATTGGGTACGTTGACAAACAAACATGGTTCAGCGATGTATTAGTTTAAAGGTATAACATTTATTTAAAATTGTTTGTCTTGCATTTTACAGGTTTCACATCTGCGAATGAGACGCAGTAGTGCTGCGGATAACGCAACCACACCCAACGAACCGAGGATACAGGGGACACAAGCCAACCAACCGAGCCGAGCGCCAGCATAAGCAAGAGCAGTTCCCAGCAATGAAATTGTATAGTATTAAAACAAGTTAGTACAGTGCTTTAGGCATCTTCTGGGCACGCTCGTTCCATCATAGACCTCATCCATCGCTTTCCATCAGGGGTGATCGAGGTCAAGAGCGGGCCCATTCAGCAATAAAAAAAAAGTTGAAGTTATTCAATGTTACGTACATCTTTATTAATGTCATAAAGAAGTAAAATTATTTGTTTGTTTGTAATCTCTGGATCTGATTAAAATCAAGGCGGAAACAGACTTATAACACGCCACGTTACGCGACATCAATGAAGCTTACTCATTGGCCACATTTTTCGTTTCGCTGAGCTATTTTCGTCATTTGGCCAATAAGTAAGCGTGGGATGGCGTCTGGTGTTACAAGTGTGCAGCGGCCTTCATTCTTTCACTGATAGAAAGCTACGCTATTGCTGAGTGCGATAGGATATTGTTTCATTCAAGTGGATGATGTCTCCGGCAGAAGCTAGTCAATGATAATACGATACTTCGGCTTTATTCAAATAACAAAGGGAACGGAAGAAACATTTTCATAGGGTACCGATGTACACGAAATAACGATATTAAAATTACTTCAAAAGCTTCAGTCTGCCTTTATAATATAAATAAAAAAAACGTCGCATTCGCGCACGGGCATGACGTTACTCAGCATAATGAAATCAGATTTTAAGCATGTACAGACAAAATTATATATTTTTTGCGCATTAAAAATATTACAACGGAATAATGTATTTACGAAGAAGTAATGTTGGCACTCGCGTAAAACAAATTCATAGGACAACGGTTTATAATACTGCTACAATCATCATTATCCGCATAGCCTTTCCCAATTATGTTGGGTTCGGTGTTCAGCCTAACCGGATTCTGCTGTATACCAGTAGGTTTTTTTTTTTAAAAAGTGCACAGTTTATGTATGTGTTTGTGTGTGTGCAACATTAAGTAGTGTTCAAAAGGGATGAATGTTAAATCATCAAAATCACATTAATATTACGAAAGCGAAAGTTTGTGTGTGTGTGTTTATATGTTTATTACTTCTTCACGCTCAAACGGCTCGATCAATTTTCATAAAATGTTGTATGGAGGTAGCTGATACCCTGGATTAACATATACGCTACTTTTATCTCGATATTCCCACGGGATCGACACTTATGCGGGTGAAACCGCGGGGCGCAGCGTTTAAAAAAATCCCTTTTGCAAACTCTGCCAAAGCCCTAAAAAACCATAAAATTTTAAACAGCAGTATCTACAGTAACAGCTTAACGCCACACATGCAGAATTGTAAAAGGTTAAAAATTCACAATTGTGTGCGCATAGTGAATGGCTGGTGGTCTGTAGGGAAATCCGGCAACCAACGCCAAAAGTATTCAGGTAATTCTAGTACTACAGATTCACTCTTACAAACCTGGCTGTGAAAATATCCTGCGTGCTGGTTCAGAAAGTGTTTCTGGGATATTATTAGTTGCAGTCATAAGTTAGGAATTCAATCAGATTAAAGAACTTAAATATTTAAGAGTAAAGGCGTGAAAACTAGGCAACTAACAATGCTACCCCCTATAGTTAAAAAGACGTATCCAACAAAAAGTAAAAACGAAGAAATAAATGTTTTAATCAATGAAACGGGAAATTAATTACGGAAGGAATTAATTTAGAACGGGAAGTTAGAAAAATATTAAAAATACAGGCAGATGCGCCTTTTTTTTTCTGGTTCCGGCAATGTACTCGTATGTAACTCAAATCTGGAAAAATGTTAGATGCGTCTTTTTTCTTATCGGGGGCTGAATATGAAAAATAAAGTACAAATTAAATTAGCTAGCGAAACTCCAGAGACGTGATGGGTATCGATATCCAAATACTTCATTATGATAAAGTAAAAAAAAAAGACGGGTTGCACTCCGGGAGTGCCGGCAGAAGTGAAAACTTGAATATTAACGTTGTGCATTTTTGATATTTTTCATTAATAGATGCACTTTGTTCAATTTCCATATTTTAAACACTTTATATACACGAATTTTACGAATACACAGCAGTGTGACCGCACAGACGGTCGAGCCATCAGCTGTCACCATCCATGAAAGCCCGAAATCAAAGCCCGCGATAAAAGCTATGCAATAGTTGAAAACACAAGCAGAATACTTTTAACTTCGAGTACATCCCGAGGTCAGCTGAACATCCGAAGCGGTGTCGATTACGGTAACAGTGGCGCGAATTCAATGGTTTTTTACCCATCTCAAAAAATGCTCAACGCGCTTAAAGATGTTTTCACTTAAAAACAAATCTTTTTTAAGCTATTGCATAGCTTTTATCGCGGGCTTTGAGCGCGGCGACCGAATCAAGAAATTCCGTAACGAAAATAAACCTAACACTCCGACTAGCACAGCGGCGGCGTTGAAAGCCGTGCATCGTCTAAGGTAGTTCCAGTTCGGCAGACTTCGGCACGGTGTTTGTGTGCGTGCGACTAGACGTATGCGTGTAGACTGTACGAAGCTCGCATAAGTTGATAAAAAATGCTATGCAATAGCTTTACCGCGGCAGTCCCCGAGTGCAACACGTATTTTATTTTAATTTTATAGTATTTAGGTATCAATACCTATCAAGTCTGCGAAGTTTCGCTGGTAATGTACAATTTTCCAAGTTCATTGAAGATACTATTTAGAAATCATGAATGTTTGGTCTATAGACGCAAATGCCGTTGCTAGACACCATGCGTCATGGACAAAGCGTGTTCTTTCTCTGTGTGAGGAAAGACTATCAGATAATTACAGGCCATCATCACACTAATATTATAAAGGCGAAAATTTGTGAGTGTGTGTGTGTGTTTATATATTTGTTACTTCTTCATGCTCAAACAGCTGGACCAATTTTGATAAAAAAAATTATGGAGGTAGCTGACACCCTGGATTAACATATAGGCTACTTTTTATCCCAATATTCCCACGGGATCGAAATTTACGCGGATGAAACCGCGGGGCGCAGCTATTCACACTAATATTATAAAGGCAAGAGTTTGCGAGTGTGTTTGTATGTTTGTTACTTCTTCACGCTCAAACGGCTGGACCAATTTTGATAAAATTTGGCACACAGATAGTTTATAGCTATGATCAATACATAGGATACTTTTATCTAGCTAATAAATCATAATTTTAAACTGGAAGAATGGCACAAAAGGGAAGAAGCTTATACCCAACAGTGAGTAAAACCAGACTGCCTATGACAACGACGATGATAAAATCAATATTTACAAAAAAAAAAAAAAATTAAAAAATCAAAAAACCCGACTGCGGTAAAAAACTTAAGTTAAAAAAACTGAAAAGCTAAAAACAAGCCCATTTGTAGAGTTGGTAGAGGGGGGGGGACACTTGATTCTAACGAAAATTGGTACTTTAAAGCTTGATAAGTCACGAACGGTTTACTTAATCAAAAAACGGTTTTCCCAAACCATTGATATTTTTGAAAGACCTATCCAACGATACCCCACTTGACATAGTTTCTTGACTTTCATTTTTTTCATTTTCACAATATGGCGTCTAGCAGTCGCCATATTGAATTTTCATTAACGTCATGTCTTTAGTGACACTCGCCGGACTAAGAGGAATCGATTGACGTGTGAATCATAAAAATCGGCCCAGGCGTTTGGTCAGTATAGTGCTTCAAAGGAGCATACAAACATACATACATACATAGGCTGATAAACACATTACCACTCCTTTGCGTCGCGCAGTCGGGTAAAAACATACCAAGAATCGCACTTCAGCCAAACATAAAGTCATCAATAGCCATCAAACTCCACATAAACCAGATATTACGCGAATTGGCCGGAATATTTGGTAAATTTAATATATAAAACATATGAATCGTTCACTCTCCTCGGGGCTTGGCGTAATAACGTATTACGCGTAGCGGTACCGACAGCAGATCAGGCGGTTAATTAAAATGTTTTATTTATTGACATCAAAGCGTGTAAATTCCTGATGTCCCAAATGGTTCGACAGAAGTGTAGGCCGTGCAGCAATTTGTTGATGTCCCGGTTTGATATGAATGAATCTTTTTTAATGAGGGAATTGTTTTGTCAATCTAAAATATTGTGTCGAGTTTTCTGTTTAGATTTATCTTCTTCATTTGGTTTCATTTGATTTTGGCAATATAATTACTGTGTTAGGAAAATGGAAAAACCAGTAATTTACAATTAACTGGTTTTCTGTTAAAAAAAATCGGTGCGTTTCACTATAAATACCTACACACTAAAATCCCCATACCCATAGTTCCAATGACAGGTTTATTTTATTTTCCTAAACAAAACTAAAGTAATATTTTCCGCTCGTAATTTTAACTAAGTATGCAAACCCACGTCATGCCCCCTAATAACATTTTATCTTCAATCAAAACTTAAATTACAAGCAAGTCGTAACTATTCACAACAATAAAACCGCCTTGATATATAAAAAAGACTATAATTTGAACAAATAAAAACTTTGTAACTTTATTACCGCAACCTTACCTTGCAGTGCCCTTAGTAAGGTGCGTAGAGAAAGTACCCGAAATTTTATTATGAGCTATAAGGTCTCACTAATTGTTCGATCGAAATCGACGATTGACGTTATCGACCATCATTCCCATCATTTTGTAGATGACAGGGAGAGATACACCGCCAAAATGTTTATTGAGTAATTTGACAGTAAATGTACAAAAGAAGAAACATCTTTTTAATATTGTGAGACACCTGTATTTAGATTCAACAAACTGGTGAAACAGTTATTGATAACATCTTCAACAACGTTTTTGTCGACGAAAACTGCGACCGTCTACCAGAAACCTAACTTTATCTTAAAATCGCACACACGCAAAAATTATCAAAAGATTATAAAAGATTATCTTTAATGTAATATCTAACAAAACGTGCTTTGATCTGATTATTTAAACAAAATTCCAAAAGAAAACTTTCAACGGAATTAGTGATCAAACGAAAAATTTTGGTTAAAATCTTTAAATAATTGAAATAATATTCAAGAAATTAAGTTGATTTTTCGTCTGACGTCTGACCAAGATAAGTGTTTTTAGGAGATTAGGGAATTGTTTGACTTTTTAAAAATATTAATATATCTTTGTTTACATTGTATCTTTAGCCAAATAGTTCTTAATTAATTAAATTCTTTTAGCTTTTGTGAAATTCGTTTTTTTGAAGTGAAAACTTCTTTAGCGGCGTTGAACACTTTTTGTAATGGGTAAAAAATGTTAAACTCGCGTCAGGGCATCGCGTCAGGACACGTGACCGTCAGGAGAGATTTCCCCCCCCCCCCCATCTCTTTCTACGGCGGCGCCAACCGAATTGAACCAAGTGAGACACGACAAAGATGGCCGAACAAAATGACATTTGACGTACAAATGTTTGAAAAGTCAGTTTCACAGAGTACTTTTTGGTTTCCATGACGACCATGACGTTGTCGCGTCAAAACTGTTGAAACTGTAGACAATAAATTAGTTTTTCATACGTAATAATGTCTATGGACACAAATATTCGGTTCATAGCACTGGTTCATAGACAGATATTCTCGTATGCCGATTTAATGTGTTGGCCAATTTGTTGGATGACTTCATTATAATGGCAATATTTAGAAGTTGTAGGACATTCTAGTTATAGAACGTTTATGAAGCGTTTATGAATACAAAATTTTATCGAATGTTTTAAAGGCCTATTGAGCATTTTAACTAATGAATGGTTTAAACCTTCAATAGGCTTTTTTTATGAATAAGACCGAAAGTGTTTAAAATATGGAAATTGAACAAAGTGCATCTATTAATGAAAAAAGTGACGCAGAAATATTGAAAAAAAAATGAGTAATATTAATTAAATTAATAATTGATTTATTTCAACGTTAATATTCAAGTTTTCACTTCTGCCGGCACTCCCGGAGTGCAACCCGTCTTTTTTTTTTTTGTATAGCTACATCACAAGGCCTTTTTACCATTTCTTAGTGCCGGTGAAAATTAAACTGTATTGTAATATTCCTATCAAACACATACATGAACTCTCGCCTTCTCCCCATGGGGTAGGCAGAATCTTCAGAACGCCACCTGCTACGATCCTTACATACTCCTTTTGCTTCATTTACGTTCATACATCTGGTCATACACGCAGGCCGGTTGCGAATAATAATAATAATAATAATAATAAACATGTGGAATGTGAGCTCGGCTATCATTGTGCCGATTGTCGTATCGGCCAATGGGCTTATGGCCCAAAGCCTCGACCAACATCTGTCGAGGCTCTCGTTAGGCGGTTGGATCAAGGGCCTGATTCAGAAGGCAGTACTCCTTGATACGGCTCGTATTGTGAGGAGGTTCCTGTCTCTGGAGCCCTAACCACCGGTAGCTTGGACCCTGCTCCCGACACCGGCGGAATACTATTTTTTATATTTTTAAATGTTTTTTATACGTATTTTTTATATTTTAAGAAATATTTAAAAATGTAAATTAATATGTACATAAATAAATAAACGAAATAATAATAATAACTGTGGCAACACTGATACGTCAACAACGTACATTTTGTTTTTCATATTTTATTTTTGTTGTTTTTATCAATTTCCCGTCTTTTATAGTAATAGTTATCAAATAAAACCTTTCGGAATAAAACACAAATTACCTACAGACAATAAACCAAAGCTAATATGATAAATATATACAAACATAGAAAAATTAAATATGACGGCTGTCAAATTCAGCCTCCGCCAAAATAAATCTGTGAAAACTATGAAAAATACATAATGTTGACGAGATCAGCAGCTCGCCGTACACACCTACCACCTCCGGACTCGTCGCTCAGCTCCGCCCCGCTGCCGCCGGAACCCAGCCCCATCGAGAGTGCTGTGACACCGGCCGTGGCAGCTACGTCGAGCTCGAGCGACGAATATTTTTCCCCGCCGACGTCGCCAACACCTGTACGTCGGCAGGGGAGAGGCCGGCCACCGAAGAGCTTGGGACTTAGGGGCCAACCGGCCCCGAGCCGGGTCCCCGCTACCGGTGGTTGTGTGCAGCGCATGAGATGGACTCTGTCTATGAACGAGAACGTCATGCGCGCATATTACGGGTCTACAGAGGGGGGAACTAACCTCACTGCGTACCGCGATAGGATGCTGTCTCTGTTCCAGGAACTGGAACCAACCGTCAACGTCTCGGCCCAACGACTGTCGGATCAGGTGCGGGTCATCCAACGCAGTCACAGGTTGGATGATATCGCACTTGATAGGCTGCGCTCAGAGGTACTGAGCAACCATATCGTCTCGACTCCGGCACAAACCGCAGCACAAGCGTCAACTATTGATGCCATCCCGCCGCGGTTCAATCGTGTTGAAGAAGAGGATGATAGGGTTGACACAGTAAGTAGCCAGTGCAACGATCGACTGAGGAGCGCACTGGAGGATGCGTTTCTCGAGTATAGATTCACTCCGACCGAGCTTAGACCCCGATTACCACGATTACCCATGCACAAAAGAAATAGGGCGTTGGTGTGTGCCTTGGATTCGCAGCTCAAGAATTTCTTCGAGAGCAGCGAGGATCTCGTTGATACACACTCGATCCTGTATTGTGCGGCTGTGGCGGCATGTCGTTTAGCTAACGTCAAGTTTCCAAGTTGTGACGGAGCTACTCGACCAAAACCAGCCGTACCAGCCTGGCAGCACAGGATCGAGTGTCGTATCGATGAGACCAGGGTACTCATCGGCAAACTATACTGCTTCAGGGAGGGCAATACACGACCACGAGTTATGCGCTTTGTGAGGCGAGCATTCTCAGGGACTGGAATCAGCCCTCGAGAATACATATCCCGTGTCACAGAGCGCATCGACTTCCTGAAGCAGAAAGTTTGTGCATGGGCGAGCCGAATTCGGCGGTATAAGCGGCGGATTGATCGATACACGCAGAATCGCATGTTCCAGAGCGATGAAAGGTGGGTGTATAGAGCTTGGGAGCGACCTGAACAAAATGTGACAGATGTATGCCGCCCGGATGATGCTGCCACGAGTGCATTCTGGCGCAACATCTGGTCGGTGCCCGTCTGTCACACTGAAGCTGGCTGGATACGGGATGTCGAGCGAGTGTGTGAGACTGTACCAGAGATGGAAACAGTAATAATTACGCCATTAGACGTTGCCAAAGCGGTCCGTCCGTTACCGAATTGGAAATCGCCGGGACCAGACGGACTGCACAACTTTTGGTTGAAATGGCTAATTAGTTCACACACTTGCCTGGCATCTCAGTTCCAGTCATCTTTAGAGTCTGGGTCGCTACCGCAGTTTCTAACAACAGGCGTTACCCACCTGCTCCATAAATCAGGTAGTCCCGCGGAACCCAAGAATTATAGACCGATCACGTGTTTGTCGACGGTTTATAAACTTCTTACATCCATTTTGAGAGCGAAAATTAATACGCACATTGAGAGTAACTCGATTATGTCTGCCTCTCAAAATGGATGTAGGAATGGGTCCCGCGGTACTAAGGAGCTACTCCTCATAGACATGGCCATTAGCCAACAGGTTCGTCGATCCCGCAAGGATATGTCGACATGTTGGATAGACTATAAGAAGGCCTACGACTCGGTGCCACATACATGGCTCATGAGGGTGCTGGAGTTGTACAAGATAGATGCAACTCTACGCACCTTCCTTGAGTCGTGTATGGGGCAATGGAAGACGGTCCTTCGCTATCCAGGATGTCGGCAGATCCAGGGGAATGATGAACCTGTATGGATTAAGCGGGGAATATTTCAGGGCGACAGTTTGAGTCCACTTTGGTTCTGCTTAGCCCTGAATCCTCTAAGCACACTACTGGAGGATTCAGGTCTAGGCTATCGGTTGAGGAGAGGTGGTCAGGTCATATCTCACCTCCTCTACATGGACGATTTGAAACTCTTTGCCCCCAACAAATTGCGTCTGATGGAGCTACTGAAGGTAACTGAAACTTTCAGTAGCGCCATCAGGATGGAATTTGGTGTGGACAAATGTGCAGTCATGCATGTAAAGCGAGGGGAGATTATGGATTCTGAGGGAATTCAACTCTCGGATTCCATAAACCTTAGATCCCTCGCCTCATCTGAAAGCTATAAGTATTTAGGTATGTCGGAAGCGTTAGGCATCAACGATGCTGACATGAAGCAATCGTTAAAGGAGCGTTTCTTTTGTCGCCTGAGGAAGGTATTAATCAGTCTTCTTTCGGGCGGAAATAAGGTGCGCGCCTTCAACGGTTGGGTCATGCCGGTTTTGATGTACTCTTTCGGCATACTCAAATGGACTCAAACCGAACTCGACGTCCTGGATAGAAGGGTCCGCACACTGCTGACTGCAAATCGGATGCATCACCCACGATCATCGGTGATGAGACTGTATATTCCGCGGAAGTGTGGGGGTCGAGGCTTTTTAAATGCAAAGACCCTCCACAACCGCGAAGTGTGCAGTCTCAGGGAATATTTTTTAAAAGCTGAAGTGGGTATGCACCGTGATGTGGTCGCAGTGGACAAGGGGCTCACCCCGCTCTCCATGGCTAAAGAGAACTGGCGCAAACCTGTAATACTTACTACCGATGACCGCAAGAAGGTATGGCAAAGCAAGGAGCTTCACGGGCGCTTCTATCGGGCTCTGCATGAGCCCGGTGTAGATTTCTTAGCGTCCGTATCCTGGTTACGTTTTGGTGATCTTTTCGGGGAAACCGAAGGTTTCGTCTGTGCAATTATGGACGAAGTTATCTTGACGAATAACTACCGGAGACATATTATGAAGGACGGGACGGTTGACGTGTGTCGGGCATGCCACCGTCCGGGTGAGTCTATCAGACATATTATCTCTGGTTGTTCTCGTCTAGCTAACGGCGAGTACTTGCACAGGCATAACCAAGTAACCAGGATTATTCACCAGCAACTTGCTTTGAAATATAAACTTGTGGATTCTGAGGTACCGTATTACAAGTATGTGCCCGACCCAGTTCTTGAAAATGACCATGCCACGCTGTACTGGGATCGGTCTATCATTACTGACAGGACTATTGTCGCCAATAAGCCTGATATAGTGGTGATAGATCGATTAGCGCGCCGCACAATGATTGTCGATGTTACCATTCCACATGACGGGAACCTCGTGAAAGCTGAGAAAGAGAAACAAGTTAAATATCTCGACTTAGCACACGAGGTTGTTGACATGTGGAATGTGAGCTCGGCTATCATTGTGCCGATTGTCGTATCGGCCAATGGCCTTATGGCCGAAAGCCTCGATCAACATCTGTCGAGGCTCTCGTTAGGCGGTTGGATCAAGGGCCTGATTCAGAAGGCAGTACTCCTTGATACGGCTCGTATTGTGAGGAGGTTCCTGTCTCTGGAGCCCTAACCACCGGTAGCTTGGACTCTGCTCCCGACACCGGCGGAATACTATTTTTTATATTTTTAAATGTTTTTTATACTTATTTTTTATATTTTAAGAAATATTTAAAAATGTAAAATAATATGTACATAAATAAATAAACGAAATAATAATAATAATAAAAATTTATTGAAATCATAAGTTTACAAAAAGTGTACATATGGTTCAGTAATATATTTTGATTTAGGTCTATAATAAGCTTAGGTATAATCTGGATATAAACTATGGTATGACAAATATATTGTGATAATAATCAGAAATAGAACTCAGGAGGTAATGTAGTGCGTTGCCTGATCTAGGTTTATTTAAACCTGTGTTTCAGGCCATCTCTCAACAAAAGTACTTGTTAAATAGGACAGTCAATGAATTACATTAACATATTATTATATTTTCTGTATCTAAGCAGATACACTATTTTGCGTAACCTTATTATAAACTAGGCTTATGGGATGTATTTATATCTATAACTAAAATTATTCTAAAATAATATTAAAATACTAGGTTAGGTAATTAGGTACAGTTAAATAATTACAGTTACGTCAGCTACTTAATTTCAACACCTCTAGTAGTTTTTCCGTGTCCAAGTAATTTAGTTTAGCTAAATAATCGAATAACATTATACTACACCTATTATAACTTACATTATATATCTCAAGCAATTTGTTAAATTTATTATATAATAAAGGTCCTAGAAATAAGTAAAATCTTTTTGAGAAAGCATGTTTAGTCTGAGGGTTCATGCAAACCAGATCCTTTCTTCTCTTGTCTGAAGGTACAGGTTTAAAGTCTAGTTCAGTGTGTTGCAGTAAAACTATACTTAGAACAAAAAGTTGTCGAACTGTTAGCACCTTGCATGCTATATAAAGCTGGTGTGTGGGAAATCTGAAAGGGCGACGAGTGGCGACTTTTAGAATTGCTCTTTGCGCACGTTCTAGCAGTAGTAAAGTTGATTTTGCTGCGCCACCCCAAGAAGTTATGCAGTATGTAAGAATAGATTGACACAAAGCCAAGTAAACCTGCTTAATTAATTTATAGTCGGCTATGTCCGCGAATAATACGCACCTGACCTTTCTGAAGAACATCACTAATAAGGTCACTGTAATATGTCCGTCTAGGGCGTCCCCTCCCGTAATATGTCCGTCTATGGCGTCCCCTTCCGTATTTGTCCGTCTAGGGCGTCCCCTCCCGTATTTTGTCCGTCTAGGGCGCCCCCTCCCATATTTTGTCCGTCTAGGGCGTCCCCCCCTTATTTTGTCTGTCTAGGGCGTCCCCTCCCGTATTTTGTCCGTCTAGGGCGTCCCCTCCCGTATTTTGTCCGTCTAGGGCATCCCCTCCCGTATTTTGTCCGTCTAGGGCGTCCCCTCCCGTATTATGTCTGTCTAGGGCGTCCCCTCCCAGCGTTTCCACTCAAATTTCCTATAAAATTCTACATAATTCTACATCTGAACACTTTTCAACTACATTTCCTTTTCCCAAATACATTTCATCATCGATTTCCCTATAAATAGAACTCCAAAAACAATTGCGTTCCCTTCACGGAGCCTTATTCTAAAAGCTGTTTACCTTGAACATGTTACTTCAATCGATCTGAAGCCAATTCTTGGTTTTTTGTTTACATCACAAATATGAACGTGTTGGTACGAAATGTAATGAGATATTAAGTATTTACTTTGTTGAAGTAACGTTCAGATGAGGCTGAATATTTTGACTATGTCTGTCAAAACATCACACCCGTTTTACACAAAAAGATATAGCATAATCAGCCTATAATGTTCCCACTGGTGGCATACAGGCCTTCTCTCTGTGAGATACATGCGTCATGTTCGTGAACGGGCGCCGTCAGTAAGGACTGGTCATCTCTTTGCTGCCATGGCTTATTTTATTATTTGAATTGTTGTTTTTTCTCGTCTTTTCAATATGGACGCTTTTAACGTTCTGCATCGTTCTCACATGTATAATTTTTAACATGAATGATGTGAATGATGTAACCAAGACTGTAACTACATTATTTTGATTTAAAAGAGTGTCCATGGAGTTTCTTGCCCGTTCTTCTCCATAGGTACCTACTCTTTGGAATGGGCAACTAGCTTCATCTTTCTGACTGACCGACCCCTTGACAATTCAAAAGTGCCTGTAATTGGTTTAATTGAAATAAATGCTTTGAGTTCGAGTTTAAGAGGGATTTCAATAAAATATGTTATCTATTATATACCTAAATTAACAAAAATAACAAAATTAAAACCTAACTAAAACTATACAAAAACTAAAATATAGCGTCGAAAAATTCATCCGCATCGCTGTCGACTGGCAATGTACCCAAGAGACTGGCGGCATTGCCACGTTGTATGGCAATGCTTAGCCTCTGGCCAAGGTAAAAGCCAGCCTTGGGTCACGGGAAGTGTCAAGCAGCCGTTTTGAAATTTCTTTAAAAAGACCATGAGCACTCGGACCCCACGGCCCGAGGATTCAACCCCAAAGGGCTCGAAAATATAATTTCCGATAAGGTTATTATATTTTCGCCGCTTGAGGTTTTCCGCAGCCGCAGCAGCAGCGCCGGCATAGCATGCCGATCCAGGAAGGTGAGATGGCGCAAGAGTATCGACACAAGTTGCGTCCCACACTAAAGGCCTACCCACCTTCCACGGAAATAGAGACATACCGTCCGGTCTCTTGCCATCGTCGCGTACCAAGCCACTGGGTTCTAATACAGCTGGAACGCCGACGGTAACAAGAGCTCGTCGGATGATGTCATTAATGTTCGCATGGCGCGCTAAGCGACCCGCACTTCGGCTGCAAGACAGGCCGTGGTGTCCGAGGCTGTTGACATCTTCGCCATAGTGACAGCGATGAGGGGAACAGCAAGGAGTGCCTAGTCGCAGGGAAGCAGCGAGGCGAAAAGTAGTGTCGTCGAACAAAGTGCCTACGTTCGACGAAGGTAGTGCATGAAGCCAAAGTCCCGACTCCCATCTACCCACAGCCAGCAGGCGCGCACGTTCCGCAGAAGTAGCAGACGAGTCAAGTAAATTGTTCTGTACTACTCTGCAGAGCGGCTCATCCCACCGTCTCTGGGAAGATGGATTGTCGGGTGGATCTGTATTCGGGCAAGCGAGTCTCCAGGCATCCATAGCCTCGGTGAAACACGAAAAAGAGGGATTGGGTCGTAATCTACCACGTGCGGGGGTGGTGGATTTCACATGTCTTCGAATTTTTGACTCTAGGACATGCCGGTTTCCTCACGATGTTTTCCTTCACCGTTTTGAGAGCAGTGGTGATAAAATTATGAATACAAAGTAAAGTGCCTGACTGGGTTCGACCATACGACCTACAACTAGAAAGTCGCGGCCATTACCACTGAGCTACCACTGCTCCAAAAAGATATGCGAAGACGATATTCTTCTGTGCACTCATTTTAACAAATTACAACTTGGAGCAAGTATGGTAATAGGGTAGTTTCCTGGGTAAAAAAATAATAATTCTAATTAGTCCGTCAGTTAGATTATCGTAAAGTAATGGACCCATATTTTTTCTTTTGTCAATCAAACAAAAAATGACAAAGATAAAGCGCGTCAAAATTTGGGAGTTGGGGGTCGTGACGTCACGCCGTGCGACAATTTTTAGCACGGCGTGACGTCACGACCCCCCACTCCCAAATTTTGACGCGCTTTATCTTTGTCATTTTTTGTTTGATTGACAAAAGAAAAAATATGGGTCCATTATTTTTCGATAATCTAACTGATGGACTAATTAGAATTTTTTAGGAAACTAGCCTATTATAGCCATACTAGCTGAACTTCTTACCGCCTCAGGAATTAAATAATGTGACAATGTTCAATAGACACGTGGCGCCATCTATTATCATAATAATGTAATTGTTGTTTTCCTCGGGAACAGCACTTTTATCGGGATGAAAGGTACCCTATGTCCGTTTTCTGTACACCTGACAACGTATATACAAAATTTCAGATGTTTAATGTTAGAACAGAGTAATTGGACTTATTACTTGGACAGACTCCGAGAGACATTACTCTAGTGGTTTCTGTGTCATTTCTCAACGAGAAAGAGACCTAATAAAATATATTATGTATGTACATAAAGCATACCTACTGCAGCAGGTGGCGTTTTGTATTTCCATCTACCCAAAGAAAACGGCGTCAGTATGTATACGTACAGAAAAAAAAACCGAGTGTGCTTATGACCACACGACTGAAGTGAAACTTCGCTATGAGAGGAAGAGAGAAAGAAAATGTGCCCGCGCACTGCTTTTTCTTGCTTACATCCCCCACTCAACTCCCGTTCGTCTCGCCCGATCACACTTTTCGTAACGCTTTACGTCACGCGTTCGCCAGCTTACTCCCCAAGTCAAGATTGCGTAAAGGAGTTTCACTTCAAAAATAAAAATATATGTAGTACTCATCAAAGGTTTCATCACAACGAGAAGATACTATAACTGAACACTATATTGAGTCACAGCGTGTTGGCAAAAAACAGATGATTTTAAAATGATTACGTATTTAGAAATCATCATATCAACACATTTGCAACCAGTACAATATATGAAGCGTGCCTCGTACGGAAATTGTAAAGTAAAATTGGGTAGTCATTTCATAAATTGCATTTGACCTGACCCGGTTGCGCCTCCCGGCACCCCTCGCGGTATTAAATCCGAATATTGCCATGTTAATAATTTGATATATTATTTGATAATATTTAAATACATTTTCAGGGGAAATGTTATGTATTTCGCCAAATATTCCTGCTACAGGAAATTTTGGATAGATTTTTGAAGTGAAAACTTCTTTAGCGGCGTTGCACACTTTTTTGTAATGGGTAAAAAATGTTAAACTCGCGTCAGGACACGTGACCGTCAGGAGAGACTACACAGGGGAGAACTACTACTCCTAACTACTAAGTATCTCCCTCTCTTTCTACTGCGGCGCCAACCGAAGTGAACCGAGTGACACACGACAATGGATGGATGGATGGATGGATGGATGGATGTGGATGTGGATGTGGATGTGGATGGATGGATGGATGGATGGAAGGGTGGATGGATGGACAGCTGATGGCTCGACCGTCTGTGTAATAGCCACACTGCTGTGTATTCGTAAAATTCGTGTATATAGTGTTTAAAATATGGAAATTGAACAAAGTGCATCTAATAATGAAAAAAGTGACGCAGAAATAGTGAAAAAAGATGAGTTATATTAATTCAATTAATAATTGATTTATTTCAACGTTAATATTCAAGTTTTCACTTCTGCCGGCACTCCCGGAGTGCAAACCGTCTTTTTTTTACTTATCTTACTTTTTAAACGATGTATAATATTAATTGGTGTCCAGTAAGATCACTACAATTACCTATTTACAGACATTTTCATTAATTATATAAGACAGTACCCTTTATTAAATTATACTTTACTAAAGTATATAACAAAAGTATTTTTATTTTGACAAAGGCAAACCTGCACTGACGTTGAAATCATTTTCGTTCGTCAGGCTTCACGAGGTAAAAAAAATCATACTCATTCTACAAACCTAATGAAATTCAAAACATGTATTTTTAGCGTAGTCATAATTGGATAAAAACACAAACGAATGAGAGGGCAGATCAAAAAAACTTTCTTTTTGTCCTTTTCGCCACATATCAGAAACAAACAGTGCAACAGAATTGAAAGCGGGAGTAGACTGAAACCTAGACTAGACTGAAATCTAGAGTGGATAGCGAAACTTTAATTAACTGAACGCAGCAAAAACGCAACAAAAACGCACTAACAAACGTCACTCGGTTTCTATCTTCAAAAGGATTGAAATAGAATTTAGATAGCAGAGTTGTCGTTCGGAGAGTGGGTTCCGCGTTTTTGTTTTTATTTTTATGGCAATCATCATTGCTCTTTGAATGTGGTAATTGCAACGGAAGGATGAACTAGCAAATAATGATATAATACCGTGTCAAGACTGTATGATCTTTAAAAATGTATAATCGGATTTGATTTTTTCTAGAGAATAACCAAAATGTGTACAAAAAGTACTTAGACAGCTATGAAATCAAACAACTCGACTGCGAGCTCGTTTAAAGTACCTAAGGCAAAATTGTGCCAATATGCAAAGTTACCAAAGATTTAAATAGTCATCAATAATTTTCACAATTAACATAAGAACGAACGAAGCAAAAGGAGTATATAAGGTTCGTAGGAGGTGACTGCTGTAGTTTTTGCTTGCCTCCGTGGAAAAAAGGCGTGATGTGTAGGTATGTAAAAACCAATAATAAGTTCCATATACGATGTTATTAAACATTTTTAATTTCTCTGTCGAATACGAAAGTTTTGATTACTAAGAATACTTAATGATTCTTTTATAATGTGTCTTATGTATTTGTGCAGAATAAACCATTTTCTTTTCTTTCATTTGCTCCATATACTATAGTGAACTAAATAATAAGAATCTAAAACCTACGTATCTCTAAAAGTGGCCAATTTTGTCAGCTCCCACGAACGGGCGCGCTCCCGAAATTGAATATCGCGACCGCTGCCCGCCAGACTCCATACATCACGACAGAAATACTGAGCGCACCGTAAACTTTGAACTTGATCTAGTTTACTTTTAGAAACTCTGTGGTATTTCCATGTTGAAAATTTATGAAGTTGATATGGAAGTTCTTGTAGATGAAGAGACATTCAGACTCTTTTGCAAATAAGGAGTCGGAGCAAATAAGGAGTCGGAACTGTCACATCTTTTCATGTTGTTAACTTTATCTACAATATGTTTATTTTTTTCTTCGTCATTTTGAAATGTTACGAACCTGAATTTTTCTATGGTAGGTAATGTTATTAGTTCTCTCTCGTTGATACAACTCAGTAGAGATAGCTATTTCTTCAAAATAATAATATAGCGCTATTTTTGTGCCTTTTGAAAACCTGTATCTTTACTGTGCCTGAAAAAGTGGAAGCCTCCTCTTATGATTTGTATACTTTGATAACTTTTCCCTGTAGTGACTAATTATGTTCACCTCAAAATATTCATACTCTGTAGTGTTAGTGGTTGTCAGTGGTAGTTCCCGCCACGCTCCAGAGATGGCGCCACTAAAAATGCCGGAAAGCTTTTAAGCTCACGTCACCGCGGTCACGGTAGAGAACTGATTGGGGGTCGGCTAGGCGAGCGGGTGGTATAGATTTAAATTATATCATCTATTCTGAGTTTGTTTTGCACGCGTTGTAGCATTGCAACAAAATCAAAAGTCATTTATTCAAACTAGGCTGAGAATTAGCATTTTTCGAACATCAAAATTACAAAAGACAGTCCCCCTTCACCAACAACAACAAGATGTCATTATTGTAACTCATAGGCTAGCATATAAATATGAGATTAATATTGTAGCTACTTACATATATAGACATGTACTGGTCATATTTCTCAAAGAATATCAGTAAGTATATTCTCAGTTGTCAATATGTATTAACTTTTGTAATGGCTTGTTCTTTATTTTACTACTAAGGTTATCATCGTCATTATCATCATTTATTTATTTTCCAGAAGTAATAATTACACTATAGACTAAGGTAAAAAAGGTGGTTCTAAAAGTTTCACAGAATAAGTAATTATCGTCTCTGTATTACGAACGCGCATGTTACAGTTCCAATTCGCAGGTCTTTTAGTCAATTCTAACATTATTTACATCAACAACTCTCAAACAATAATAATTAAAATAACTGATTGTTCGGGTCAATTACTGAACTATAATAAACATGTCAGCGTAATTGCGACACCGCGCTCTATGCCTTGAATATTTTATGTATTTCCTAAGTAAAACAGTCAGTACGTTTTCGGATAGAATATGGGGCGCGACTCAGTCTCATCTCATTCACTATTAATCGTTCGTATCCCATTTGTATTACTGAAATATATATCTTTATAATCTTTAATCTTAGTTTATCTTGATCTCACCCCAACCCCGAACATTGGTCCTTCGAGCCGGACTGATTAAATCATCAACATTGGCAACTAACCGCCCCACCTAACGTTACAACCACAGCGTTTCGCCCGCCCGTCTGCTCCCACACATCACACACGTCCGAGTTGGCATGGTTTGTTGTTTTGTTGGGACCAAAACAACAAAGCAACCCTGCGACCGGCGACCGGCGACCAGCATGCTCAATAATTCACTTATTTGACTTCGGCAGGATTAGGCAGGTATTTTTAAATACGGTATTGAACAGCTTGCATCAAAGTAATTGTGGGGCTTAATAATACAATTGTGAAATACAATTTAAAGCATGATTATTAATTGTATTGGTAAAAAAATAAAATATCGAGTTCAGTTTGTAATGGAAGCTTATTTAATAGCGGCTAACAATACCTAAGTATTATTATTATTCAATATTACAGACCATAAACCTTACGCCTGTAATCCTCGAAGAGATAAGCAGAGGTATCTATCTCTGCTTAAATCAAGATGTGGGTGTGCTATAGCTATAGTAACTCCCACATCTTTCCAGTTATGCCATAAATAGCAACATATTTAGGGTGGCAGGGTAAAGACGCCAGCACATCAAGCTACTACAATCTGTCAAATTTCTTTAATATATTTTCAACTTTATTGTTAAAATATAAGATTCAAAGTTGATTGGGAAAATTTGACACTTTCGGGTAGGTTGATGTGCTTGGCGTCTGTGCATCGACGCGCAACCTGTTACCAGGGTGGAACATGATTCTGAAACCCACTGCGTTGAAATTTTTCATCGGTTATTAACAAACGATTAGCTGTTCCATACATTTTGACCGCCTAGGTAGTTTTGTATGAAACAGCTGATTTTTGTTTTGATAACCTACGGCGATGTCCCTGCAACCCTAAATAAAAAAATGTTTAATACCAACTTACTGAAATTGCTGATGCGTTTCTATTTAAGACTATGTTGAAAAAATATATATAAATTATTCCCTTATATTTATTTTCCTTTACGCACTGGCAGTAATAAAATCTTGCTGGGAAGAATTGCTTTTTGCCTTTTTTCAATCGTGTCATATTAACGTTTAATTAAGAATTAAAATGATATGTACATAAATAACTACTTATACCTTATACTTACTTATACCTGGGCGACTAGAATCAATTCTATTTTTTAAGATAATTTTTGACGTTCAAAAGTGCCTTTTATGTGCCTATTTGAAATAAATGCTTTGACTTTGACCTTACAAGCTGATCTGGCGAACTTCGTGCCTCCTCAGAATCAATAAGAACGAATGTATGAGGAAATTAGTTATCTTTATTATTATTTTATTCGTGAATTCGTCCCATGTTTTAAGTTATTCTGCTATTCGGGGCGGAGACAAATCCAACAAATCCAAGACCATTAAAAATCGGTCCAGCCGCTCTTGAGTTATAAAAATGGTGTAACTAATCCGACTTTGTTTTATTTATTTATATAGATTAATTAACTAAAACTATATTTTTATCCTTCTAAATAAAAGTATATTATATCCTGACTTAACCAACCACCGTTTTAACGAGGTTGATAAAAAGCTGACCACCATACACCGAACGTAAGTACTTGAGTACTATCATCGTGAAATCTCTTTCAGTACATCCCATAAACGAAATAATGTGTTTGTTTCATCATTTACCGCATTTTAATTTTGTTAAGTAATGGTTATTTGAGCTAAAATATTTGCATGATGCGAATAATGTGAAATGTCGGGAAAACGCAGCCTCGCCGGCGCGAGGGAAACATTTTCAATAATTACATTATTTGGTGTTCGACAAGGGATCGGTAACATTATTACCTATACAAAAAACCAAAAAGCCTGGTGTAAATAAACTGGCTCCATTGATGGAGCTTATGAGATGTAGGTTACTTTGAAGCAAAAACACCTCATACTGTTAATTACTGAAAAGCTATAATCACTAAGCTTCATTGCGATGTTTATTTATTTATTAATTAAAACTAAATGCAGAAGTGCAAAAAGAGAAAAGAGGGGCCCGTGGCTTAATAATAATAGCCGCACAGGTCGATCGTTCAGGTTAAGCTACGCTTGCCACGGTTGGTCTGTGGATGGGTGACCATCTTTACAACAATAGGCTGGTATTATATTAATTTTTATCCTATTTTATCCTTTATATAAATACCTTTTGTTTCGTTTTCATCTCTTATCAATTTTCATTGACAAACAAAGCTCTAAAAATCATATTTTCAAATCACTGTCAATCTAATTTTAGATTCTTTCCACCTTTGACATCCAGTCCATTCCCGATCGTTTGACAGACATCAATGACAGCTGTCACGTTAGAATCCATGATTTTGTAATGACGTGCTATTTCCATACATTGACAGCTTGATTGAGTCAATAATCGCGTTAAAAGGAATAAAAATAAACGAGCCGCAAAGATGGAAAAACAGGGAATAAAATGTGCTTTTAAAAAGATTATTGTGATACCAATTACTTATTCATGTACGTTTTTTGAAATCATTTCAAATTGGTAATCGAAATGTTAAAATGTTATTAGTGTAGGTACGTAAATATCAATCTACCAAGACTTTCCCCAACTATGTTCAGGTCGGCTTCCAGTCTAACCGGACGGTTAGCCGGAAGCCGACCGGCAACTGAATAAAAATATTTTACATAGAGCGACTGCTTATCTGACCTGCACTGGTCATATGATACTCTTTGATAGGACTGGTTGTCAGACTTTTCGGCTTCTGACCACCCGTAACGACTGTTAAAGATAACGAATGTCAGCCGGGACCAATAGCTTAAGTGCGCTGCGTCGACGCAACGCGCCGTGTGGACTGGCTCTAACGTGCTTTCCCAGGCATGGAGTACGTAATGGATGGTCACCCGTCCGAGAACTGACTGCGGTAAGCGTAGCTTAACTTTCAAACGACTGGATAAGACAGAGATTAAAACAGAATAAGAACTAGCAGGTGATCTAGGGGGGGTGGAGGGGGGGATCAGGGGATTAGGCTGGAATAAATCGAGCCATTGTAGGTACGTAACTAGTATGAAAATCGTTGAGTTGTAGGAACGTGCACTATTGTGATTGTGGGATGTTGTTTAATTGGCTAAAAGTACAATAAAGCCAAAAAAACTTTAAAATAGAAAGTTGTGAAAAATACAAAAAAAAAGAAAAAAAAAAGGTGCCAATGTTTTTCATTTTCCATACGATGGAGTAACAATTGCATCGTTTATTGCGACGATCCTCTTCTTTATTATCTTTATTTTTCTCTCTTCAAAAAGGTATAAACATAAAGACAAGAATTATAGCATTCTGACAACAATGCACAAAATTAATATGATCTTTTGTGAGAGACGGCGGCCGTACTAGGATACCCTGTGTGACGGCTCACCCGGCTCTCACAATGTAATAACAATGACATAGTAGCAATACATTGCACCTATTTAAGTAAATTTACAAATACATTTGCCAGATATTTCAATCCCACACAATGTAGTACTGTATATTACTCCTAGTAACATACGTACTACAATGTAATTAATAACCGCATTTGTGCGCCAAACTCCTTCAAACTTTACACACAGGAGAATGGGTCAATGGCTCAATAGTTCCTAGTTTCGTGTGTTTTACAACTAAAATAATGTTAAACTAGGCAAAGCGTAGGAACGTAATAGCTGAAATTACTCTATTAGTTACATTCAATTCGGTATATAAAGTAAGTTTGGCTTAGAAAGAGTTACAATAATATGTTATTTTTAGAATCATCAACATCATTTCAACCAAAAGACGTCCACTGCTGAACACAGACCTCCCCTAAGCACCGCCAATTCGACCGCTTCTGTGCTTCCCGCATCCAGGGGATTCCTGCGGCCTTCACAAGGTCATCGGTCCACCTTGTGGGGACCTTCCAACGCTACGTCTTCCGTTACGCGGTCGCCACTCCAGAACCTTTCGGCCTCATCGCCATCTATTCTGCGAGCAATGAACTGAGAAGGGCCTGGGTGTTGCATTAGGTGCGTCGTATTTAAACGTGTTCCTGACTTAGGCTAAGCTTATAACCAGCAGTAGACTGCGGTCAGTAAAAAGTTGACTGTGTCTTATTTCTTTTTTCCTTTGAGTGTTAATTTACTACCGTTAGTAAATTAACATTGCAATTATCTTTTAATGTTTTGCTGTATTATTATTAAAAAAAAGTGAAGTATTAATCGAGTTTCCTTGCTGAGTGTACCATTACTTCATAATTAAAAAATCCTTACCTCTTTCTGCAGCAGCGTTTCCGCCCCCGATGACGGCCAAGACGAAAATTATGAGAATCGCTTTCAACGCCATCTCGTGACAGTTTCACTAATCACACCATTACCACTACACAAATCACTATATTTTATTTTATTTTCACAACACTACTTAACTATTTAAAACATTTCTAGTCGATTTTCATTCGGATTTATAACCTGCAAAGAGAGAAAAGTTTTATTAATAAACCAGTTATAATTTATTGAATTTATTCATTTGAAATTTATTAAATGAATAGATTTATTGGGTGAGTGTTATAAATGGTCACAGCGGGAATTGTGATTTTAATGTCGTGCTCTATAAATTTTATTAATTAATAATTAATAATAACTGGTAACCAGTAACCAGTAATAATTTTGTATAGTTATTATAATCCAATTTGGTCCGCTCCGCTCAAAAAGTATAGGTATGCAATTAATTTTCTATTGTGACGTGACACTAGAGTAAAATAAGATATAAATGAAAAGGCCTTTATTGCATTCCATTGTAGCGGTATCTACAACGCCACATGCGAATAACGCGTCATACTGACATCACGTCGGGGTCACCAGTATAGAGGTATGAGGAACAGGGTGTAAAGTTCACTCAAACTCCATAGAAAAGGGAGGATCCTCCGACCAGACGGGTGTTGTGTCTGGCGGGTAACTGCCCAATGAGTCATGTCGGGCTGTTGTATATATGCTAGTTGCGTGGTAAACTCTGCTTGCGCGATGCAGGATTTGCGTGACGTCAATATGACGCGTTGTTCGCATGTGGCGTTGTAGATACCGCTACATCATCATATGTATTTGTAGTAAGTACTAAATAGTTAAATGATTTAGTCATTGTTCACCAGTGCAAGATATTCATAAAGTCCAAAGTTTTTTTTCATTTTACGTTTGCCTACACTTTGGGGAAAACAGTCTTAATATTATATTATACTAGCTGTGCCCCGCGGTTTCACCCGCGATAAAAGTATTATAGTCTTTTTTTATTGATTCCCTTTACAAATCTCCACCCCCTTTTTACACCCTTAAGGGATAATTTCGGAGATAAAAACTATTCTATATCCTTCCCTACAATTCAAACTATCTCCATACCAAATTTCATTTAAATCGGTTGAGCGGTTATTGATTCCCCATACAAACTTCCAACCCCCTTTTGACCCCTTTAAAGGATGATTTCTGGGATAAAAAACTATCCTATGTCCTTTCCCGGGATGCAATCTATCTCTCTGACAAATTTCATCTAAATCCGTTCAGTGGTTTAGGCGTGAAAAGGTGACATACAGACAGACAGAGTTACTTTCGAATTTATAATATTAGTATAGTATGGATTTAAGTAAATAAGGACGGCAGGTTTTAAATTACCCACAGTAAAATTGAATAGGTAAGTTTACAAAGTGGTTAAACTCTCAACGAAATCAATTAAACTTATATTATTATTTTACCGCGGTTTTACTAATTGGCGGCTGATTGGGCAATGAATACGGATCATTTTCTTTAAGGTCGTTTTCTGTAGGATCTATTACTTAATTGGCTTCGCACAAACTGATAGCCCATAATTAAAGTTTCAGTTTATGATATTGAGAATAATGATTATATTTCCAGCCTGTTACTGTCCCACTGAGCCCAGTAGTTATGGCCTCGCCTTTCTTGCACGAGGTTGTGGGTTCAAATGCGGCAAGTACAAATATGATTTTTTTGGATTCATATTTACTTTGTCACCGATGTCTGATTACATAGTTACAGCATAATCAGCCTATAAAGTACCCACTTCTGGAACACGTGCCTCCTTTTTGAGAGGGAGAGGACCGTAATCCACCACGCAGGCCCAATGCGGGTTGGTGCATGTCACATGTCTTCGAATTTGATGAACACGGTGAAGGAAATACCGTGAGGAAACCGGCATTTCCTAGCAGCATAACCATTGCCTCAGAAAGTAAGTTGACATCGGTAGATAAGGATCAAATTATACTTTTTACAAAATATAGAAGGAAATCATAAATAATAGCTCACACGTGGAGCTATAAATGGAGGTCCATCTGGCTCTCACTAGCTCATCAGCCCAACTGCCATCTTGCTGAATAGGTACTGTTTTTACCGCGGCCTGACCTAACTTAGTTCGTTCCGATACACGAGATGAAAAACGGTCATCATTTCAGCCGAAAGACGTTCACTGCTGGACATAAGCCTCCCCAAGCACCGCCACTTCGGCCGAAGAAACGGTCACTCCATGTAAAATATTGTTATTCAGCTGCATCCGGTTAGACTGAAAACGACCCCAACATACATAGTTGGGAAAAGCCTAGGCAGATGAATAACGCTAGATAAACCGAAAAATCAGATCTGCAGTTCAATTCTGTCAACACTTTTTATCAATCTTTTTTCTGCATCTACTTCTCGATATGGCATTCATATGTCTCATCGTTGAGAACTTCATTCGCTACTCATATACTATAATGCGAAGCTCTGTGCAAAGTACTAGTGTGTATAGTACTAGCAATTTTTTTTTTCTTTTATACAAGATTTCTTATAAGACTGCCATCATGACCTTGACCTTACAGCCAGCTGCTTCTAATATTTAATATAATATAATTTAATATTTCTTCCGAATCATTGATCTATAAATAAACGAAAGAAAATTAGTCCTTCGCTCTTTGAATCAAACGTTAGGAACTCTCACTCCACAGTCGGCCCAATCAATGCAGCAACAATTTTATATTAACTTTGATCTAAATTAAAAATGTATAAATAGTCGGCATTTTCGCGAATTTCCTGAATCATAGTAACACCGTGACCTATTTTTGTTTGAGTCCATCACCTTTATTTCAAAATGCGATTGTCGCATAAAATTAGTATTAGCTGGAGAGCTGACATTTGGTCCAGCGTGACTAAATATACCTCGTGCACCGTATCCAATGTTGTAATGACAGATTTAAATTTAGCAACTTAGTATCTCTTATAACAGAGCAGTTTTTATGACGTGTAATAATATAATTTCATGATATTTTATTAAGAACGAATTTCAGATTAAATAAAAGATTTTTGTTTATTATTGGTAAGATATACGAGACGCGGTAGAAAAGTCGACTTTAAAAATCGTCTCTGGTATTCTGAAACATACATCTACTATTTTGTTAGAAACAATCATTAGTTTTCAGGCTATTGCTCACTTGTATAAACATGAATCATTGATGACTAAAGATCTAAAAACTGTCTAGAGTAAGATTAGTTTTTTAACCTATTTTCAAGGTCCACATTTTCGAGATATTGGCACTGTTTATAATCACACTGCTAGGTTAGAGATCACAATAGTACTAGAAGTGGCAAATTGCCAGTCGTTGCCTAAATTACTATGAAGTCATTTCCCTTTGCACATTCTAGCAACTAGAAAAACTAATTGGCTCGGTAGCATAATCTTTCATGCACCTTGTCATATAGTGAAAGAATTGTATGTTTCTTTGGCAGTTACTAGACACAGACAATAAATCAATCGGCAGATTATAAGTGTTATTGCATCTAGCACGTGTCTAGCTTTGCGAGTTTATCTAGATAAACGATTTACTGAAACATTTGTTCGTAATTACAAATAGGCCTAGTATGGGTCCCAAAAGAAGCCCTTCTATTTTTATTGCAAAGCAGCTTCTGTCAGTCCAAAGTATTTTTTTTTTGTTTTCGATTTTTTTTTGTACAGACCCCAAAACAAATGCGAATCAAAAGTTATACGATCATACAACACGTTATCGAAACTGACAGCGAATACTGAGTTAACGTATCAAATGCTTGATTCAGAGCAGAAATTCCCAAAATGAAACTTAACCTTTCAATGAAGACCGATAACCGATTGTTCTGGAGCGTCGTGGCATGCAGAACTCTATTTATAACCCACACCACATCACTTTGGTTCCGTTAACAAAAATAAACGTTTGCAGACTAAAACTATTTCTGTTCGAGCCAGATACGCGAATATCATGTTGATATGATTACGTGGAGCTAAGTCTAGATATTTTCACTTTCATTTTTCTTCTTAGTGAAAGAAAATAAAAGATAGAATGTTACTTTTTGCCTGGGATATAATATGATATTGGTATTTTGTCGTAGCATGTTTGTTTGGGCGTGAATACCTATGTTAAGTATATTGCTGGATTGAAAACAAATATTTTTATTGATACGAAATTCAAGCCACACAGCTGTTTCTATTGGAAGTATTAATAGGATTTTTATTTTTTTTACCCAAAGATTTACCTAAGTAAGATCTAAGCGGTTTTACGTGGAACTCCAAAATATGGACAAAGCACAACAAAATCATTGCAAACATAAATATGTAGATACATTCCTACATTTTGTTTGTAGTTTTAAGTCAGAATAGCGTCAGCAAACGGAGTCTTACTCGAAATTAACCTTGAATTTTGAACCAAGACAATTATTGTGTTTTTGTGAACTGTGAGAAAATTCCCAGTATACGTAGTTTGGTGACTAATAAATTAATGACCTACGACTGTGAATCCTGTTAAACGTAATCTTAATTATACTGTGGTGAATAATTTCTTGTGTAGGTATAGCAATGCCTAAAATTTATTCTACCTACCTCTGGGTTGTAGGTGTTTGGTGTTTGAGTTTGTCTCAAACAATTTTAGTACCTATCTGAATTTGATACCTGTCTTATTCATAGCCCGTATCTTAATTTATCTATGCCTACAATACTATGTACCCTAAAATTACTTCCAATTTTGTTTTGAAGGTCGAGGCTTGATTCTCATAAATCGGTTTCCAGATTAAGGTACCTAGCAGGTACCAATGTAACCAATGTGTGTCGTAAGGAATCCTAGCCTATTAACGGTTCAAAATAACCACAAGGATTTTGGACTACGATTAGTCTAGGTTTCATCACTGAACAAAGCATTGATGTAATACATTTCCTTATAAAAGAAAAGGCTAGACATCTACTTAATTGCTGGACATAGGGCTGCCGCCAAGAACCGTCACTTGGACCGGATCTGTACTTTTCACATCTAACTGATTCCTGCGGTTTTCACCAGGTCATCCGTAATCAATAGCTTTAGTACAGTCAAAAAACTTTTAAACAATGTTGTGACTGTGAGTAATCAGTACCTACTCAATCCAATTACATCATTATCTTAGATGTGTCATACGTTTCGAAGTACAGACACAATAACATTGAATATTGGTAGTGTAGTGGAAAGACCTACGCTTCCAAGGAAGGTACCTCAAAACTTCTTCCTCTTCACCACTCCGAGTATGTAAATTAAGTTCGTCCATTTAATTCCAGACTCACATTCATGTCTTGAGCGAAACAATTTGCGGCGTCGATTCATTACAACAGACTAACTATTTGCAGTACGATCAACTATCTAGAATCTAGGCCGAACTGTAAAACTACTAGGATTTGTTGCCTGATGTGTGTATCGCGGTATTTTAGTCGAGTTGAAGGCTCACGTAAATTTATAAGTTGGGTGTACTAAGAAAATTTAAAGAAATATCAAACAAAAGCGATAAAAAGTTCTAATAATGGACGACCTTTGGAAGATCGTGGGGAAGACCAGGATGAGACTCGCACAGACCAGCGACGCATAGCACAAAAGGGAGGAAGCCTACACTCAGCTGTGGATGGAGCAAGGCTGCCAATGATGATGAAATGACTTCTAAAAATGCAGATCTTAAGATTACTTTACACCGCTAAATAATCTTAGATTATAAACATTTGAAGTAGAAAAACCTAATCACACAACTCTCAATACACAAACCCACAATAAACTCAACGATTATAAACACAATTTCAAAAGGAAACCCAATAAAGAATCCAATAAAACTAACTCGTTGGAACCGAGTCTTTCCGCGTACTATCAAAGGCAGCATGGTGATAACAGCATGTATTCGCGTGTGAGTCGTTTGACGTCACAGCAAATAGAAGAAAGGGGGATATTGACTCCCTTTGACGGGATCACGGTAAGGGACTAAGGCATGGGAGGACACGGGTTGAATTTCTCGAAAGTGAAGATTGACAGAATGGTGGAAACATTTTAAGTGCAAAGAAGTGTGTACAAAATGAGTTTGACAGTAATCACGACACTCGGAATTGAAGAAGATAACTAAATAAATAAAGTCCTCTAGGCCGAATTTCAGCCATGGCGGCCATTCTCAGCGGAGAACAGCCTTTGGCGCGGGAGATATTATTATGCACAAGTGTATGCGCAGACACAGGTGCACTTTCATCTCTCACTCTCATGGTCCGATGGAACGGCAATCCGACACGACCGGAGAGAGATTATCCTTTTTGAATTGAAACTTCTTTACGCACGCTTGACTTGGGGAGTAAGCTGGCGAACGCGTGACGTAAGCGTTATGAAAAGTGTGATCGGGCGAGGCGAACGGGAGTTGAGTGGGGGATAAAAGCAAGAGAAAGCAGTGCGCGCGCACATTTTCTTTCTCTCTTCCTCTCATAGCCAAATACGTTTGAAGTTTCACTTCAGTCGTGTGGTCATAAGCACACTCGGTTTTTTTTTTCAGTCACATTCTAACTACTTTTTTACTAATAAACAGTGAATCCTACAACAAAATAGTTAATAACGCGTTACTTAGTCGCGTCGTATACGGATTGTCATTGAAATACTAGTGCTGTGACATTCTGGCCAGGCGTTCATTGGTTGTTTGAGTTTGGAACGGATAAGTTTTGTGTAGCTTCGTGGACGACGGGCCTTTTTGTTCAAACAGTTTCAAACTCCAACGGTACTGCTCCTATAACTTGTACTCCACCCCATACTAGGGTGTCTACAGGTGCACCGTTATTGTCACTGCCTGTGATCTTTCCACAGCTAGCGTGGTGGTACGGTGGCCGCAAATCAATCAGACATTGCTTTCAAGTCTAAAAGAAGGAAGGATCCTTTTATTGTTCATCTTCATTTATGTACCTAGTCTTGGTTAGAATGAAATGGCGGTGGTAGTGAAGTGGTTTTTTTTTGTTATGGTGAGAGGTGATAATTTAATATTGAATCTGCCTTGTTGGAGAATGTATTTTTACTGCATAACAAAATAATAAACGTGGCTTTAAGAACTCTATCACAGTATTGGATTCAATTTTTAGATCAATCTTAATTTTTAGTAATATTTTCTTTTTTAACCGACTTCAAAAAAGGAGGTTCTGTATTCGACCCATATGTACCTATGTATGTATGTTTGTATGTCCACGATTTTCTCAAAAACTAATGAACCCATTTTAATAATTCATTCACTTATGTGATTTACATACTTTCAGGAAGGTTTTAGTATATAATACATTAGGTAATTATTCTTATGTACGAAGATATATACATAAATGTATTGCATCTCCGGCATTTCTATGCGAATTTTGATAATTCTGCTAGTCGGTTTCTTCTATTCTTCAATGCACTAGTTTTAATTGAATTTGTGTGTGGGGTAGGTACAACTAAAAAGTGAAAAATAAAAACTTTTTTACAAAAAAAAAAACAACCGACTTCAAAAAAAAAACACTACTTACAAACTGAAAAATAACTTTAATTTCGGAAGTCGGTGTCAAAAAACGAAAATGCGGAATCAACGACACCGACTTCCGAAATTAAAGTTATTTATGATTTTGTAGTGTTTTTTTTTTGAAGTCGGTTGTTTTTTTTTTGTAAAAAAGTTTTTCTATTAATTAATTCTCATTAGGTACTGAAATAGACATAAAATAGCTCAAAAAAATAGATTCGATTTGATACACTTAATGTTGTTTTACGAGTCCTAGCATTTGAAATAGATATATTATTTATGAATTTTTACCCTTATTTATCTTCTATTTTTGTAGCGTTTAGATATATGTGTAACTAGATAATTGAACCAACAGTAATTTCAGTTTGCTTATTCAACAAAAACATCGTCGATTTAAATAAAATTCACATTACATACACTTAGAGAGTGTCACGAATACAGATCATTACTCAACCGGTCCTTTAGACAAAGATTAATAGCTGCCATTAATTATTTTATTTTATTAATTTATATAGCCTCACCTCGCCTCGCCTCTTAATTACCTGCATTGTAAGGTTAACGCGAGTAATTTCAGACCTAAGATTTCAAATTAAGTTTTGAATGTAAGAGTGATAGATGATCATCTTTTTGTTGTAGTTTTATGCTGAAAATTTTGTTTGAAATGTGGGTCAGAAATAAGAATGTAGTTCAAAATTGTAGCAAGAAAAAATATCTATGATAGCCCCGCGTTTCACCCGTATAAGTCTCGATCACGTGGGAATATAGGGATAAAAATGATCCTGTCTTAATCTAGGTCATAGCTTAGTCATGTGCCAAATTTTATCCAAATCCGTTCAGCTGTTTTAGCGTGAAAGCGTAACAAACAAACATACAAAAAATCAAATCATTTCTCTTTATAATATTATTTTTTTATATGAATTTTGTTGTTTATAAAAATGGATCGTGTGAAAGATGATATACCTAGAAAGGGAGTGTCGGACGATAGAGATGTATGGAAACAGACATGGTGCCGTCACCCCAAAAAGATTGACGTCAGGGCTGTAGAATAATGTTTACCTACACCCCAATTGACTATCTTACACACAATCACACTCCCCTTTCTGAAGACAATACAGAAAAATCCATTGCTTTATATGTTTGAAAAACCGGCCAAGTGCGAGTCGGACTCGCCCATGAAGGGTTCCGTAGCAGCAAGTAACATAATATAAAAGTTCTTGTAGTTCGTTGTAACTTTGTGAAAGGTAAATTGCGGTTTTCGATTTATGACGTATTAAAAAAAAACTACTTACTAGATCTCGTTCAAACTAATTTCGGTGGAAGTTTACATGGTAATGTACATTATATATTTTTTTTTAATTTTATCATTATCTTATTTTAGAAGTTAGAGGGGGGGGGGGGGGGACACATTTTACCACTTTGGAAGTGTCTCTCGCGCAAACTATTCAGTTCAGAAAAAAATGATATTAGAAACCTCAATATCATTTTTGAAGACCTATCCATAGATACCCCACACGTACAGGTTTGATGAAAAAAAAATTTTGGAGTTTCAGTTGTAAGTATGGGGAACCCCAAAATTTATTGTTTTTTTTCTATTTTTGTGTGAAAATCTTACTGCGGTTCACAGAATACATCTACTTACCAAGTTTCAACAGTATAGTTCTTATAGTTTCGGAAAAAAGTGGCTGTGACATACGGACGGACGGACAGACAGACAGACAGACAGACAGACATGACGAATCCATAAGGGTTCCGTTTTTTGCCATTTGGCTACGGAACCCTAAAAATTCGCCTGCTTGACAACAGAAATAAGGCAATGGAGATAAATTTAGTTAAATTGCCATAATTAAAGGGATTGTGATAATGATAGTTTTAGTCAATTAGGCTACTAATCATGTAGAATTAAAGCTCAATACGCAATTATTTAGGTACTAGCTGCGCCCCGCGGTTTCACCGGCGTAAATGTCGATCCCGTGGGCATATCGGGATAAAAAGTAACCTATATGTCAATCCAGTGTGTCAGCTACCTCTATACAAAATCTTATCAAAATTGGTTTAGCCGTTTGAGCGTGAAGAAGTAACAAACATATTAAAACACACACACACACACACACTCACGCACTTACAAACTTTCACCTTTATAATATTAGTGTGATTAAATAATCAAAATAATTAATCAAGGGCTCTATACTTCGAACGACCGATCGTTACCACTGATTTGATAGCTCCTTGAAATACCAAGTCTGACTTTAGAACGTTATGCCTGGATGGTTTAACATAGAATAATATCACTCATGCTAGCTGCATATTATCTTGGAATACGGAATCAAATTAATCACTAGAGAAAATATCTTAAATAGTAACTGTCTTGTTGCTTTAGTGATAGCAACTAATGGGAAGTCGGTTACCGAGGGGTATTGTGTTACCCAGTAACTGGGTTGTACAGTCGCATTCGCTTCATGTAAATAAAATACTGGTATTCAGCTGAATCTGGCTAGACTGGAAGCCGATGTTTTTTTTCTTATTTTTGGGGTTCCGTACCTCAAAAAAAAACGGAACCCTTATAAGATCAGTTGGTTGTCCGTCTATCTGTCCGACTGTCAAGACTGTTTTTTAACCGACGAAAAAAAACGGAGGAGGTTCTCAATTCGACGCGTATATTTTTTTTTTTTTTTTTTTTTTTTTATGTATGATCACGCATAACTTTTTACAGAGCAGTCCGATTTTGATAATTCTTTTTTTATTAGAAAGGGTATACCCTGAAGTTGGTCCCATATAAATTTGGAAAAAAAATTCCAACCCTAAGGGTTAGAAAACAGGGGATGATTGATTGTTCACTCACTGATTGTAATGTATGACCACGCTTAACTTTTTACAGAGTAGTCCGATTTTGATCATTCTTCTTTTGTTGGATAGGACGTACTTCGAAGTTGGTCCCATGTAAATTTGGAAAAAAAAAAACCTACCCTAAGGGTGGGAAAATAGGGGTGACTTATTGTTCATTCACAGATTTTAATGCGGAGCTGTGTATTACAATTAAAATAAAAGGTCTATCTATGTTGGTATATAAAGCCTGTTTTTTTTAAGTATTACATTATATTATTTAGTATTATATTACACAAAAAATAATAGTTAAAGTAGGATTATATAACAGTTAATGTCTAAAGTAAGGTAATTATTTTAAAAGTAATCAAACATTAAGCATGTAGTAATTAGTAAATTATAGCCTCAAAAAATTATAAAATAAAAACTTTTTAACAAAAAATTAAACCTCCGAAAAAACTGAAAAGCAAAAAATAATAAACTTTTTTTATTTAACCTTAATAAATAAGTTCTTAAACTAATGCAAGTATACCTAAGTAATTTTGAGTCGGCGCCAAACAATCAATGAACAAAGATTACTAAATTACCTTAAATTTAAAGAAATAAGCAACGTGAAATCTATAGCGATAAACATTAACATTTCAAACAAAACATGCGCTCTCCGCACGACCACTCGCAACGAATTAATTTGCTTGTTTGGCGCCGACTCTAAATTACTTAGGTACCTATACTTGCATTAGTTTAAGAACTTATTTATTAAGGTTAAATAAAAAAAGTTTATTATTTTTTGCTTTTCAGTTTTTTCGGAGGTTTAATTTTTTGTTAAAAAGTTTTCTCAGAAACGCGCAGAGTTATCAAGTTGAAATTAATTTCAAATACTTAGGGCTGCAATCCTTTGAAGCAGTGAACAAATCATACCTCGAAGTCTACGCAATCAAAAGATAGGGACGTTTATGTTCCATTTATGCCGCATATTTTGAAATTCGCAAGGGATCAAAACCAATAGGGTACTCCCGTTGACCTAGCATCACAAGAAGCAATGTCATGCAGCACAAGTAAAGAAAAAAATTCTAAAACCGTTATGTAGTTACATACCTACAAAGTACGGAACCCTCGGTGCGTGAGCCTGACTCGCACTTGACCGGTTTTTATTCACTAGGGTAGCCACAAGCATCCCAGGTGAGATTCTCAGAATTTTGTAATATTTATTATTTGGGATACTTAGTTAAATTCTTACGCAAAAAATTACAACTTTAGAATTGGACTTGATAAGAGGCAATGGACTTGATAATGTCCGTTGGCGCCCTTTGTCTAGAAGTGAACGTTTTAGGCTGATATAATGATGACAAAAGGAACAATCTGGTACGCTCTTTAACCTTTTAACCGCTTCCGTGCCCCTACCGCCCATGTCGTATTTCTGCGACAGAGAACATGTATGATTTTTTCGTTCTATTTTCGTCCTATTAACTGCGTGGTACAATTAAAACCATTATTAAAAAGTGATAAAAACTTTTTAATTATTTTTTAATCGATACAACGATTTCTCCTTATTTATTATAGGAATTATTTTATCTTGATAGCCGCGTGCTAGGGGCACGGCAACTGATATTTAGCCAAGCGCTTAAAAGGTTAAATACCTATATGAGACTGACTTATCACCATACAAAAACATGTGAGTACGATGTTATCTACTACTTCTACCTATTTCACACATAACAAAACATCAAGTCTATATTTCCCCGAAGGGAAAGGCATAGGAGTGCCTATAAGGGTCGGTACAAATCTGACGGAACACGCGTCGGGCATAACTTCGATGGCGTCTATTTATTCTCTCGACGCACTAACGCATCATCGGTTGAGTGTGAAAGGTTGAATGTTTTATCATATAATTGTCTGTTCTGGCGTTACGCGACCGATAATACGCGACAGGTCTTCCGTCAGATGTGAACTGACGATCCTTACACTCACATTGCGCCAGTTATGTTTAGGTCCCATGTAATAGGGCACGAGCCTATTGCCATCAACCGGAAATCTTAACCCACAAATCTAAACTCCGGGCCTACCTACTTTAATTGATTTATCACATTTTTAACCGTCTTCAAAAAGGGGGATGTATGTTCGGGCATAACTCCGTCATAATCATTCGGGCATAACTGCGTCCCGTGGTTGCATGCCGCTGTACTAACATACAAATAACCACGGGAAGGTACTGTTGTTTCATCCTTTTCAGTAGTCGGGTTTTAGTTTTTAAACTTATTTTCACTTTGTAGTGTTTCTTTTTTTTTGTAAAAAGTTTTAATAAATACTTAGACCACACACTTACTAATGTTCTAATTTCTGTAAATTAAAGTAAGTAAATAACAACTAATCCATACCTAATTAATTAATTAAAATAACAAAATTATATCCTAACTTAACTAAAAGTATACACAAACTAAAATATATGTTCGAAAAATTCATCCGCATCGCTGTCGACTGGCAATCTACCCAAGAGACTGGTGACATTACCGCGTTTTATAGCAATGCTTAGCCTCTGGCCAAAGTAAAAGCCAGCCCTTGGGTCACGGGAAGTGTCAACCAGCCGTGATTGGGGATTAAATAGATACTCAGTCTCCTAGCAAGACTTACAAAGCAAATCCAAATTAATTACGAGAGAATATTACAATAACTAATCATATTGAGCTCAAGTACTAAACAATGCATAACACTTATAATATTCATGGGTAATATTGCTCGCTCCCGGGGGATACAACGCCACGCAAATATCCGGGGTTAGGCAACATCACTTAGATTGAACTCACTGAAGGGAACTGAGACCCGCTTGAACTACAAATTCTGACTCGGTCATCTTCAAACGATTCACAGAAAAAGAACGATAATTTGAAATTCGATTTGTGGTTTTTAAGTGATTTGTGTTGAAAGAATGCGTAGATGTCGAAGGTACGAAACGTAACCGATTCTGATGCAAAATTCAAGGTACTGAAGGACTAATATTGAAGACACAAGAACAACACAACATCACCCTTTATTCTTCGAAAGAGGTAGGCAGACGTGTATGCAAGACGACATATCAAGCCAAACATTTCCAGTATAAGCTGACTTCTGATTGTACGAAAAGCCTATACAATGCGAGGTCAACTAAAACTGGAAATTATAGAATAGAATACTCTTTCGCTTGATATGTCGTCGTGTGTGATTAAGTACAAAGTAATAAGGCGTGGATTACGTCCCACTTCCCTCTCTCCCTATTACCGAGAGCCGGCTTGTGTCCCAGCAGTGGGAACATTATACGCTAATTATTCTTATCCTACTGTACACAAGACCAGACTCCAAGCTACTGAAAAATATTATATTTTCCTTGTTAGCCATCACTTTCGATAGGTGTGCTGCAACTGCTGGCAGCTTTGTTTCACATCCATTACTTAACTGAAAAAATATATATTATTCCGCAAAACTACAAATTAAACTTGTTTTACAAACATGACAATATATAATATCTTATGAAAAACCCAATAAAACTTTGCCCGACCTATAATTATATACATCAAACCTGGGGCTCCAAGCTAAGCTACTCTAGGCATTAGACGTACTTCAATTTATTAATGTCAGTAATAATACTGGTCTAGTCCCAAAATTAGTCTGAGAGCCCTTGAATCTTATTTATAGATTAGCCAATAAGAAAATTCTCTATATAATATTTATACCTTTGACCCAAACCTTTGGAAACCAAAATTGTAATAAGTACCTATGGCCTATAGGCCAAAAATGCTATGGCTATAGGTAAAATTAGCCTTTACTCTTGTAAGGGCTAATTTTTCCAACGCCAGATAATTTCACCTGAGGAATAATGTTGTTGTTGTTGTTGTTGTTTTGACAGTACTTCTACAGGGTGTTACAGAAAGGGTATATCAATACAAACGGGTTGAAGAGTGTATCTGGTCTAGAATCTCTATACAAAATTTCAGCTCAAAAGCAGTAACTTTGAAAATGCTTAATATTTTTTTATTTCGATAGTTTATTAAATTGAAATCATAACAAACGTGTCACCGCACTACGAGGGTCATTATCCATTATCTGTAGTGTGTCTGTGCGCCTAGTACACGCACATCACGCCGCCGCGCGCCAGTGCAGCGCCGTGATGTCGAAATAAAAAAAATATTAAGCATTCTCAAAGTTAATGCTTTTGAGCTGAAATTTTGTACAGAGATTCTAGACCAGATACACTCTTCAGCCCGCTTGTATTGATATACCCATTCCGTAACACTCTGTATACAAAATCTGTCAGACGTCAATTTTATTCCACGAATAAAAATTATCTATCTATTGAAAAATCAGCCCTAAATTGAATAAGCATCGTCTGAGTATCTTCTCGATTCATCGTAGAACTGATTCATTGCTTTCCACCGGTCGAGATCGAGGTCAAGAGCGAACCAAGGAACAATGTAATACGAAATAATATGATACGTCTCATTTGAACAGCCTATGAAAAGCCCTGTATTTACCCGTCAAGAACTGCCCCCTGTTATGTAGCTTGCGTCATAAATTCATTGCGTGAACTTTGCTAAAGTGACGTAGAACGTTGACGTCATCCAATGTATGACACAAAAGCCTAACAAGTTCAGCCTTGTTCGTCTAGCGGCCATTGTTTAGACCCGAACGGACCCAATCGCTGCATCGGTATTGGCTACCATTCTCTTCAGATCACTACGTGAATCCAAAATTTGAAGTGGCCGAAAGAGGATTCAATTTCGAAACTCCGCTTAGGCTTTGTGTGGCGTAGTTATTGTGTAGATGAGAGACAATGTCAGAGGTGGTGGATGGTTTCTTTTGAAGCTCAGACATTTACGAAACACAAGATCAACAATAAATTAACTACTGAAACTTCAGAGACGTGGTAATGTTAGTGATGGGTATCAATATGTAATGTTAAATTATTATTTATTTATTTACTAACGACCCACCCCGATTTCTTTATTCATGTATGTTATATTAATGTATTACTAGCTGCGCCCCGTGGTTTCACTAGCATAAATTTGATTCCGAGGCAATATCGGGATAAAAGTATTCTATGTGTTAATCCTGGTTATAAACTATCTGTGTGCCAAATTTCATCCAAATCTGTTCAGTAGTTTTTGCGTGAAAGAGTAACAAACATCCATCCATCCATCCTCACAAACTTTCGCGTTTATAATATTATAGTAGGATAGGATAGGAAGTAGGATAGTAGGATGTCCATAAACCTCCTGAATAAATTCTCAAAATAGTAGTGAAAGCCGCACCAAAATCTGTTGCGTAGTTTAGAAGACCAACGCAACCACACGGACAGACACAAAAATCGACTTTAATTTTTTATAAACTAACTGTGCCCTGCGGTTTCATCCGCGTAAATGTAGGGGGATCCCGTGGGAATATCGGGATAAAAAATAGCCTATATGTTAATCCAGGGTGTCAGCTGAATAAATGTTTGAATTTGTCAGTGAATGTTTTGTCACAGTTAATTATAAAAAAAACATAACATAACGCCTGTCCTGAGAAACTACACTATTTAAAGATTAACGCCTAAATGATGGGTGGCCCTATAGTGATCTTTGTGTCTGAACACTTGGTACACCGCAGATGCTCTATACGTAAAGTATATTTTTCACGGACGAGGTGCTTTCTATCCCCCAAATAAGGTTTGCGTGAGTTCACCGGTATTTCCAAAGGTGAATGACTGGCGTGGGTGTAAGTGTACACCTGCCTGTTTCACCCCTCGGACTTACCTAGCGTGACGACGTTATGTATGAGAACTTCTTTTGTTGGATAGAAAACTTGAAACAAAACTTTGAAACTTACGAACTGTTGTAAATTTATTTAATTAACATCCCCACAGTAAATGTTTCATGAAGTGTATTACATTATTTCTAAATACGGTGTTTTTTTTTAATCCCTTTTATTTTTTAATTTTTATTAAGCAAGATAATTAATAAGCTAACACTTAAAATAATAATATGTACATGTATATGAAAAAATTAGCAAAAGAGTCATAGGGCATCAAAAAATTCGTCCGCATCGCTGTCAACAGGAACAGTGCCCAAAAAGTGACAAGTTGCCTTTGTCTTTGGTTATTTAAATTCACCACTATTAATAAAATATCTACCAACGTATATAAGTACCTAATTATTCTCGAACGTTTCGATTCAACACCTACTACTGAGTTATATATAGGTACTTAGTTGTTTATTTAACGTTTATTTAACTTTAAACCTTCATCCACTTGTCTGTCCATGGTCAGGATGGTCACAGTAGTTGCCAAAGTAAATCTAGTCTCTAAAGTCCACGGTCATTACAGTTGCGGTTTTCAAATTTCAAGGTACGGTTTCGTGCTCGGACTTTCGGATTACGAAAACCCTAAAAAAACAATAATATTTCATCGTCCAATTATCTTCATTCTTACTCTTAATCCAGTCATTAACAAAAACCATTAACACAAAAAGTATTTTTCTAGATCCAAAAACAACAAGAAATATTCTTGTCTTCTCTCTACCCTCAGCCTTAACTTGCCGAGTTTATAAGGGGCACCCCTTATTCTGGCCATAATTGTACAACAGATTATAAATTAAGCCAGGTGGCTTAATTAAGTGTAGCCTTTGCATTAGGGTGGCTATGATTTTGGGAAGACTTGGTTCATGATGGATGAGATAGATGTTTGGATGTTTGCTGGACATAGGTTTTGGATGTTATGCATAATGGATTATTTTATAATGGACGTGTGTTGTGGTAATGAATTAATGGGGTGTCGTTGTGTTTTTAATTGACCTGAATTGGGGGATGGCTTGTGTTGCTGATATTTCAATAATGATAATGGTGTAGGTATTGATCTAGAAAAAGCTGACAAAGAAAGTGAGTTCTTGGCTTTAATTCTCAATTCATGAAGATTTTGCCTTTTGTGTTCTAAAATATGGACTTTTGTCCCTTTATACAATGCAAGTTTGCCCTCATTGTTGTGTTACATTATTTTTAATGAACTCCACGAACATAACCTTAAATACATATTTAAAATTTGTTTTCATTCTTTCCTTTTCAGTTCAACTCTGACATTTGAAATTGTTTCAGTTCTTTTTATCCTATAACCCCTTAAACCATGGTCCCCCTAACTTTATCTTAACCAGGTACTTGTTAACTGTCACCTACACAAAGTTAACAGAATAACAACGATTGTCCAAACAATTATCGTTATCCGTTACATGAAGCAGAAGCCTTCTGAGGGGGTAAGCAGACAGGGGGAGGGGGGGGGGAGTGTGGTATTTAATGGATGAACTTGCGGTTAAGTTTTATTACAATGGGGAGGGTTTTTGGTTTATTTATTTACTAGCTGCGCCCCACGGTTTCACCCGCGTAAATGTCGATCCCGTGGGAATATCGGGATCGACACTTATGCAGGTGAAGCCGCTGGCAAAAGCTAGTCAGATATAAATACAGAAGCTAATGTTTTCGCTATACACCGTGTTCCGAACGATATATATAAACTTCGACCAGATGTTCAGACCATGGAAATAAGCATTTTTCATTATGGACACCTTCATGAATTATTATTTTTTGTTAATTTTCATATAAACTAAATACCTTGACGTAAATCGCCCGATATGCATGCCTCTTTATGCGAATTGGCAACGATGACGTATTTTCATTCATGAGATTTGGTGGGCTGCAACTTGTCAAAACTGAGTTAAGACCCTTCATTAATGCATGCTCAATTAAATTTCACTAGATGAAATTACAAATATCTTTGTAACGAAGCCTTTTTAAGTACTACTTCCTTTGTTAGATTTAATTTGTGAAAGCTATAGAAGCCTTTGACAAAGTTTATGGATATCGTAAAGAACACGGTATATAAATACATAAAAACTCTACACTAGACTACCCCTAATAATATGTCTAGTTATAAATAACAAGTCGTAATATTTTATTAAGGGTCAGTTATACATTGGAACTGGTGGACGAACACAATGAAAATTAAAGGTAAATGTAGCAGTTGCTTTAAAATTGTTGTCAACAAACACATTTCTTAAATTCAATTGAAACAATGTTCTGGACAAAGTTTTTATTGGCTTACGAAACTATTAAGTTCTATAGGTAAGGTTTCCTCCCAGGTACCAAGACAAAAGTCGCAACATTTTTCTTTAAAATGAAAAAAACTGTAAACTTTACTTTTAAATGGTAATTATTATAGGACGTAAAGAGGAAACCGGAGTTGTAAGGAAACCGGCATGTCCTAGAACCAAAAATTCGTAGACATATGACATCCATCAACTCGCACTCGGCCCGCGTGGTAGATTATAGCCCACTCTATCTCGAAGAGAGGAGGCCTGTGTCCCAGCAGTGGGAACGTTATGGGTTTATTGTGCTTTTATGCTATAGGATGTAAAGGCCTCCTTTGCATAGCTTCGAGGACACAATGTGATATAAGCGAAGTATTTATGAGGGGTACAATTTCTCAAGGATGCACAAATAAAGTTGTGATGTTAGTTCTAGTACTGTTTGATACAGAGATCTTGCATTCAAAGTCAAAATAAAACGCAATCACAATAAACAAAAAAAAACGGGTTGCACTCCGGGAGTGCCGGCAGAAGTGAAAACTTGAATATTAACGTTGAAATAAATCAATTATTAATTGAATTACTATAACTCATTTTTTTTCACTATTTCTGCGTCCCTTTTTTCATTAATAGATGCACTTTGTTCAATTTCCATATTTTAAACACTTTATATACACGAATGTTACGAATACGCAGCAGTGTGTCCACGTCCACTTCCACTACCACTTTGACTTTGACTTTGACTTTGACATTGACTTCGACTTCGACTTCGACTTCGACTTCGACTTCGACTTCGACTTCGACTTCGACTTCGACTTCGACTTCGACTTCGACTTCGACTTCGACTTCGACTTCGACTTCGACTTCGACTTCGACTTCGACTTCGACTTCGACTTCGACTTCGACTTCGACTTCGACTTCGACTTCGACTTCGACTTCGACTTCGACTTCGACTTCGACTTCGACTTCGACTTCGACTTCGACTTCGACTTCGACTTCGACTTCGACTTCGACTTCGACTTCGACTTCGACTTCGACTTCGACTTCGACTTCGACTTCGACTTCGACTTCGACTTCGACTTCGACTTCGACTTCGACTTCGACTTCGACTTCGACTTCGACTTCGACTTCGACTTCGACTTCGACTTCGACTTCGACTTCGACTTCGACTTCGACTTCGACTTCGACTTCGACTTCGACTTCGACTTCGACTTCGACTTTGACTTTGACTTTGACTTTGACTTTGACTTCGACTTTGACTTTGACTTTGACTTTGACTTCGACTTTGACTTCGACTTTGACTTTGACTTTGACTTCGACTTCGACCCCGACTTCGACTTCGACTCCGACTTCGACTTCGACTTCGACTTCCACTTTCGCTTCCACTTCCACTTCCACTTCCACTTCCACTTCCACTCCATCCATCCATCCATCCATCCATCCATCCATCCATTGTCGTGTGTCACTAAACTTGGTTCATTTCGGTTGGCGCCGCCGTAGAAAGAGAGGGGGGGGGGGGAGAAATCTCTCCTGACGGTCACGTGTCCTGACGCGATGCCCTGACGCGAATTTAACATTTTTTACCCATTGCAAAAAGTGTTCAACGCCGCTAAAGAAGTTTTCACTTCAAAAAAACAAACAAAACAATAATAACAACAATCTCTATGCGTCACTTCGTCACAGTGTCTATAAGGACCTGTTTAGCATGTCACACATCTTTCCTCACACTATCATCTCGAGCTTTCCATTTAACGCCAGCTTCATCTTCGAGAACACGATCTTTCATCGCATAATCAACATTTCCCCCAGAAACCATAGAAGAAAAATTTGCAGAAGCGAAACAGCTCCTTATGTGTAAATGCCTACAATTCCGGGGCGTTAAGTTACGCTAAGGTACACGAGCTACTTAACTTGTTTAATTCCATTTACTGCGATGCCAATGTTTAGGTCGAGATAGCAATCAAATATAAATACCGCTACACTGAATTGAGCCAAATACATCATATCATTCATTGGCGAAACCGATGATATTTTATGAAGTCAAACATTATTGATCCACTTCTTTCGGTAATGGTAACATAATCAGCCTATAATGTTCACACGTTCACACTGCTGGGACACAAGCCTCCTCTCTGTGAGAGGGTGTGGGCCGACGCGGGCCCAGTGCGTATTGATAGATGTCACATGTATTCGAATTTTTGGTTCTTGGACATGCCAATTTCCTCACGATGTTTCCCTTTATCATTTTGAGAGCAGTGGTGATGAATTAATTTACACAAAGTAAAGCTCTTGACGGGGTTCGAACCTACGACCTACAACTCGTAAAAGCCGACACCACTGGGCCACCACTGCTCGGCCATTCTTAATCTTGCAGTACACATCGCGATCCGCACTCGTTCATCGACAACATTGACAGCCAGTAGCAGAATCGTAGAGCGCAGCATGAACGCAGTGCAAGAGTATGCCTTCTACACAATTTCACTATTCTTTGCCCGAACCTAGTGAGTGTGTTTATTCTCCCGTGACGACACCGCCACAGATAAGCAACACTCTTGTTTATATAAATTACTCGTACATAAACGTCATGTTCCGACGGAGACGAAATGTGTGATATCACTGATGAGTAACTGTCATTAATTGTGTTTGTGTGTCTTTATGGAGCTTTCATAAGTACGTCTTTTTTGACAAATAGGTTCATTTTTTGGTGTTTTCTTTTGTACAGTATATGAGTGTGAAAAATAGTTATGATATCCATCAGCAAATGAATAAATGGAAGATGAACACTTTGGAAGAAAATGGCAAAGGACTGTGAGATCCTAATTCACATAATAATGTCCAAAAATTCAATAGTACTTATATTATTATGGTCGCTCTAACGTCATAAATGCTCTTGCCCATGTCCCAATTTATTTGAGGTCGGTGCAGCATGTCTTCTTCTTCCATACTTCTCTATTAGTCGTCATCTCAGTAGTCACCCCTTTTTAGTTATATCATCTTTCACACAGTCCATCCCGTTTCTTTGTCTTCCCCTACACTTGTATCCGTAGACAATCATATTGAAAATTTTCCTCGCGTCCCCAAATTAGTGTAGAACGCAAGTGGAATACACAATATTATTTCGAAAAGTAAACCACAAATACACTGTCACTGTTACTATAAAATCGATGCGCTTTGTGTATTCCAATACAAAATCAAAACTCAACCGTAGTCATCCACTCATTTCTAACAAAAGCATTATCAACATTATCCCAGTAACAGTTATTCTGAACAATGACCTAATCGACAACACAGAGCAGCCTTTGTTTACTATAACGAGATACATCCAGTAACAACTAGTTATAACCGACTATAACTGGATCGATTAGGTTCGGGCGCGCGACATTAGTAACACCGCTATTTTGTTTTGGCGGGAGCTGTCAAATGCAACGTTTTTGAGTAGTCGTGCTATGGTTGATGGGGCGCAAAATATTATAAGAGACGGTGTAAAATGTTATCGTAAAATAAAATATCTACCGAGGGATAAAGCTAGGGATTGAACTATAAAAATATACTAACATAGAGACTAGACAAGACTAGTATTTTATTAAATAGAAAACGTTACATCAATGGATTTTAGAGAGGTTTCTTCTAGCTTTCTTCATGTATATCTTTCTTATTCTTTTCAAGTATCATTTTTTCAAATACCTATCACAAAGAAGAAAAAGTTTATGAAAATGGCTCACTATTGTAAGATGATATTGATAAGAAAACTTGATGCTGTTTCTTAATGGAACTTGAAAGCAAAACACACTCATCACAAATAAGATAAAATGAAAACCCAATGAATAATGGATCCAGCCAAATCGATTATTGATGCAAACATAATCACACTTACATTACAAAAAAATCCATCAGACATCACTCTTCACTCATCACTCACAAAGGCAGAATAAGAAAGAAATCTAAATTCTATTTATCAAGATGCTCTTAGGAAAATCTAGTTTGAGAAAGGCAATGTTATAACAGTCGTTATTAAGGCGAATGCGCTAAGGTAATCCGCGAAATTATTATTTATCTTGCAATTTGCAGCTATAGCAGTAATAAATTTGATTCACGACAACAACGAGTATTAACAAAATAATACAAAATCATTAAAAACACCAACACAACCCTCTAAGTCATAAGTACTTACCTAATTGCTTGAATTCATGATTTACATGGTTATATTTTTGACCAATTAGAACTTATACAGTTACATTGATGATTCTTATGATTATTAAAAATGTAAATATAAATATTCTTTTATTATTATTAGCCTGTGACGTTCCACTGCAGGGCAAAGGCCTCCCTACTCTCTCATGAGAGAGTAGGGGTTTAGACAAATTAACCCACCGCGCTTGTCTAGTGCAAGTTGGTGGGTGTACAGTGGACCGCCTGACTAGGTCCGTGGGCGCCGCCTTTGACGTGCTGGATGTTCATCAGCCGCCGCCCTGAGTTGATATCCTGCACTAATATCGACTGTTCCATCCGAGCCTATTTGGGAATTGGGTGTATTTATCCCATAGCCTACAGGTGGCGTTCTACATTTAGTTCAATACTAAATGCACGACAGTTTAAAGTCATATCGAGGACTGTTCGTAATAAATATTCTTAATGCTGCAAAATTCGTAGGTTGTAGGTAAATCAAAATTTGATCAATATACAACCAGCAAAACGTCAAACGTTAGAAAATTAGAACAGTTCGTCTGCCTCTTTAGAGTATCCACCAACCTGCACTACGCTCGCGTGGTAGATTGCGGCTCACAGGCTGACTATACCCCTTAAGAGCAGTGATCTATCAAGACTAATGTAACTTGTTTGGAATCGTAACAGTAATTGTTGGCAATGACATGCTCTTTGCATTTAAGCTGTTATATTAGGTGAGCCACCCCTTTCTAAAGACCCCAGTGAGGGACAAATGGAAATTATTTTTTAAAGCTGCTCTGAATTTTGTTAGAGGATATTTTATTGTAGATTTTACATTTTGATTTGATAAATATGGTGTCAACTTTGATGCAGTATGATGTCGGTTTAAATAACCAGCCTACCAGCTTATTTTTGAAGTGAAAACTTCTTTAGCGGCGTTGTACACTTTTTTTGTAATGGGTAAAAAATGTTAAACTCGCGTCAGGACACGTGACCTGATTGAAAACTCGTAAGACGGATGGAGAGTAGACAGCTGATCATCTCAATCTTCTTATCTACCTTATCAATAATTGTTACACTCAAATACTCAATTAATAAATCTATATAAATACTAGCTGACCCGGCGAACTTTGTACCGCTTCAGATTCAATAAAGATTAATGTATGTAAAATGAATTATCTTGGTAATTATTTTATTATTATTTCTTTTCGTGAATTTTTCCTACCCTAAACTAAATAGTTATTCTGCTATTCGGGGCGGAGACAAATCCAACAAAACAAAGATCATCAAAATTGGTCCAGCCGTTCTTGAGTTATAAATGGTGTAACTAACCCAACTTTGTTTTTAGGGTTCCGTAGCCAAATGGCAAAAAACGGAACCCTTATGGATTCGTCATGTCTGTCTGTCTGTCTGTCCGTCCGTCCGTATGACACAGCCACTTTTTTCCGAAACTATAAGAACCATACTGTTGAAACTTGGTAAGTAGATGTATTCTGTGAACCGCAGTAAGATTTTCACACAAAAATAGAAAAAAAAACAATAAATTTTGGGGTTCCCCATAGTTACAAATGAAACTCCAAACATTTTTTTTCATCAAACCTGTACGTGTGGGGTATCTATGGATAGGTCTTCAAAAATGATATTGAGGTTTCTAATATCATTTTTTGCTGAACTGAATAGTTTGCGCGAGAGACACTTCCAAAGTGGTAAAATGTGTGTCCCCCCCTCTAACTTCTAAAATAAGAGAATGATAAAATTAAAAAAATATACATAATGTACATTACCATGTAAACTTCCACCGAAAATTGGTTTGAACGAGATCTAGTAAGTATTTTTTTTTTAATACGTCAAAAATCGAAAACCGCATTTACCTTTCACAAAGTTACAACGAACTACAAGAACTTTTATATTATGTTACTTGCTGCTACGGAACCCTTCATGGGCGAGTCCGACTCGCACTTGGCCGGTTTTTATGTATATAGATTTCGATGCTCGTGTAATTGTCTAAGCCTTATACTGTATAGTAAGCTTTCATCATCATTATTGGACACACATTATTATGAGACCTTGACATTAATTTTATCCTCGAGGCTAATGCTAAGCTATATGTTCTAGATAAATCTGTAGATTACTTGGACTTAATCGTTTAATCAGATGTGTATTGTCGTTAGGTTTCAAATTATCAATCGATCTTAATCCAATTCAAGTCGCAGCTGAATAAAATCTCTCGCTGATTTTATTTCATCATCAGCCTTTAATTGTTCACTGATGGAAATGCGAAAAGCGGCATTTCCAGCAAAATCAGCCTATAATATTCCCACTGTTGAGATACAGGCCTCCTCTCTGTGGAAGGGAGTGGGCCGTAATCCACCACGCGGGCCCAGTGCGAGTTTGGATACCACATGTCTTCAAATTTTTGGTTATAGAACATGCTGGTTTCCTCGCGATTTTTTTCTTCATCGTTTTGAGAGCGGTGGTGATAAATTAATTTACACAAAGTGCTTGATTGGATTCGACCTTACGACCAACAACTCGTTAATCGCGACCAGTTCCACTGGGACCTTTTCATGTAACATTTCCAACGCCAAATCAATAATTGTTACCAACAGGAAACTCTTCAAGGTGAGAAAGTTGTTCACAATCTTGCCCCGTACCGAGAGCTATTTTCTCACAGAACCCATCGTTGGGGCAATAAACCGTTTATGCCTTCCGCCGTAGGCAGCAGTCAAGGTTGAAAGCATCGTTATGCATACGATATTCGCCAGTTTACTTTGATTCACGTTTTTATGTAGATTCTTAGACATCCTTTGCGTTTTTTGTATCCATGAGTTCTACGGTACAGATTTTAATGAGTAAGGTATAGGAGATATTGTAGATATAAATGTTTACATTGGCATTGACCTAATATTAGCATGTTTTATAGGTCAGGCTCACCCAGTCATAGCGTTACTTATAGATGATGAAGCTTTTGTGGCTATGAGTTCATCGTCTATGGCAGATATTTTAGTAAACCAAAGCAAAATCATAAAGAAGAAAGTATGAATTATTGTAACTCAATCTTGAAAAAAAAAAAACAGAAAAAAATATATATTAAGTTACATATAAATAAGACTGAAAACAGTTTTGTGCTAAAAGATAACTTTTGACAAGCAAAAACTAGCAGATAATATTATTTTCATGATTGCAATTAGTCAAGACCAAACCAACTCTTTCTAATGACGACAAAGTTGCCAATTTGCAACCTTCCATACAAAATAACGTACGACAATAGACAGACATGAAAGCATACATTTTTCACATACGCAAAACATACATTTATCGTCGTGCGCCTAGAGTTACACATAACGTAAGCAAAAAGCTTTGAGGTATGTAGCATCACACAAAAATGCGCCAGAGAACATGTCCAGCTCCAACCGGGTCATGTGCGAATGTTTTTCAAATATATTCCTAAAAATTTCTCGCTCCAGTTGGCGGATTGACAAAATACGTGTAAACAGTTATCGGAGGCTGGGCAATGCTGGCCCATCGCCTATAAACAGATAATATTTGACTAACTCGATCTGCGTGGGATAACAACAGAGATTTAAATCGTTTGATTAGTCCTTACAGTATTTATGTTGCGCAAAAAGTGTGAATACTGAGAAGATGAGCTCACACATCCTTTACTCGTTTCCATGGCTGCATGAAACGGAAGGGAAACGCGACTATCTTTTGACGCGATAGGGCGAATCTAGTGATTTAAGACTTTGGATAACAATGGTAGGTATACGTGTATAAGTATTACCGTGACACCTATGATCCCTAGAGTCGTAGAGAGGTATGTTGTCTGGCACCCACGCCTGGTAACAGTAGCGAATATATGAGATACATTACAGACCTGTTATTTATAGAGTAGTCTTGAAATTGCTTTTTCCTTATCCAGTATTTCACTCGAAATCATTAATCTTAAAGCGTTCAGAGAATCTTTCTTTTAACGTCCAATTACTTCTTCTTGATGACAGCGATGCGGAGTACTTCGACGCGTAAATATCCTTTTGTTTTGTATTTATTTATATAGTTAGTCTTTTATTACTTCTTCAATATGAGAATCAAATAACTTATTTGGATTTTCCAGAACAAATCTCAGTATCCGTTTCCTATTAAGCATTCCAGTCAAATTACTTAAGAGAACTCTCATCTTTCCCACCATTTCTCGAAACGAGCAGAATCAATTAGTAATTCTATATGAAACGTAAATAAAATCCTAAAAACGTTAAATAAATCTCGCCATAAAGAAAACGTTTGTCCGAATCAAATAAAAGTATCATCTTAGTTTATTGAAAGAAGAATCGGTGCAAACTACGTGACCGGATTATAGTCCCTATCTCTTTGATGATAAAAACGATTATTGTTTCAAAAGTTGCCGTTCGAAATTTTTCATTACTTCTCTAGCTTCATTTTGGTACCACGTTTGTTTTGTAGTGTGGTGCAAGTGACAAAAGAAGTCTCACAAATATTTCTTCTAAGTTTTTTTGAGACATCTAAGACTATTTGGACAATAGTCATAATATAAATTGAAGTAAATTTAAAAAAAAGGACTTACCAACTGAACTCCGACAAACTTTACTACGACATGATTTTACTTCGACACTACGGAACTCCGACACGTCTTCATTTCGACAATACTTTAGTTCGAAATGCCTTAAGTCCGACACTACTGTACTCCGATAACGCGTTTCTTCGACATGACTTAACTACGAAACGATGCAACTTCGACGACGTGCTACTTCGACAACTATGGTAGTCCGACATGACTCAATTTCGACATACTCTACTCCGGCATGCTGTACTTCGACAATATCTTACTTCGACGTTATGTATCTGAGACACGATGCTACTTCGAAATTATTCTGCGACATTAGGGAACAACTAAATTTGTGAAAGATGATATGGCTAGAAAGGGGGTGACTACCGAGATGACGACTAATAGAGAAGTATGGAAGAAAAACCATGTTGCACCGACCCCAAATAAATTGGGATAATATGGTTAAGAGAATAAAATTATGATAAGGAATAAATAATAACTTGTATTTTAAAAGAACATTATTTTTATTAGAATATAACTAAGCGGTACTCGCTGCCGCTGTGGGTAGAAGTGCATACCGCGCGGGTTTCGTTCAGGTATTTAGTATCAAGTTCCGCGGCTAGAGCGGAATAGTTGGCGCCATAATACCGCCACAGAATACTTAATAGTACTATGTACAGAACGGACACTTCTTCCCGCACTCATATCAGATAGTACGTATAACAACCATACACAAGATTAGTTGTTCCCTAATGTCGCAGAATAATTTCGAAGTAGCATCGTGTCTCAGATACATAACGTCGAAGTAAGATATTGTCGAAGTACAGCATGCCGGAGTAGAGTATGTCGAAATTGAGTCATGTCGGACTACCATAGTTGTCGAAGTAGCACGTCGTCGAAGTTGCATCGTTTCGTAGTTAAGTCATGTCGAAGAAACGCGTTATCGGAGTACAGTAGTGTCGGACTTAAGGCATTTCGAACTAAAGTATTGTCGAAATGAAGACGTGTCGGAGTTCCGTAGTGTCGAAGTAAAATCATGTCGTAGTAAAGTTTGTCGGAGTTCAGTTGGTAAGTCGGTTCGAATCTCTCAAAACGGTGAACGAAAACATCGTGAGGAAACTGGGCATATCCTAGAAACAAAAATTCGAAAACGATTGACATCTACCAACCCGCACTGGGCCGGCGTGGTGGATTATATCCCTCTCGAAGGCTGATTATGGTACACAGATAGTGACAATTCTAATTTTATTACGAAAAAGAATGTGACAGATAAGTTTTATAGTTAAAAAACTTTACATATTAAACAAGATCAAAACAAACAAAATACCTCGTGACTCGTCCAAATTAGCTTATACAGCTAATAACTAAAATTGTACTAACGGCCGCTGTTACCTACCTGTCGTACTCATTATATTCATCATTGTCGGAAATAATTCATATCAACACCATGCGTTAATTTCCACGTCTAATTCATCTTCATTAGTGGTGAAAGAACATCTAATTATACCCCTAATCAGTGAATAAATTAGACTGCGGAACAAATTTGATGAATAATTTAGAACTAACATCACCCTGGCAAAGAAAATCAATCTGCCTGCCTTTTCCCAATTATATTGTGGTCGGCTTCCTGTCTAACCGGATGCAGCTGAATACCAGTATTTTACATGGAGCGACTGCCTATCTGACCTCCACAACCCAGTTACTGCGTAACACGACACCCCTTGGTAAGACTGGTTGTCAGACATTTGGGCTTCGGGCTGCCCGTAACGACAATCAAAGATCTACAAATGAGAGTCGGGACCAACGGCTTTACGTGCTTTCCGAAGCACGGAGGGGTCTCGATATGCAATGGATGGACACCCATCCACGAAGACCGCGGCAAGCGTAGCATAACTTCCGACCGACCCCCTGCGCTGCATAATAACGGCAAATAGGTCAAGTTAGAAAAAAGTTAGACCATCAATCATATCAAATTTTGGACCTATTTCAAGCAAAAACGTTGAAAATAAAGGAAATTCTCAGCACTATTAATTTATCAAATGATTCGCGAGTCCTATTCACCCTTTGTTCAAAACTTTTTGACGTAAAATCATAGTTTACAAGTCTAATGTTTTAACAGTTTTAATTAAATCAACAAAGTAAATTATTAGCCGAGTAAGTTTTTGGAACAGTTCCAAATTCTATATTAAAATGTACGTTATCTTCGCATAGTAAACGACCAAATTAATAAACTTGAATTAGTTTTTAAAATGTACTGCGAACGTTGCTAGTTGAATCTGTTGGGACGTAATTGCATTATTTTTCTCTGTAGTTAATTTGTTACTGTTTTGTTATTTTGCTAACGAAATATGTTTGGTATTTAGGATGGAATTATAATTGGAAGACCTAAATGATGCGCAAAATGTGATATTATGTAAATATGAATGGAAACGGAAGATTTGATAATGGATTCAACGTCACAAAATTGTTAATTTTGGATAATATGGACGTCTAATTTCCGATTCCAAATAATCTACTTAGTAAAAATCTTAAATAGATAAATATTAAATGTTAAATATACCATAACACCTATACCTAGCAGTGGGTGATTCGGGGCTGGCATGAATGAATGAAAATGTTAGAAAGGTAGGGAAGGAAGCCAAAAGAAGCCGTGAATGAAAAATGTGAAAAATTATTGTAAAGCTCGAATCCACTTCAGACTAAGTGCCCAAGAACAAAATAAAATAAACCTATCATAATCCAGCTGATGGAAATGCATCGGCACAGTTCCAAGCCACTCGCATTAAACAATTCAGAATCCCAATTTACAATATTGCAGCACTAAAGCGGATGAAAGGTAAAATTACTTATTATATATTACTAGTTTCACATCCAAATCAACTTGCAGGATCCTAATGAACGCTTTATATACACCACCCAAACCAAGAGAAGCAATTCAAAAATTCTCGAAACCAACCATTTAATTTTGTACTTTAGTTTCTTTGTAATAAAATTTACTTTCCAACGGCTCAAATTTAGCAAAATGTTCATAGTTAAAATCGCCATTGCTTATGGCTTGGGTTCCTCTGTCGTTGGTAACATTTGGATGGACGCCAACTTACTGACCAAGACTGGCCTCGGACGGTATTATTTCCACCATTTAGTCAGTTTCTTTAGTTAGTCAATTGATTAGTCATAAGTATTTTGGGGTTAGGATTCGAGGTTACTGGTTCAGAAGGGTTGGTTTCTGTAAAAGAATGTTGTTGAGCTATTGTGAGGGGAAAATCTTGTGAAGAGAAGAGAGAAATTGTATTGTAGGGCACTATATTGTTGAGTTTGGTTTGCTTATCAGTGGAATCACCTTTAGAGAAAACCTACGCGTTACGCATTTTAGTATTGACGTACCTATTTCAGGGATTAACTGTTAATTCGGATTGCTAAATAGTGAATGTTAATTAATTTCTCAGTGTTACGAACCTCAACGATTCCCTTCACTATTATAAAATTGAGATGTACCTACAAAAAAAAAAAAATTACAGTCTTCATTGTAAGTTCAGTGTTCACGGTAAATAAAACAGAATAAAGGAACAGAAATGTCAGTCTTATTGCTCAAGGCGACACCATAGGATGAGCAGGATGAAAAGACTTCAAACAAACGAAAACCAGCTTACAAGTCCCACCAATGTTAGCACCACCAGTACAAATGACTCAGCTCTCTAACGACTCATAAACTTATAACTACACCGACCTTGTAAACCATGGCTTACAATTCGACACACAACGCTGCGTTTGTTCTAAAAACGATCAACATGGCGGTCGTAAACGAGCAATGTACTCGTAATTCTGACCGGATTGAGGAAGGGCGATGATATAATAGACATAATGGTGTAATATTCGGGTTAAAGGTAGATGGAGGATTTATTGGAGATTCAAAGATAGATAGTGCTTTGTTTAAGGTTAAAATTAAAACAAATACTCTTCCTGTAAAATTGTCTTCAAGAAAACCAACATTGAGAGATGCACTTACATATAAAAGTATATTGGAATGTAATTCTGAAATTATGTAGATGGTGAGAAAGTTGAAGAAGAAAAGGAAATGTGAAGGCAATGATGATGAAATGCTGTAAGACTAAACAAATTCGTTTTAAAGTCATGACTCTTGAATAGCAAACCTAGAAACTGGGTTGGGGCAGTGATATAGACAATCACTCCATGTACAATGCTGGTATACATCTGCATCCGGTTAGACTAGAAGCCGACCCCAACATAGCTGAGAAAAATCTAGACAGATGATGATGACTTTTTCATAACGAAGAAGCATGCCGCAGCAGAACAGCAGATTCCCTGGAAGCAGGTTGCCTGGAAGAGATCGCAGAAAGCGATAAGGCCGCCCATTGTATATTTTGTAGTGTTTGATGTATTTTTTTCATGTTACGTATGTTTGTAGTGTACAATAAAGTATATATAAATAAATAATAATAAATAAGCATAAAAAGCTAGTAGACTTAGATATAGAAATAGCTCTGCATAGTAAATTACAAAACTTGCTGTGTTCAACTCAATAACTAAGTTAGTGTCAAGACCTTTAGCTTAATTGCATAATCTTATCCCACTGGGACTCGATTTCGTATCGATAGATTTAGCTTTATTGAACTTGCTAGATCAAAGAGATAGCTATGAAATTAATGTTTGTTTTATTATCAATAGCATTGGCATGTCTTTCAAATTACTTTAGTATAATGGATTGAAATTGAAAGTCTTTATTCGAAAATAGATTTATGTGAGTAAAGGTAGTAGCAATTTTCGTCTGGCATTTAAAATAAAAGCTAGTTTTACAAGAAAATGGGCATTCATTCTTTTATCGGTTCCCTACAAAATGGTTGAGATGGATGGGGCTGATCCACGCGTCATGTTCGTGAACGGGCGCCGTTGGTTGAGATTGGTCATCTCTTAACTGCCAAGGCTTATTTTTAATCTTATATTTTGAATTGTTTCTTCGTTTGTATGTTTTTTTTTTAACATTGTTCTCACATACAGAAGCAACAAAAATAATGTACCCAGGATTTTGTAATATCTTGATTTAAAAGAGTGTCCATGGAGTTTCTTGCCCGTTCTTCTCCATAGAGATCTACGTTTTGGAATGGGCAACTAGGTTCAACGTTCTAACTAACTGACCGACTAATTAATTTTGACAACTCAAAAGTGCCTGTACATGGTTTAATTGAAATAAATGCTTTGAGTTTGAGTTTATAAGATTACATCTCTCTATTTAGTCTCATCTTTTGTATTAAGAGCTTTTACACCGCCAGATATCTTTAATCGAAGTATTATTTTATTATTGACAGATTTTCTATACAAAAACTATTAGATGTCATTTTTATTCCTCGGATAAAATACATCTAGCATATGTATGCTTATGCTAGATGTATTTTAGCATAATCACACTAATATTATAAAGGCGAAAGTTTGTGAGTGTGTGTGTTTATATGTTTGTTACTTCTTCACGCTCAAACGGCTGGACCAGTTTTGATAAAATTTTGTATGGAGGTAGCTGGCACCTTGGATTAACATATAGGCAACTTTTTATCCCGATATTCCCACGGGATCGACATTTACGCGGGTGAAACCGCGGGGCGCAGCTAGTCAGTCTATAATGTTCTCAATGTTGGGATACAGGCCTCCTCTCTGTGAGAGGACGTGGGCAGTAATCGACCACGCGGGCCCAGTGCGGGTTGGTGGATGTCACATGTCATCGAATTTTTTGTTCTAGCACATACTTACCGGTATTGTCACGATGTTCGTGGGTTCGAACTCACGACCACATCATTAATCTACATCTGACGTTGGAAGATCAGCCCCTTAGTGTGTTTATAAAAATAAACACTGGACACAAAACAACTAAGAATCTCTAAGCAAGAAAAATAAATAATATTAATTATGCTCTGTGTCGGATTGGTATCGCTCGACTCCCACAACACCATCCATTCGCTCAGTCACCACGCAAAATATGCCGTTCAAATACTTAGTGAATGGTCAGTAAAGAAAACCTCAAATGTATAGTAACGTAGGTATATGAATGTATAAACATAATAGTCATGCATGACATATTCCTGGCTCTCTGCCTATTATCCAAAAACCTGTTTCTTTCGGTAAACACACAAAACATTTTATTGTTCCTTTAGAATTTAGATGAGATTTTTTTTTACTCCTTATTCCTGACTCATAATTGAGGTAACGGATCGAGTCATCCCAAGTTACTCACGTTTTTTTTTTTTTTTTTTCTTGAAATTACACCGGTTGGCTATAAAATTGTTTACAGGTAGGTACGTCTAGGGCTTTTAATCATATCCAGGAACTTGACAGTTCCAAGCAAAATAATGTTACCATTCTAAAACTTATATTGATGGGGTAGTGAACGAATTTTCTAAAAGAATAAATAGTAAAAAACTTTTTTACAAAAAAAAACTACAATTTGGTTCCGTATTTTCGTTTTTGACACCGACTTTCGAAATAAAAGTTATTTATCACTTTGTAGTTTTTTTTTTTTTGAAGTCGGTTGTTTTTTTTTTAAGAAGCTTTTATTTTTCACTTTTTTGTTGTACCTACCCCACACAAATTCAATTAACACTAGTGCATTGAAGAATTGAAAACACCAGTGCATTGAAGAAATGCCGGAGATGCAGTACATTTATGCATATGACTTCGTACATAAGAATATTTACCTAATGTATTATATACTAAAACCTTCCTGAAAGTATGTCGATCATTGGATGTAGAAAATTGCTTCATTAGGTTTTGAGAAAATCGTGGACATACAAACATACATTATGATGTATGTTTGTAAAAATTAAAATTGCATGTATACGTACAGTCCGGCCGTCGAGAGAATGCGTTCCCGACACCTGTCAGTGCGACAATTCTAGTAGCTAATACAGGTCAAATTCGCAAAACACGTATTCGTTTGTATGAAACTGACAGGTATCAAGAACGCATTCTCTTGTCAGCCGCACTGCACATACCCCGCGTCCTAATCACAATGACCAGTCGTGTGAACACTCGATCGTCGCGTTCATATGTCACTTTTTGTTCGCCGAACCCGAAGACGTGGTCGCTCCGACAAAGGGTTTTAGGTTTTGGTTAGGAGGCGGCTATAGCCGAACATCCAAACATACACTAACATACAGACTAATACCTAATTACGTCCCGACCACCGCGGCGTCGCTGTGAACTAATTACTAAATTAGATGTACGTAAACAAAACGCTAGTCAATGTGCAAATTCTGAACGAAATGTAGGTGAAGATGATTTTATTAGATGTTGTATATATTCGAGTATGAAAAGTGGTATGGACTTTTGGGATAAAAGCGATCGATTATCAATTTGACGAAGTGATAATGGCAATTTAATCTTCTCTGATCAATCAATGTCTATATGGGCCACATAGTATTATTTTTAAAAGCGGTTTTTTTAACGTAAAATAATAATGACTGCTCATTATAAGCATAAAGAATGGCATTGAGACAATATCGATTAAAATCCCCACTCAACTCCCGTTTACCTCGCCCGATCACACTTTTCGTAACGCTTACGTCACGTGTTCGCCAGCTTACTCCCCAAGTCAAGCGTGCGTAAAGAAGTTTCACTTCAACAAACAATGTTTAATACATAATAGCAAAAATTCAGTGTACCTATGTATTATGATAATAACATAATATTCTATTTGGGGTGTTTGGTACTGTGCGTTAATTCCGGGACATGTTGTATATATTTTAATCTACATAATTTAAGTGAATAAAGAAGTCGATTTTCATATCGGTCTGTGTGGCCGCTTAGAACTTCTAAAGTGCATAATAGAGTTTTCATGGTATGAACATTACATTATTTAAAGTACTAGCTGCGCCCCGCGGTTTCACCCGCGTAAATGTCGATCCCGTAGGAATATCGGGATAAAAACTATCCTATGTCCTTTCCCGGGACTCAAACTATCTCTATACCAAATTTCATCGAAATCGGTCCAGCCGTTTTCATGTTATGTCGTGACAACGGAAAACGGGTTTCATTTTTAACCGACGAAAAAAAACGGAGGAGGTTCTCAATTCGACGCGTATATTTTTTTTTTTTTTTTTTTTATGTATGATCACGCATAACTTTTTACAGAGCAGTCCGATTTTGATAATTCTTTTTTTATTAGAAAGGGTATACCCTGAAGTTGGTCCCATATAAATTTGGAAAAAAAATTCCAACCCTAAGGGTTAGAAAACAGGGGATGATTGATTGTTCACTCACTGATTGTAATGTATGACCACGCTTAACTTTTTACAGAGTACTCCGATTTTGATCAATCTTCTTTTGTTGGATAGGACATACTTCGAAGTTGGTCCAATGTAAATTTGGAAAACAAAAACCTACCCTAAGGGTGGGAAAATAGGGGTGACTTATTGTTCATTCACAGATTTTAATGCTGAGCTGTGTATTACAATTAAAATAAAAGGCCTATCTATGTTGGTATATAAAGCCTGTTTTTTTTAAGTATTACATTATATTATTTAGTATTATATTACACAAAAAATAATAGTTAAAGTAGGAGTATATAACAGTTAATGTCTAAAGTAAGGTAGGTATTTTAAAAGTAATCAAACATTAAGCATGTAGTAATTAGTAAATTATGGCCTCAAAAAATTATAAAATAAAAACTTTTTAACAAAAAATTAAACCTCCGAAAAAACTGAAAAGCAAAAAATAATAAACTTTTTTTATTTAACCTTAATAAATAAGTTCTTAAACTAATGCAAGTATACCTAAGTAATTTTGAGTCGGCGCCAAACAATCAATGAACAAAGATTACTAAATTACCTTAAATTTAAAGAAATAAGCAACGTGAAATCTATAGCAATAAACATTAACATTTCAAACAAAAAATGCGCTCTCCGCACGACCACTCGCAACGAATTAATTTGCTTGTTTGGCGCCGACTCAAAATTTCTTAGGTATACTTGCATTAGTTTAAGAACTTATTTATTAAGGTTAAATAAAAAAAGTTTATTATTTTTTGCTTTTCAGTTTTTTCGGAGGTTTAATTTTTTGTTAAAAAGTTTTTATTATATATATAGATTTCAGCATTGTACAAAACCTGCGAACCAGGGTTGGGTTGCTATTTAAAATATAAAACTAAAATTAACAAAATAATTATGACGATGAACGTGATGGTGTTAAAGTCACTGCTGAAAATGTTAAATTACTGCAACTATTAATTGTTACTTTCAATGATGACTTTACGGCAAGATGTTTCACCTAAGTTTACGTTTACCAAGAGTATTGCAGAAGTCGATACAAACAAACTTACAGACTGGGGACATAGTTGGTGGACGAACTCTCCGGGGAATGTCGTCAACACGACACAAAAGAACGTATCTTTTACACGAGTTTTTTATTTGCATTTTGTTCAGCCAATAATAAAAAGTAACATTACTAACTATTATTTATGTAGGTACTTTCTCTGTATTTATATTTGTGCTGATTTCTCTTCCTAGCGTGTTGAGGCAATTTAAATATGTGTCACATTAGAACTTAAATATGTAATGAGTTTATCGGTATCAGTAGCGTCCATGATTACCTACGTTAGGGCGCCATATTGAATTTAATGTGACGTCACATAGCCTATAACCAGCGGACGGTCAAGACGCTTCTAACGATACCTCAGTTGTCAAATTATTATAAGTACTTTTGAAGTTATGAGGGAACAGATGAACATACATACATACATACCGGTCAAAATCATAAACCTCCTTTTTGCTTCGCCGTAGTCGGGTCAATAAAGGTGCAAAAGTAACTGAAAGTGCGATGTGAGTTTCTATTGATTACATCCCTGCGGCACAGCTAACTAGGCGTGTCAAGCAGTGGGTGATAGCACAGAGTACCTACTGTTCGTGATAGCGCAGACGTTAGCAATCGCTGCAGTATTACATAACCGTCCCATCGAAACTACGAGTAGCATTGATTTTACACCTATTTATACCCGGTGGGTATTTAGCCACCTGCATCCGTCAAAGGGTGCTTGTACACTTCATACAAAACTACTTTCGTTATGAAACTCAAATCCAATTCTTAAAAAAAAAAGACGGGTTGCACTCCGGGAGTGCCGGCAGAAGTGAAAACTTGAATATTAACGTTGAAATAAATCAATTATTAATTGAATTAATATAACTAAGATTTTTTCACTATTTCTGCGTCACTTTTTTCGTTAATCGATGCACTTTGTTCAATTTCTATTTTTTGAAACACTATATACACGAATTTTACGAATACACAGCAGTGTGGCTACTACACAGACGGTCGAGCCATCAGCTGTCCATCCACGTCCGCGTCCGCGTCCGCGTCCACCATCACCATCACATCACATCACCATCGCCATCACCATCACCATCGCATCACCATCGCTATCACCATCACCATCGCCATCGCCATCGCCATCACCATCGCCATCACCATCACCATCCATCCATCCATCCATTATCGTGTCTCACTTGGTTCACTTCGGTTGGCGCCGCCGCGCCGTAGAAAGAGATGGGGGGGGGGAATCTCTCCTGACGGTCACTTGTCCTGACGCGATGCCCTGACGCGAGTTTAACATTTTTTACCCATTACAAAAAGTGTTCAACGCCGCTAAAGAAGTTTTCAATTCAAAAAAAAAAAACTTTGCATACATGCATCGCAATAGTCTTAGCTTTTGTATAGGAATGTGTTTTTTGTTTCACCGATCGGATATGAGTGTGAGTTACATAGCGAAAATTGTTTAGTATGAACTCAAAGCCTTTATTCCGATTAAACCATTGACCGTTTATTTTAGAATTGCCATGCAGTCGGTCAGTCAGAAACATGAAGCTAGAGCGGACAAGAAACTCCATGGACACTCTTTTAAATTAAATATATTGTTACAAAATATTAGTCACATCTTTATGACGGGTAGAGTCACCCCCTTGATGGATGCAGCTAACACACTCACATACACGTGCATATGGGGCACAGCACGTGTAAACAATATCACATCAGTGTGCATAATTCGACACGTGCTCAGTACAGAACCTTGGGAATTCAATCTCCGTTTCAATGTATTGACATTAGAAGAGCTCGTGGCTAAGTGATAGCCGCACGGGTCAATCGATCAAGGTTAAGCTATGCTTGCTGCCGTCGGTCAGTGGATGGGTGGCCATTCATTTCATACCGAGTCCCCCGTGCCTCGGAAAGCCCATTAAGCCGTTGGCTCCGGCTGCCATACGTAAATCTTTGGCAGTCATTGCGGGTAGAAGCCCAAAAATCTTACAAAGGGGTGTCATGTTGCCCACCAACTGGATTGTGAAGGTCAGATAGGCAGTCGCTCCGTGTAAATAACTTGCATTCAGCTACATCCTGTTAGAAGAGAAGCCAACTCCAACATAGTTGAAAAAAGGTTAAATAGATGATGATAAAATATATTAACATCAAAAACATGCTAAGTAGTGACGGGTGTAGGGCGCAAAATTCAAAACAAACCAATAGTAGAGCTGTAAGTCGTAATCGACGATTTAACCCCGTAACACAAATAGTTGCGGCGACCAAGACGGAGCCATGAATGTATCGCAATAGTGTTGCTGGGATCTATTTTTATATTTGATATTTGACTCATTCCTTCATTGTAAAATGATTCCTTGAAATTGAGTTGAAATATTGATAATAGATTATATTCTTTCCCTGTATATTTATTTAATAAAAACTTTATTGTACACGAAATAAAACAAAAAGGACAAACATATTTAAAACGAGTGTGCAATGAGCGGTCTTATTACACACGGCAATTTCTTACTGACATCCTGTGACATGAGAGAAAGGAGAGATATAAAAACTATGATTTTCTCAGTGAGATCAGCATCACTAACAATAACTAATAAACAATAACTTTTTAATTCATTAGCAAAAGCAATTTCAGAAATCACTTACGAATTTGACATACTGACTTAGCCCGAAATTGCATGTTCAGCAATGGACAACAAATAAAATACGCGATTGATAGTAAAAGGTTTACTGCGATGTAGAATAAACCTAAGATTTTAGCCAAACTCTTAAAGGAAATATTCTCAAACCAAACCAATAAATACACAATACTAAAAATAAACTCAAACCCCAAACAGAAAATAAAACGACAATGGTCTTTAGTAAAAACTAATTCGGGGACAAAAATATCTAACCAATACCACAAAACAGAGAGGTAGAGAAGACTGGCTTCATACAATGAGGGAAAACAGCACTCGTACACATAGACGGTTACGTACGGCGGCGATCTCAAATAAATGTCGGTCAAGACTACGCTTGCACTCGCTGTACGTGAAGCGTGCCTATGTGTGCGTGCGATTTGATTTTTGGTTTTAGCCAACCTTCTGTATTTAACTCTTTAGGACCGATTACAGTCTAGTCATAAAAAGAAATGGTCGCCTCAACCCCGACACACAAATAGAAATGACCTACGAACGAATCGAATGTTTTTACAACTACATTTGAGTATATTTTTTCGGTCAATTTCTTGTAAGGTTTATAGGGGCACAAGTAGTGGGTAATGTAGCGAAACATTAAAATTTATGTTAGAGCTGTCTGCTCTCTTTGAGATAACTTTATTTTTCTTTGCTACGTCAGCAAAAAGTTAATGTATTAGAATGTTTAAATTGTATAATCATTATCTTGGACTTTTAGGTTTAGTTTAAAATACCATTGGTTTTACAGTAAAGCAACATTTTCTGAAATAACCAGTATACATTTAGAAAGATTGCTTATTAATCCTTGTCCCTTCTCTGCGTCAGAGGAAGCCTTTGCCTCTACCTTGCAGTAGGGCAAGCATAAAGAGAAGTAGTATTTTTCACCAAACCACAAACATAAATAACAGAATCGTTAAAATGTACCGAACCAACTGGGATCGGACGGAACTTCAACAAAAACTTTATAGATTCTGTCAAATATATGAATTAAAAAAATTAACGTATACAATTTCCTCATACCTATATTTTGAATATCATCGACGTGTGATGACGTAATCAAGTCTGACCTACATACATAGTCGACGCAGGAGTCTCGCTTGATTCGCTCTTCAGAATAGACTTCCCACGGTCAGCTTTCACTGGGTGACCGAACAATGGATTGTAGACGGCCTAATACTTAGTCATTATCAGGTGGTTTTTCGTCATGGAAGTACAATATACTGTCAAAAATGCCTTTATATCTCTTATCTTGAAAATTGACATTTTGGAGGTGAGTGTGAAAAATATTTTAAAGGGTTTAAAGTATTTTTTATGAAAAATTAAATAATTTTTCAACTTTCAAAAAATAATTGCGTCGAAACGAATAATTTTTTTACTGTAAATCTACGATTTATTGTAAATTACCACGTTTTTTCGAAAAAATGAAATCAGACACGGCGGTTTTAAATTATGAAAAAAAAAAAAAAACAATAATATAATAATAAATGTTTATTTGTACACAAAAACCAAACAATACAATTTAGTGACAGGATTTAGTTGTACAGCAGAGACAATTTATGAATGAAGCATTTGACTTCTAAACTAGGCAAGAAGCCTGTGTCTTAGAAGCCATTTGTTCCCCGAAGTGCGGTGATATACATCTATACATACAAAAACATCGTGCAAGTACTTTTAATTTTCTTTGTACAAATAGGTAACTGAATATTTTGCAAATAATTTCTGAACTATATTCTAATATTAATTAAGAACTTATTCTAATCAGACCTTCAGTTTCGTCATATGTCAACTCCTGCAACCACTTAGTAAGTATACTTTTAACTTCATACTTTGGACATTTATAAATGGATAATGCCTTATTGACTTTATTGTACAGTCGAGAGCTTGAAGCTAAGAACTGGCGTCCAGCGAAAGCGGTTCGACACTTGACAGTTTCACAGACAGGAAAACCTTTGCGTCTTAAAAGGAGTTTTGGCACTAGAGGTAACATGGAGTGTCTACGCAGCACAGCACGAAGTACAAACAGCTGCCTGACTGTCAGAACTCGAGCTTCGAAATAGAGTTGGGTTGTGGGGAAGTCCCTACGTTTAAAAAGCATTACCTTGAGGATAGCCCTTTGAGCTCGTTCCACGGTAAGTAAAAAGGTCTTATACGTTCCACCCCAAGCAGAGATGCAGTATGTGATGATCGATCGGCAAAGACTCTGATACACTAGTAGCGCAGTTTCTGGATCAGCAGAATGCCTCAGCACTTTGAATACGTATATTAATTTCCTGATACGCGCGCACAGTCTCTCAGTATGAGGTTGCCAGGTTAGCCTATAGTCAATGTAGACTCCAAGATATTTTATATCTGGTACTAAGGATATGTGTGCACAGTTGCAGTCATTTTTACCTTCCAGGCACGTGTGAGCTTTAACTAAACCTGAATCTCGGTGCGGCAAAGTGGTATTTGGTAGAGAGAATTGAATAATTTTGGTTTTCGCCAGATTTAGTGTCAGAATATTTTCCGAGAGCCATTCCATTACCAAGCGAAGAGCGTATTCCGCTCTTTGTTTCGCCTTTGTCCAGTCAGTATCATAGACTATTAATGCTGTGTCATCGGCATATGTAAAAATTTCACAGTTTGGAATCTGGGCCTGACACAATTCATTAATATATAGAAGAAAGAGTGTGGGCCCAAGAATGCTTCCCTGTGGAACACCAAAATTGATTTTCAGATGGTCACTTATTATAGAATCGATCTTCACACATTGAGTACGGTTAGAGAGGTAGTCTCTGAAAATGTTTAACGTCGAGTCACGCACTCCAACGCGCTCAAGTTTCGAGACAAGGGAGGGAATAGATACCGTGTCGAATGCTTTGGACAGATCAAGAAAGATGCCGTAGCACTTCATCTTTCTATCCAATTTATCAACCAGAGTTTTGGTAACGTCAATCACAGCATCTTCAGTCGATACTCCAGACCTAAATCCATACTGGTTACTCGCAATAAGTTTATGTTTATTTAGAAAATTTACCAGACAGTTGTTGAGAATTCGTTCAAGAATCTTCGACAAAGAGCTCAACACGGAAATGGGCCGGTAGTTATTGACACTAGCCTTGTCGCCACCTTTAAAAACGGGATGCACTACAGCTTTTTTAAAAGCGGCAGGAAAAATCCCAGTCTCAATGGCTCGATTGCAGATGTGCGTAATGGGCACTGCCAGAGTATAGCTTGACTGTTGAAGTACCTTCGCTGGAATATTATCATAACCAGTGGCACAATTTCCACGTAAGCTGTCGACAAGTCTTTTCTGATAAATATATAATATCAGAAAAGATAATGATAATAACTGTCGGACTTATCACGTTATTGAAGCAAAGAGGCGAATTATAATAGGGGGCGAGCCTATTTCCATAATTCAGCCACAAATCTAGGTTACGGGCTACTAGCAATTTTCTCAAGGTAAATATAATTAAAATTATTGGAGTGTTTATTCAAAAAATTTTCATTGTCTCTTTTCCCCGACCGGGAATAAAAGTTCGCGATCACTAGACCAGTAGAAAATTATGATAAGTAGCAGTCTTCAATCTGCAGTTTAAAAAACTGGAATCAAAAATCTAATTGGCGAACGCGTTAATCATAGCAATCCTATTGTGATTTATCACTGGGAAGTAAGATCATCATTGTTCATTTCTAGAGTTTCCATACTTGGATTAGAAAATTACAAGACTGGTTGAAAGGAGTTGTATGTACACTACTCCACTCCAATTGTACATCCAATCTAAACTAGTATGTAAAGAAAAAATATTTGTTTGTTTACTACACTTTCACGCTAAAACGGATAAACGGATTTGAATGAAATTTGGTACATGGGTAGACCATGACCTGAAATAGGATATACGTCACTTTTATCCCGATATTCCCACGGACTCCAGTGCCTGATGGTAATTCCCATCGGCAAAAATTATGACCTTACAATCTTCCAACCCCTATTCAACCCCTTTAGGGGTCGAATTTCCAAAAATCCTTCGTTAGATCTTTAAGTAAAACCTTTAAGGACTCCTGTGCAAAATTTTCATGCTTCTAGACAGAGCGGTTTTTGGCTGTACGTTGTCGGTCAATATTTTTCATTATTTTTATTATTAGGTAGAATATCGAAAATCTATTAAATAAAAACTTTTTTACAAAAAAAACAACCGACTTCAAAAAAAACACTACAAAGTGAAAAATAACTTTAATTTCGGAAGTCGGTGTCGTTGGTTCAGCATTTTCGTTATTTGACACCGACTTCCGAAATTAAAGTTATTTTTCACTTTGTAGTGTTTTTTTTGAAGTCGGTTGTTTTTTTTGTAAAAAAGTTTTTATTTTACACTTTTTAGTTGTACCTACCCCACACAAATTCAATTAACACTAGTGCATTGAAGAATTGAAGACACGACTCGAAGAATTATCAAAATTCGCATAGAAATGCCGGAGATGCAGTACACTTATGCATATACCTTCGTACATAAGCATAATTACCTAATGTATTATATACTAAAACCTTCCTGAAAGTATGTAGATCACACTAATGAAAGAATTATCAAAATCGGTTCAGTAGTTTTTGAGATAATCGCGGACATACAAACATACATACATAGATACATACATACATACATACATACATACGGGTCGAATACAGAACCTCCTTTTTTAAATTCGGTTAATAAAGTCGGTTAAAAAAGACGGGTTGCACTCCGGGAGTGCCGGCAGAAGTGAAAACCTGAATATTAACGTTGAAATAAATCAACTATTAATTGAATTAATATAAATCATTTTCTTTCGCTATTTCTTCGTCACTTTTTTCATTAATAGATGCACTTTGTTCATTTCCATATTTTAAACACTTTATATACACGAATTTTACGAATACAAAGCAGTGTGGCCACTACACAGACCGTCGAGCCATCTGCTGTCACCATCCATGGATGCGCGTGGCCCGATGTAACATAAACCACACACGAACATTCGCGCAAGCGCCTGGCACCGCCTAAACGAAACAGCAGGCATACATTTTCGCCGCGCCATAGAAAGAGAGGGGGATACTTCCTCTTCTACGTCGCGCCGGCTGTCTACTCTCCATCCGTCTTACGAATTTTCGATCAGGTCACTAGTCCTGATGGTCACGTGTCCTGACGCGAGTTTAACATTTTTTACCCATTACAAAAAAAGTGTACAACGCCGCTAAAGAAGTTTTCACTTCAAAAATATATGTATATTAGGTTAAGTAGTTCCACGAGGAATGTGTAAAAAAATCAAAATGACTAATGAGATCGTCCCAAAAAATGTAATCATCGTTTTAAGCCTATGACACAATCGCGGCTCCAAATAGATCGAACGCTGTCGCTTCATTCATACTGCTAAATATATTCCTACGAGTGATATCACTGTGGGAAATTTGTCGAGGTCGACCGAAGAATACTGAAGGCTTGTTCTGCTGATGTTGGTGTAATTGATAGCTCTGGTCTGTGAGGGTCGCTTGAGAAATTCATTGTTTGGTGAATTTTATATTGTTGTGTTTCGGACTTTCGATTCGTGGTATGAAATTATTTTTGGTGGCTGATTTCTATTTTTAAATTAAGACAGTTATCAGCAACGAAAAACGGAAAATGAAGGATTTCTACAGAATGCAGCATTGAATACTCTTTCAACATAAGTAAAAGCTTGATCGAGCAAATCAAAATGATCATAATATTGACCTAATTCTGCTAACTCCCTATTGAACATTGTATCAACCTCACTCTATCTATGTCTATGGCTAGTATACAACAAGTAAACACTAATTACATTGCTCTATAATAATTAGTTCCACGTCAAAGCTCAGGCCGGATAAATAGGTACATTACCTACACAGGTAAATGAAATTCAATTATAATTTAGGTTATTATAAACTTCGCGTAAAGTTGCGCTATGTTATTATAATTAAAATTAGCTAAATTAGGGAGTAAAGGAAAACCGCGGAAATCTATCACTAACACAAAGTTAATCCTGATTTACGCGGTGCGAAGCCTGTGGCAGCAGCGAGCAGTCATGGTGGACGGTGACCCAGTGGTAACGGCCGCAACGTACGACTTGTAGGTCGTAGATTCAGACCCAGACAGGCGCTTTCATCACCACATCACTTCAGCCGAACGACGTCCACTGCTGGACATAGGCCTCCCCCAAGCACCTCCACTTTGTCCGATTTTGTGCTTCTCGCATCCAACGAGTTCCTGCGGCCTTCACAAGGTCGTCGGTCCACCTTGTGGGAGGCCTTCCAACGCTACGCCTTCCGGCACGCGGTCACCACTCCAGAACCTTTCGGCCCCATCGGCCATCTGTTCTGCGAGCAATGTGCCCTGCCCACTGCCACTTAAGTTTGGCAATTCTTCGGGCCATGTCGGTTACCTTGGTGCTCCTTGGTCCCACATACCGCAGTGTCTCAAGACGAAAGTCTTTGACCAGTGCGTGTTGCCAGTGATGACATGTGGCACTGAAACGTGGTCGCTCACAATGGGCCTTATTAGAAGGCTGAAAGTCACTCAAAGGGCAATGGAGAGGGCTATGCTTGGAGTTTCCCTGCGGGATCGAATCAGAAATGAAGAGGCGCTTTACTTTGTATAAATTATTTCATCACCACTGCTCCCAAAACGGTGAAGGAAAACATCGTGAGGAAACCGGCATGTCCTAGAACCAAAAATTCGAAGACATGTGACATCCACCAACCCGCACTACACCCGCGTGGTGGATTACGGCCCACTCCCTCGCCCAGAGAGGAGGCTTGTGTCCAAGCAGTGGGAACGTTATAGACTGATTATGCTAAGTCTCATGTGAGAAGAACTTCCACTGATTTGATTGGTGACTAGCGCTTTTCCAGCGACTTCTTCCACTCTATATATTATCTATCTTATTTGCATTTCGAAAAATCCGGCCTTGATCCTTGTCTACATCATAAAGAGAACCTCTGTGCAATATTTTCAGCTTTCTAGGTCCAAAGGTTTGAGCTGGGCGTTGACGAGACATTCAGTGAGTCGGGATTTTTCTAAACTATAATATTATAAGGAGAAAAAATTTGATTTTTGTATGTTTATTTGTTACACTTTCACACTAAAACGACACGATTTGGATGATATTTTGCAAATTAGTAGACCATGACCAGGATTATCGAGGATTAGTAGATTTATGGATTATTAGACATAGGGTACTTTTTATCCCGATATTCCCACGGTATCGAGGCTTATGCGGGTGTAATCGCAGGGTGCAGATAGATGTATGTGTGTAAACTAAGTAGGTACCACTTCATTCAACTTTGGATATGGCCTGCTTTACTTTTCACGATGACACGACTCTATGGTATAATGAATAAAGAGAAATTAAATTAAATAAAACCTCCATCATCATCCTTTAACTTCTTATATTTTAGAAGTTAAAGGATTTGAGAAATAATAGCTGTAAATATTGTTTCTCCTTTCCGATTTGTGATTCATAAAAGTAAATTCTCCTTTCAGAGCAACACAATTTATTTCGCTAGTCCAATAAAAACGTATGTGATTACAAAACATATTGTCAATGTCCTTTATAAAAGTCAGGTTCTACTATACCAAACAGCTGACGTGAACTTGTACGAAACAATTGGAGTATGTAAGGATGGTAGCACGTGGCGCTCTGTGGTTTCTGTATTCCCTTGGGAATAGCGTGACTATACGTATGTTTGTGTTTAATGCCCTGAGGCAGTCAGCTCTCAACAAGATTATACTTTAACCCCCTTACTACTACCACACCCCGGACACTCCATACAACGCTCGCAAAATAATTACCTACTACTACTACATTAAAAAATGACGTTTGTATACGTATGAATGTGTGCGTGAGGTACTTGTGTTTGCGAGCGCTCTTGTTAAAGAACTGCGACGAATACGCCGAAGTGCGGGGTGAGGTGCGGTAACTGATGTTAGTGCGGGGAAGGGAGTGTCCTTTCTGTACGTAGTACTTTAAGTATTCTGTGCTACTACCCCTTCGGGTATATACGCACTCTGGTATGGAAACGCACCAGAGACCAACATGGAAAACTATGGAGTGACCAAGGCGAATGTAGGCAGGCTAGGGAAGCAATTCCCACATTGGATGGCCGCCTCACGAAACAGGTCCTCCGTCTAACCAAACAAAAGCTGCGCATAGTTACTGCAGCTTTAACTGGCCACGGGTCATTTAATAAACACCTCTTTGTCATAGGAGTAACAGACAGTCCGCTGTGCAGGGCCTGCATGGAGGATGACGAGACAGCGGCAAATGTGCTTCTAAGCTGCCCGGTGGTCGCCACGTACAGGGCAAAGTGCTTCGGTAACCCAGGTACCCTACGAGAGACGGTCAGTAATATCAAGGCGTTGCTGGCCTTCTTGAGGAGCTGGGGTGGATCGAATAATCGTTTTTCCCATCTGTACGCAAAATACGCGCATTGACGTGGAGTTGCGGACACTAGCCCGTATTGCCTATTTAACCCCCTTACTAATAAACGTTGTATAGCGTTTATATAGTTACATAACGCTTTGTCTTCTTCTTTCGAAGTCAAATTATTGACGACTGAAAGTGAGAAATCGATGATTCATCTGATATAATACGTTTATTAGTAATAGGGTATGAAAAAAGGCGAAAAGTCAGCAAAATAGCCACGTGTGTATGTACAGTTTATGAATAACTAGGGAAGGCATCATATAGACTATTCCAGCAAGGATAAATAAAAGCTTAAGACAAAATAATTGTTATTTATAGTCTGTTCTAAAAGTATATGATGAAAATGTAAACACGTGAATTAGAAAACTTACCTGTGGATATCGACAAGTGCTTTTATTTGATTATTTGAATACTTATACCCAAAATATCAATTTCAAATCACCATAAAGATGTGTTTCATTTGACAATTGAAGTTTTTTAAAAAAACCAAGACTTTATTTTAATGGATTTTATTTGTAACTAACTATTTACACTAGATACTAAATTAAATGACTAATTTGTTATACAAATAAATACAAAAACAAAGGACACTTAGACGTCGAAGTACTCGCTAAAGAACGATCCAACCCTCTGGTCACGTGAAGGAGTCGACCAGCCTGCGAGAAATTTCCTTTAAAAGGAGACGCTCACTCGGGCCCCATGACCCAAGCGTTTTAACAAATGAAGTTAATTTTATAACCTCAATTGTCGTCAATGATTTTTCAACCACAATTCAATAATGTTATTCAAACCATAATTGTTGGTACAGACGCCAGCACATCAAGCTACCCGTAACTGTAAAATTTTCCCAATCAACTTTGAACATAACGCGTTAGCAATAAAGTTGAAATTTATTAAAGAAATTTGACAGATTGTAGTAGCTTGATGTGCGGGTACAAATGGTGAGTTATAAGGTTGAAACCTAAATTAGATGACACAACAGAATATCACGCCCTGTTTCCCCGAAGGATTGGGCAGGGGAGTACCTTAGTAGGTCCACCCACATTTCCAGTTATGTAAATGTTAGTCCATAGGGAAACACAGAAGAACGTGTTACAAATTTCCTTTAGTGAGTGATTCTGTAAGAATTTAACCTAACAGTTTGTTTACACTTTCATCTTTTTCATGTGTAATAGTTTGGCAAACAAGCCAGGCAGTAATTCAGAATAAGACAGCTATTTCAGAATTTACGTTAGCATTACGATCTGTTGAAGTCATCGGTATGAACTATAATACAAGGAATAGTGTGTGTCACATGTACAAATATGTAATATAGATATGAGACCTGTCATCTCCCTAAATATCGCTTAGGTAATAACAAATGTAGTAACTACTAATTTTATAGATAACGTAGAGGTTGGTAGTGAATTCGTGAATGTAAATAGTAAAATTATTAAAGAAATTGATCTGGGTTTTGGTAAACCAACAAAAGCTATTCGATAATTGTAAAAAACCAGACATAACCAGACTTTAATGATTATCAGATACTGATAAAGTACGATGTATTTGCTGGGCATACTTTAACAGAATGAATAGTTTAGAAAGAAGTTCTTCCCACTAGCGCAATGGGACACAAAGTAAAGCTAACAGAAAAATATTAATATTACCATTCTCATAAGCTTTCTCTCAAAGAGTCGAAGTGCTGTCACATAAAGATTAGTAAATAGATTAGAGAATATTATTATATTCTGAGGTAACTTTGTACAATGTTTTGGACAAAAGAAAATAAATGAGCATCGCTTCGCTTCATCCAAAAGATAAAGTGACACGATGATGAAAAGAAGTGGCCAAGTTCGAGTCGGACTCGCGCACGAAGGGTTCCGTACCATTATTAATATCGAGCATATAACGGCAAAAAAATCATGTTTGTTGTATGGGAGCCCCCCTTAAATATTTATTCTATTCTGTTTTTAGTATTTGTTGTTATAGCGGCAACAGAAATACATCATCTGTGAAAATTTCCACTGCAGTCTAGCTATCACGGTTCATGAGATACAACCTGGTGACAGACAGACAGACGGACAGTGGAGTCTTAGTAATAGGGTCCCGTTTTTACCCTTTGGGTACGAAACACTAAAAATATGTTGACGTAAGCTACAGAAAAACTTATGACAATCCTGTTGAAAGTGGCTGTCGAAATACGAAATACTTTGAAAGCGATTGTCACTTGTCTAACCCTAACTTGCACAAAAGTGTTCAAGCAGCTTGCATGCCAGTACTAGTACTATTAGTTATTCTGTGCCAGTACCAATGCCAAAACAGCTTCTGATTGGAGAATGTCACTAAACAAACAAAATAGTAGCCCACCGGTATCGGGAACAGGGTCCAAGCTACCGGCGGTCAGGGCTCCAGAGAGAGGAACCTCCTGACAATGCGAGCCGTGTCCAGAAGTACCGCTTTCTGAATCAAGCCCTTGATCCAGCTGCCCAACGTGAGCCTCCTCAGGTGTTGGTCGAGGCTCTTGGCAATCAATCCATTGGCTGTGACGACTATCGGCACAATGATTGCTCGCATACTTTAGTGCTGGGTTTTTGAAGTGAAACTTCTTTACGCACGCTTGACTTGGGGAGTAAGCTGGCGAACGCGTTAGGAAAAGTGTGATCGGGCGAGGCGAACGGGAGTTGAGTGGGGGATATAAGCAAGAGAAAGCAGTGCTCGCGCACATTTTCTTTCTCTCTTCCTCTCATAGCCAAATACGTTTGAAGTTTCACTTCAGTCGTGTGGTCATAAGCACAGTCGGTTTTTTTTTTTGGCTTTGTGTGTGGCTGGCTTTAAGGTACAAAAGAGCGCTGCTTCGCTTCAACCAAATTCCCTTATCTCCAACTGCACCTGTTCAAACTATTTTCAAAAAGTTATGACCAAGATGAGTGATATTCCCAAGACATATAGAAATGCCAGCTGTCTAATTGGACACACACATGAGACATAGCTCTGCCGAGTGCCAAGCGTGCAAGCGTGCTGTCTGACACACGATTAAATACAGTCTAGTGGTACATCAGTTACTAGAAGGTGATTATGAATAGTATTTAATATGACAGATGTACAGTGAACCTCACTATAGAGGGTTCAGAGACCACCAATCCCTCTCTCGTTATTTTAAGGAGGCTGAACAACAACTTTTTAAAACGTGGAGTGATTAAAGGACGTGGTATGCGGACCCGTTTTAAGTCCTGGCTTTAAGCTCACATTTTAAGTGCAGTTAAAGACACCGCTTTTTAACCGACTTCAAAAAAGGAGGTTCTGTATTCGACCCGTATGTATGTTTGTGTGTCCGCGATTTTCTCAAAAACTAATAAACCAATTTTGATAATTCTTTTACTAATGTAATCTACATACTTTGAGGAAGGTTTAAGTATACAATACATTAGGTAATTATTCTTATGTACGAAGTTATATGCATAAATGTACTACATATCCGGCATTTCTATGCGAATTTTGATGATTCTTCTAGTCGGTGTCTTCAGTTCTTCAGTGCAATAGTGTTCATTGAATTTTTGTGGAGTAGGTACAACTAAAAAGTGAAAAATAAAAACTTTTTTACAAAAAAAAACAACTGACTTCAAAAATACACTACATGACAACACTGATATAAAAGCTGATGAAAAAACTTAGGTACTACTTAGTTACTTACTTACTTTCTTTGAAAGAAAGTACTTACTTAAAAGTTTTACTGATGAACAAAAGCTAACAGTAAAACTAAGCCATTCTAGTATCTAAACCACAGCTAGTAACATTAATTCATTTTACATTTCTGGTCTATTTATTCCCATTATTTAACCTTTAATAATAACTATCTCATTTGTTTTACAAAATCAAATAACAAACAGCTCCTAAATCAACACTGTTATAATTATCATCGATAAAGTGTTTCAATAAAATTAATTTGATCCAATTACAAATCCTAATTCACATTGTTTTGGACACTAGATTAGTCAGAACTTGCCTATCAGAAAACATCATCATCTGCATAGCCTTTTCCCAACTATGTTGGGGTCAACTTTGAGTCTAACCAGATGCAGCTGAATACCAGTATTTTACATGGGGCGACTGCCTATCTGACCTCCACAACCCAGTTAATGGATAATATGAAACCCCTTGGTAAGACTGGTGGCTTTCGAGCTTCAGACGACCCGTAGCGACTGTCAAAGATCCATGAATGAGAGCCGGAACCAACGGCTTAACGTGTTTTCCGAGGCAGAGAGGGGTCTTAATTATCAGAAAACTTTAATTGATTATTGGCTTCCTAATAAATGCTGCATTATATTATTATTGTTTGCCAAACGAGCAGGATGCAGCCTGATGGTAAGTTGTCATCGCCGCCCATGGATATTTGCTATACTAGAGCGTTGCGTTGCCAAACCAAAGCAAGTGGTATATGTGACTGTAATTACACTGGATCCCTTCAAAGGTAATGGCTCGGCGGCAGAGATAAGAATGGTGGCACTAACATTATAACAATAATACAATAACTCAATAATACTAGCTTCTGTGTGCGTCATCCATCCGCGTGAAAGTCAACTTTACCATAATAATAACATATCCTTTGAGACTCGGCAATAGTGTAGTTTTCCATCAGTGTAATATTTTTTGTAATCGGATCAGTACTTTCAGTAAATGACCTCTTACAAACAAAATTTGACCTCTTTATAATGTCAGTTAAGATTATAATCATAATTTATTGCATTCATGTAGTTTACAAGTTGTTACAAGTATTTAGGTTTCATACATGAATCCTGCTAGGGCACAGCAATATAAATAGTTTAAAAGTGCTACAGTGTCACAATAATAAACAAAACAACTGTGCTTGTTTAAACAAAAGTAGCAATTTTAACATGTTTATCAGATGTCCATCATTTGTTATTTAAATAAGTAACTAACTGTCATGCATGATATAATATAGAATAAGGTAAGATTCCGATACGAGAGGAAAAGAAGAATAATTCGAGGACTTGTCTGAACTAGAAACTATAGTACCTACCAACTAATCTATGAATGAAGTTTTGTTTTCAACCATTCCTGTTATGTTTAGTCTATCCAAGTTAAGACAAATAGTAGAACTTTGTAGTAGTAGTTCCTACGACAAATGTAGTAAAGTAACCCAGGTTCTGTATATTTACGTAAGTAAAGGGCAATTGTAACTTTTGCCATTTACACCTGTTTTACCATGTAGGTCATGTCCAGCCAGACAATGTGCCTCTCAATATTAATTACTAGCTTCTGCCCGCGACTTGGTCCGCGTGAAATTTCGTCCCGCGACCCATCGTATCGCATCCCATCGCTCGTCTGTGCTACTGCTTCGTTTCCGCTTAGCGTTCTTTCTGACTTTTTCCTTTTGGTCGGCTCCTAAGAGTCGTAGTGTGATGTTAAATAGCCTGTAATCCTGAAGAATTGGGCTAACAAATGCAAAATGTATTTTTCAAATCCGACTGGTAGTTCCGGAGATAACCCCCGACATGGCGACATACAAAGTTACAAACAAACAAAATGATGCCTTTTTTATAATATTAATATTAAGTACTGGGGGAGGCCTATGTTCAGCAGTGGACGTCTTTCGGCTGAAATGATGATGATGATGATGAATATTAAGTATAGATAGAACTTTTCCAGATACAAAGCTGAACAAATCAAAACTTCTAAACGGAGCACAGCGACATAGCTCGGCGTTAGCTATAAGTATAGTGGCTGCTTTCCCCCGGAGAAAACTCTTTCACGAAGTTCAGACTAGAAGGCTAACCCTCGTAATTTAAAACGTTCAAAATCCAGTCGCAGTCTCATCTCGGCGACAAACAAATGTCAAAAACTTGTCAAAAATGTAGGGAAATTAGAGGCATTTTTGACAGTTTGAGACTGAGATCAGACTATGAACGTTCTTAAAATTACGAGAGTAAATTGCCCCTCAGGTGTCCTGTATTTTCATTATAACGACAATTAAAGAAAATGATCGTCCTTAGTCCTCTTCCATTTTCCTTTAATAAAATAACATCACGCCTGCATTTCCCAAAGGGTAGAGGCAGAGGTCAATATACACCCACAATATACCAGTTATGTTTATATCCCATGTAATGAGGGGTGAGCCTATTGCCATCAATTGGGTATACATCTAGACTCCCGACTGCTCCTAACAAATTCCTGATGGAAAACCCAATTACACGCACATTTTCCTTTCACAGATGTAATAATACAATGTCATGAAAAAACTTTTTTACAAAAAAAAAAAAAACAACCGACTTCAAAGTGACAAATAACTTTAATATCGGAAGTCGGTGTCAAAAACGAAAAGGCAACCAACGACACCCGACTTCCGAAATTAAAGTTATTTATCACTTCGTAGTGTTTTTTTGAAGTTGGTTGTTTTTTTTTTTTGTAAAAAGTATTTATTTTTCACTTTTTAGTTGTACCTACCCCACACAAATTCAATTAACACTAGTGCATTGAAGAATTAAAGACACCGACTAGAAGTATCATCAAAATTCGCGTAGAAATGCCGCAGATGCAGTACATTTATGCATATAACTTCGTACATAAGAATAATTACCTAATGTGAAAGAATTATCAAAATAGTAATTTTTAAGAAAATCGCGGACATACAAACATACATACATACATACGGGTCTAACACAAAACCTCCTTTTTTGAAGTCGGTTAAAAATACATTTTGCATTTGATAGCCCAATTCTTGAGGATTATAGGCTATTTAACATCACTCTATGACTCTTAGGAGCCGAGCAAAAGGAAAAAAGTCGGGTACGTACGCGGACATACAAACATACATACATACGGGTCGAATACAGAACCTCCTTTTTTGAAGTCGGTTAAAAAAGTAACCATACACTAGGATCTAAAAGCTCAACCTATATGTGAGCCTTCAAGCTACTTTAACTATCCTACAACTTCTTGTGTCCTGAATAAAACAAAATTTTCTAAAGCAAGTTGTTCACGGAACGCTTTCCATAAAGCCGTGCGCACACGGTATTTGGGTCAAGCGTAGCTAAATGTGAGTGTAGTGCTGGGTTCATACGGGTTTAGCCGGGAATACGAATGTAGGTGAAATTATTCATATTTATAGTGCGAATATGTGCGACTTTCGAGTGAATTTCGGTTTCTTTGGATGAGACTGGTGGCTTTCTTGTTATTGTTTTATCATAGTTCCCTTTTAGTTGATTCTCAGGAGCTTATGATAGTGAGGAAAAGATAAAGGCTAGTATGATTGTTAGTCCTGGAATGGAAAAATCTGCTATTCATTAAGTTTGTATGTAGGGGGTAATCTCTGGAACTACCAGTCAGATTTGAAAAATTCTTCTTGCATTTGATAGCTCAATTCTTGAGGAAGGCTATAAGCTATTTAACATCACGCTATGACCCTTAGGAGCCGAACAAAAAAAAAAAAAGTCAAAGAACGTTAAGTGATAGCGCGGGCGGGTGATGCGATACGACGCGACGGGGTGGCTCGGGGGAAACAAGAAGTTTCACGCGAACGAAGTCACGGGCTGAAGCTAGTACGAACATAAATGTATTGAGCAACTGATCAACTGATTCTTCTTTCTACATTTCGTTTTATTTTTATTGCTGAATAGGCCTGCTCTGGATCTCGATCGCGCCTGATGGAAAGCGATGAGGGCTATAATGGAATGAGCGTGCCCAGAAGATGCCTGTTCACTCTGATTTTAGGCAAACGGATTAAAATGAATGTGGAAGGGAACGCAGATGCTGGCAGAGAGTTGCACACTTTGGCTGTGCGCAAAATAAATGTGGAGGAAAAGCGCTGAGTACGACTGGTCGGGACATCAAATCAGCCAAGTGTTGATGAGGAGTATGCATGTAGAGGCACCCTGCAGTACGTCTGGTAGTCCGGTAGTAAGAGGGCGCTGGTGGGATCAGGTTGTGGAACTTGTTCACACTCTCCGAAGTAATCTGTAGAAGACTGGTGTGGTCCCATAGTAAAAGGTGTTCATAATGATGAGTACAATGACCAATCAAAAGACTTTTAGTGGACCTTAAAGCCATTTACTAGGTTACTCTGGAACTCTGAACTCTTGCATACATATACATATATGTATATTGCGTAGTTTTTGTCCAGCAATGGACGACATAGAACTAAGAGACTGGATCACGCAGGTAGCGTCACCCTCACGTCAAAAATGTAAAGCTCCCGTTACATTCTAATTGTAAAATAGATTACAAACCACTCGGAGTTCATCGCTATCAAAATTCCACGTTTACCAACACAAACAAAACTCATATAGTTTCAAAAAAATTCAACGATTTCGTCGAACAAAACTATTTTTGTCGGCAATAGTTTCATATTCGATGAACGGCAGTTCCCACTAAACCTTTCACAATGGGGCCCAAAAATACTCTGAAAAAGGTATCTGCAACTAAAAAACTTAGTACAAATAAAATGGAAACAGAACGGGGTTTTATTACTGAAAATGTGCATAAAGCTTTGATAACAGCAGCATGCACTCACGAGCCTACTACAACAAAACATAACATCACGCTTCTAATGCCCGAAGGTTTAGGCAGAGGTTTACCTATAGTACACCCATATTTCGCCAGTTATGTTAAAGTTTCATGTAATAGGGGGCGAGTCTATAGCGAGAACAAATCCAGACTCCGGGCTGCTGCTGAGAAATTCTTTGTGGAAACCTCCAATACCACTTTGCCCGACCTGGGAATCGAACTAAAGGTCTCATATCAGCAGTAGCACTTGCGACCACTAAACCAACGAGGTAGAGCGTACAACAAATGCAATCAAAATACTAATAGGCTTCTATATCTGCATTTATATTTATTTATACATAGTATAACACAAAGTCGCTTTTCGAGTCCACCTGTGTGACCGCTTCAATTTTCTAACCTACGCAATGGATTTTGATGGTTTTCAATATAGGTAATGTAGAACATTTTACTCCGGAAGGTTTATTTGTTATTTACTAGACTTAGGTATTTAATTCCGTTCCGGATCAAATCAGGTTAGATTCCGAATTCCGTGTAGCAACCGCAAATTATAATCATATATTTCTGCCGCTCCCATTTCGTTTAGCGCCGTCTGCGCACAGGAAATACATTTGTGTTAATGTTTAGTTTTAAGAAAAGAAATGATCTGTGTCTGTTGGCTTAAAGTCGTAATTTGTTTAATCTAAAAGAATAATGTCAATGACATGACTGCTGACAGGAAACATACAGCCCGCCGCCACATAGGTAACAAAACATCACGACTGTATTTTTCTGGAGCTCTAAGCAGAGGTGTATATTTCGCTAGTTATGTTTAATTTTTGTGTAATAGCCGCAAATTACGAGTTGTAGGTCGTAAGTTCGAACCCAGACAGGCGCCTTACTTTGTGTAAATTATTTCATCACCACTACTCTCAAAACGGTGAAGGAAAACATCGTGAGGAAACTGGCACGGCCTAAAACCAAAAATACGAAGACATGTGACATCTACCAACCCGCACTGGGCCCACGTGGTGGATCACGGCCCACTCCTTCTCCTCGAGAGGAAGCCTATGTCCCAGCAGTGGGAACATTATAGGCTGATTATGCTAGGGACGAGCTAATTGTTAACTGAGCACACATCCAAACGAGCTGCTGGTGAGAAATTCCTGAAGGGACAACCATTAACACTTTGCCCGACCTGGGTATCGAATTCAAAATTACCAATTAAATGATTCCTTATTACAAAACGTCGACCCACTGCATCAAGTCACTCATCCTCTTTACTAATTACATCTATAATATTATTATACAAAACTTCTACACCGCATCTTTCCACGCACAAATCAAAATGGCGGGCACCCATCATCCAGAGCCATCAGCTAAAGTGCATCTTATACATAATAGAAACAACCACAAAGAGTGTGAGCACACACAAGACTATTTTTATCCGCTTTCGTTTTGAAACAGGAATCGATAACTGTCGACTAAATGACGAGAACTAATGAGATGATGGAAATAGGGTGGTTTAGATGGATATTTTAGTTTTACATACCATTTAATTTAATTAAGTATTTATGGTCTATTTCGAATGCATAACTGAGCGGAGACAGTAGAATCATCAATTATTTTTAGGGTTCCGTACCTCAAAAGGAAAACGGAACCCTTATAAAATCACTTCGTTGTCCGTCTGTCAAGACCCTTTTTCTCAGGAACGCATGGAGTTATCAACTTGAAATTAATATCAAATACTCAAGGCTGCAATCCCTTGAAGCAGTGAACAAATTAAACTTCTAAGTCAGCGCAATCAAAAGATACGGGCCTTTATGTTCCGTTTATGCCGCACATTTTGACACTCGCAAGAGAATCAAAACCTGTAGGGTACTTCCCGCTGACCTGGAATCATGAAATTTGGCAAGAAGCATTGTTATGTCGCACAAGTGGGTACACTACATTAATACGAAAAACTTTATTCAGAACTAGCACTTTGCCCGCGACTTCGTCCGCGTGTATTTCGTACTTTCCTCTAAAAATTTCGACATTTGTGTATGATCTTTATTATTTATTTAGATAAATAAGTATTAGGACAATTTTTATGTTTACCTATACATCAAAGGAATCAGATATTTCAAATAAACTGTATCTCCGCTTTTAAACCCCACAGGGGTAGAATTTCGAAAAACCGTTTGGGATGTGTTCATAACTTGACTCAAAAACCCATACCCTTTTTCGAGTCAATGGAAGCAAGCAGTAAAATCCACCCTTTAAACTTTATTACCGTTTCCACCTTGATAGGAGTCGATTTTTGAAAAACCCTAAAACACATATTATTTTTGAAATGAAAACTTCTTTAGCGGCGTTGAACACTTTTTGTAATGGGTAAAAAATGTTAAACTCGCGTCAGGGCATCGCGTCAGGACACGTGACCGTCAGGAGAGATTTCCCCCCCCCCCCCCATCTCTTTCTACGGCGGCGCCAACCGAAGTGAACCAAGGAACCAAGTGAGACACGACAAAGATGGCCGAAGAAAATGACATTTGACGTACAAATGTTTGAAAAGTCAGTTTCGTAAACAATAGTACTTCGAGGAGCCGCAGTTGTATTTAATTTATTTTGAACTTCTGTTTAACCAATTTAGTTTATTATTATATACCTACCTACAATACAAAATAGAAGCGACGAAAAATATAACGAAGCACATTATAGCAACAAGAAATACTGTGGGACGGTGCTGCTTTTGTGTGAAAACAATGCTTCCGTGTCGACCACGGAAGTTTACACCCTGCAGGGAGATGCTCCAGTAGGTTGTGGCTGTGAAGCTATGTTGCAAAACATGCTCCACTTCCTATCCTGCCTTATTTGTCCTACCCAAAACATGCAGTCAAAGTGACCTCTGCGCTGCCACCGACGACAACGTGGAAGTGGCAATATTTTGAGCCAACAAGATCTAAAGTAAAAGAGAAGAAATTTAGGGAGTAGTTCATTAATAAAAAGCTTGTATACAAATATCAGTTTATTTTTATAATACTTGTACGCACCGGGACTTACAGCTTAGTACGGCTGTTATTCCAAATGCATACAGTGTGGCTAAGTTTGTAACAATTGAGCCTGGTATCTATGGTTACCTCACCCTACTGATTATAAACCTACAGCAACTACTTAACACCCTAGTTATCCTAACACCCTAACCTATCATACAAGCCTACGGGAGACCTACGGGAACAGACAGAATTTGGGTAGGAATAGGGGTTTGTGTACGTCGTGCAATGTGTACACAGGAAATAGTTTTGTCATTGCCGGTCCCACAGACTCATAGAACTGGTGATGGCTAAAGGTGTCTTGGCCATAGTGAGAGGAATTATGGAAGATGAATCAAACTCTACTCCAGCTTGATGACTAATTTATTCATTTACTAATTACTAATTTATGTGGAACGAATGTATGTCGCTCTTGATGCTGACGCTGGCGTATGTAACTCTTGCCTGTTCACGGCTGAACAATACTCTAAACTCTTATTTGGCTTCTAAAACTTGTGCAAGCAGAACAACATTTTTAAAATGTTTGCTTTTCATTTGCCATCTGTGCCATCTCTTCTGTAGGCCGTTTCATTTTCGGCTATTCGTAGTGAAGCACCATCCTTACTAGTCCTATTGACCTGAAATACAAAACTAATGTTATAAATTCTTTCTCTTCATTATCTTATTTATACTGATTTAATTAATCAGTAGCGGCATCAAAATAACAGTCATTATTATTCGTATGGCGGGTTTTTTTTTGTTACAATGAGTTTTGTACAGGCAAACGAAGTTCTTCGTAAAATTGTAAATTGGATAGGCACCTAATTCGTAAATCATGCCAGGCTGCCCCTGTTTAGCGTTAGTGCTTGTGTCAGTGTTTTTATTTTCTATTATGGAGACCTCTCCCTGACCAATTCTTCAAAAAAATCTAAGGATTAGAAGCAAAAGCAAGCATAAGTATAAGAAATTGAGAATGTTTACAAAACATAACTTACTTTGAACACATTTTAGCTGTAACAGTAGGTACACACCTTATCCTCCTCCAACCAATATTCAATTCTTTGCCCTTTATTGCAACTAGTCTCCGGTCTTAATTTCATTTATTTTAAATACAAAAAAAATATTCAAAAGTTTTTTAGTTTGACACATACAATATCAAATTCATTCATTGACATATTCAATTATTCATATTGTTTCCATGACGACCATGACGTTGTCGCGTCAAAACTGTAGAAACTGTAGACAATAAATTAGTTTTTCATACGTAATAATGTCTATGGACACAAATATTCGGTTCGTAGACAGATATTCTCGTATGCATATCTGTCTACGAACTATATATTCATTATAATGGCAACATTTAGAAGTTGTAGGACATTCTAGTTATAGAACGTTTATGAAGCGTTTATGAATACAAAATTTTATCGAATGTTTTAAAGGCCTATTGAGCATTTTAACTAATGAATGGTTTAAACCTTCAACAGGCTTTTTTTATGAATAAGACCGAAATTGTTTAAAATATGGAAATTGAACAAAGTGCATATATTAATGAAAAAAGTGACGCAGAAATATTGAAAAAAAAATGAGTAATATTAATTAAATTAATAATTGATTTATTTCTACGTTAATATTCAAGTTTTCACTTCTGCCGGCACTCCCGGAGTGCAACCCGTCTTTTTTTTTTATTTTTAGTTTTAGTAGTACCGAGTTTCAAGTTAATCGTACTGCGGGTTACATATTTTTCTAACCTATTATTACTTTGTCACCCCCTAAATCCTCTGTGAGAGATTTTTTTAAACTAAAAGTGACAATCTTAATTATTTACTGAGCCAAATATTGCCAAGTTTCAAGTTTATTAACCAAATGAATAAGATTTTTCATAGTTATAAACTGTATCCCTTCTTTTTATACTCATAGAGGTGGAATTTTGAAAAATCGTCTGGGATGTTTCTATAACTTGACTTAAAGATTATTTCTTACCAATTTTGCAGTTAATCAAGCCACGTAATAAAATACTCCCCTGTGAAATCGACTACCACCACTCTTCACATCGTTAGGGGTAGATTTTTGAAAAACCCTGGTACACTTTATTATTTATTTTGGTTGGTTGGTGGTGAGTTTCGAGTTAATTGGACCGCGCATTAAAATTCTTCCATACAAAATTTGACACCCCGAATCTCCATTTAGGGTAGCTTAGAATTCCAAAAAATGACGAATTTTATAAATCAGTATTTGTGCCAAGTTTCAAGTTCTATGCATTTTTTTTTTGAGTTATTCTAGCCACTCACTAAAATCCCTTAAAAATCGAAGTCTGGGTCAATTTTCGAAAACCCCATACACTTATTATTGATTATTTTCCGTCAAAAGTATTAATACTGAGTTTCGAGTTAATCGGACCACGCGTTAAAATTCTTCCACAGAAACTTTAACACCCCTAAACCCCCTTTGAGGGGTAGTTTTGATAAACGAATAATGATAAACTTTATTAGTTGCTTAGGCAAGTATTCTTGCCAAGTATCAAGTTTATTAATTAAATGAATAAGATTTTTCATATAAACTGTACCCCATTTTTCACCCCCACAGGGGTGGAATTTATAAAAATCGTTTGGGATGTGTTCATTACTTGACTCAAAGATTATTTATACCAATTTTCGAGTTAATCAAGTCACGCAGTAAAATCCTCCCTTGTAAAATTAGCTACCCCTTTTCACGCAGTTAGGGGTAGATTTTCGAAAAACCCAGATACACATTATTCTTTATTTTTGGTCTTAAGTATAAATACTGAGTTTCGAGTTAATCGGACCACGCGTAAAAATTCTTCCATACAAATTTTGACACCCCCCAATCCCCCTTCAGGGGGTAGTTTAGAAAAACAAAAAATGCCAACCTTCATAATTTACTTAGATAAGTATTCGTGCCAAGTTTCAAGTTAATCGGACCTCGCGTTAAAATTCTTCCATACAAATTTTGACACCCCCCAATCCCCCTTTAGGGGGTAGTTTAGAAAAACAAAAAATGTCAATCTTCATAATTTACTTAGATAAATATTCGTGCCAAGTTTCAAGTTTATTAACTCAAGGAATAAGATTTTTCATACAAACAAAATCCCCCCTTTTCACCCCCTTAAAGGTTGAATTTCCAAAAACCCCTTCTTAGTGCTCCCCTACATTATAAAAGGAAGCCGTGTGCAAAATTTCACATTCCTAGTCCCAGTAGTTTCGGCTGTGCGTTGATATGTCAGTCAGTCAGTCAGTCAGTCAGTTTCTCCTTTTATATATATAGAAGTCACAAATACTAATTTCAAAATACCGATTTTCATAATTCCGAATGGTTCAAAATTCCTTTTATAACAACTCCGATTTATCATTTATCCTATTTTAATAATTCCGAAATTTCAATATCCCTAACGTTTATAATTACTATTCTCAAATTACCGAGTTTCAATAAATCGAATAACAAAAAGTCCGACTTAATGATAATTCGAAACATCAAAAATACGAATTCCGATCAATTAGAATTCCGAAATAATAACGCTTTGTAAAACTGAATAGCAAGACAAATAAACACATATTTGCAATTGTAAGAATACAGATGGCACAAAACCAACAATAGAGCCCCTATTTCTGGGTTTAAAGTGACCTAACCAAACCGAACCTCGGGGTGCCCTTCGCTCGCTCTTGCATTCTATGTCGACGGAGCCCCGCTTCGCGGGGCCCCTATTTCTGTGTAAAGGGTTTAAAGTAACCTAACCAAACCGAACCTCGGGGTGCCCTTCGCTCGCTCTTGCATCCTACGTCGTCTATTGCGTTCGTTAAGTTCGGGTGCGGTAACGGAAATAATTCAGAGTGTTGAAAATCGGAATGTCGTTTTTCGGACCGAGAACCATCGAGCATTTGATTCTTCGAATATATGAAAATCGGAAAACAAACAAGTCGCATTTATGACTTTCGGTAAAATAAATTTCGTGATTTTTAATAATACACATTATGATTCTTAGGTATTATGAAATTCGGACTTTTGAAAATCGGAACATCGAATTCGGAATAAAATATTTCGGAATATTTGGGTGTTCCCCGCACAAGTAAAGAAGAAAATCCGAAACCGTACATTTTAACGGAATCCTCCGAGTCCGACTCGCACTTGACCGGTTTTTTTTAAACTAAGACCCTTGTATTGGTTGCGTTACACAACATAACATAACATAACACCAGTCTGAGTTCTCTGTGTGGGTAGAAGGAGGTCTATTAGTAGTTAGTACACCCACATTTTTGCCAGGACTTATAGTCTCGTCTAATAGGAGCAAGTCTATTGCTTTATCCCGGTACACACCTGTAATGTACCTCAAACACGTTTTCTCAGAGTAGAAACGAGAATTGATCACAACGCTTGCTCACATTATTTCAGACCTTAGACCATTTTCGTAACTATACATAGATACTGTATATTGTGAAATCAAACACTTTGTGTAACATACATGTCGTATAATCACAGTTACGAAAATGGCGCCCAACTAATTTCAGATCTAAGACAATTAATAACTGTTTGAAAAAAGTCAATCTTATAACGTCCGCCATTACCAAAACTTAGTTCTCATATCTTAGCACTCCAAAATAGAGTATTTAATCGAACGAATATGAGCAGATTACTTCACCATCCAAAGCTATTTAGACTCAAAATTGTAGAAACTCCAATATGTAGGGACATAAAAATAAACAGTCGCAAAGGAAACGCTTGAAACGATTCAAACAAACTGTTGGTCGTTGAATTCGTATGAAAGTATCATTGGCTACTTGAAATCTATATTAAAACATATCTTTAGGCTAGTTCTGTAATAATATCAGTCAGGAACTGTACCTACTCAATATGCCTAGCCTTTCTCCAACTAGGTATATTGGGGTCGGCTTCCAGTCTAACCGGATGCAGCGGAATACCAGTATTTTACATGGAGCGACTGCCTACTTGACCTCCCCAACCCAGTTACTGGGTAACACTTTACTCCTTGGTAAGACTAGTCGTCAGACTTTTGAACTTCTACTACCCGTAATGACTGTCAAAGATCTACGAATGCCATCCAGGATTAACGACTTAACGTGTTTATTGAGGCACGAAGGGGGTCTCGGTGTATAATGAACGGCCGATGAATCAGCCATCCAGGAACCGAACGTGGCTATTGTCATATAGCCACGAGCCCACCAGTATAATATATAAGGAAACGGCTCCTCATATAGAAAAGGAACGAGCGATGATCAATACGTTGGCTCCTTGCGTATTGGCGGTTCCCGGCTAAAGTCGACCGTCCAGTGCTACGTAGGATATGCACGGAGAGGTTTGCCACGTAAGCTGCGTCGTTCATTTGTTTTCTAGCTACACATCTGAGCGTGGTGCGGCCGTGACGTGGGTCGCAGTGGACGATCCCGCCTAAATTTTTATATAAAGCAATGTTACATGCGTAGCTTAGCCGAGGGCTGCTGTGGAGTGGCGGTTTAAGTAATGCATAGTTCACACAAGCTTGGTCTCTTATGCTTAGTACTTGCCACACCATGCAAACATAGTGCTTAGTATTATAACACTAAAGAAAAATAGGATCAGAATCTATTTACTAAGCGACAAGCGCGGACACGCTTACTGAAGACAAGTACCTACTAATAGCTCATGTAAACAAGGTATTAGACTAGATTTTCTCACAAAGTTTTACTTTGACGTAGTCTATACTAAGTAGATTATTTTACGACGTCAAGTATCAAGTTTCTGGTACGATTATCAACGAAGTGTCATTTAACATAGGTTCAAATGATACGATTGATTGTTAAAATTCAGTCAACTAATCACAGCAGTTTATTCGCGCTTGTCAATTAGTTTGCGCATTTTTAGGATTCTGTACCCAAAGGGTGTCAACGAAACCCTATTACTAAGCCTTCGCTGTCCGTCCGTCTGACCCTCTATCTGTCAGTGGGCTATATCTCATGAACCGTATAATGGTAGACGTTGAAATTTTCACATAGTGTGTGATTCTATTGCCGCTATAACAACAATTAACAAAAATAAAATAAAGTTACTAAAAATTAAAGGGGAAAGCCCCTTTCATTTTCATTTACTTTATTTTTATTATTTGTGGCCATACAAGAAACGTGTTTTTTCGGCGATGTTGGCCTTGCAGTACGGAACCCTCCGTGTGCGTGTGTGTGTTCAACGTTAGAATGCTTTTCCATCCCTTTGAGCTACCAGATCATCGAGCCTATTAATAACCCAAAACTTTGACAGATGGGTCGTCTATCAATATTAACTCCAGTCGAAACAAACCCAAAATAAACTCAATGTTTTTCTTGAACCCAAACATCGGCTGCATCGAATTTAATATTTTAAAGCAAACACCACGATGTCTGAATCTAATTTAACTTTTAAAATAACAAACAAGATAACATCGAGGGATCAAATCGAAATCCAAATCCTTTCATGTTGGACAGTGTTGGATAAAGAATAAATATATGTTGACAGAAAGGACGGAAAATGCCTTTTTTCAGATGACCACAGCTAAAGGAAGTATAATATGATGATTAGACTAAAAGAGTGATGCACTAAATATTGATGGCTGGAGAGGGAGAGGAAGGCCAAAGAAAAGATAAATGGATTGTGTAAGCAACAATATGAAAAGGAGTGGCAAGGGAGAGTGGAAGAGAAAAACGTCTTGCACTGACCCCAAGTAACATTGGACATGGACAGGAAGATGACGATGCTAAAGAACCATCCAATGATGTCTACCAAAATATTCTAGCTTGGCAGAAAGATTGGTCATCGCAGTATAAGCTAGAAGGAAGTCCGATCCTATTGCTTTCATCCATACTAATATTATAAATTCGAAAGTAACTCTGTCTGTCTGTCTGTATGTTACCTTTTCAGGCCTAAACCACTGAACGGATTTAGATGAACCGGGGATGGCCATAGGATAGTTTTTTCCCAGAAATTATCTTTTAAGAGGGTGAAAAGTGGGGTGGAAGTTTATATGGAGAATAGAAGAGATTTGTAAAGGGAATCAATAAAAAAGAACTATAATACTTTTACCGCGGGTGAAACCGCGGGGCACAGCTAGTAATCTATAACTCCTCGTTTTAGTAATTAATTTTTTTGAAGTGAAAACTTCTTTAGCGGCGTTGAACACTTTTTGTAATGGGTAAAAAATGTTAAACTCGCGTCAGGACACGTGACCGTCAGGAGAGATTTCCCCCCCCCCCCCCCCCCATCTCTTTCTACGGCGGCACCAACCGAATTGAACCAAGTGAGACACGACAAAGATGGCCGAAGAAAATGACATTTGACGTACAAATGTTTGAAAAGTCAGTTTCACAGAGTACTTTTTGGTTTCCATGACGACCATGACGTTGTCGCGTCAAAACTGTTGAAACTGTAGACAATAAATTAGTTTTTCATACGTAATAATGTCTATGGACACAAATATTCGGTTCATAGACAGATATTAGAAATATTGAAAAAAAAATGAGTAATATTAATTAAATTAATAATTGATTTATTTCAACGTTAATATTCAAGTTTTCACTTCTGCCGGCACTCCCGGAGTGCAACCCGTCTTTTTTTATGATGACCGATTTAGTATTTTTATAGCAGTAGACATGTTATCACGGCTGCGTCCTTTGAGTACCTAGTCCCTTAGACTGAATGAATGGTAAAAGATTTTCATGTTCGGAAGGACCAGCTTCGTAGATACAACACCACTGCCTTTGTACCCTCCAAATGAATTATATTACATCAGCGGTGATATCAACTGTTTTGTTGTATCATTTTAGTAAATTATACAACAAAACAGTTGACATCACCGCACCGCGATCTAGTATTATATCATGTCGTATTCCTGTCATATCTCTTAAAACGCTGATCTTCGCAATTTTCGATATAAAAAGTACAGCCATCTACAAAATTATACAAAAAACAGGGAAGCTGGGAGGCGGCGAGTTTGTTAGGGACAGGCGATGGACTAATATTAATGGTGCACGTTGTGACACCGTCCTGAATAATTATACTTGGTAACTTGCTTTCCGCGACTAATATTGTTATAATCTGGGTTTTTTTTATGGATTTTTGCAAGGACAGAAGGACCTATTTCGTATTTTTAGGGTTCCGTACCTCAAAAGGAAAAACGGAACCCTTATAAGTAACATCACTTCGTTTTCCGTTTGTCAAAACCCTTTTTCTCAGGACCGCGTGGAGTAATCAAGTTGAAATTAATATCAAATACTCTGGGGCTGTAATCCCATGACGCAGTAAAAAAAAAGTGGTTTTCTTTAAAAACGGTTTACGGATGATAATTTTACGTGATAACGTCATAAGAAAACATCAGATAGATGCGTCACAAGCCGAACGCTTAGGCCGATCGTGCCTCTCTATCGCTTGTTCCGCGCTCTCGCTTGCACGCTCGGCTCAGGCGGAACGTGACAATGAGTCACGCTTTTTCTTGTGTCAAAACAGTGAAGGAAAATATCGTGACGAAACCGGCATGCTCTAGAAGCGAAAATTTGAAGATATATGACATCCACCAACCCGCACTTCGCCCGCACGGTGGATACGGCTCACTTTCTCTTACAGAGAGGTGGCCTGTGTCCCAGCAGTGGCAACATTGTGGGCTGATTATGCTTATGTAAGTGATATCATCATCTGCCTAGCCTTTTCCCCAACTATGTTGGAGTCGGCTTCCAGTCTAACCGGATGCAACTGAGTACCAGTATTTTGCACAGAGCGTCTGCCTATCTGACCTCCACAATCCAGTTACTGGGTATTACGAAACCCCTTGGTAAGACTAGTTGTCTGATTTGCAGGCTTCTGACGACCCGTAACGACTGTCAAAGATCCACTAATGCCGGGAACAACGGCTTAACGTGCTTTCCGAGGCACGGAGGGGTTTTGGTATGTAAAGATGGTCACCCATCCACGGGCCAACCGCGGTAAGCGTAGCTTAACCTAATCGATCGACCCGTGCGGCTGTTATTACTTAGCCACAAGCCCAAGTGATAATCCTAATTCTAACTTCCTAACTAATATTATAAATGCAAAAGTAAGTTTGTTTGTTACCTTTTCACGCTGAACCGATCATCCTGAAATTTTGCATATACGTTGTCAGGTGTACAGAAACGGACATATCACACATTCATCCCGAAAAAAAGTTCTGTTCCCGAGGAAAACAACAATAACGTTATTATGATAATAGATGGCACCACGTGTCTTTCGAATCATGATTCAATTATAAACGAAACTTCTGCGGGTGAAACTGCGGGGCGCTGCTATTAGTAAATAAATAACTAAATCTCTGGGATGCAAGTAAAAAGACCCATAAAATACCTCTGCTTTACAAGTAGATAATTATTCTCTTTATAAATCAAACCCTCACACTTAGCAGAAAAACAATCGCTGTCATGGTACCGATCGAGTTTTCATTAACATTATTTTATTTGTCACTATTACACCCGCCCACGGAGAGACCTTGACATTATACACAATAATGTAGTGTCTAACCGTACGTAAATATCCTCTGTAAATAAATCACTTGTACAGTCAACAAAAGAGATAAGTATGCAGGACCGTCGGATTTAGTTGAAGTTTAGTAAGAAACCGATGGATGTTGTCGACAAGTGAGCTGTTTGTTTTCTATTAATAAAATTAAATTATATTCGAGAAAATCCATCGGTTTCTTACTAAACTTCAACTAGTATATCCAACGAACCTGCATACTTATCCCTTTTGTTGACTGTACATGATTTGAAAATATATTTCATGTCGTTATTTTCCTCAACCATTTTTTAAAACCTCCTCATGTGACTCGTCGGTCTAGTGGTCGTAGGCGGTACTGCTCAGCATGAGGTCCTTGGTTCAATTCCCAGGTCGGGCAAAGTGTTATTGCGTTTTTCCGTCAGAATATGCTCAGTAGCAGCCTGGAGCACACGTTTTACACGAGACTTTAACAAAACAGCCGAAAATATGTGAGTGTACTAATAGATACACTCCTGCCTAACCATTCGAAGTAACCAGGCGTGATTTTATGGTTTATTATGTTTATAAAACAGCTAACCGTTTAATATCTCCCATTAAAGCACACCTCATTATCACCTAATCTAAAAACAAACCAATCACTCTCAACTTAAACGAACACCGTGTAACGTTCCACTCTGCCGACCCCGCTGGGAGCAAGCGTGATGCATGCATTAACGAGGTCTAGAACAGGCTCTAGTTGCGATACCCAATACCGGTGCAACTTCAGTGTTATTATGAAAATTGTATAGTTAAACGTTGCTTTTATTAAAATAAGAGTCTATTATTAAATTGCTTTTAAAAGCATTCGATAGTAAACCTGAACAACCTGAACCTGATTAGTAAACCTGGTACACCTAGGATAGTCAGAAAATCAATATCTTCAGCAAGACAAGGTATATAGAGGATATTTTTGTATAGTTTCACGCCACTACGACAGTGACATTCTAGTTATGAAATAGCATTGTTTTAAGTTCTTATATAGGGCATCAAATTACGGGGCGTCATGCCAATTACAGGGCAGATATACAAATTCCAGGAAGAATTTCAGATTCCTGACGAAAATCTAATAAGAATAAAGCAATTATGTGAAATTTCTGAGACAAAAATGTAACTTAACAATTTTCTAAGAAGACAATTAAGTATTATTAGTTATAAGAGTAGGGGAAGACCAAAGAAGCGATGAATGGATTTTGTGAATGATGATATGGTTAAAAAGTGGGTAACAACTATCGAGATGACGACTAATAGAGAAGTATGGAAGAAAAAGACATGTTGCGCCGACCTCAAACGAATTGGGATAAAAAAAGTTTATTGTCATAATATTATGTATTTCTAAAATACTGTTGACTATTGAGATCTTTAGGTCCTTAGGGGGCTACATGACCTAAAGCGCGGTTACTGTCGGACTGCATAGAAAAGAAAGAGAAGCGCGATGAAACAACGTTGGTAATTTATTGCAAAATAAATGAAGCAAGTATCTGAAATGTTTAAGTTTTTAGAGGTATCTTCATGATTTTTTTCTATCATATCAAATAAGTTGTATTATGTTTTCAACACACTATCTACCTAGCACATATCCTGAAGAAAATCATATATTTTTCTGTTTTTGTTTATTGTAGTCGATCATATACTTTTATTGTTTCTAAAACTTGCGTTTTTTGCGTTTAGATCCTGGAAGACCCATAATAACGTGTTCGTTGAAACTCTTCTGATTTCTAATTTTCAACTGTATGGTACAACAAGTTAACGGTCACGCCGGAAACCAGGTGTTAAGTAGATCTTATCAACGCTAAGGTGGATGCCCCTGCCCTCTTTAAATATTCCGTAAAGTCGTAAAGATAAGCTACACTACATCTACACATAGGCAGACAACGCGGATGAAGAAGAAAGGAAGAAACTTCCAAAATCATAGCATAATATCACGCCTATTTCCCTCGAACGGTAAGGCAGACGTGTAGGTACACGAGCACCAATATGTCAACACTTGGCAATTTCAAATTGCGGTTTCTTCGTGAAATAACGAATGCAACGTTGAAATACGACACTTAACATAAACCTATGGGTTCGAAAAAACTATTTTCGTAATAACATTAAATTTCATTCAAAAATAAAGGAGAAAATCGCCTTTGAATAAAGCCAAGTGTATACCTGTGTATACATACTTATAGACGTGACTGTACACCCACAGTTCCCCAGTTATGTTTATGTCCATGTAAACAGGGTCAACCCTATTGCTATCAACAGGGCACAAATCCAGGCTCCGGGCTGCTACTGTGAAATTCCTGATGGAATACCCCAAGAACACTGCCCGACATGAGAATCAACATTCAACAAAAAAGTCCAAAACGTAAATGTTTATTTACGGAAATATTGGCAGGTCCTCAGAACTAAATGTCAATCTAAAATAAATTGACATTTGGTCCTGATCCTGAGGGATTGAACAAAGCAAGACAAATAAATTTTCTCTTCCAAAAGTGATTTCAAATGCCATCTAAATGTCTTTTATTTCCTGACGGAAAAGGTATCTTTTGTGTTTTCCAGTAACAAGACACGGATAATCATCATCATCACCTGCCTTGCCTTTTTCCTACTATATCAGGGTCTACTTCCAGTATAACCGGACCTGTATACCAGTGTTTTACATGGAGCGATTGCCTATCTGACCTCCACAACCCCGTTATTGGGAATTTATTGTGCCACTGTAGAAAAGGTATGATTTGCCTACATATTATAACTTTCACATTATTTACAGTAATAAGTAGATCATGGGACTAGATTATATTCTTCCAATTAAACATTTCCGAATTCGCTGCCCCAAACAACCCGAACACGAATCAAAAGCGAGATTTCGAAACCACGATAACTAGAAATACATTATGCTAATGACGTCACACATACATAAATACCGACCGAGCGTACATTTAATTTGTGCCGGAATCCATGAGTTTCGTTGGAAAGGTTTACTCTGTAAATTACTGATATTCAGGGCACATCTGTACTGACTGCGATCCAATGTCAGTAAATAATGTGGTCCTTTGGTAAGCAAATAGGTACTGTATTACTTTATGAATGGCATTGATCTAATACATAATCATTTGAAGTGAAAAAGATGAGATGGTTTGATGGTACAAGAGAAGTCTTTTCGAAAACCAACTTTGTATTGTTAACGACACCCGCAAAATAACTTCCTACTAAACACATGATCTAACCAAGATTATATCTGGACTATAAAAGAGACTGTGACCTGAGTATTTTTCGGTCTTTTTGAATTGAAAACTTCTTTAGCGGCGTTGTACACTTTTTTGTAATGGGTAAAAAATGTAAAACTCGCGTCAGGACACGTGACCTGATCGAAAATTCGTAAGACGGATGAAGAGTAGACAGCCTGCGCGGCGTAAAGGAGGAAGTATCCCCCTCTCTTTCTACGGCGCGGTGAAAATGTATGCCTGCTGTTTCGTTTAGGCGGCGCAGGGCGCTTGCGTGAATGTTCGTGTGTGTTTATGTTACAGCGTGCCACGCGCATCCATGGATGGTGACAGCTGATGGCTCGACCGTCTGTGTAGTGGCCACACTGCTGTGTATTCGTAAAATTCGTGTATATAAGTGTTTAAAATATGGAAATTGAACAAAGTGCATCTATTAATGAAAAACATGATGAAGAAATAGCGAAAGAAAATGAGTTATATTAATTCAATTAATAGTTGATTTATTTCAACGTTAATATTCAAGTTTTCACTTCTGCCGGCACTCCCGGAGTGCAACCCGTCTTTTTTTTTTTAGAGTAGTCTGATAGAAAACGCCAAACTCATTTAGCTTTTTTTTATAATAGAACGTGTAAAAGTGATTCCGATATGCTATTTAATAAACAATTTCATTTCATAAAGGAGTATGTTTGAATGTTTTTGGAAAATATACCTACATTACGTTGTTTCTTTTCAAATTTTTATTTATTAGGTTCCTTTCTGTAAAACACTTTATTGTACCCATCACTTTCATCCGTCAAAATAAATACAATTATCTTCTTTCACGAAACCCATTTCTGCTCCAAAGCTATCACATTATGTTAATACCACAAATACAGTTACTGATGGATAAATACCCACAATATCGGAGGTTCTAAACCGAACTGATGAATACAGGCGATTTGTTTTACGCAGCCTCGTAAATCTGACTATAACATAAACAAGATAAAGACATTCCCATGCTGATGCGAGACGCGGTTTGGTAGAAATTTTTGACAGACGACTGGGTTTTCGATATGTTTCATAGATCTGTTTTTTTTTTTTTTTGTTTTGTGTTTTTGGTAGACGGGATTGTGGCCGTGAATATGATAACTGTAACAGAAGTAAAACCTTTGTGGGATATTTTATGTGGTCCTTGAAACATAGGCTTCAAAGTCATTTCGACTTTGTGCAATAAAAACCTCATGATTGCAATAAACGTTATTTTACAGGGGAGATAAACTCCCTGAGAAATGTCTGATGGCCTTCATTGCTGTTTTCCGAGGTTCTCATTATCATCAATAGAAGACATTAGAAGCATATTAGCGCTATGAACGTTTGTTCTAAATATGCATTACGAGGCTACACAACAAGAAACTAAATAAAAAAAATGAATTTTTCTTAATGAGGTTTTCACTGCATGGCGACGATTGATGAGATGGAACAAAATGTATTATTCTCTAAAATCTGTCTGACTTCGTGTGCCATGGAAAATTAATTAATAATTCAATAATATTTATTACACTAAGATTTGCCAAGACGTTATTTGTCAGATCTGATAGGTAAGTAATGCTTGTCATTCCTATGACAAAAAAACAGACTAGGCACTTTTATTCTGGGCTGCTATTATTTAAAAATATTCTATCAATAAGGAAATGTCACAGTTTTCCTGAAGCAAATTCTGGACCTTCCATCCAAAATAGCGGTCCTTACTATGTATTATACAAATGACGTTTTTCTAAGAGATTGGTTTTTGTCCTCTGATGTATTGGTTCAGACTTATATTTGCTTATCTTAATGCAGAACACCGAATATGTAAGGTTTGGAAGAAAATTCGGCCAAAGTTTATTGATTCCCAGATACTGTGCGTTATTTTTTTTCTTCATCACTAATATTCATTATTTTTTCGGGAATGATTGTATGAATATTTTGTGCGTCTGATGATAAGCTTGGTGTAAGTTTTTCTTCATCTGAGAGCAGTTAAGACTGTGGCAGAGCTCTGCAACTTAACTTAAGCAAGCTTGCTTATCAATATTTGAACAAACAATCAATGAACAAAGATTACTAAATTACCTTAAATTTAAAGAAATAAGCAACGTGAAATCTCTAGCGATAAACATTAACATTTCAAACAAAAAATGCGCTCTCCGCACGACCACTCGCATCGATATTAATTTGCTTGTTTGGCGCCGACTCTAAATTACTTAGGTATACTTGCATTAGTTTAAGAACTTATTTATTAAGGTTAAATAAAAAAAGTTTATTATTTTTTGCTTTTCAGTTTTTTCGGAGGTTTAATTTTTTGTAAAAAAGTTTTTATAATGTTTAGATGTTATTATGTTAAGAAAATGAATAACTTGTAAGTTTAGAGACTTAGAAAAGAAGAGAAAAAGAAAGACAAGTAGGGAAGCAGTCGAGCAATTTAGATGGTGTCTGCAAAAAAAAATAGCTAGATAGAAATCCTGCCAAATCTGTACGCTGTACTGTGTGTACGGTCATTGCAACTGTATTATGTTTTAATGGAATGTAAACAATCATCATTAAAAATAAACATAATATTTTATGTAAAACGAAACCTTTTACATTTTCAACTAACGACCAAAATTAAAACTCAACCGAAAACCATCCATGCAATCCCATATCCATTAAGAAAAAAAAATATCATCGAAATGGATACAAAAATGTTTACCTTCCTTAAACAAACGAAACAGATACAATAGCAACAACACCACCGCTGCGATTTCCCTAACAATTTATGTTTACTTACATCTCAATAGATATATATTTGAAAAATATTTGAAATGGTACAAATAAAGAACGACGTGGATGTGATTCGACCTCGAAGTTTCGTGTAATAAATTCTACGAAAAGATGTTTATTATATTGTGGAATAAAGATTGTTCTCGATTGTTGGGTTTGAGATTATGAATGTTCACGACCTGTCCTTGGAGAAGTCAATGACCACGAAAAGGATATCATAGGCGAAGAAAACGACGCCAGTAAAGAGATAGGTAGATTCACCATATCTCGTCACACTGCTGGGAAGAGGCTACCCCTTTCTTTTGCCATATTTCCCAAGATAGATAGGTAGCAAAGTACTGCTAAATATATAAATAAAATACTCCTTTTTGAATAACAAGAAAAAAAAAAACAAATGAATCTGACGTTGTTATTGGTTAGAGGCACATCACTCTACCAAATATTTTTACCAAGTGGTTACAATGTTTGTGGGAGACCTCTGCACAGCTATCTTTGGGCTGAGATGAGGAAGTGGATCGGAAGAGATTCGTCTCGCTTATGAGCAAATACAGTTCTTGTTAATTGTTAATATCAAAAATATTTTCTTGGAAAATCATATTGCTTAAAGAAACAAAGGATATTCTACTTACTACAGCTATCTCGCAATCTGTATTTATCCCCAACGCACTTTTTCCAACTTTTCCAACGTCATACGAGTATTTATTTAAATCAGAAATAGATTCAAGTCAATCGTTTCATAGCAATCGCGACGTTTAATAACGTTCACAAGCAACTCATTTATTGATACAGTACAATGACTTAATTGCCTTGAATGGCAATGTGTATCAACAAACAGCATTCTCGAGTAGATAATTATAATTATTGCTCCAGGAAAATTACTTTCCCCTTCCCTTGGAGTTATAACGACAAGTCTTGCGTTAAAATATTGTTATTAAAAGCTTAAAGATCTATTAATTCTCGAGGAATTTCTAAATGACTTGGTGTAAAAATGGGTTTCGAATTGGTATCGGTACCTAGTTTCTTTCACAGAGTTAAAAAGTTTCTTTTTTACCATCTAAGCGTACAATCAACTCAAATTCTCAAGCTTTTATTATTAAAACTGGTCCTTTCAGACTGCTTTCTAAAGAATCTAGGTTGGTTAAAGTAATAACTGTTCAGAATGAAAGTCTAAAGGATTCATAAGTTCATTAGCATTATCTTGATTTATTGAATTAAAATTTGTTAACTCAAATGTAGTAGAACATGTGAACGAATTCCGCGTAAATTAATTCGGAATACTTTGTAAGCCAAGTTCCTAATTTGAAGTGAAAATGTTGCCTCGTGTGCTGTGATTAAATAAACTCTTTGCAAACAGACATTAATTCAACATAGGACCAAGTTTTGCGGATTAATTGACGAAATTCGTGTTCCACATACAATTTACGATGCAATATATCGTAAACATTACAGCATTCACTCTTAAAAGGCTATCAACTAAATTCTATTTAAGCCTACAGTGAATGCGAATAAAATTTTATTTTATACGACGCACAATTTCGTCAAAGCTGCAAATAATATATAGTTTAAATTCGTCCAATTTATTTTTGTGATATTACAGTTTTCCCTCAGTAAATGTTTTGGTGATGTCAATTCTGGTATTTTGGGGAAAAGGACCATTATGTTACAAAAGTCTGAAAAATTTTATATCTGGTTGGTCGCTTTCTTCAATATACTTCATAGAACCTTCGTAGACTTGATCAAACAAAATTGGTTACAGGGCACTGTTTGCTTGTTTAGCGAAAGTGCTTCGTGTAACAGATACCGATGATAGTGTCTCAGATGGGACTGAGGGACTGTCAACATCCCCATGGAGTTTAATACATTTATCGACTTGTGTGTTTATTTTCTATATTCAAGGCAATTTTCGCATGAAAGCACCAAATTTTCCGGTCGCCAATTTTGGGATTGGTGCATATTATCAAATCAATCTATTAACATAATTGTGTTTGAGATGAGTTTGATATGAAAATTCCAGAATACCCAAATACTGTCAGAGATGATAAATGTGCTAAAAAATAATAGAGCAGCATCCCAGCGCACGTCATCAATCTAAACTGCCCAACAAACGTAAGACAAGAATATATTTCAATTGGCCGGATGAGCGGAGCGGACCCAGAAAAAATAATATAAATCATTCAAAATAGCTTACGGTCGGCGATTGCGTACACTGAAATCACAAAAATTTGACACTTCCTCGGGTAATAGTTACACCCGAAAATCACACCTCACTGACCGACACCTCGGTTAAGCACACAACATCCAACAGAGCACTATTCCCGCTGTGACGTAATGATATTATTATAATAAATACTGACACAAAGCATCGACGTTTATTAATCCAGATACGAAAACATTCGGCGCGTTCGGTCGTTCGTGGTGGAATTAAGCGACGTGCGCTCCTCGCGACGGGTCCACCGATACTGGCGAGGCTCCCTGTGCAGGGGCGGCGAAGCTCTGTGTGGGTGATCGTGTACACACAGGGGTGGTTCTGTCACGGTATGGGTGCTCTTCAGGTCACCAGAATTCGGTGAAGACAAGCGTTGTGAAGTGGCGTGCCCTATTTTAACTGACTCTTTTAGGTTTTAGGCCGTGGAAATTGCACGCAAGTCCTATTGGAGCTTTAGAACGAAATCCAACCGCAGTCACTCTCCAAACGTTAGTGTATTAGCAGAATGCGGTTTTTAGTGAATGAATTTTAATTCTTCGGGACTTGAGTTTAATTACATGAATTCCTTTCGTGCTCAGAATGAGTAGTGACGTTAAATCTTTGTGGTTTTACATTAGGGACCCTTTTACTGTTGTGTGTTCTACAGTAATGTGTTTGACGTGTTTTCGAATAAAATTGTATAAATAAAAGTTAGTTTTAGAGATGATGTTTCGCGGTATAATGTATGCGACAAATTACTATTTCAACGATTCAATCGGTCCCAAAATAAATACGTGTTGGGTGAGGATTCCGTTTTTCGATTAAGTTTTTGCTGTATATTTAGTGCGGTGTTTCGTGCAAGTGCGAGCGGAATTACAATTAGTGCTAGAACACTGTTTAAAACTTCGTTCAGTATGAATATGTAAGTTAGATGTTGATTAAATTGCACTTTGTAGCGACAGGTAACCGGGTCAGAGCTCATTCCTACTTCGCTGTAGCAAAACATAGGAATGGTTAAAACAGTTAAATTCTACATTACGCGCAGGTTCTAGAACTTTTACTTCTTAATTCTTTGATATTACTCTTATGGGAGCCAGTCAGAATAGCACGAATGTTTTTTTAGTTTGATATCGTACATTAGGGAATAGCGATCTATTTATTGCGGATATAAATTCCATCGTTTTCTTCTGTGTTATTGGCATTCCAGAGTATCGCTTTCTTTTATGGGGTGATGCAATTACTCCTCTCTCTTTTATTTTTATATATGAATCATCCTAGCTCCAAATTTCAGATCAAATACCACCTCCTGACAAAGACAGTCTCAAAATATTACCAGCTTTTTAAAACAGAATTACTAATTTGGTCCTAGTAGCTACATAGACGCAGTAGTTGGACCACGAATTAGAACCCTCAGACTGTACCGAGGAAAACCAAATTTCACTTTGTTTGATCTGAAAATCGACACCAGGGTCCTAACGATCGGTATTCGCACGATCTCACTGGACGAATTTGTTCGGTGGTCAAGAGAGTAGGTACGTACAAAGGCAGCTAACCGCCACGCGTCACAAAGGACCAGATTTTGGAAGATTATTTCATTATTCGCAGTTTCGGGCTTTAGTTAAGCTCCGTTGTAAACGTAGACTAGTAATGTATTTTTATGTGTATTAGGGTGTAAGCTTTTATCTTAATACAGGCTTTAGTTGGTAAATATAAATCTTTCATGCTTGTCCTGCTGTAATGTCTCAAATTAGATTTATTATATAATTATTTGATAAACAAATAATAAAATTCAGGTTTTTAGTTCGCGGCTATCGTTAAATCAATCCAGGGATTAGGTTAAGTAAAAATGACTGCAATTAAGAATCTCTTAGCTGTTTAGCCGATCAAAAGGTATTCTTTAGGTGTTATAATTATTTATTTGAAGCAATTTATGAAAAAGGGCAACGAGCGGTCATGAAAAGATTAATAAGTAATCTAAACTAATATTATAAAGAGAAAAATTTGATTTTTTGTATGTTTGTTTGTTTTTTACTCTTTCACGCTAAAACGGCTAAACAAATTTGGATTAAATTTGGCACATGGATAGACCATTACCTGGATTAGGATACAGGATACTTTTTATCCTGACGTTCCCACGGGATCGAGACTTATGGGTGAAACCGTGGAACGCAGCTAGTGTTAAATAAATAAACACAAACTTAACGTCACCACTATATTCGCCGAAAGGTAAGGCAGAGGTGTACCTATTATAGTACACTCATATTTTGCCAGTTGTGTATGAGTCCCATGTAATGGGGGATGAAGATTAAAATAAAAACTAAATAAATAAAATTTATTCGAAGGACTAAAATCCCGTGGTTTAAAAAGGTAGAAATAGGTGAGCTGAGGTGAGTACATGATATATCTCGGGATATTTCTAATCGGGTAACAGATCCGAGATCTTGAGGGGTTGGGTTCGGTCGTCCGATTAATCCCTAACCCTACAGATTTGGGGTGAAATTGGGTCATTTGCACCTTTAGGTTTCTAGTTTTCAGAATCACTCTCACAACAAGCAGTGGTTTGGCATCCGAAATTCAAATTAAATCTAGGATCATAGACGTATTTGTGGCTGTAACAAACCTAATCAATGAAGCAGTTTAATTTTATAATACCTTCTCGCACTGTTTCCAAGTCCCGCTTGCGTAGATTAGGTACTTATCAGGTTGAAAGTTTAATAATTGCCTCACCTCGGTTTTAGTAAGTCATCGTGTATCGAATTGTAACCGGGTTAGTTATTCAAACTTGAACTCATTTACTGATAATCTATATCTATGCATCTTCTATACAAATAAATAAAATTGGAGTGTCTGTTTATAATTTTAAAATAACCGCTTCTTACTAAATGCATATGGACACGGTACATATATCAAAATAACATTTTTTACAATTTTTTCTGTCTGTCTGTCTGTTTGTTCCGGCTAATATCTGAAACGGCTGGACCAATTTTGACAGGACTTTCACTGGCAGATAGCAGATGTAATAAGGAGTAACTTAGGCTACTTTTATATTAGAAAAAAAACGGTCCCACGAAAAAAAATCCACGCGGACGAAGTCGCGGTTAACAGCTAGTCTTTACTAAAAATAAAACTGAAGAGTTTGTTTGTTTAAACGCGCTAATCTCTGGAACTACCAGTAGGCGTTGAAAAATTATAATTTTTACATTTGGTAGCTAAATTCTTGAAGAAGGCTATTTAAAACCACGCCAGGACCCTTAGGAGCCGAGCAAAAGAAAAATGTCAGAAAGAACGCTAAGCGAAAACGAAGTAATAGCGGGGGCGGGCGATGCAATGCGATGAGCTGGGTTGGGGACCGAAATTTTATGCGGACGAAACCGCGGTAAGAAGCTAGTGATAAAATAATTTAAATAATAACGAAAATATTTCTAAGAATTATTAATTAATTAAAAATTTCAAAATACCTACATTATTCTTACGCAATACTTTCATAAAATAACTAATATACCTACTATGCCAAATACACAAACCTAATAATATATATTATATACATAATTATACACCCAATTAAGCACATCTAGTAATTTATAATAATATTGAATTTGTACTTAGCCGTCTTCCTCTCTCAAAATGTTGCTGTGCCCGACAGGGTCCATATTGATCTTTTACTTGTAATACCATCTATGTAATACATATGGAATGCAATAAAGAATTGAGTATTGAGTATTGGTTTTAAATCTATGTGAATCAAACTCGAAACTTCTCAGTTTAGTTTAGTTTTGAGCATTGTAAGAACCTTTAACTATCTCGTAGCAATTATAAACGATATAATTCACCTCACACTAACTACTCAATTACCTGCAAGGACCAAAGTAATAGGCTTAATTGGTCCTTCGTCACGCAGCACAAGGTAAAGGCCTAAATATTCTAGCCTCGGTTTTGGTCTAATTCCAGATCTGCCTGTGGCTGTGCTATAACTTCTATGAATAATAAATAAAGTGGGTAAGCAGATTGCACGGTGTGCACTACCTGAGACGTGTGTACAATTTCGCAAGTAATAAATTCTGCGTGTGTATACCGTTTTCGTGCTTGGTATGAAAATAAAGATGGGGATTTTAGAGAAAATATGGTTTAAGGTTTTATACATGAAGCTTAGTAGCTTCACACCACAAATCAATTAATTGTAATCGTAGTCGAACACAAATGCATTGGTTTTGGTAATCTGTGGTTTTCTAGCATAAAGATGTCAACGACAATTTATAAAGAATCATTAATTAAAATAACTATTCGACTTCAGATAGTCATTTATTTATTTCAACTCTTGTATCATGAGCTTCGAACACTGGCTATGCTTTGACAAAATAACATTCACTGACAAATCCCAATTCAGTTGCAGGCAAAGGTACAAAGATCAAACATTTCAAAATGGAGCTTCAAAATGGTGGTCCCAGTATTTGCAATGACAACCTAGGCAGGTTGTCATTGCGAACACTGGGAACAGAAACGGAGAAATATTAACCAATAGAAAATTACATTGACATTTTATGCAATTCCTATTGGTTAATATTTCTCCGATTCTCCGCTCCGCAGCCTCGCTCCGCGTCAATGGACAGGCAGCTTTAAGGACCGGTTTTTGAAGTGAAAACTTCTTCAGGCGCACTTTGCGCTCTTTCTGAACAGTGAACGAAACTGAACCGTCACTTTCGGGTTGGTGACTCTGAAGACGAGGTACACGCCTAGGGTGCAGTTACTGGAGTCGCACCGCAACGTCAACTTCAAGGCGTTCGTGGTGCGCGTGCTGAATTGTTATCTGCCCGTCGTCATGGAAGAAGACTTATGGCCGCAGGACGTGGTGTTCCGTCGCTTCCGCGGACAAGTACCACAGAACAGCACAAGTACAAGCTAGTGAAGTGAAGTACTATTTTATAATAAAACTATGTATGTTTAGGTTACCTATGGCCCTGTGTCGCCTGAAATAAATGAATGCATAAATAAAAATAGGTAAATAGGTAGGAATCGGGTAGACTCGGCTCCAGTCGGTCGGTGACACTGAATCGCGTAAACTCGGCTTCAGTCGTAATTTTTCACTTTTATCGTGTGTTGTGCACACACCCTCTTGTTTTTGTAGTATAACTAGCTTCTGCCCGCGACTTCGTCCGCGTGAAATTCGTACTTTCTTCTAAAAATTTCGAAAATGTGTGTAGGTATGGTTTTATCATTTATTTAGATAAATAAGTATTCGGGCCAATTTTTAAGTTTATAGATCAAAGGAATCAGACTTTTCAAATAAACTGAATCCCGCTTTTCACCCCCACAAGGGTGGAATTTTGAAAAATCGTTCGTGATGTGTTCATAACTTGACTCAAAGACCCATACCCATTTTCGAGTTAATGGAAGCAAGCAGTAATATTATATCCACCCCTTAAACTTTATTACTTACCCTTTTCCACCTTAGTAGAGTCGATTTTTGAAAAACCCTAAAAAACATACTTGTTTTATTTTTTGTTTTAGTAGTACCAAGTTTCGTGTTGATCCGACAGCGGTTACATATAAGTATTTCTAACCTATCAACTTTGTCACCCCCTAAATCCTCTGTAAGGGGTTTTTTTTAAACTAAAAGTGACAATCTTTATTATTTACTGACCCAAATATTGCCAAGTTTCATGTTTATTAACCAAATAAATAAGATTTTTCATATAAACTGTATCCCCCGCTTTTCAACCCCACAGGGGTGGAATTCCGTAAAATCGTTTGGGATGTGTTCATTACTTGACTCAAAGATTATTTACATTAAAATCCTCCCCTGTAAAATTTACTACCCCTTTTCACCCCGTTAAGGGTAGATTTTCGAAAAACCCTGATACACGTTATTCTTTATTTATGGTCTTAAGTATAAATACCGAGTTTCGAGTTCGCGTTAAAATTCTTCCATACAAATTTTGACGTCCCCAATCCCCCTTTAGAGGGTAGTTTAGAAAAACAAAAAATGTCAAACTTCATAATTTACTTATAAAAGTATTCGTGCCAATTTTCATGTTTATTAACCTAATGAATAAGATTTTTCATATACACTGCGCTCCCGCTTTTCACCCCCATAGGGGTGGAATTTCTAAAAAAATTTTGGGATGTTTTCATTGATTGACTCAAAGATTATTCATACGAATTGTTGAGTTAATCAAGCCACTTGTTAAAATTCTCACCTGTATAATTGACTACCCTTTTTCACCCCGTTAGGGGTAGATTTTCGGAAAACCCTGATACACGTTATTCTTTATTTTTGGTCTTAAGTATAAATACCGAGTTTCGAGGTAATCGGACCACGCGTTAAAATTCTTCCATACAAATTTTGACACCCCCACCCCAATCCTCCTTTAGGGGGTAGTTTATTAAAACAATAAATGCCAAACTTCATAATTTACTTACATAAATATTCGTGCCAAGTTTCAAGTTTATTAACCAAATGAATAAGATTTTTCATATAAACTGTATTCCCGCTTTTCACCCCTATATGGGTGGAATTATGAAAAATCGTTTAAGATGTGTTCATAACTTGACTCAAAGATTATTTATGCCAATTTTCGAGCTTATCAAGCCGCGCAGTAAAATCCTCCCCTGTAAAATTAACTACCCCTTTTCACAGCGTTAGGGGTAGATTTTCGAATAACCCTGATACACGTTATTCTTTCTTTTTGGTTCTTAGTATAAATACTGAGTTTTGAGTTAATCGGACAGCGCGTTAAAATTCTTCCATACAAATTTTGACACCCCCCAATACCTCTTCAGGGGGTATTTTAGAAAAACGAAAAATTCCAAACTTTATAATTTACTTAGATACGTATTCTTGCAAAGTTTCAAGGTTATTAACTCAAGGAATAAGATTTTTCATACAAACAAAATCCCCCCCTTTTCACCCCCTTAAAGGTTGAATTTCCAAAAACCCCTTCTTACTGGATACCTACTCTTCACAAAGAACACACCCTCCAAAATTCATGTCCCTAGGTCCAGCGGTTTAGGCTGTCCGTTGATATCTCAGTCAGGTCGTTCATCCCCCTTTGGGGGTGAAATTATCAAAAACGCTGAGACACGTATAAATTAATTTTCAATCGTCAGCCTAAACACAAAATTTGAAGATCCTAACTTTTAATCTGACTGACTTTCATACACAACTTCATCCCCTTTTTTAGCCCTTTGGGGGTGGAATTATCAAAAACGCTGAGACACGTGTAAATTAATTTTTAATCGTCAGCCTAAACACAAAATTTGAAGATCCTAACATTAAAACTGAGGGACTTTCATACAAACTTTCATCCCCTATTTGACTCGCTTAGGGGTTGAATTTCGAAAAACCCTTCCTTATTCCTTGTCTACATTATAAAGGGAACCACGGTGTAAAATTTCAGCTTTCTAGGTCTAAGGGTTTGGGCTGGGCGTTGATGAGTCAGTCAGTCAGTCAGTCAGTCAGTCAGTCAGGCCTTTTGTTTTTATTTATATAGATAAAACAATGCAACAATTTCTAGCAATGGGCATTTAATTGCTGATCGGCCGATTGTATTGATTGCTTGCCATTGTTACCTACTGCTCGACTCTTAATGTTTTTACCACCATTATGGGTTAAAACACACACTATTTCTGATCCAATGTTTTTATAGCTTATCAAAGAAAGCCCTTTAGTATTTTTGAAACGTTTAATAGTAAGACTATTTTCAGAAACTACAAGGACCATTAATGCAGGTACTTATTATTAAATGCTACGACTGGGTAGAAAATGTTGCCAAGTGCGAGCCGGACTCGCAATCGAAGGGGTAACACCGCAGAATATTTAACATTACATTTTTTTTAATACTTTAGTAAGTAAAGAGCAAATTATGCCGAAAGAAACATGTTTCTTGTTTGGACCGCTTTCATTTTGAATTTTATTATTGTTAGTTTAGCGGCCATAGTAGTACGCTCTCTGAATCTACTTATTACGGTTCAAAAGATACAGCCTTGAGACAGAAGAGGCAGAGACTTAGTATTAGGGTCCCATTGGCACCCTTTGGGTGCGAAATACTACGAACTACGAACAAAAAAACATCACAGACACAAAATCGTTTTTTATTTTTGTCTGCGAAGCTTATGGTGGTCTTACGCAGCAGTCCTGCAACCCATCTTGACAAGTACCTACAAGTTCCACCTGTGGTAAACTATTATAAACGTCACTTGTTTCCGTTCCCATGGCGGTGAGTAGGGTTTAGTTACGGTGTCCCAGTAACCGATAGGTTAACTGTCACCCCGTGTTTGTTTGGCACACCGTACATGACGCGAATTAGAGTCTTTGGAAGTGTGGAAGTGTGAGTGCTAAATATGGTACCTAGCAGGGCCTGACATAAGGCTGATTCTTCCAAGGATTCGCCGTTTAGTAAATTTCATTTCGCCAGTTATGTTTCAATGCACAAGTTATACGCAAGCTTTGCATTATATAATCACATAAACTTAGGTCATTAAAAAAAATTGTACAAACTATTGTATGCCTAACATGGTAGAGCAGTGCAAACGCACACCAAAATAATTCAAAAACAACTTTGTAACCACTGTCTCACAATAAGATCTTTGACTTTGACTTTGCTTACCAGGCCTAAATCTAGACTCTGGGCTTCTGCTGAGAATTCCCAGTTACTGGATATCACGATACCCCTTGGTAATACTGGTTGTCACATTTTTGGGCTACTGATTACCCGGAACGACTGTCAAAAATCTACGAAAGTGATCACCCATCCACGAACCGACCACGGCAAGTGAAGCTTAACCCATGCGGCTTTTATTATTTAGCCACGAGCCCGTCACTTGCCCAACAAAAAAAAACTGATTATTGGCAATAGAATGTCTGCCACGTCGTGGAACAAATCTTGTTTTTAGTACCAATCTATACTTAATATTATAAAGAGGTAAAATTTGTTTGCAAGTTTGTATGTAGGGGGTAATCTCTGTAACTGCCAGTCGGATATGAAAAACACTTTTTGCATTTAATAGCCCAATTCATGAGGAAGGCTATTTAACATCACGCTATGACCCTTAGGAGCCGAGCAAATAGAAAAAAGTCAGAAAGAACGCTAAGTGATAGCGCGGGCAGGTGATGCGTTGCGACGGGGTGGGTCGGGGGAACAAGAAGTTTCACGCGAACGAAGTCGCGGGCTGAAGCTAGTACTATTATAATAAAATGATCAGCAAAACAAATAAAAAGTATTAAAATAATACACGTGAAATACAAAGTAAAACATTGGGACAAAAATATTATTTGAAAATATAAAATTCAATCGTGTATGAATATTTTGAAAAGTTTCATCTTTTCACTGAACGAAAGTAGAAAACCGTTTCATTTAAAGCTTTTTAAAATAATATAAAATGTATTTGAATTGTTATTGTATTTAAATCGCTTTTGCTATTATAATGTGTGGAGTTTTTGTAGGATATTATACTTTGTATAAAGAAAAAAAAAAAAACTTTTTTACAAAAAAAAAAACAACCGACTTCAAAATAAAACACTACAAAGTGATAAAAAACTTTAATTTCGGAAGTCGGTGTCAAAAAACGAAAATGCGGAACCAACGACACCGACTTCCGAAATTATAGTAGATATATTATATAGTAGTACAACTAAGGCATAAAAGAAGCTATTTTACCCCGAGACGTTTATATCCACCCGAGCCGCAGGCGAGGGTGGATAGTTAAGTCGAGGGGTAAAATGGCTCGTTTATGCCTGAGTTATACACTCTGTTTTTCACTTCGATTGCGAGAAAATGAAACAGGCATAAAGTATACAGTACATAATTAATCAAAAATGTTGCATCCATAGCCGATTCCCGCCACCACAGATAATACCGCCACGAAACTTTTTCCAAAAGTTTTTTTTTTTTAATTTTCATCATTTGTCATTCGCAAGGAACTTTTACCTATAAGTTCCTTGGTCATTCGACTGGGGTACTTCATACTGCCCAAAAATGAAAACGTTTCTTTGCCTTTTTAAATAATAAATGACAACTATTTTACCTGATTTTATTAAATTAACGATAGAAAACACGGAAATGGTATAAATTAAAGAAAATGAAATAAATCACGACTTTAATCTGCGAAGTTTTATTGTGCGTGTGGCTGTTGGGCCTGATTACTTTAGTCTTAGAAAAAAAAAATACTTTATGCACTAGAACATAAAAAGCGATTTTATGTCGCCTAAGCACAACATAAAGACGGACTTTTAGAGCATGAGAAGTGAAAAAGTTATTTATCATTTTGTAGTTTTTTTTTTTTGAAGTCTATTGTTTTTGACAGATTGTTTTGATTGACGAGCAGTGGTGGCGCAGTGGTAACGGCCGGCAGTCGTAGGTTCAAACCCAGACAGGAGTTTAACTTTGTGTAAATTATTCCATCACCACTGCTCTCAAAGATGAAGGAAAACATCGTGAGGAAACCGGCATGTCCTAGAACCAATAATTCGAAGACATGTGGTATCTACCAACCCACACTGGACCCGCGTGGTGGATTACAGCCCACTCCCTCTCACTGAGAGGAGGCCTGTGTCCTAGCAATGGGAATATTATAGGCTGATTATGTTATGTTGACAGATTGAGACTGAGATCAGACTGTAAATGTTCTTAAAATTACGAGACTTACCTCTCTGCTGTTTAACTCGCTAAAACTATTTATTTATTTTTCATTAAAGACATTATTTTCTGTTCAGGGAGTAAAGATTAGAAAAAACCTTTCTAAGTGCACTTTATTTGTGAGATAGTTCGATCAGTACCGGAGATCTATCAGACTTACCTATTACTTTAACATTATAAGAAGTGTATAGTATTTTGTATGGACTATAATATAAGTAGGTCATCTAAGTATGCACTACTAGGTAGGATCTCTCACAATCTTCAAAATAAAAAAAAAACAGTGGCACTCCGAGAGTGCCGACTGAAGTGAAAACAAAACACAAACAGAATACTTTGCCATCACTCACTGACATTGGAAATACATTAAAACCGACTACATTCCAAGGACAGCCGAACACACCCGAATGTAGCGCGGTGTCGGTCACGGTAACAGTGGCGCGAATTCAATGGTTTTTTCCCATCTCAAAAAATGCCCAACGCGCCCAAAGAAGCGTTCACTTCAAAAATTTTAAACTCATTCACTGACAGACAACGCACATCCTAAACAGCTGGGTCTAGAAGAATAAAAGCACACGAGTTCTTTATTTAACGTAAGTGCGTTATAATCAAGGATTTTTTAAACCTTATCCTTCGTTAAATACGCGATAAACGTTTGTTATTCGTCCCATTGGACACAAGGCTTGTATTGACATAAAATAACACTGATTCACACTATGTGATACAAGTTCTAACATGTTAAACGCAATCGTGTTAACACGTCACACGGTTAGACAAGTCGGCTTGTCTGATTGACATGTCCATTTGTTACATCACTAGCAACGATGCGTGGCGTGGGTTGTTGGACGATGTACTAGCTGTCCCGGCGAACTCCGCACCGCCTTAGAATCAATAAATGTTATCCAATCCGTTCTCGAGATATCATCAAACAAGCAGTTCCATACCAAATGTATGAGAAAATGAATCATTTTCATTTTTTTATGAATTTTTCGCAAGTTTTAATAGCTGTTCTGCTATTCGGGACGCAGACAAATCCAACAAATCAAAAATCGGTCGAGACGTTCTTGAATTATAAAGGGTGTAACTAACCCGACTTTGTTTATTTATAGAGAGGTATATCTATATGTTTAGCTCCGTTACGATTATAAGGAAAACAGATAGAATATCAAACGGATAGGTACCACATACACCACGTGTAGGAGCACGTAGCTTGTGTGTTACTATCAGAAACAACACGGAACTACAGACTTCAGGCTTGCAAAGGTTAAGTCTGTTTTTACAGCGAGTGAATTCCACGAAATAACTGGGGAGTTTCCTCACTTGGTATGTTCAAAAAACAAAACTTCGTATGTTTTGTTTTTTTGAACATGAATGGTTACGAAACTAGGAAGTAAAAGTTTATGCTTCTGGCAGGATTGCAATTTGAACATCAAAACATTTTTAAATCTAGTTAGATTTAATTTAATTGTATGCGGCACCTCCCCACAGACAATACCCCACCCTTCCATCCTGCGCCGTATGCCCTGTCACCTGCGCACTTGATGATTACAGAAGGATATTATGATTGCATCAGTGAACGGAGTAAAATACGCGCCGCGAAAGAGATGAGACTTGACTTTTATCTTAAACTATATATTATAATATTGTTATGAATTTTAATCTAAATGTCATCGATAAATCCCTGAATAGATATACATATTATGGGTAGCTATTTCATACACGACTGTACCTGCGCAAGCCCCCTACTACTGAGGTCGTCAAGTCTCATCTTTTGTGGCGCGTATTATATACGCAGCTGAATTAGACGACCCACTGACCGTTCAGTTAGAAGAACTTGATTCTATACGTAATTAATTAACATTACGAAACAGAAAACATTAAATTATTTGTCATTATGTCAACTAGCACACGCCAATGCCAACAAAAACTACGACAAATTTTAACAAAGAACATTGGACACATAGGTACCACTCAGGAAAGCAACAACTATACACAGACAAAACCGTTAACACAGCCAATATTAATAATCATTTTCTGTGACACACGGCACCACGGAAGACAAGATTCGAAGTAAATTGTCTTTATGCTGTCAAACAATTTTGTGCTGTCCCCGTTGATTTCTTACCTGATGTGGGTTTAATCCCGGACGTGGGAGTTTGTTGTTTTATTTTGATGAAGATAGAATTGATACGCACGAGCGAGTATTAATGATTGTTATAGAGAACAAAGGAGGAATAATAATTATGCCGTCTTTAGGCTTAACGTCTTAAGCCGTCGGTCCCGGCTGTCATTCGTAGAGCTTTGACAGTAGTTACGGGTGGTCAGAAGCCCGACAGTTTGACAACCAATCAAATCTGTCGGACTTTCGGGCTTCTGATCTCCACAACTCAGTGGGTAACACAAAAGGATTTAGGCAGTCGCTCCATGTTAAATACTAGTAGTCAGCTGCATCTAGTTAGACTGGAAGCTGACCACAACATTGTTGAGAAAAGGCTGGACAGATGTTGGTGATGATAGATTTTAGATCACAAAATAATTATAATCTGCTAATATTAGTTCTACTAGAACGACTTTCAGCACAAGCTGAACAATCTCAGTTACAATTATTATGCTTACAATTTCGGTCCGGCAGATCGTGTAGTCCTTCGTAGCACGACCATGACATTTTTGAAGATCTCACTTCCACAATCGGCGTCTTATCATTATCATGAAAATGTTCCTTATAACTCAAAAATATTAATTTTAGTTCCTCCAGAGACACAGATAACGGTCTTCCGCGTTTCCGTATAAAATGACTAATTAGTGGTATAAAATAGTACAAATTAAAAGGATTTTATTACCATCTAAAGTTATAATGAATGCGTTCATGGTCGTGCTACGAAGTACAACACGGCATATCCTAGAACCAAAAAATCGCAGATATGTGACATCAACCAACCCACATTGGGCCCGCGTGGTGGATTACGGGCCACTCCCTCTCAAATAGAGACAAGGCCTGTGTCCCAGCAGTAGGAACTAGGCTGATTATACTATACAGTTTTGGTCAGGCAGGTTAGGTACCAAAATCAGTCAGTTTATAAAGAGGTACGTCTGTCAGTGTTTCTCACTTTCGTCTTTCCTTTACGACAGCGCGTGACGATCTACAAAAGTCTTAGAGCGAGGCCACACGATGCGTTAACGGTGCGGTGCGGCACCGCACCGCAATTAATTCGAGCTATACGGTGCCATAAGAGCGGTGCGGCACCGCAGTAGAACGCTGTTTACCGTGGTGCGCGCCGCAGCACATCACCCCTCCCCGCCTCGTCTCGCAGGTCACAAGCGCGGCGCGCCTAAGGTGCGACGCCGCACGGCGGTCCAACGCATCGTGTGACATGGCATAGTGATTTGTATGTAGGATGACATTACGGCACCGCTTCGACGCTTCGACCTTCGACCTTTAACGCAATGTGTGGCCTCACTCTTAGCTAGCGTTAGGAACCGTGCAGACAAATATAAAGACACCACAAAATAATTCACTAGCTTACAACTTCCTATACAACCGAAAGACAAACCTATCACTGAACATAAAAACGCAACAAAAAACATAACTTTTATCTAAACTTTTACACTTGAGCGCACGCGCCTAACAGCTGTTCTCACCCTCGCATACAAAAACTCACACACATAGCCTAACAACATTCAATACACATTTTAACCTCACAACTGGCAGTATACTAAGAAAGGTATACGAAAATATTGTATACTGTGCCGTAAGTTTAACGGTCAACGCCACCTGTTATGACGTAACGCGTCAGGTGCAAGGGTGAAATGGAGGACAGTGCTGTCTCTGTCTAACAGGGAATACACCTGTATTTTTTGTTTTAGTTGGAAGATGTTACTTTAATTTGTTTTTGGATACGTGGGTTATCAAACTATGAGGTTAAGTTGCAATAGCCGCGGTCAGTTTTTTGATAGGTGACCACTGACCTCGGAACTTTTCTCGCAACCATCGATTTCTGTTGCCATACGGATAATCATTCATTCGATACGTGTAGTCCCGAAAGTTGACCATAATTATTTATTCAAACTCGTTATTGGGCGTTTTCAAATTAGACAATAACGACAATGAAACCCAAGCAATCACACTAATATTATAAAAGCGAAAGTTTTTGAGTGTGTGTGTGTGTTTATATGTTTGTTACTTCTTCACGCTCAAACGCTGGACCAATTTTGATAAAATTTTTGTATGGAGGTAGAAGACACCCTGGATTAATATATAGGCTACTTTTAATCCTGATATTCCCAAGGGATCGACATTTCCGGGTGAAACCGCGGGGCGCAGCTAATTAACTATAAAATGCACTCAAACCTAACACACCTCTCATTCACCTTAAATTTGCAATTGACCCCTACTGTACTACATATAAATCAGTGAAGTGCTAGGTAATGCAAAAACGAACATCACGTTATCATGCAATATGGTAATCGCGAACAGGATGTATCAGCTGCTTCGTGTAGAGCAGTTATAGTTTGAAAGGGTGGAGCATATGGGCTTAGTTATTATGGCTTAGTCTGGGGACTAAATAATTGATACATTTACGAGTATGTTATGATACATTGTCATAATTTCGCTCTTTACTCATTTCTAATTCTCAAACATCAATGAGAAAATACTATTGTGATCAGTCTATACTATTTCCACTGCTGGGACACAGGCCTCCTCTCTGTGAGAGGGAGTGGACCGTAATCCACCACGCGGGTCCAGTGCGGGTTGATAGATGTCACGCGTCTTCGATTTTTTGGTTCTAGGACATGCCAGTTTCCGCACGATGTTTTCCTTCACCGTTTTTGAGAGCAGTAGTGATTAAATAATTTACACAAAGTAAAGCACCTGTCAGGGTTCAAACCTACGACTACAACTCGTAATTCGCAGCCGTTTCCACTGCGCCACCACTGCTCTATTTTGAAGAATAAAAGTAAATGCAATGTATGCATAAAGCGAGCATCACGACGCTTGCTAGATCTATTACTTCTTCATATATAGAGAAGTCATGAACATTGATCACAATCTATACTCGTAAGTTCACTTCATAAGGAGATAAGCTGTTGTTCTGAAGAGGAACAGTTAGGTTGGTATTATTATTCAATCAACTCAGCCTATCGCAGTCCACTGCTAGATATAGGCCTCTCCAAGACTACGCGACAGCACCCTGCGTTATTATATATAAACATTATATTCTAAAATGAAGAAGAGTTATATAGTCTTGATTGGGCTTGTTCCCACGAACTCCAAATCTATTGTTCTCCAAAAATTTTCTTTCCATACATTGATTCCCAAGGGCTCCATAATTTTATTAGTTAAAATAATAAAATATTAAAACTGTTCCCAGCGGCTCCAAAACAAATCGCGTAAGGTCAACAAAACACAAATTGCTAAAATTAATTGTTAACGTTATAATATTTAAGCAGACCTAAACCAATTTTGTATAAAAAGTTTACCTCATGTCTCGATAGATGGCGTTGGTCGATTTAAATTCGCGATATGGTTTCGTTACCACGCAAGGTATAAGAGTCATCGAAAATGTAAAATAAATGTCTCCGTTCTGAGTACGTGGTTTGGTTTTATTGCTATAAAATACTCTCCCGACTCGTCGATAAAAAGGGCGAAAAGATCTTCGATGATCATAAGGTCCTACGATCCGGAACGGTTTTTGAGAAAAAGCTAAAAGCGCCCTCTGGTGTCGGAGTTGAGAGTTAAAAAGCAGCTAGTTAGTCGAATTGGTGCAAGTTTTGAGCTGACATAAGGAAGCGAGCGTGGTCTACGAAGCTGAGCGGAGCGTGGTCTACGAAGCTGAGCGGAGCGTGGTCGACGAAGCTGAGCTGAGCGGAGCGAGGTCAACAAAGCTAAGTGGAGCGTGAAAGGAAAGTGTTTTTATAGTGGTCAAAGTGCAACTTAAAAACTGTGAGTACATTTATTTAATTAACAGTTCCAAGTGTCAGAGACTTGTAAAAATTTAAAGTTAATGCATGGACTTAGAAAAATTTGAAGAAACTTGGGGACTTAGAATAATTCGTAAAAAATTGAAGAGACCCCGAATCTATGCCCGATTTCACCTAGAATTACAGTTCAAACACTTAGAAAAATTACGACATTCAAACGTTAAATTCCAAACTGACACTTAGCAAATTAGACACATCGAATTATTTGCTTATACCGAAGTATTCATATTTGGAATCATGGAAGCTAAGTTAAGGCTGTTGGATGATATTAAAGGTCGCATTCAGAAAGGGCTTATTAACTTCAAAAAGTCTCCAAAAGACAGAATAAATCAGGCATATGTGGACTCACGTTTGGAAATGTTAGATAAACAGTTTGAAGATTTCACAAGAAGACATGAAGAACTTTTGCTCAACTACACAGAAAGTGAATTGAGTGCAACCAGTTACATCAAAAATGACGTGTTTGAAGCGGTTACAGACACTTTTATAACGTATAAAGTAGAATTAAAAAATGCTTTACCAAAATCTCAGTCTTCTGAAATGAATGATGTCTCACCAGACCATAGTCAACCACAGATTAGGTCAATTGCTAAATTGCCCAAAATAACAATTCCTGTTTTTAGTGGTAAATATCAGGAATGGTCAACGTTTAGAGATCTGTTCTTGTCACTAATTGATAGTAATCAGTCGCTTGATGATGTACAACGTTTACATTATTTAAGATCTCAGTTGTCAGGTGAAGCATCACAACTCATAAAGCACATACCGATCACGCATGCAAATTATAAGAAATGTTGGACTCTGTTAAACAGTCGTTACAATAATAAGAGATTTTTAGCCAACTGTATTCTCAAGCGTTTACTAAACCAAAAACAAATGACGGCTGAGTCATCTATTGCTCTCAAAGAGCTTTTAGATACCACAACCGATTGCTTACATGAATTGTCAAATTTAGGGGTGCAAGTAGACGCTTGGGATATTATTATTATTTATTTGATTAGCTCCAAGTTGGACGTTGAGACTCGGAAGCAGTGGGAATTGCAGATAAGTCAATCTTGCGAGGAACTTCCCACCTTCAAGGATTTTCGGGACTTTTTGGATAAACGTTTTCGGGCCTTTGAATTTGTAGAACCTCAAAGTAACAAATCTAAAGGTAGTAGTACTAAAGCTTTTCACGTAGCTTCAAAAATATCCTGTCCACATTGTTCCGAGGAGCATCTCTTGTGTTATTGTAAAAAGTTTGCTCAGGAGAGCGTCGACCAACGTCGTCAAATAGCTAAATCTCATGGTTTGTGTTTTAATTGCCTTCGCTCAAGTCATCTTAATATTAATTGTCGAGTCAATACCAAATGTAAAATGTGCAACAAAAAGCATCATACTCTCTTACATCTAAAACCTGATTCAGAAGCACAGGCCAGCGGTTCTGTGTCTCCATTAAAAACTGAAACACCACTGAACGAGACCACGGCTGAACCTCATATTTCAACCCATTTTGCAAAAAGTAATCATAGTCAGGTCATACTGGCTACAGCCGTTGTTAAGGCTAGATCGAAAAATGGGTATCCACAAGTTTTGAGAGCCCTGTTAGACCAGGGCTCACAAGCTTCCTTTATTACGGAATCTGCTGTTCAGTTATTACAGTTAAAAAAGATAGCAGTTAAAACGTCTATCTCAGGTGTAGGGGGAGGTCAGAGCGATCTAACGTCAAAATTTATGGTTAAAGTTAATATCCAGTCGTTATGGGATCCTGACTTTACCCTACAAATAAAAGCTTATGTGCTGAGTAAGGTGACTTCGATTTTACCTGAAAGGAAATTTACGTTGGTGGATTGGCCAGAGCTTAATAGCATTAATCAGTTGGCTGATCCAAATTTCGATAAGCCTAACAAAATTGACATTTTGTTAGGATCGGGAGTCTATGCTAAAGTCTTAAAAGAAGGCTTAATAAAGGACCCTAAGGGTAAAACAATGGCTCAAGATACTTACCTTGGTTGGATCATATCGGGAGAAGTCAGCGATGAAGATGGAGTGATGTCTTGTCACAATGTAATTCTAAGCATGCACGCTAAGGTCGAAGAAAATGAAATCCTAAAAAGGTTTTGGGAACTAGAGGCAGAGCCAACATGCTCTGAAATGTCAATTCTTAGCCCTGAAGAGCAAGCATGTGAAGATTACTTTGCTGCTACCACATGTAGGGATGCAGATGGTCGCTACATTGTAAAACTGCCATTTCGATCCAGTAAAACGCCCTGCAACACTAAGGAAATAGCGTTAAAAAGATTATACAGTCTTGAACGGAAGCTAGCGAAAAATAGCGAGCTTAAAGGACAATATACATCGGTAATAAAGGAATATTTATCACTAGGTCATATGGAAGAGATTTCTAATGAAAAAGACAAGAATAAAGTTGGCGCTGTTTACTTACCGCATCATGCTGTAATCCGCGAAGATAAGTCAACCACAAAAGTAAGAGTGGTATTTGATGCGTCATCCAAGGGATCCGATGGTGTTTCCTTAAATGACGCTTTAATGGTAGGACCACTTTTACAGGCTGATTTACGTCATACAGTTATGCGATGGCGACAACATCCAGTATGCTTGGCAGCCGATATCATAAAAATGTATCGCCAAGTTAAAATAGCTGATGATCACGTGGACTTTCAAAGGATTCTATGGCGGGATGACGTTCATTCTGATATAAAGGAATACAGGCTTTTGAGAGTTACATTTGGAACATCTAGTGCACCTTACCTAGCAGTCAAGGCATTGCAGCAAACCGCTAGCGATGAAGGTCAATCGTATCCATGCGCTGCTAGTAGGGTTAGGACAGATTTTTACATGGATGACCTAATGACAGGTTGCCAGACTGAAGAAGAGGCTGTAAAAATCTATCATGAGTTTAATGAACTATTGAATAAAACGGGTTTCATCTTGCAAAAATGGACAAGTAACCGGGAAGAGTTGCTAAAACAGATAAGGCTGGATACTGGAAGAGATCTGGAAATAAAGGAAGATGAAATCACTAGAATTTTAGGACTTAACTGGAATCGCAATTCCGATGAATTTCATTATACTGTAAACTTACCCTTTTCAACACCATCTCCGTTAGCGCCGTCTGCATCTGAAACTAAAAGAACAGTCATATCGGAGATATCACGTTTGTACGATCCGCTGGGTTGGATTGCACCATGTATAATTACCGCAAAAATCTTCATCCAAAAACTGTGGATCGCTGGTTTGGATTGGGATGAGAAGCTGCCTGAGGATCTTTTGACAGAGTGGCAGTCTTACCGTAGTGGGTTGCATACACTCAACAACTTTAGAATTCCGAGGTGGCTGAACAGAAAAAGCGATGATCAAACGGTTGAGCTGCATGGTTTTTCTGATGCGTCAAGCGTAGCATACGCTGCGGTTGTTTATATCAGAGTTATCGAGGCTGTAGGTCGAGTCCACTGTAATCTGGTAACTGCAAAAACGAAGGTAGCGCCAATTAAACAAATTTCTATACCACGACTGGAACTATGTGGCGCAGTTTTAGTTACCAAATTACTTTTAGAAGTGGCTTGTGTCTTGAATGTCCAAAAATCCAACTTACATGCTTGGACAGATTCAACGGTCGTGCTTGCTTGGTTGAGCGATCACCCGAGTAGGTGGAAAACCTTTGTCGCAAACCGGACGTCTGAAATCCTTAATGGCCTTGATTCTACTCAATGTCATTATGTCGATACGAAAAACAATCCAGCTGACATTGCTTCGAGAGGTACAACATCAACATCTTTGTTAGACGACTCGCTTTGGAAACATGGACCGTCGTGGTTGCTTGCGGATACCATAGAATACTGCAGACCCAAGGCTATAATGACTAAACTGGAACTAAAATCTGTCAAGGTTCATGCAGCACAGATAGACGATCACCCGATTGAACTAATGTGGTCCAGATTTTCATCGTTCCGTAGGTTAATCAGGACTCTCACCTATTGCAGACGATTCATGAAGATAGGGATTGCTAGAGAATCACAGACAAGGTTGCCACCTTACCTTGCAGCTTCTGAGATTGCGGACACCAGGCATTGCTGTCTCAGGCAAAGCCAAAGGGTTTGGTTTGAGACAGAAATAAAGGCAATACAAGGCGGAAGAGACGTCAGCAAAAGCAGTAGTTTGTCTTCGTTGAATCCTTACTTGGATGATAAGGATTTGATGAGAGTAGGAGGTAGGATCCAAAATTCGCAACTAAGTGATGATATGAAGCATCCCATCATAGTTCCTCATCAATCCCATTTGACAAGATTACTTATATCAGATGCTCATGAGCGTGTACTGCATGGCGGAAACCAATTAACACTTAATTTTCTTCGGTCAAAATATTGGGTTATTCGTGCAAAGAGTTTGATCAAGGCTCACATCCGCGAATGCGTACCGTGTATTCGTCATGCAGCCGCAACAAAAACCCAACTGATGGGTCAGTTACCATCCTGCAGAGTGACTCCAAGTAAACCTTTTCTCCATTCAGGTGTTGACTACGCGGGACCGATTCAAATAAGAACAGCAAAGGGTCGTGGCCATAAGTCCTACAAAGGCTACGTATGTCTGTTCGTATGCATGTCAACCCGAGCTGTGCATATAGATGCGGTCTCTGATCTGACCTCTCAAGGCTTTCTTGCTACATTTAAACGTTTTGTAGCTAGACGGGGTCATTGTAGTCACCTTTACAGCGACAATGGCACCAACTTTGTAGGGGCGTCAAAGGAGCTTAAAGCAATGTTTCGCGATGAATGCGCATCTCTTCCCCGAGAAATTGCGCCTATATTGGCTAATAATGGAACTGAATGGCATTTCATCCCGCCTCATGCTCCTAACTTTGGAGGTCTATGGGAGGCTGGGATTAAAAGCACCAAGCATCACCTCAAACGGGTGATTGGCGATTCGACACTGACTTTTGAGGAGCTGAGTACCGTCTTATCCCAAATTGAGGCGTGTCTGAATTCCAGACCTATATCACAGTCTAGTGTGAACTCGTCAGATCCAAATCCATTGACGCCAGGACATTTCCTGGTCGGTCAGCCACTGGTAACAGTACCAGATTATGATTATGAGCACGTTACAGTCAGTAGTTTGAGACGTTGGCAATTGACACAAAGAATGATTCAATCTTTCTGGAAACGTTGGTCTCAGGAGTACTTAACTATGTTTTTCCAACGACATAAGTGGGCTAAACGTACGCGCGATCCGAAGGTTGGTGATGTTGTCCTTATAAAAGAAGACAATTTACCACCTGCTAAGTGGTTATACGGGAAGGTAGTCGAATTACACCCTGGCAAGGACAATTTAGTGCGCGTAGTTACCCTTCAGTGTAAGGACTCCCGAGTCAAACGTCCAACTTCCAAGCTATGCATTTTGCCTGTCAACGATGAATGATAAACGTGTAATTTGATTGTTTTTGTTTAATTTTATTTTGTTATGTTATAATATACAGTCCACTCAGAAATTAATTCTAGAAATGTAAAAGTAAGCACATGTAATTTGTTATACTGTTGAAAACCTGAACTATTTTTTACGGTGTTTGTATTAAAATAATTATGAACCTTGTACTCTAGTAACACCAAGGACTTTAGTACAACGCTGAAGTTTTCCATATACTTAGTCTCAATTATCTCATGGTGGGCGGCTTAAAAGGACTGAGTCCTTGGTGGGCGGAATGTTAACGTTATAATATTTAAGCAGACCTAAACCAATTTTGTATAAAAAGTTTACCTCATGTCTCGATAGATGGCGTTGGTCGATTTAAATTCGCGATATGGTTTCGTTACCACGCAAGGTATAAGAGTCATCGAAAATGTAAAATAAATGTCTCCGTTCTGAGTACGTGGTTTGGTTTTATTGCTATAAAATACTCTCCCGACTCGTCGATAAAAAGGGCGAAAAGATCTTCGATGATCATTAATGTTATAATTTCGTGGTAAATAGTTTCAGTACAAAGGTAGTCACAAATCAATATATTATGCTAAGGAATTTTTCCCTGAACGTCGCTTCTCATAATGTCGCTCCTCAACAGACGTCTTGCTTGCATTCCCATTACATCGCTCTTCACCTTACTGTAAGTCCCACAACGTCGCGCCTACTTATGGTACAGTCATGGGTAGTCTCTTTTCAAACTTTATTTTAAGATTGCATAAAATTGTTGAATTTAATTTTTTTTATTTTAAAAAGAAAAATAAAAAGGTTGGAACGGAAATAGGTATTAGTTTAAATTTCTCTCGGATGTGGACCGAAGATGACCACTTAAATTTATTTTTATTATCTGTAATTGTATTTGAAAAGTACTAGGGTAGCAGAAGTATGCAAGAGATTGCTGCTAAAATAAAACTCATGAAGAACATGCGGCTTATGCATGGGGTACGCATTACGTATTATACAACCTCCTACTAACTTCTGTTACCCTAGTACTTTTCAAATAAAACTAAACTAAATACAGTATTATTTTTGATGCGAAAATGTTCCTTACTTGTCTCACTTTTTCAAAATCTGTCAAATGCAGGTTCTATTAAATATATCATCTGTCAGTAGTAGATTATGATGTCAAAAGTAGAATCTTTCAAATGTTGACTTAACGGATAATTTGTTTGTTGAATCATAAATTAATTTTATTGTAAATATACAATTTTTGAAGTGAAAACTTCTTTAGCGGCGTTGAACACTTTTTGTAATGGGTAAAAAATGTTAAACTCGCGTCAGGGCATCGCGTCAGGACACGTGACCGTCAGGAGAGATTTCCCCCCCCCATCTCTTTCTACGGCGGCGGCGCCAACCGAAGTGAACCAAGTGAGACACGACAAAGATGGCCGAAGAAAATGACATTGGACGTACAAATGTTTGAAAAGTCAGTTTCGTAAACAATAGTACTTCGAGGAGCCGCAGTTGTATTTAATTTATTTTGAACTTCTGTAACCAATTTAGTTTATTATTATATACCTACCTACAATACAAAATAGAAGCGACGAAAAATATAACGAAGCACATTATAGCAACAAGAAATACTGTGGGACATTGCTGCTTTTGTGTGAAAACAATGCTTCCGTGTCGACCACGGAAGTTTACACCCTGCAGAGAGATGCTCCAGTAGGGTGTGGCTGTGAAGCTATGTTGCAAAACATGCTCCACGTCCTATCCTGCCTTATTTGTCCTACCCAAAACATGCAGTCAAAGTGACCTCTGCGCTGCCACCGACGACAACGTGAAAGTGGCAATATTTTGAGCCAACAAGATCTAAAGTAAAAGAGAAGAAATTTAGGGAGTAGTTCATTAATAAAAAGCTTGTATACAAATATCAGTTTATTTTTATAATACTTGTACGCACCGGGACTTACAGCTTAGTACGGCTGTTATTCCAAATGCATACAGTGTGGCTAAGTTTGTAACAATTGAGCCTGGTATCTATGGTTACCTCACCCTACTGATTATAAACCTACAGCAACTACTTAACACCCTAGTTATCCTAACACCCTAACCTATCATACAAGCCTACGGGAGACCTAAGGGAACAGACAGAATTTGGGTAGGAATAGGGGTTTGTGTACGTCGTGCAATGTGTACACAGGAAATAGTTTTGTCATTGCCGGTCCCACAGACTCATAGAACTGGTGATGGCTAAAGGTGTCTTGGCCATAGTGAGAGGAATTATGGAAGATTAATCAAACTCTACTCCAGCTTGATGACTAATTTATTCATTTACTAATTACTAATTAATGTGTAACGAATGTATGTCGCTCTTGATGCTGACGCTGGCGTATGTAACTCTTGCCTGTTCACGGCTGAACAATACTCTAAACTCTAATTTGGCTTCTAAAACTTGTGCAAGCAGAACAACATTTTTAAAATGTTTGCTTTTCATTTGCCATCTGTGCCATCTCTTCTGTAGGCCGTTTCATTTTCTGCTATTCGTAGTGAAGCACCATCCTTACTAGTCCTATTGACCTGAAATACAAAACTAATGTTATAAATTCTTTCTCTTCATTATCTTATTTTATTTATACTGATTTAATTAATCAGTAACGGCATCAAAATAACAGTCATTATTATTCTTATGGCGGGTTTTTTTTTTTTTGTTACAATGAGTTTTGTACAGGCAAACGAAGTTCTTCGTAAAATTGTAAATTGGATAGGCACCTAATTCGTAAATCATGCCAGGCTGCCCCTGTTTAGCGTTAGTGCTTGTGTCAGTGTTTTTATTTTCTATTATGGAGACCTCTCCCTGACCAATTCTTCCAAAAAATCTAAGGATTAGAAGCAAATGCAAGCATAAGTATAAGAAATTGAGAATGTTTACAAAACATAACATACTTTGAACACATTTTAGCTGTAACAGTAGGTACACACCTTATTCTCCTCCAACCAATATTCAATTCTTTGCCCTTTATTGCAACTAGTCTCCGGTCTTAATTTCATTTATTTTAAATACAAAAAAATATTCAAAAGTTTTTTAGTTTGACACATACAATATCAAATTCATTCATTGACATATTCATATTGTTTCCATGACGACCATGACGTTGTCGCGTCAAAACTGTTGAAACTGTAGACAATAAATTAGTTTTTCATACGTAATAATGTCTATGGACACAAATATTCGGTTCGTAGACAGATATTCTCGTATGCCGATTTAATGTGTTGGCCAATTTGTTGGATGACTTCATTATAATGGCAACATTTAGAAGTTGTAGGACATTCTAGTTATAGAACGTTTATGAAGCGTTTATGAATACAAAATTTTATCGAATGTTTTAAAGGCCTATTGAGCATTTTAACTAATGAATGGTTTAAACCTTCAATAGGCTTTTTTTATGAATAAGACCGAAAGTGTTTAAAATATGGAAATTGAACAAAGTGCATCTATTAATGAAAAAAGTGACGCAGAAATATTGAAAAAAAATGAGTAATATTAATTAAATTAATAATTGATTTATTTCAACGTTAATATTCAAGTTTTCACTTCTGCCGGCACTCCCGGAGTGCAACCCGTCTTTTTTTTTGCAGTTTGTACTTTAAAATTTTTGGAGCAAATGGGAATGATTTTATTTAATAATAATAAATTTGGGTTTATTTTTGGAGCCGTTGGGAATAAAATTTTGGAGCCGTTGGGAATAAGCCCTTGATTGAACTAAAACCAATTACAATGTAAATAAATTAAGCAAAACAAAAACTGAAAACCAAACGTATGTAGGTACACGCGTTTATTGTGTCTCTGACTATAGGAAAATCGACTAAAGTCGTTCAGATGATTTAGAGAAACCGCGTGACAGTTAATTAGGTATAATAATGTTTAAAACCACAAAATAACACTAACAGTACTCTGTAGCGAAACTTTCAAACATTTTCTATTGTAACGACTGGCGAAAAGGCGAAGTTTTTTTATAGTATTCGTAAACCAAGCGATGAGTGACAGCGGCTCAAGGACGATACAAATAGATGTGGGTTACAACAATATAAAAATGTGGTATTTTTACGTTTTTAAAGAGTCCCGCTGTCAGCTAAATGGACTGACGGGGACAGACTGGATGCGAAAGGCGCAAGACAAGGTGTTGTGACGCAGCCTGGGAGAGGCCTACGTCCAGCAGTGAACTGCGATAGACTGAGTTGATTGATCGTTGATTGAAAGAGTAATGAACTCACGAGTCCTGCCTGTGTTTCATGAAAGGAAAAGTATACTTGGGCTGTTATGCGAAATAAGTATACAAATATTATATTGGTCTTAATTTTGTATCAGCACATGCATTACATTAGCAGCATACATTCTTTAGCGTGCATATATATACAATGATTCAGAATAAGTCCCTGGGATTAGAAATTAATTAATGTATAATGCATGCTAAAGAAACAATATGTACAGGTATATGTACAATATGTATCGACGCGCAATTTATCATGGATTAAGGACACGATTCTGAAACAATTGACAAAAAATAATACAGATCCCAAGACACCGACTTCCGAAACCGGTCAAGCACTTAATTTCTTTTTGAAGTCGATAAATTTTTTTTAAATTACTTTTTTATTAAAAAACATTTTTGCTTTTCCATACATTTTGCTGCTGAAACAGCTGTTTTTTTTATAACCGACGAAAAATTTCTAAACTATGGGGTTTGGTCTTTGGGGGGTTCGGGGCAGGGGATACTGAATTCGTGGTTACAGTCTGCGCGTTCATGTCCCTGCCTCCCTGTACAGGTAGAGAGTGTGTTGTCACAACGCGGGCTCAAAACCAAAATGCTACTGTGAAACTTTAGAGAAAACCCAATAACACTTTACTCGATCTGGTTATTGAACGCGCCTCATGCTGAACAGCAAGTGAAAATCTACTACAATTTCAACAAATAAACACAGTAAGTACATGTAGTCATCCTAGCCTTTTCCCAACTATGTTGGGGTCGGCTTCCATTCTAACCGGATGCAGCTGAATACCAGTATTTTACATGAAGCGACTGCCTATCTGACCTTCACAACCCAGTTACTGGGTAATACGATAGCCCTTGATAATACTGGTTGTTAGACATTCGAGCTTCTGACGACCCGTAACGAGAGAGGAGAGATCCACGATTGACAGCCGGGACCAACGGCTTAACGTACTTTCCGAGGCACGGAGGGGTCTTGATGCACAGTAAACACAGGAAATACAATAAGTACATATTTGTGTATAACGCTGGCACACACGTTCCATATGATCCGCGAGTTGCCTGCATTGTCACGGGCGCTATTTTTATTTCCTTCATATTATTATAAATATCGTATAAAAAGTTGCCAATATATTATCATGTTATAGAATTTATGTGGAATGAGGGGAAGTACTATAGGAATTAAATCAAATTCCTTTTTATTCGTTTAGGATATATTTAAAAAGACTTTTATCCCATTTACATATAATTATCATCTTCGACTTATTTTATAGACGTCAAACCTACGACTCTCATATGACATCTGCTTGAATGTTCGAAAGGAACTTTATAAAAATATAAGCAGCGGCCTGACCCGCAAGGAGGTCAGTAACCCTCAAAGAAGTCCCTACATCAGCTACGCCCACCTTAGAATAAAAGTATGGGCATAGCCGGAGACTTTTATTCACACCATTCGAATATCCAAACCCTATCTACCTATCCTATTGTATATATACCTACCTCCGAGGAACAAATTTACATGATGAGGTCCGTCTCTTGCAAAAGTAAGCTTAAGTCAGGACGTACGAATCGCGAATCCAACACCACGTTAAGTGTCAAGCAAATTATCATCATACAAACTAACGTCGTCATGCTTAAACCTCGTCGTGTCAAAACCTCGGTAAAAGGCGCGACGCGGCCTCCTAATAATAACACTTGATGTGAGAGTTCACATCGACCTAGAAGAGGCTTAAGAGAATTAAACGATCTTAGCATCAGATTCTTTTAACTCCATCGGACGGGATTGAGCCAGAGGGAGGGAAAAGCTTAAGAGGCAAGGGTTCATTAAAAAACTAATATATTATGCTCGTACTCCAGAAAAAAAAACTTTAAAGTCCTACTACGTTCTCTAAAATTCTAATATCATTAAATATCAGTCAATACTGATGCAACTGTGGGTCCTCAAACACAAGTTGAACCAAAAGTGTCAACCAAACACACTTTGCAAGGGTTATACCCCTGTTAGCAAAGTCGGTGACAACTTATGCTGAGTGTCTATCACCCCCCCTTCTATAGGAGTGACCACAGTTATAACAACAACTATCCTCCTATAACTCGCGTCATTAAATACTGGAGTACTCGCACGTTCTCCCTACTTGTAATCACGTTGAAATCGACAATCTATTCAGGCCTCCCTTTGGCCCGTTGCAGGTGTGAGGTCGCACCTCACAGCCCTCTGGGAGGTGGGATACCTCACACTCTCCCGGCCGCGTCCGATGTATTTTCTCACAGCATATGTAACACACAAATGGACACATATTAATAAATTGTAACAATCATACAAACAAAAATAATGCACTAAAATATGATGTTTACATTCAAGTGACATATTTACATTACATGACAAGATACATGACAATTAAAAAAACAACAACTATTAACATACTAATCTGAAAAGGTTTTAATTAAATAATCTGAATTAAAAAGATTTCTATCTCTACACTTCCTTTTTCTGAATTTATATTTTAAAATCGAGAACTTCTTTATAAAATGATGCTTGTTTACAAAAAATGTTTTTATAAAATTATCAATGATTAAAAAACTTTTTGGAAATATTCTTTTAGTTTTAGTTTTTTTAATTAATGGGATTCTTTTCTTCTTTCGTGCTTTTCTTTTATTGTTTGCAGCACATTGTGAATAAAACTTATTAAAATTGGGGACAACTACATGATATTTTATAAAAACACTACAATGAAAGTCTACAACATCCTCCGTAGGAAAGCTAAATAAGATTATCAACTGTGCGGAGTTGTTCGACGATGTATCTTCATCTCTGACCGCATCTAAGTTCATATCATCCACAACTAACTTAACATTACTATCCACCTTGTTAATATCACTCATATCGATGGTGAGACAAGAGTTCTCCTTAGTTTCGGAAACATCGACGTGATCTTTCTCCTCTAACTCAGAAGAATCGACGTGATCATCCTCCTCTAACTCAGAAAGATCGACGTGATCATTCTCCCCTAATTCAGAAGAATCGATCGAAACATAATCCTCATCAAAATGATCAACAGCGACGTTAATTTTATCTATTTCCACATCGTGGTCATCGTGCTCATTCTGTGGCTCTGAAACATTGCTAATTACGTTAGTAAATGGACTAGACAGACCCGATTCGTTGTTTTCATCCGTGTGTTCACTCTCGAACACTTCTATCGGCTCTTTCTCCTCTGCGGCGATGCACGCCTCACTGCTGCGCTCGTCCTCATCTCCATCACTGCCAACTTCCACGCTGCTTTCTAGGCAGCACTGCTCGTTCTGTAGCGGGTCATCTTGTCTTCCACTAAATGATATAGAAGCATCATTATCTACATTTACAATATCTATAACATTTTCTTGTCTGTTTTCCTCAGACAGATCTTGTGCCATCTCGACTACTTGCACCTTATTAATTCTTTTGTCTCTGTGACATCTGCATGGAAGCTCGTCCCATAACACATCACATATAGCCTCAAATGGCATGTCGTCCTCATATTTCCATTTATGGACTGCTAGGGCAGCACCCTCAAGATATGCGCTTAATATGAGTGCCCAGTCGCTCTCACGCCATTTATTATAGGCGGCAACAACCTCAAATCGCCTCAGAAAGTCTTCCAGGCATACACCGTCCATGCCCGCAAAAACTTGAGCCATCTTTCTCTCCTTATATTAAAAAATACATATAACCACTTAGCTTTTTATCCTCCTGGCGCTTCGCCTTTAAATTATACTCACAGTATACTTTGTGGTCTCGCTTGGCATACGAGAGGTTTTTTTTTTTTACTTCTATGAGTGCTGAAACAAAAAACTATTTCGCAAGCTTAGCGACTACCCGGCGCCTCCACCAAATATAGGAATTAAATCAAATTCCTTTTTATTCGTTTAGGATATATTTAAAAAGACTTTTATCCCATTTACATATAATTATCATCTTCGACTTATTTTATAGACGTCAAACCTACGACTCTCATATGACATCTGCTTGAATGTTCGAAAGGAACTTTATAAAAATATAAGCAGCGGCCTGACCCGCAAGGAGGTCAGTAACCCTCAAAGAAGTCTCTACAGTACCTATATTTTAGTACTGGCGCATATCCTAGTAAAAAAATAACAACTATTACCACCCCAGGAAAGAGCAGCGGTAAAGGTTTTTTGCTTTACATTGAAAACACCATTTTATTATGTTAACATCATGCAATTTTAAATAACTAAAAATAAATTAAAGAATGTAATTCGAAGCGCGCTATTCGGAATTATTTTAAAAAGTAATCAAGTATTTTGAGCAAATAATTTTTAGCATCAGCCATCGCGTTTTACAAATAAAAAATAAGCTTAATAAAAACTAAACCCGACTACTGAAAAGAATGAAAAAAGAAAGTACCTTCCTGTGGTCGCATGCCGCTTTACTAACATATTATGAGCTATGGTATTTGGTATTTCAGTAATATAAAATAAGTCTTTTTGAAATGTCCCAATTAAGGTCTTTCATTTGATACCCAACACGACATGATTCATAAAATAAGATCATGACTTTATGTTCGCTAGAGGGCGCCATATTCAGTTTAATGTAACGTCACTTAGCCTGTAACCAGTGGACGATCAAGACGCTTTCAACAATACCTCATTTGTCTAATTATGACAAGTAGTTTAGAAGTTATGAGGGAACAGATGAACATACATACACACATCAAAAGTGTCTAGGGATCAACATATATTTTTGCAATAACTTTTCTCCTGATTGATATTAATTAAAATTTTCTTTAAGGATTCATCAAATAAAGTGTTTTCGTTTGTCACAGTAACGATAAACCAAGTCACCTTTGCATTAATAAAGAAATTTGCCATTTTCCTAATAAAGGGATTTTTGACATTTGAACCACTAACACAAAAGTTCGAAAAAAAGACTGAAATAACAGTTTTCTTTAAAATTTTATTGGGTAACTTAAACAATTAATAATCTGTGTTTCTACCGCGAACACTAACAACACAAGAACATCGGTTTGGCATACTCAAAATGAGTTCATCCAAATCACGCTGTGGAATGGCCGCCCATGTTCGTTGCAACAACAAAAAAAGGTCTTCTTGCGACTGGATACCCTCCATATTCGGCAGAGCTCTTCTCTGTAGCATATCCCATGCATGCTCAATCGGGTTCAAGTCTGGCGACTGAGCAGGCCAGGGCAGGACATTGATGTTAGCTGCGGCGAGAGTCTGTCTTACAACTCTTGCGGTGTGCGGTCGTGCATTATCATGCATTAACTGAAATAAGGGACCGATTTGCACTTGTAGAGGAACGATGACGTCTGATACAATCGTCTCAGCATAAATTTGAGCGTTGAGGTTGCCTCTGATCCAAATCAACTCAGTTCTTCCGCCGATCCAAATACCCGCCCATACCATGATGGTTCCACCACTATAAGGATGGACTTCCTGGCAGGATTTTAATCGCTGTTGGCGTCCAGGGGTTCTCCAGTGTCGTAAACGTCTTGTATCCGGTCTCATACCAAAACGAGACTCATCAGAAAAGCACACGAAACGCCATTGTTCTTCTGCCCAATTTCTGTGTTCAAGAGCCCATTGATATCGAATCCTACGATTGTGCATTGCTATAGGTGGTACCCGTAGCGGTCTTCGGGAATGAAGGTTCACTTCATGCAAGCGATTTCTGACTGTTTGGTCGCTAATTAAGTTCCCTGAAGAGTGATGAAGCCTCACGGCTAACATCATGGCGGTTATTGTTGGAGCTCTTCGAGTTAAGATTTGAATGTATCGGTCTTGTCTCCGTGTGGTGCAGCGATACCGTCCTCCATGGCGCTCAGCCACGGTACCAGTGCTTCGGTAACGTGTCCAAAGTCGACTGATAACACTCTGACTTGTATTCAGAGCTAAAGCCACAGTACGTTGCCGGGAACCAGCTTCTATCATTCCCACGGCTCTGAGCATTTCTTCCCTGCTTAAATGACGTCGCCGCTCCATAATAACGTTGGTTTTAATCAGTAGTAGGGAAACAGTAGCACTAATAATGTCTTCAATGCGTTGTATGTTTTTATAGGGAAAATATTGACAGCTGATTTTCATCTTTTACTCGAATTTGATTCACAGTTCCTGATTCAAATTATGAAATGCACCAAAAAGGATCCATATAGATTTATAAAATCATAAATTTATTACAAAGCCACATCTCAATCTCAAGAAATCCGCATAAAAATGCTTGATCCCTAGACACTTTTGATGTGTGTACTTACATAAATACGGTACCGGTCAAAATCATAACCCATAACAATAACCCTCCTTTTTGCTTCGCCGTAGTCGGGTAACTAGTAGTTTAGAAGTTATGAGGGAACAGATGTACAAACATACATACATACATACATACATACATACATACCGGTCAAAATCATAACCCTCCTTTTTACTTCGCCGTAGTCGGGTAAAAAAAAGTGGCACTCCGGGATTGCCGGCAGAAGTGAAAACTTGAACAATTACGTGTGTATTTTTTTAATCGTCATATAAACAAAACACAAACAGAATACTTTGCCATCACTTACTGACATATCGAAAATACATTAAAACCGAGTACATCCCGAGGACAACTGAACACATCCGAATGTAGCGCGGTGTCGGTAACAGTGTCCCGAGTTCAATGGTTTTTTCCCATCTCAAAATATGTGCAACGCGCATAAAGAACTTTTCACTTCAATAATAGTACATTATGATACATGTGTGCTATGTTGATCATTAAACTCGAGGCGGTATTATTCGCGCGAGCCGTAGGCGAGCGCGATAAGGTAGCCGAGAGTTTAATTATCAATGCACACGCGTATCATACGACGTTTTTCAACACACTTGTGAGGAAAAAAACAGACTTGTATTGTTAAATATTAACTTGTATGGATAATGGCGGGCTTGGTTTGTCATTACGCGCGCCGCGCTGACGTGCGCGCGCAGGTTTACCCATAGAGTAAGTAATGGTCATTCCTACACCTGCGCGCGCATTGCTAGCGCGGCGCGCGCTTATTCACTTAAAGGCAATAACAAAACCGATATACAGCCTATAGAAAAAATATAATAAACACAAAATAATGTTAAGACTGATCTTAGTGTTGTCGTACCGTATGTCAAATTGTAGTTTAGTTAGTATGGAATTAGAAAGTACTATTTGAAACATAGAGACATAGAGAAATATACATTAATTCAGTGAGAATCTGCAATAATAGAACGCCAGTGGTCTTTTCCGTTTGGTTACGGGACGACACGGACGACGGAAAATTATAAGGTGCATCAAGACAGAGCGAGCCATGCGCCGCAAGTGCTTTTTTTTTGTATGTTAGATGCCTCAGCCTGAGGCAACCATACATATAAAAAAATCATTTGCGGCACATGCCTCGCTATGTGTGGATGCACCCTTAGGTGAATGCGCAGTGGTAGACCGCGAAATTTAATTTTTTTTAAGTTTTTTACAATTCGCAGGTCAGTATCAGGTTGTATCTTGATCAAAATGTATATTTATATAATAGATATGTATTTAAAGAATTATAGTCATTAGAATCATTAATATATATATATTTAAGTTAGATTTGTTCCCTAAGAACTTTTCCATAAGAGATATGTTCTTATGGAACAAATCTAACTTAGAAAGATGTATTTAATGATTCTAATGATTATAATTCTGTAAATACGTATCTGTTATAGTCGCGAATCATATTTTGATCAAGATACAACCTGACACTGACCGTTAGAAAATTTTAATTTCGTGGGCTACAACTGCGCATTCATCTTAAGGTAAATAAATTTTAGTTCATCTTGGGACCAAGGACAATTCAGACTATTTAAAAAAAAAGTAAAATATGGCTCGCGGATTCTTTTTGGCATGAAGTCTCTTTGAAGAGATTAAAAAAAAACGCACTTCTCCGACCTCCGACTAGTAAATTAAATAGTTATCTGTGGAAATAAAGCACAAGTACCGTAACATAAAGAAAAAGCACGCGTTTGTAATACACTGCATTATGGATCTAAAAGCTGTGCATTAAGAGCCATTTTACGAGCAAGTGTGTTGAAATAGTTATTTATGCAACTGTCGTGTAATAAGGGGTATTAAAACACGAATGTGGGTTATGTGAAAGATACGATTAATCCATTGCTTCATATGTTCAAAAAATTTGTCTGCTCTACGTACCTAAATAACGCAATGAATGTTGTTGAACTGACAAATTGAAAGCCAGTGCTACTGATAGTGTGTTACGCAATTACCCCGCTGGTCTAACAAAAACACAATAATAATTATTTCATAAATCAATGCAACGTTATTAATTTGTACTCTCTAGATATCGGTTCTAGTACTTACTTACATGTTTTATTTAGAAGCACAGTCCCGGGGGCGAAGGCATGCTTAGCAAATATAACATTTACATTTTATGCACAAGTTTTTTATTTTAATAATAAATAAGTTTGATTTAATTTTATTACAAGTGACATTGAATTATTATTTAATAAGTTTGATTTAATTTGATTAAAAGTGACATTGAATTATTATATTTTTTTGTAAAATAAAAATACTTACATAAACCCACTTCGGTTTCATTTACTTTTGAAGGATTAGGTAAAGAAATACTTTTGTCGTGTAATGATAAATGACTCTCATAATAAACTACAACATGACATAACAACACGGCTGTAATCCCCGAAGAGTTCGGCAGATGTGTATCTAGGCACACCAACATTTTCCACGTAATAAAGGGCGAGCCTGTAGCCATCAACCAGGCAGAAATCCACGTCAGTAATTTTTTTATTTTTTTTATTTCGGAATGGGCCCGCTCTTGAACTCGATCACGCCTAATGGAAAGCGATAGTTGAAGTGATGGAACGAGCGTGTCTAGAAGATGCCTAAGGCTAAGGTTCAAGATAAACTCGGAAAGTACACATAAATTGAAAAAATCACACGGATAGGTACCTGCCCGGATTTGAACCCAAATTCTCGCGCATAAGAGGCAAGACCACGACGACAATAAACTAGTTGCCTGTTTATAAAATGGTCAGATATCCATGTAGTGACCGTGGCAGTACGGTTCATTCTTATAAAACCACGACTCCATGAGCCAACTCCCCAATTTTCCTTCTAGTAGTTTACCGGTTAATAACATAACATCCAATTAATAGCAAATCCCCAAACAAAACTCCCACGTAAATCCACCCAATAAAATATTATATCAAACATTCCAAAATGTCATAACTTACCATCAAACTAATACCTGCGTGTCCCATCACTATGAAATCCGGACGTCCTTAGGGAGGTGATTATTTACACTTTCAATTGTTTCGGGGGCCCACGGTTACGGTATCGGGGACTTAATGACGTTTATACGGCTTTTCATTAGTTTATTGTGACAGTGTTTTGTTTATAGGTCAAGATATGGGCAGGGAACCGGGAAAAGGGAATTTTTGATGTCACGAAGGGGTTGTATCTTCTACTTAATAAAAATCTTTAGTTCGCTGACTGACAACGCATGGTCGGGAAACATGCAATTTTGCACAAGAGTAGTTCCTTAATCTACTCGTATACATCTATATACGATACTAATAAATAAAATTGGAGTGTCTGTTTGTAATATTAAAATAAAGTATTGAGTATTGATTTTAGGTGCACCTTCCAAAAGGTAATTTCGTATGGAGAAGAATGGGAAAGAAAGACGTAGTTACTCTTTTCAAAAAGTTTGTATTCTTAATGTTCGAGCCGGTCTTGTTTTGTCTTGATTAAGTTAAAGTGACTTCTTCTTAAGTTGACTCCGTATCTCTACAAAGCTTATTAATTTCTTTGAGATTGAATTATACTGGGTGTTACAGAAAGGGTATATCAATACAAACGGGTTGAAGAGTGTATCTGGTCTAGAATCTCTGTACAAAATTTCAGCTCAAAAGCATTAACTTTGAAAATGCTTAATATTTTTTTATTTCGACATCACGGCGCTGCACTGGCGCGCGACGGCGTGATGTGCGTGTACTAGGCGCACAGACACACTGCAGATAATGGATAATGACCCTCGTAGTGCGGTGACACGTTTGTTATGATTTCAATTTAATAAACTATCGAAATAAAAAAATATTAAGCATTTTCAAAGTTACTGCTTTTGAGCTGAAATTTTGTACAGAGATTCTAGACCAGATACACTCTTCAACCCGTTTGTATTGATATACCCTTTCCGTAACACCCTGTATAGCTAAAACGTAAAAAATAAAAAGTTTTCAAAAAGTAAGTCTTTTTAAGATTTTCTCATTGAAAATTGGAATCTAAATCGTTAACAACTCCTTGTACTATAGATACAGCACAGTTCGTATCTATAGTCCAGGTGCACCGCTGTATCTGCACATTCCGTGCGTCGTGCTGGTTTAATTAATATTCTAATTCTCGAACCTCGCTTATCTGCAGCCATGTTGAATACTAACCGATTGCTGCACAAATGTGAGGCATGCTTATCGTACGATTTGGCAACGAAGACACATACTTAGGTTAGTTAGGTGATTTGGGGTAATTTTGAAGACTGTATTTTAATTGATCTGTGATTATTTATTTATTAAAACTTTATGCACAAGTAAAAACTGTACAAAGGCGGACTTAATGCCTTGGGCATTTTCTACCAGTCTACCTTAGGGTGATGCAGAGGCAATACACAGTAGGTGCAATAACAGAAAAAAAAAAGAAAATATTTATAACTAAGATATAAGAATAAATACATATATACATACATAGGTACAACAATAGTTATGAGACATAGATTAGAACATACAACAACTTAATTCTGAGACGAATCTGCCAACTTCTTGTGTATGTGTTCTCGAGCTTGCACTTTTTTCAGATTTAGGCGATAAGGTGATTATCTAATCACCTTATCTCCTAAATCTGAAGGCATTAACTTCTGGGTTATTTATTGAATATTTTGTTTATAGTAGTTTAAACTGGGTCTAGTGGTCGCAAAAGGGTCTTCTAAATATGGAGTCCCGTGTTCGGTTCCCGGATTAAATCAAGAATTACCTGACGGAAAATCCTATACCTACCTGAGGTAAAAACAAAATCTCACTACCTGTCCGGAGTCTAAATTTGTGGCTCATTTACATAGGCAATCTTACCTTTCTATTACAAGGGACTTAGGTATAATGAGTATACAATTAAATTTATCACAAGCGTAATACTACTTGTATAATGTAGTAGTAGTCCTGAATTATTTACGAACTAGCTGCGCCCCGCGGTTTCACCCGCGTAAGTTTCGATCCCGTGGGAATATCGGGATGAAAACTATCCTATGTCCTTTCCCGGGACTCAAACTATCTATTTACCAAATTTCATCGAAATCGGTTCAGTAGTTTAGGCGTGAAGAAAAGACAGACAGACAGACAGAGTTACTTTCGCATTTATAATATTAGTTTGGATAATAATAACATTTTGAGGTACACATTTCGCCAGTTATGTTTATGTCCCATGTAATAGGTGGGACCCTATTGTCATCAACCGCGCACACCGACACCGTACATTTCAAATGGAAAAAGATTATCACTTTGCCTGACCTAGGGATCGAACCTGAACCTCATGCTTATCAGTAGCGTTTTTAGCACTTCACTGATTTATATGTAGTACAGTAGCGGTCAATTGCAAGTTTAAGGTGAATGAGAGGTGTGTTAGGTTGGAGTGTATTTTATAGTTAATTAGCTGCGCCCCGCGGTTTCACCCGGAAATGTCGGTCCCGTGGGAATATCGCGATAAAAAGTAGCCTATATATTAATCCAGGGTGTCAGCTACCTCCATACAAAATTTTATTAAAATTGGTCCAGCGTTTGAGCGTGAAGAAGTAACAAACATATAAACACACACACACACCACTCAACCAACGAGTCGGTCTATTTTGAAATGTAATACAGAAATTACCTTATCTCTACAATATTATGAACTCAATACACAATTCCTGACACAATTTGAACAACGTTAAATGTAGCTATTAATAAACAAAGCTCAGTTATCGACTCCGCTGAAATAGCAGCCGCTTTATAACTATATAATAACGTTACGTTATTTAACATTAACGTTATTAGAAGTTAACGTAAAGATACTGTGGAGCTTAATATGGAGTTACATAATTCTGTTTTTAACTTTGTAATGACGCTTTGTTAGAGATTTTAATTTGTCTATTAATGTTACTATACTTTAATGTTTTCGTAGCTTATTGTCAGGGTGCTCTTTGATTCATAGAGGTGGACAAGTGTGGAATAGGATTATAACTATTATCACCCTGTATTGTTTTGATTTACTTTCTGATCATCCTTAACGATGACTGCTTCTTGCTGACGTTATGGTGTGATCTGATTGGTGACTACGAACTAAATCTGGACGGGGAGCGCTGTCTTGAGTTGATTTGTGTGACTTTTCAGTTTTTTTTTTTTTACTGTCCCTTTCTGCATACGTCCGTTTCCTTATTTCTTTTAAAATCGATATGATTCCGTGGACAATAGTGTGGGTTGCGCGTTTGTTTACTATTATACCTTAGCTAACTATTAATGTTGTAACGCATAACTGTTTTTTGTCCCAAATAAATAAAATAAATAAAGTATTGCCTACGGTACGGCTGGTCTATAAATTCAAAGTCACTCAGCGAGCTAGGGAACGGCCTATCCTTGGAGTCTCTCTGAGGAATCGAATCCGCAATGACGTGATCCGGCAGAGAACCAAAGTAGCCGACATAGCTTACAGAATAAACAAGCTGAAGTGGCAATAAGCAAAAGACAGAAGTGTAAGTATTACACCAGAACCAACACACTTCAGGCTAATACACTATCACATACTTGTTGGTAGAAATAGTTTTAAGGACTGGGTATTTCTACTGTCTAGACGAATCCCCACAGAATATAAAACTTGGCCATTTTTCGCAATATTTTGTGGCTCGACTAATAATAGTGATGTGACACTAAGCCACGATTCTGCAGGTGCTTACGTCACTAGCGTGCCGAGGCGCGATACCGGCTAATCCCGTCGTTTGTGTCATTTGACGACACAGCGCGAAGTAGGCGCAGTGCACACTAGCTGAACGCGAATGATTTATAGATTCGGCTTCGGGTCGCTTTGAGTCAGTGCAGTAAGTCATGTTGAATGGTACTAGATAATAACTTCTGTTTGTATTTTTAGCACGCTTTTATTAGCTCCACTTGTAACTAACTAACAACACAACAAAATCTTAGAAGTCAGTGTTAACCTGCTTCTAATTATCTTATCGAAATTAAACTTAGTACCTATGTAATATTTATGTAGTTCGGAACAAAACTATAATTTGGTATTTTGGAGCTGATCTGATAATGGAGCCAGTGGAACTCTTCAGTGGCTACTACTAAAACTTTATACATTATTATCTTAATGAAGAATGTACTAGGCGCAAAAATAAAAAATGTTGTTTAAAAAAAACAAATAAACACGCCTTCAAAACACAAAAGTTATAAAATAATTAAATTGACTAAAATTGGATTCTAAAAGCGTGGAGCCCTTTGTGAATCAATTATAAGTGCGCTCCACGCGAATGAATGAATGGGAGAGAATCACTCCATTTACACATTATTACTTCATTCCCAACCATTGTACCCTCGTCCTAACTCTCATCTCGGACTAAGCGGCGGCTGTAGCGTCTGTATCGAGACTCAGCCTCGGTTTTGACATGTTATTTTCTTATTTATGTTGCAAATGCGACTCAAAACTCGAGAGGAACGACGCTGATTCAGTGAGGAATTAATTCTAAATGACTTATCACCATTCCTACTTGATTTACCTACCTAGAGTACTATGGTGGCTTAATGGTATCGACCCTGACTATCGAGTTATACGTCGTGAGATCCAGCCAGATATTTTACTATGTGCATTTAATTTCATCACCACTGCTCTCAAAACGGTGAATGAAAACATGTGAGGAAACCGGCAAGTCCTAGAACCAAAAATTCAAAGACATGTGACATTCACCAACCCGCAGTGGGCTCGCGTGGTGGATTACGGCCTACTCCTTCTCACAGAGAGGAGGCCTGTGTCCCAGCAGTGGGAATATTATTAGCTGATTATGTTATACCTACTTGTACTATGCCATCAAAGTTTCGCAATTATTTTCGTTTGCTTGGTAACGCAAACAAAATTATTCGCATTCGTTTCGCAGTCGCCATCGTTTTGCCCGCGTCCTAACTCTCATCTCAGGCTAAGCATTCGTTGGCGCGTTTGTATCGAGACTCAGCCGCGGTTGTGTCATGTTGCTTTCTTATTTATGTTGCGACTCAAGCGGCAGGGCTGATGCTGACGAAGGGAGGAATTAATTCAGTGTCAACTAGTACTGTGTGGGGAAAGTTATCTGCAATATCTCTTCTTCGTCTGGCCTTAATTCTTTATTTATAACACAACAAGGTGTTACAGATATTGTAGGTAACGTGATAATCATTCACGTTGAGTGTGATCTTTTTCTCGTTATTAATATCTTATTCTAAGAAGTAGAAGAAGTTAGTAATTAGTATGTTATTCACTGATCAGGAGTCTAAAACGTTAGACGATTGTTCGAAACCTTCTTTGGGTGCCGTCCTTTTTTAACCGACTTTAATTAACCGACTTTAAAAAAACCGGCCAAGTGCGAGTCGGACTCGCCCATGAAGGGTTCCGTAGCAGCAAGTAACATAATATAAAAGTTCTTGTAGTTCGTTGTAACTTTGTAAAAGGTAAATTGCGGTTTTCGATTTATGACGTATTAAAAAAAAACTACTTACTAGATCTCGTTCAAACCAATTTTCGGTGGAAGTTTACATAGTAATGTACATTATATATATTTTTTAATTTTATCATTCTCTTATTTTAGAAGTTAGAGGGGGGGGGACACACATTTTACCACTTTGGAAGTGTCTCTCGCGCAAACTATTCAGTTCAGAAAAAAATGATATTAGAAACCTCAATATCATTTTTGAAGACCTATCCATAGATACCCCACACGTACAGGTTTGATGAAAAAACATTTTTGGAGTTTCAGTAGTAAGTATGGGGAACCCCAAAATTTATTGTTTTTTTTCTATTTTTGTGTGAAAATCTTACTGCGGTTCACAGAATACATCTACTTACCAAGTTTCAACAGTATAGTTCTTATAGTTTCGGAAAAAAGTGGCTGTGACATACGGACGGACGGACAGACAGACAGACAGACAGACATGACGAATCCATAAGGGTTCCGTTTTTTGCCATTTGGCTACGGAACCCTAAAAAGGAGGTTCTGTATTCGACCCGTGTGTATGTATATGTGTATGTATGTTTGTATGTCCGCGATTTTCTCAAAAACGAATGAACCAATTTTGATAATTCTTTCTTTAATGTGATTTACATACTTTCAGAACGGTTTTAATACATAATACATTAGGTAATTATTCTTATGTACGAAGTTATATGCATAAATGTACCTACTGCATCTCCGGCATTTCTATGCGAATTTTCATGATTCTTCTAGCCGGTGTCTTCAATTCTTCAATGCACTAGTGTTAATTTAATTTGTGTAGGGTAGGTACAACTAAAAAGGTAAAAAATTAAAACTTTTTTACAAAAAAATATCAACCGACTTCAAAAATACACTACAAAGTCAAAAATAACTTTAATTTCGGAAATCGGTGTCAAAAAACGAAAATGCGGAACCAACGACACCGACTTCCGAAATTAAAGTTATTTTTGACTTTGTAGTGTTTTTTTGAAGTCGGTTGTTTTTTTTTTTTGTAAAAAAGTTTTTTTAGAATAGAATACTCTTTATTATGTACACCATATAAATTACAGACATAAATATAGAAACTTTACAATGGGTGACACAATGGGCGGTCTTATCGCTAAGAGCGATCTTTTAAAGACAAAAAAAAAACTTAAAAAAAAAAAAAGACGGGTTGCACTCCGGGAGTGCCGGCAGAAGTGAAAACATGAATATTAACGTTGAAATAAATCAATTATGAATTGAATTAATATAACTAATTTTTTTCCACTATTTCTGCGTCACTTTTTTTATAAATCGATGCACTTTGTTCAATTTCCATATTTGAAACACTTTATATTCACGAATTTTACGAATACACAGCAGTGTAGCTACACAGACGGTCGAGCCATCAGCTGTCCATCCATCCATCCACATCCACGTCCACCATCACCGTCACCGTCACCGTCACCGTCACCGTCACCGTCACCGTCACCGTCACCGTCACCGTCACCGTCACCGTCACCGTCACCGTCACCGTCACCGTCACCGTCACCGTCACCGTCATCGTCAGCGTCACCGTCACCGTCACCGTCACCGTCACCGTCACCGTCACCGTCACCGTCACCGTCACCGTCACCGTCACCGTCACCGTCACCGTCACCGTCGCCGTCACCGTCCGTCCGTCCGTCCGTCCATCCATCCATCTATCCATCCACCCATCCATTATCGTGTCTCACTTGGTTCACTTCGGTTGGCGCCGCCGTAGAAAGAGGGGTGGGGGGGGGGGGGGGGGAATCTCTCCTGACGGTCACGTGTCCTGACGCGAGTTTAACATTTTTTCCCCAGTACAAAAAGTGTTCAACGCCGCTAAAGAAGTTTTCACTTCAAAAACTGAGCAACTCAAAATGCAATAAAAATTAATAATAATTTTCATTTCTAGCCTTGCTATAAAAACGATAAAAAAATTGTACGTCTTGCATCGCACAAGTTAACCCAAAGTCGCCATTATGTTACAAAATGTGCCAAAAAACCGCCTCACTAATTTCATTCCCCTTCAATTCCAAACAAGTTCATGCATTTTATTGCTAATTAATTGCGAGGTTTTTCTAATTAAGACCGCCCGGACCTTCTTACGAGCGGCCAAACGGCCACTATGCTGGAAATAGGCCATTAAAACGTTAAGATTTTAGGATATAGCCGACTAATTAAGCATTGCGATCGCCGCCACTAAATAAAACATGAGCCCAATAAATTGAGCCTACAGTGGAGTACGTAGGGGAGGTATGTTGGTGGGTTTTGGGGAAATATCCTGGGTTTGAGACTAAATTTATGTATTTATCTAGGAAATAGACGATCATGACATACTAGCTTCTTCGCAACTCCATTCGCTTGACAATTTCACCTAAGTTCTGATAAAGCCATACCCACACGATTACTGACAAATGCGCACACCGACCGGACAGGTCCACTCAAATCTGTGTGGTTCTTGCCGCACAACACCATCTCAGACATTAATCTGTATGGCACACACATGGCCTTACCAAGATTTTATTTATTTATATCCTAACTTCCTAACTATCCATACTAATATTATAAATTCGAAAGTAACTCTGTCGGTTTGTATGTTACGTTTTCACGCCTAAACCGCTGAACCGATTTAGATGAAATTTGGTATAGAGATAGTTTGAGTCCTGGGAAAGGACATAGGGTGCTTTTTATCCCGATATTCTCAGGGATCGAGACTTATGCGGGTGAAACCACGGGGCGCAGCTAGTAATATTATAAATGCGAAAGTAAGTTTGTTTGTTACCTTTTCACGCCTAAACCACTGAACCGATCATCCTGAAACTTTGCATATACGTTGTCAGGTGTACAGAAAAGGACATAGGGTACCTTTCATCCCGAAACAAGTGCTGTTCCCGAGGAAATTAACAATAATCTTATTATGATAATAGATGGCGCCACGTGTCTATTGAACTTTGTCACATTATTTAATTCTGAGGTGGTACGAAGTTCCATACAAGGGGCGGCCCTATCACTTCCTGTGATCTCTTCCAGGCAACCTTGAATTTTGTCTGGACTTTACGAGACTGACGTCCGAGATTGTTTCAGTCTTTCTTCTCAAAGTAGTCAGGAAACACGGAATTCATACAGTTTTAAACAATTTAATTTTGACTTGTAAAAGTGATTAAGTACCATTTAATAGTTTTCATTATTTTCGAAATACTTTACAGCTTTTTAATTAGGTACGGATAGAAATGATCACCCTTAAATACATGAATAAATACATATTATATAAAAGCTAAATGGTTTTCGCTTGAATGGCGACAAAGTAAGCCTTATGTCCGAGCCAGGCCGTGGTCATATACTTTAGATCAAGTATATGCTTATTAGGCATTAAAGACATTTAAATATACTTCCGATAGACGGGGCAAAGCGAACATCATCAAAATCCATACTAATATTATAAATTCGAAAGTAACTCTGTCTGTCTGTCTGTATGTTACCTTTTCACGCCTAAACCGCGGAACCGATTTCAGATGAAATTCGGTATAGAGATACCTATATAGCTTGAGTCCTGGGAAAGGACATAGGATACTTTTTATCCCGATATTCCCACGGGATCGAGACTTATGCGGGTGAAACCGCGGGGCGCAGCTAGTCCAAACTAATATTATAAATGCGAAAGTAACTCTGTCTGTCTGTCTGTCTTTTCTTCACGCCTAAACTACTGAACCGATTTAGATGAAATTTGGTATAGAGATAGTTTGAGTCCCGGGGAAGGACATAGGATAGTTTTTATCCCGATATTCCCACGCGATCGACACATATGCGGGTGAAACCGCGGGGCGCAGCTAGTAATATTATAAATTCGAAAGTAACTCTTTCTGTTCGTCTGTATGTTACCTTTTGCACACCTAAACCACTGAACGGATTTAGGTGAAATTTAGCAGAGAGATATATTGCATTCCGGGAAAGGACATAGGATAGTTTTTATCCCAGAAATCATCCTTTAAGGGGGTGAAAAGGGGGGTGGAAGTTTGTAAGGGGAACCGCTGAACCAAGATAGTTTGAGTTGTGGGGAAGGATATAGAATAAGTTTTATCCCCGAAATTATTCGAGATTTGTAAACCGAATCAATAAAAAAGGACTATACCTAATACTTTTATCGCGGGTGAAACCTCGGGGCACAGCTAGTCTACTATAAGTCTTTTCACAGTTATTTTCACTTCTGATTTTGCATCATTGTCCAAATCACAGTGATCTTTATTCTTATTTTTATAAGGTTGCTGTTCGATTGCTACCATTGACGAGCCTGTCAAAATCATTGTGATCTTTATTCTCGTCATAATACGGTTGTTGTTGCTGCGGTCAGAGGTAAAATAACTGTGAACGGACTGTACTAGGTATCACATCACACATCACTCATCTAGGTAGATATACTCGTAGAACTAAACTCGGCAAGGTGTGATCTGTAGATCACACCTTGCTAAGTTTAGTTCTATGGCTCCTGTCATACATCCCACATAACAGAGGCGCAATTCTAGTAATTTTAAGAACGTTCACAGTCTGATCTCAGTCTCAATCTGTCAAAAAAAGACGGGTTGCACTCCGGGAGTGGCGGCAGAAGTGAAAACTTGAATATTAACGTTGAAATAAATCAATTATTAATTTAATTAATATAACTCATTTTTTTTTTCACTATTTCTGCGTCACTTTTTTCATTAATAGATGCACTTTGTTCAATTTCCATATTTTAAACACTTTATATACATGAATTTTACGAATACACAGCAGTGTGGCTACTACACAGACGGTCGAGCCATCAGCTGTCCATCCATCCACTTCCACTTCCACTTCCACTTCGACTTCCACTTCGACTTCCACTTCGACTTCGACTTCGACTTCCACTTCTACTTCCACTTCGACTTCCACTTCGACTTCCACTTCGACTTTGACTTGACTTCGACTTCCACTTCGACTTCCACTTCGACTTCGACTTCGACTTCCACTTCGACTTCCACTTCGACTTTGACTTCGACTTCGACTTCCACTTCCACTTCACCTTCCACTTCCACTTCCACTTCCATCACCATCCATCCATCCATCCATCCATCCATCCATCCATCCATCCATCCATTGTGTCCGTGTGTCACTTCACTTCGGTTTGGCGACGCCGTAGAAAGAGAGGGGGGGGGGGAATCTCTCCTGACGGTCACGTGTCCTGACGCGATGTCCTGACGCGAGTTTAACATTTTTTACCCATTACTAAAAGTATGCAACGCCGCTAAAGAAGTTTACACTTCAAAAAACCTTTTGACAAGTTTTTGACATTTGTTTGTCGCCGAGGTGAGACTGCGACTAGATTTTGAAGATTTAAAATTACGAGAATTTGCCTTCAGGTCGCATCGTATGCAATAGAAAATAATGTCGAATTGTAGTTTGTGATATTACAAACCTCGTAATAATAAAATGCCAGGAAGATGTCAAGATGACATAGACCTTCGCGAGCCCATTACCATCAATGTGGCACAAATTCCACCTCCGAGCTTGAACTGAGGGAATCCAAACAAACCACCGAGTACTGCACTGCAAGGGTAGTCGCAATGACCACCAACATCACAAACACAACAAATCATTGCCGGCTTTTCAATCGATTTCCTCGATCTTCATTTGTTTTCTATTTTAGCGGACCGCCTCAGTACCCGCGGCTACGTCAAGTTGACAGCGCTCTTTCAAATTCGTTCTAAAAACGGTTACATAATTGACCAAAGACTCAACAAGTGGTAGACATCGGGATGATCGGGAATAATCAATAAATCAACAGTTATATGTGAATCGTCCATTACTTCAATCAACCTTAGTTTAATTAATTGTATTTGAATTAACCGTAGGTATACAACAGGCCATACAACGTGGCAATGCTGCCAGCCTTTTGGGCACGTTTCCCGTTGACAGTGATGCGGACGAATTTTTTGATGCCCTTTGATTATTTTCCCTCCCTTTTTATATACTTGTACATATTATTATTTTAAGATTGTTAGCTTTTTAAATTATGTAAATATACAAAGAATAAATAAAATTACCGTAGGTGAATTCTCCTTTATGGATTTCGTTCATTAGTTATTACAAAAATCTGTAAAACGATCTTTAAGTATAAGTTATCTCGAAAATATTTAAAATACGTGTAGTTATTATAATACGTAACCCTAACAACAGCTCCGTAAGTTTAAACGCGCTGTTATGTCTGTGTTTAATAAAATGTAACTGTGCAATAACATAGATTAATATCTATCTGTAATGTTGTGCATGTTTTCCCAAATAAATATTATTAAATTATAGCTATGAATTATAGTTTTACTAATACTTAACATTAAGTAGTACGTAATGGCGGTCACACAAGATTCGAAAATAGCTCATGTGTCATGCCTTGGTAAAATATTAGGTCAACATGGAGCAGTCAGCCCCGCTACCATCCCGCTAACCTGATAGTTTTTTTTCCAAATCTAAAATTCATGTTCGATTTCGACTTTTACGTCTACTTTTCTAGCCGATCCACGCAGACTTCCGAACACCGCGGCCGTGACGTCACGATCTATAAATAAGCGTCGTCGCACACCAGGCGGCGCGCGCGCTTAGCGTTTATTATTTTTAATACCGGTCTATTCATGATTTGTGTGCGGTGTTGCTATGGGATCTACGGCTGATTTAGTAAGTTATGGAGTTTTAAGTGTTCACAGATGTTGTCAGTTATAAATGGATAGTTAAATAAGGTGATAATTACCCTTTCAAATCCGTTCCTACAGCTTGTTTTGAGTCAATAGACAATCCCGGAACGTGAAAATGAATATCAGTCAGCTTACGCCTCTGTGAAGTTTGTGGCGGTGTTTGAGAGAATACTGCAAATTGGAAGACGTAACGAGACGCCTCCAGCTATAGTACATTACTGCAGCGGCCAGCAAAAGAGGCATTGATGGACGAACGTGTAAGTCCATCAGTAACTGGGTTGTGGAGGTTAGATAGGCAGTTGCTCCATGTAAAATACTGGTATTCAGCTGCATCCGGTTAGACTGGAAGCCGACCCCAACATAGTTGGGAAAAAGATAAACAGATGATGAACTATGATCTGTAGTGGATTACGGTCCACTCCCTCTCACAAAGAAGGCCTGTGTCCCAGCATTGAGAACATTATAGGCTGATTATGCTAAAGGCAGGAGGATGATGATAACCTACTATTTCTTAGACGAAAATCATAAGTAGGTAGGTATTTGAACTTCCTAGCTCCCGAACGTGGTACACTACATCACAATACCAAAATAGGTAGGTACTTAGCTACTGGAGCAGTAGGTACTTGAGTTGGGTATTGTAATATTGTTCCAGAGGAGATCTCTCGTCTGAATCTGACGTGGAGTGGTCATTGCTGACACTGACGTAAGTGTTGATGTGTACTTCAAACTAGGGGCTAAGTTATAATTATGTTGTAATCAAGAGAGATGTAGAATTAACGTTGGATTTGTAAAATAGGCTTTAATATTAATCAGCTTTAGATAAGAGAATGTTCCATCTGATTATAGCAGTACATTTTATTAGCAGTTTACAAATTTTGAAGAAACAGTATTATTTTGTTTCTTCGAAATTCTAAACTGAATTGAACTTTTTACAACAAATAATATGAAGAGGGATTCGTGGCTAAATACAGTCGCACAGGTCGATCGATTAGGTTAAGCTACGCTTGTTGCCGTTGGTCTGTGGATGGGTGACCATCTTTACATACCGAGACCCCTCCGTGCCTCGGAAAGCACGTGGTCCCGTCTTTGTTTCAAATCTAACTATTTTGGTTACATATCTATTCGTAGGATTGTAAATACATAAGTACATATTGCGTGCAAACCTTCAGCAAATACAGGAACCAGATGCGAGCCGTCCGTCTGTTTGTTATTCAAATATTACACATATTTCATTCACTGTTCGTGTGTGTGTGTATGAAATGTTCACATATTTTATTCTTTGAGAGTGTGTGTGTGTGTGTGTGATTAAGGGTGAGTGACCAACGTGAAGCTATACTGTGCCGTGACTAGCTCCGCTAACTTCTTCGTCGTATATTTATTCTAAAAATTGACGGAATACTGCTATACGAGTCAGCACCATTACTTCAATGTAACATGATACTAAGTGCGATCGAGATAAACAAAAGAAAGAAAATACCTTTGTTTGCGATAAACATGACGCAAAGAAAGAAAAGTAATACAAACAGAACAAGTTGGGGGAAAATATGCATCACTTCCACGCTAAACGGCTATCGCTATCGCTTAGTATCTACATATAGTATAATACTGCGACCCTATGCAAGACAGAGCTCCAGCGTTGGTTTTCCAGCCGGCGTACAAGAGACAAATTAATAACAAAATCAGAAATGTAAAATACAATAAATAATAAACAAGCTTTAAATGTATACTAACAAATTATATTAATCTCCGGGGTAATCTCCGGAACTACCAGACGGATTTGAGAAATTCTTTTTGCATTTGATAGCCCAATTCTTGCGGAAGGTTATATATTATTTAACATCACGCTACGACCCTTAGGAGCAGAGGAAAAGGAAGAAAAGTTATAAAGAACGCTAAGCGAAAACAATGGGATGCGACGCGATGAGTTGTAGGGAAATTTCACGCGGACGAAGTCCGGGGCAGAAGCTAGTCTTTAAATAAACATAATACTTAAAAATTAAGAACAACAAGTGGGCGGACCTGGACACGCGATGACAGCACTGAATATCTCCGCTATGTTTTAAACAAAGTGTTGCCATCTTAACCACACAAGGCGCAGCGCAGCACTTTTGTTTTCACTCAAGATCTATAAAGAGCGAATTATCTAAACGGAGCATAGCATAGCAGAGCGCAGCATAGCTTAATGCTGCTCAGACACCTTTAGGAGGTAAGTATGTGTGTGTTTAGCGAAGTGTGTGCGTGCGGTCAGTTTTGTTAGACAAACGTAATTACTCGTGTATTTAATTTAATGTAATTTACGAGTTATGCTGTTAGGTATGTGATATTATACAATTTCGTACTAAACCTGTGTAAATGTGCCGAGAATAATTAATAGTGTAAACAAATGACGACGCGATTGGCGCACTGAATGGATCGGATTGGACGTTACTACATAGTTGTCAGTTTACTTACGAACCCTCTGTATGAGCAGATCCCGCAAATGCATTAGTTTTATATTGACATCGATGAGCAGTCAATGAATAAAATATACGTACTGACCCGGCGAACTTCGTCCCGCTCAAATCAATAGGAACGAATGTATGAAAAAATGAATTATCAAAATAATTGTTTTCGTGTATTTTTACCAACTTTTAGGAGTTATTCTGCTATTCGGGGCGGAGACAAATCCAACACACTAATAACATAAAAAGCGGTACAGACGTTCTTGAGTTATAAATGGTGAAACTAACCCGACTTTTTAGGATTCCGTAGTCAACACGGAACCCTTATAGTTTCGCTGTGTCCGTAAAGTAACGCGACAACTCGACCCGGACAACTCAATTCCGACAACTCAACCCCGACTACTCACAAACTTGGCTAAAAAATGCGCATTTCAAAGTTGTATGCTTTATAGTTAAGCTTAACGATTTCTACAGACGAAAGATGACGTCTTAATAAGACCAATGTATTGGAGGCTGCGCGCACGCCTCTCGTACGACAGCCAATCATAGCGCTCGCTGCAGTAGGGGGTGGTGACACATTGAGACCCGTTTGTGTTTTGTTGTATTTAATTTTAGTCGTAAAAAGTTTGTATATGATGTGTGAATGTTCTTTCATTTTTGTTGGGTTTTGTACATTATGAGTCAATGTATAGTACTTTTGTGTATTCTGGGCAGGTGTGTCTCTGCAGTTTTTATCAGTGCAGTGGGTATATATTTTAATCTACTGGTATATTTTGTACAGACATTGGACTCCAGCGAAAGTAGGTAAGTCTTTTGCCCAGCATTGTGGTAGAAGGGTTTATAATAGACCAGGTCCGAATTCAACGTACCTAATACGCCTAACTTTTGTGGAGAGCATTATTCTTTATGATGGTATGCTACACCATAAAGAAATTATAGAATCTTCTTCTTAGCGTGTCGACAGCAATCTAAATGTACTCGGCCCAGAATTCGGCCACTTGTTTGGCGCCATCACTAGCGTCCATCAGTTCCTGTAACGTGCAGCTGACAGGACACGCAGGGCACGATATTAAGTGTCCCATCGTTTGTGGAACAGCACTATATTTACACTCCAAGGCGGAGTCGTCTATAAATCTCCACCTGAACAGGTTTTCCTTGCTTCGGCCAACCTGGGTCCGGAGTCTGTTTAAAGACTGATATAGATACCTCACAATTATAGAATGGTATTATAACATTAGTGTTCGCAAGTGCTACTGCTGAGAATGAGACCCTTGGTTCAGTTCCCGGGTCGGGCAGTGTTATTGGGTTATTTCATTTGGAATTTCTCAGTAGCAGCCCGGATTCTGGATTTGTGAGTACCTATAGAGTCGCTTCCTATTACATGGGACCTAAACATAACTCGTAAAATATGAGTGTACCTACTAGAGGCGTAGGTGGCCCAGTAGTGAGAGCAGTGGTTGCCCAGTGGCCAGTGGTAATGGCCGCGACTTACGAGTTGTAGGTCGTAGGTTCGAATCCGTCAGTAGTTTTACTTTGTGTAAATAATTTCATCACCACAACCAGCCATCAAGTGTGTGCGTGTGTGTGTGCTGACGCCACCCATCTTCACGCACAAATACACGGCGTGTTTGCCACAAGACTTAGTTGTTACAAGTAAAGCGCGTGTCGCTTCCTGAGATAAAATACTGTAACATACTCCAAACACACACACTAATCACTGTCCTTAACAAAGGCGTATCGCCTCGCTTAAAACCTATAGCAATAGATATCTACAACTAGAAGTCGGCGTCGGCAAAGAACACAGACACACAGATAGCCGTTATCAAAGACATAACAGAACTAGATGAGTCCGTCTGAGAGCACTCGGACGAACAGACTGGCGTTCTGTCTAACTGACTATCTAGCTAATCAACCTCTTTGATCGTGTTGCTATACTATGTGGTTGGTTTGGCTTTGGCCAGTTACAGATAGAAGTATAGCATTTTTGTATAGTTTCCAGCCAAGAGCATTTATTTTCGTAAAATAAGTTAACTGTGGTTGCGTCTGGTTGTTACCTAGATTCTATACCACTGCTGACCAAAGGTGTTACTAGAATTAATAAAAGTTTTCCAACGAAGCTGCGAGTGGAAACGCCGGGAGGGGACGCCCTAGAAGGACATTTAGTAATCTTATTGGGCATAATCTTAGGGAAAGTCAAGTGCGTATCTCGCCACCGGCGTGCGTGTATGTCGCAGTATATGGCTATCTGTAATTTCTGCGGGTAGGTATGGAAAGAAGACTTGAGTTTATATATGTGTAGAAATAATAAGAAGGAAAAAGGGAGACCCTGTCCTAGAGGTCGCGACCGTCGATGTAGTGACTGTCGATATTATGAACCAGACCCCGCGCCACCGAAGCCTTAAAACCTTTATTTTCCGAAACAAATGTTACCCTATCACCAAAGAAGTTATTTAAGTGTTGTAGGAATAGATGTAGCTACAAGTGACGTCTGCGCTGCCACTGACGACGCCGTTAAAGTTGCAAAGTTTTGGACCAACAAGATCTGAAATACAGTCGTGCAGCGACACGAAGAAGAAGAAGCTAATGACGGGAAATTAAAATCACAGCCTGTAAAAACTCAAAATAGAATTTTATAGTAGAGTAACTATCCGCTAGACTTAGGCCCACTTGCACCAAAAATCACTTAACGCAGTTAGCGCTAAACGTATTTAAAGCATTGTTCTGTTTTTTGATGACAGAGACAGAATGATCCCACTAAAAACATTTCAAGTAAAGTAGGTTGCCAAGACTTACATAACGGTTTCATTGTTAAAAAGTTATCAGAACCAATGTACAGCCAAGCCCCTAACTCTACAAGGGCTAACTCTACAGACCTTACATCTTAGTCAAAATGTACGGCTTGCCCGTTTCGCGGCCGGCGCACAGACACTCCTATGGCCTATGGGCTAATGGTATGAAATAGTCTTATTTAATGTTGCGTCATGCAATTGTTCAATGGAACGGCCAAGCCATACATTTTCACATAGTAAGGTTTGTAGAGTTAGATACAGATAATATGTTTAGTGCTAAACTCAATTGGTGATTTATGGTGCAAGGTTGTTTCATGATTATTATTACATATATACCTATTTATAGATATGTATGATATGACTTATGTATGTATTTATTGTAAATATTTAAGTAAATATTACACCACAGACTACCTGCAGTATTGTATTGTCTCTCGTTTTCCCTTAATCCATTCAAAGGCTGTCTTTTAAAGGTCGCTTGTAGCGATAAGACCGCCCATTGTGTCAGCCCTTTTAAAATTTCTGTATTTATATCTGTACTTTTTATGGTGTACATAATAAAGAGTATTCTATCAAAAAAAAAAGAAAAAAAGAGAAAACATAATAAAGAGTATTCAATTATTTGCCAAAAGTGTACC